>UELW01000411.1:589474-1189474 GCA_900490495.1 Danionella dracula
TTCTCTTTTGTGAACACAAAAAATTATTTCTCCCCCGTTTATTCTATTAAAATGTCGTTTCCGTGGAAGTGCTGAGGGTTGAATTGGCCTTCACGCGGGTGTAGGTGTTAATCAACGCTTTCTAGCGGTTCGGATAAGGGTTTAATAAGCGAGGAGTACGGTTTTGAGACGATTTCGGGCCTGTCCGCACACGCGACGGCCAACGGAAGCCCAAACCTAAATCGAGCCATCCAATTCAAACCCGGACACCCAAAACAGCTCGCATGGCTGTGTCAAGGTGAGTCCGTGGCTAAAATACCTCTCTAGCGGACCCATGACTAAGAAGGATTAAATATGGGTTATTCATAGCTCTTATCTGTTAAAGCTTTGTTCGTTAATAACAATGTTTGAATCAGGGTTAACGTCCGTTTATTATCAAGACTTTTGTCGGATTTTGAAACTGCATAGCAAAGCTGCAAAATATCTCCCACAGATTTAAGCAACATCATGTATTGTGGTCAAAATATGCCACATCAAACTAAATATACTAGTATGAGGTGTTTATTGAACGTACGTTCTAAATCCAACAGTTCATATTCTGGCATAACAGTTGTGCTTTATCCTGGAAAATCTCCAGCTAATGTGCAAATCCACGGGTGATTAGTGGACTAACCCCACGCAGGCTCATCTCCTCTCACCTCACCTCACCTCACCTCACTTCATCTCATCTCATCTCACCTCACTTCATCTCATCTCCTCTCCTCTCACTTCATCTCATCTCCTCTCCTCTCACCTCACTTCATCTCCTCTCCTCTCACTTCATCTCATCTCCTCTCAACTCACTTCATCTCATCTCCTCTCCTCTCCTCTCACTTCATCTCATCTCCTCTCACTTCATCTCATCTCCTCTCAACTCACTTCATCTCATCTCCTCTCACCTCACTTCATCTCATCTCATCTCATCTCCTCTCACCTCACTTCATCTCATCTCCCGCTCACCTCACTTCATCTCATCTCCTCTCACCTCACTTCAACTCCTCTCACCTCACTTCATCTCATCTCTTCTCACTTCATCTCATCTCCTCTCACCTCACTTCAACTCCTCTCACCTCACTTCATCTCATCTCATCTCTTCTCACTTCATCTCATCTCTTCTCACCTCACTTCATCTCATCTCCTCTCCTCTCAGCTCACTTCATCTCCTCTCACCTCACCTCACTTCATCTCCTCTCACCTCACTTCATCTCATCTGCCTCTCACCTCACTTCAACCTCTCTCACCTCACTTCATCTCATCTCCTCTCACCTCACTTCATCTCATCTCCTCTCACCTCACTTCATCTCATCTCCTCTCACCTCACTTCATCTCATCTCCTCTCACCTCACTTCATCTCCTCTCACCTCACTTCATCTCATCTCCTCTCACCTCACTTCATCTCCTCTCACCTCACTTCATCTCATCTCCTCTCACCTCACTTCATCTCATCTCCTCTCACCTCACCTCACTTCATCTCATCTCCTCTCACCTCACTTCATCTCCTCTCACCTCACTTCATCTCATCTCCTCTCACCTCACTTCATCTCCTCTCACCTCACCTCACCTCACTTCATCTCATCTCATCTCTTCTCACTTCATCTCATCTCTTCTCACCTCACTTCATCTCATCTCCTCTCCTCTCAGCTCACTTCATCTCCTCTCACCTCACCTCACTTCATCTCCTCTCACCTCACTTCATCTCATCTCCTCTCACCTCACTTCATCTCCTCTCACCTCACTTCATCTCATCTCCTCTCACCTCACTTCATCTCATCTCCTCTCACCTCACTTCATCTCATCTCCTCTCACCTCACTTCATCTCATCTCCTCTCAGCTCACTTCATCTCCTCTCACCTCACTTCATCTCATCTCCTCTCACCTCACTTCATCTCCTCTCACCTCACTTCATCTCATCTCCTCTCACCTCACTTCATCTCATCTCCTCTTACCTCACCTCACTTCATCTCATCTCCTCTCACCTCACTTCATCTCCTCTCACCTCACTTCATCTCATCTCCTCTCACCTCACTTCATCTCCTCTCACCTCACCTCACCTCACTTCATCTCATCTCTTCTCACTCCATCTCATCGGTCCTGTCTGGGTTTGGCTGTCAGAGAGGAAAGACATAGATAACCACCAGACTGGACTCGTTGCTATAACGTTACAGTACTCCAAAATTCATCCCAATACTTTTTTGTGTTCTTTAATGTTATATATGAAAACTTTAGTTTTAGGATGATTAGAATATTGCCCTAAGTTCAGTCATTGTGTATTTTTTCTCTAATACGACACAAGGTTATTGGAGTCTACGCTTATTAAAAATACATTGCGTCCTCTTAAATTCCTTTGTGATCATAGAACCAACCATTCACAAATGTAATAATCCAAGGTTAACAAACTCCTCTTATTGTAAACTTCAATTAGAAAGTCCCAGAAGAAAGTCTAGGCAATTTTGGCTGCCAACCGGTTTCCTTTTCTTTTACATTTTATGCCAGTTTGTTGGACTTTAAAGGAATGGAAACTGTGTACTTGATCAGGATATATTTGGGTGGACTGTCATATTATTAAAAGGTGTTATTTTAAAAAGTCAATAAGTCATAGTGTTTAATAATAAAATACCGTACTGTCTGCAGGTTAGAACGTTTATTCATCTTGCTGGATACAGGAACAACTCCGGTCACCCGTAAAGCCGCCGCTCAGCAGTTGGGGGATGTTGTGAAGCTTCACCCACAGGAGCTTAATAACCTTCTGTCAAAGGTGAGAGGGAGACTTGCAACTTCAGACTGCTAATTCTGGCTCGAGGTATTCCTTATTTAGTGCTTTTGTTTGGGAAAGAGTAAAATATCGCCAGTGCTGAGCATTTCTGTGGCCAAGTGCTGTATGAATCATTGACTGTATAAACTGTCTCAACTGCGTTTTGTAAAGGCATTTTTACTTATATAGCATGCTTTCGTACACATTGTCAATTTAAAGTGCTTCACAGAAGAATCATAGATAACAGTTCAGAGACAATAAAATCAGATTAAAGATAAACACAAGGAATAAGACACTAAATGTATTAGAATTAATAGAATAAAAGACAAAGTAATGGTAGTTAAGGTCCGATGCTTTCTTCTTGGCTGTTCTTACGTACTGAAGAGTCAAAAAAGGGCAAAAAGGCAAGATTTTGGAGATTGAAAATAACCAGGAAAAACCTCAACAATTGGTAAATGTTATTCACTCAAGTAGCACCACCCTTATTCTTAATATAACTCAAACTAATGAGTAAGAAAAGAAAAGGACTTGTGAAGGTCAAATTTTATATATATATATATATATATATATATATATATATATATATATATATATATATATGCCATATAATAAAAGCACTACTGCTAATAATACTAATTCAGATTTAAAGTTGTCCAGTTTTAATATGGATGTCAATAGGAACCTGCTCACCTCTGGAACAACTTTATTGTTCATGTTAAGAATCCAGAAGGTGGTGCTTGTTGTTGAATTATTTTTTATTTTATTTTTATTAGTACTTCTGCATTAGCATACTGGCATTGAGCACCGTTTAATTAGGTGTACATGATGACCTCTGTTGAGACAATGATGATTGACAAGTACATTTTTTTAAAGTAATTTCATATTTAACGATTTACTTCAAGAATGAGGACGAGATGCTTAGCAAAAATAATTAATGACAATATCTAGAGGTGGTAGCTGACTCATTAAATACAAAATAAGCTTCTTGAAACGGAGATTAGGGCATTTTCCTTTTATTGGCTTTATTTTAGTGCTAAAAATATTAGTATTATATTGTATATGTTTTGGGTCAGATGTGCATGTGTTGGTGTGTCCAGAGCATCGTTGTTCTTGTGGACACCCGTGAGCATTGAGAGGAGTGCTGCGTTCACTTAATCTGACAGCTTATCTGGCTCCAATACAGGGTTTTGTTTTAGACCATCCAAAAAATGAAATAAAGGATTGCACAAATACCAATGAAAGAATGCAAAGATAAATTTGATACTGTATTTGATGAGTTAACAACAGAGCAAATTGGTTGAAATGTAACTGTGTTTACACCAAGACCAGAAGTTGCTTGGTATGAGAGTGGGTACTGCGGTGGGAACAATGCGCTGAAACGCTGTGAATAATGCAGAATTTGTGGTTGATGTCCTGATAGTTCCAATGTTTTAACTTAGTCTGATATTCTTGGCCATGGCAACCAATCAGGAATGAACAAGCAATGTTTCAAAGGGAATGTTGCCTGTGAAAACAAGTGAGTTCACATTTTCTTGCATTCATTCAGGAATTTTCACACATTACCCAAACTTGGTGTGAAGATGGCTTCAGAGAAGTATATTTTTGCGAAATAGGGCCCCTTTTTAGTATCCTAGTTAATTCAGGGTCTACTGAAATGCATATGAATTCTTCAAATGACAATCACATCAGGTTTTAACCCTGCCTAGTTACACAATGCAAAAAAGTCTATTTATTTTAGAGATTGCTCTAGAAATGTTTCTGATTTAATGTTTCTGCCATCTTGAATGCAAATCGATTAATAAGAAATGTATATTTTACAAAAAAAAACATGTTTTATTTGTGAAATGTAACTTTACAAACTGTATGTATTCCTTTTATTAAAATCTGGTTTTGAAAAAGACACAGGGAAGTTTGCTTGTTCATGGTGAGACTATTTGTTATTTCTTTCTTTCTTTTTTGTTGAGAGAATGTTTTGGCATAATGCACTCACTTGGATGATTACCATAGCAACCGCTTATCACAGAAAATGACCATTTCTTTGCTATTTTAAGACTTTTGAACCAGCATTGGAAGAAAGAGACAAGTCAGTGATATGTCGATGGCAAATGGGTCTTTTTACCTGAATAAGTTGTTCTCTAGGATTCAGCCATGCTTGTTGTACATAATTTCAGTTAAAGCTGATTTGATGGCTCAACTTGCATAGACGCTTTAAAAAAACCGAGCACTGCCAATCAAACAGAAATTGGTTTGTGCCAAACATGCTGACGGAGACCACTGGTCGGTCGAGGTTGTTAATTGAACTCAAGTGTACTTCAGCTGTAAAATAGATGCAACGTGAGCAGAGAAGTGCAGGTAAAAATAAAATTGTAATGCCCAAGCGTCTCACCATAGGTTCAGCTCTTTAAGATAAATCTTCTTGTCTTTTATGTTGACTCTTCATTTTTTTTTTATTTGCACATTTTGATGTTTAATTCAAATACCTGTTTTTATAGGTGCATATTGGCTCATGGTTGTACATAAAGTGGATAAACCTATTTTTGAATAGGGAAATTCCATGCAAAGGTTAAGTACATAAGTTGTGACATGGTAGTTTTGAGGAAGTGGCATTCTTCTTTGACAGTGTACAACCTTAAACGGTTCCAGTTAAGCTAGGTTTTCATTCAAGTCCATTTTAAATTGAAACTTTAATTATTTCTAAAGAATAAGGTTTTTGTATTCATTTTATTTCACAAAAATCTTGTCAAAAATGTTCCCATATATTCAGATTCATTCATTCATTCATTTATTTATTCATAGGTTTTAACATATTTGAGGAGTCCGAACTGGGACACACGAATTGCAGCTGGCCAAGCAGTGGAAGCCATTGTTAAGAACATTCCAGAATGGAACCCAGCGCTGAAACCAAAAGAGGGTGTGTTTGATTTTTACAAACCATTGTCACCAGAGAATAATTTGTGTGTGTTTGCTATTGCTGCCCTCTTTTATCAGCAGTTTTTCTTTAAGTTTACAGATCCTGATTGGTTAATATCAGTTTTTTTTGTGATGGTGATATTTATTTTTGTGCATAGAGTTGTGTGCAGAAGATATGTCTCCTGAGGATGCCTCTTCAGATAGGCTGAGTTTCTACAGGTTCGATATCTCCCAGCTGCTCAAGCACGGAGCATCTCTGCTTGGCTCTGCAGGTGCTGAGTTTGAGCTGCAGGATGAGAAGTCAGGTACGGTGGATGATGCAACCTGACAATATTATATCTGTTCTCTGCCAGAGGTGGAATACCTTGTGGTCAAAACCTTTGGCTCTCAGAATGTTGGTCCTGGTTTCAATCATTCCATTGTTTTTTTTGTGCTTATGAAGAATTATGCAGTCTATGCACAGGCTAAATGTTTGTCAGCTCTAATGATGATTATTTAAAGAATTCCAAAAAAGTGAGCATGTCCCTTTTTTACTTAGTCTTAGACCTAGACCTTATGTTGTACCTAGGTTACCTGCAATTTCTTATTTCTTTGTGTAAAATGCAACTTTGTGAGAAACCCCATAATGTGATGTCTTTGTTAGGGAATAGGAACCCTCTGACCTATGTATCTATCTGCTTGTGATTTTAATTCAATCGGGACATTATGGTTAAAAATTTTATGTAATCTAGTGACTAAATTGAAGAGATACGTGGACTGTCTTGTGGAGGAATTTCTGTTTTCAGTAGCAATTCTACATGCGTGTAGTGACTTTACTGACGTTACCAAACTAAATAGATGGCCTGCATCCCAGAGGATCATCAATGTCTCAAGTCTTTCTAGTAAACTCGGTGCATTGCTCCCTTTCATGAAGGTCAGAACGTAAATTGAACAAAAAAATTGAACCAAATTTATGAGAGTTGAAAATGACAAAATTGATTTAACAATTAACATACAGACAACAAACAGAAGTGTAACAGAAAATATTAAACATTCTTGAAATAGAAAGTGAAGCTTCTGAACTTGTGTAATTAAATTAGTTATGGCTTGTAAAAAAAATTTTTAAATAAAAAAATTGTAATTCATTCATAAGTAACTTGACTATATCTTGTATAACTAAACGTTTCTTCATACCTGACAGAGACACACTTTCTATTAAAACAAGACCTTGTGTTGCACACATCTATCTGTTTCTGTTGATGCCTGATTGCAGCAGCAGCTTGGCTTGCGCCAAAATGTCCTGGTGCTCACAGCTTTGACTTTTTAGTTGTTGACTTATTTTCTTGAACAAGTAGTTCTGCAGGCCAAAGAATGAGACTGATTTTAAAAACCATTTAAATGCTTTTGCTGAATTTGATTATTAGCCAATTAGGCCGTCTGTCCTTTACTTAGTCATGTGTGATAAGTGCACAGTTATTTGCTTGTCTTTGAGAAAATGTGAATAATATTTCAACATCTCCCTGACGGTAAAATTATTTTCATATAGTTTGGACTAAAGATGAGTGCTTATCTCATAGAGTGGAGGTAATGAACATCAACTTTATGTGGTGCATGACATCATTAATAAAATAAAAGAACCAAATGTTTGTGGTCTGTTAGTTTTTGTTTTTCTAATTGATTTTTTTTATTCATTACTATATACAGGTGAGACTGACCCGAAGGAGCGTTTGGCTCGTCAGAGAAGGCAGTTACAGAAGAAGTTGGGTTTGGATATGGGTGCTGCTATAGGCATGAACACTGAAGATCTTTTTAATGACGAGGACCTGGAAGATGCTTGCGTGTCCAGTGCTAACAGATTACAGCCTGGAAAAAGCTTGGGCTGTCACTTCTCAAGAAACCTGTTGGTGAGTAGTGTTAGAGAATCTGAGAAATCTTAGGTTAGAGAGTCACTGGGATAATATATTATTTATTTTGTCCTCCTTATTCAGCCGGCTGCAGAGATCATAGATTCCGAGTTTCGTCCAGGCATGAGCAATCGACAGAAGAACAAGGCAAAGAGGATTGCCAAACTAGTGGCAAAGCAAAGATCCAGGGACATGGATCCAAACGAGAAAAGGTAGCAATGTGCTTCATTGATAGTTATTTTCTCTAAACTTGTTTTGCAATAATGGAATGTATCCATTCGGCCACAAGTGGATGCTCTTGTACCTTAACTGCTAAGCGATGATATTTACCTCAAGACCAATGAGCAGAGCAATTGCATTAAAGTGTATTCTCTCTTATTGGTAGTTTATTATTTTTCATAAATATATTGGAACTATAGAAGTTTGACATTGTTGAACTATTTATTATTTGAGTGTTTATTTAAAGGTGCCATATCATGCCCCTCTAGACCATCATTGCGCCATAATTAACCCTTAAACGCAGAAGTATTTTAATCAACTCAAACATGTGTGCCGCCAATCGATGGCGCCCACGCCACCTGCTGGGTTCCGCTTTTAGGCACAAAGAAAATCCACTCATTTCCGATTAATGCATTTAACTTTTAGTAAGCCAAAACACACTTTTTTCACAGGACATCCCAAAACACGCTTACTTTTAATTTTTATCCAACTTGCTTCTGCTATGATTACACTACCGAGTCTGTCAGCGTGTGCGTTAGCTGCATTAATGGTGCATCTGATTGGTTAGAGGGCAGTCGGTGTGGCTACGGGAGCTGTACAATTAATTCTTAAAAGGTCACAATCTCGATTCCACATCCCTCACGATATTAATCCAGCATTTATACAATTCAGCCGTACTCGTCTGATCTCTAGATAACTCGCATCCCATCACAGCAGGTGTGGTTACAGCTGACTGGCACTCATGTTCCTGTTACTTGCACTAAAGCCGTGGATGTGAGGCAGCGCAATGTGCAAGTATTTCTGTTAACAATCTGCATATTTTACTACCTAAAAAGGACTTTATTGCGAAAGTGTGGGTTTATTTAGGTTCACACCAGATGATACTCAGCTAACCATACACTGCAAGCAGTGCTTAGCACTTGTTTCGGCACCAAAGGGGAACACCACAAATGTTTTAATCACCTGAAACGTAATCATATACAACAGTATGACATTGAGATCGAGCGGCTTTGTTTTTCCATATAAAGTATCTGCAGCCAGACAACGTTCAACGCAACACTGTACCCAACAACCTCCCCCAGACATAAAAAAATAACGGACACGATGGCGTTTCACCTGGCTAAAGACACGACTCCTGTGAACACTTACAAAAGACGGGTTTAAAAAAACTAACTCAAACACTTAATGAGCGCTATTGCATGCCCTCTCATAATTAGCTCAATCCCTGCTGTAAAATGTTGTAAAACAGTTGAGACAAACACAATTTTTCAGCAACTTCAGCTTTATATAGCAGCAGAGCTCCACTTGAGCTCTTGACTACAATATAATACCTTGGTGTGTTTCACGAGTTCACTCTGCTCATAATTCCCTAGTATCACTAGCGTGGTTGGCGAGAAATGGAGAAGCGTACTAGGCGAATTGTCGAAGTGTTAGTCCGGGACCGTTGAACAACCTGGGCTACAACCTGAATACTCCCCTCTTAGATTTCCAACTATTACCGCAGTTTAAACTAGGAGTAGACCGTCTTACACAAAGTGAGAAGTGAAACATGCATGGTGAGTGGCAGAGGGGTGGAAGGAAGGATAGCTTGCATAATGTAGATGTTAGCTCTTTGGTCGTGTCTTATATACTGGAGATAATATAGGAAGGTGGGACCATATGATTAGTCAATTATCAGCCAAGCTCCTCCTGAACCTATGTTAATTGGATGATTAAAGTAATTTATTTTTATCACGTTTAATAGTGAATATTTTTACATCATTACATTATTTTTCAATAAATTTCTTTACATTTAAAGCAAAGACTATTAGGTCTTATTTTATTGCTATTCCATTGCTGTTTGGTAACCTAATGATGTACAGGGTACATTTAAATATATACATTGTTTTATTATATATATATATTTATTTTAAACAATAAAAATGGTAATTTTATCCAGAATCGCTCTCGGGAAAAGAAAATAGGATTACAAAAACATGCATGTTTTTTGCGAAGGAAGCAATACTAAAATATTCAAGAAATGTCTGAAAAGTCATATTTGACTTTTAAGTCATATTATAAAATATTTTATATATTACAAATATTATTAAAATATTTAGGTATTTAATTTTGTTATTGCTAAAACATGTTTCTAGTGCTTTCATTGTTTTTGTATTAAATGTGCTAATGAAAATTAGACACAAACCCCTTTTCCCTTGGCCTCACATGAGCTTCTTACTCAAGATTGTTCTGTTTTTATTTGTGAGTAAGCCAATGTTTTATTTAGAATGTTTTCTTTTGCCTCCCACATCACCTCCCACATGCCAAAGTTAAAAGCATGGAGTCAATTTTAGAACCTGCTCGTCTTGCTTGATAATTCCCAAGCTAAATGTACAGTATTTTTTTTAGATTTGTGAAGGTGGATTGTATGAACTCTCCTTATTTTCCTCTGTCACAGCAATGACAGTTTTGAGGGAGAGCCAGAAGAGAAGCGACGGAAAACCACTAATGTAGTGATCGAACAGCCAGCAACTGACAGCAAAGTTTTAATCGACAAAGTCCCTGACAATTCCAGCTTATTTGAGGAGGTTTGATGCACTCATTCAAAATGGAGCTCTTTACTCCTGGGGTGTGATTTGAGACCTTCCATCATGTTTTGTTCCTCACAGACTCCGGAATGGCCCCTGGAAAGCTTCTGTGAAGAACTGTGCAATGACCTGTTCAACCCCTCGTGGGAGGTACTGAAAACAATTTTATTGAATAGAGAAAAGCTTTACTAATATGAGCTGTTCAGACATTTCAAGTTCTGTTGTAAAATGATGAAAAGGTATGCAGGGATCTACAAAAGTAGAAAAATAGATATAAATATATTTAGTAATGTAATGTTTTGTGGACATGTTAATGGTTCTTTAAAGTTATGTAAATATCAATTTTTTTCTGTTTTGCACTTCTGCAATCGCAAACACATGTATAAAATTTTCATGAATTGCAACTATTCATCATTAATTTTTTATCAATTTATCGTGGTTTTCTGCAGTGTATTTTGCAGCGTTCTGTCCATGGAAAGCTCATTTGATATGATCATTTTTTATGCTGTTGCTTGGGGTTGCCAGATTAAGTTAATGTTTCTAAATGCTAAAAAAATAAGTAAAAATTATTGTTAGGTTTGAGAACTTTCGTACATCCTCAAAATTGTAAAGTGAGTGTTAGGGTTGACACTCATTAATGCTAAAAAAAATTCTTAAAAGTAATTGTTAGGGCTGTCGGAGATTAAGTATACATGCCTAAATGCTCAAAAGCAAAAAAAGTTGATTGTTGGGGTTAGGGTTTAAACCTGTTTATTATGCAAAACGTTTTGTATGTGTCTTTGATGTTATGATAAAGGTCTTACATTTGATTCTTTACATTATTAAAAAGTCTTAAAAATAATCTTGAACAATTAAAGTAATTATTCCTGTAGATTCGCCATGGTGCTGGTACAGGATTGAGGGAAGTGCTGAAATCTCATGGAGATGCTGGAGGAAAAACTGCCGGCTGTACCACAGAGCAGGTCTTTACCACCTCAGAAGGAATCCTCACTATCTGGTTTTGCACATTTGTTATGTTTTTCCAATGTGATCCCTTTGCAGATGGAACGGCAGCATCAGGAGTGGCTAGAAGATTTGGTCATCCGACTCTTGTGCGTCTTTGCTCTGGACAGATTTGGAGACTTTGTTTCAGATGAGGTTAGATATTCAGTTATTTGGTTATAGATTATCATATGTTTAATGTATATTTGAATTTTTTTATTCCCTAGATAGTTCATTGGTATTTCTTCACTTCTTTTAGTTGATGTGTTCTCTCTCCAGGTTGTTGCTCCTGTCAGAGAGACATGTGCCCAGACTCTTGGCGTGGCCATGAAACAGATGGCGAATGGGGGAGTTGGTATGACTGTGGAAATTTTGCTGAAGCTACTTAGGGAAGACCAGTGGGAAGTTCGACATGGGGGGCTCCTAGGCATCAAATATGCTCTGGCGGTCAGACAGGTGGCCATGTCTCGAAGCATCGTTAAATGATGTTGAAAGCAAGATTTCTGAATGCTTGAATGTTTGTTACATTTTTTGTAATCAAACCTGTAGGACTTGATCGCGGAGCTGCTTCCACGAGTTCTACCTGCTATCACAGAAGGTCTGAGGGATCTGGATGATGATGTTCGTGCAGTTGCCGCGGCAGCTTTGATCCCAGTGGTGGATGGACTGGTTCAGCTACAGCCTGCAAAGGTCTGAGTTCAAAGTGTGTTTGTTTTAATGCAGACTTACTTTTTTTTGGGTAGGATTTTTTCTTGACTGTGTAGAAGAATGTTAAATTTATGTAGAGACTGCTTTTCCTTCAGTCAACACCAAAATGTAATCCGGTTTCAATTCCACATTAAATGTTATTCCTCTGCATCTGTCCATAGACATACTGGTCAATAGTTGTCATTTCCTTATATTGAGTGGTACATCTGTAATTTGAGTGTTGATATTGCTTGTTAAACAATGTTTGGCCAGTTGTCTGCTATGATCATTTTTGTTTATTTACAGTTGTATATTTTTTCTTATGATGAGGACCAGCTTTTAACCACTCCTTGCTTGGCAGATTTTTTGAAACAAAGCCATATTCATCGATTCAGGTTTTTTAAATTTTTTTATGAATTCTTGGAATCAAAAAACTCCCAATGACTTATGAAATGCACAAAAATTTGAAAAATTTTCTTTGCATTAGACAAAATCTACCATTTCACCCTCCTTTATACACCAGGGCTGGGCATACTGTTTCATACCAAATACTGGTGTGTTGTTTTTATGATAACATTTTTTTTTATACACAGCGAATCTGTTTTGCGCACATACCAAGCATCAACAACATTGAACGTGAAGGGGCAGAACATTGTGCGATAGAGAGGGTTGTTTTGGTGATCTCTAGATCTCTAGCAACATGGTCAAAATAATAATTTCAGGAAACGCAAAAGAGCTTCTTTGTCGCATCTTTCTTGATCATCACTATCATGAGTATGAACGAGGAGAGCGAGAGAGATGAGTATGAACGAGGAGAGCGAGAGAGATGAGTATGAACGAGGAGAGCGAGAGAGATGAGTATGAACGAGGAGAGCGAGAGAGATGAGTATGAACGAGGAGAGCGAGAGAGATGAGTATGAACGAGGAGAGCGAGAGAGATGAGTATGAACGAGGAGAGCGAGAGAGATGAGTATGAACGAGGAGAGCGAGAGAGATGAGTATGAACGAGGAGAGCGAGAGAGATGAGTATGAACGAGGAGAGCGAGAGAGATGAGTATGAACGAGGAGAGCGAGAGAGATGAGTATGAACGAGGAGAGCGAGAGAGATGAGTATGAACGAGGAGAGCGAGAGAGATGAGCATGAACGAGGAGAGCGAGAGAGATGAGCATGAACGAGGAGAGCGAGAGAGATGAGCATGAACGAGGAGAGCGAGAGAGATGAGTATGAACGAGGAGAGCGAGAGAGATGAGTATGAACGAGGAGAGCGAGAGAGATGAGTATGAGCGAGAGAGATGAGTATGAACGAGAGAGATGAGTATGAACGAGGAGAGCGAGAGAGATGAGTATGAACGAGGAGAGCGAGAGAGATGAGTATGAACGAGGAGAGCGAGAGAGATGAGTATGAAGAGGAGAGCGAGAGAGATGAGTATGAAGAGGAGAGCGAGAGAGATGAGTATGAGCGAGAGAGTTGAGTATGAACGAGGAGAGCGAGCGAGATGAGTATGAGCGAGAGAGATGAGTATGAACGAGGAGAGCGAGAGAGATGAGTATGAGCGAGGAGAGCGAGAGAGATGAGTATGAACGAGGAGAGCGAGCGAGATGAGTATGAACGAGGAGAGAGATGAGTATGAACGAGGAGAGCGAGAGAGATGAGTATGAGCGAGCGAGATGAGTATGAACGAGGAGAGAGATGAGCATGAACGAGGGAGAGAGAGATGAGCATGAACGAGGAGAGAGAGATGAGCATGAACGAGGAGAGAGAGATGAGCATGAACGAGGAGAGAGAGATGAGCATGAACGAGGAGAGAGAGATGAGCATGAACGAGGAGAGAGAGATGAGCATGAGCGAGAGAAATGGGAGAAGAGTAAGAGAGAGAAGAGTGAGTGAGTGAGTGAGAGAGAGATGAGCATCAGCGAGGAGAGCGAGTGAGAGAGATGAAAATAAAGTGTTATCGCAATTTATCAACAAAAGCCAAGAACAAAAACATTCTTATTTTGGCAATTGTGGCTTTATTTTTTTACAGTGCAATAAACATGTTTGTATGGCCAAAAAATGAGGGTTGGAGGAACAGAAGGCTGTTTTAACAACACCATCAACATGTGGTTCTGCTGCTAAGAACACGAGTCAATTCTGCTGTTCATCTACTCACCTGAGGAACAGAACACTAAATAAAATACTGCATTTGCATCTGTGTTTCAGGCACCATGTCACTTTGTTTTGCTTACCTGGGTTCTTGGTTATCCTCCAGGATGACCGGTTGCTAAATAAAAGTACAAAACACACTGCTTCAACTCGTTAAATAAACTTCGTTTATTTGACACTTTCCTTATAACGCAACCAACTTTACATCCAAGCCATTAAACGCAACCACCTTTATTCTCTATTTCGCTCTCGTGCACACGCTTCCCACGCTCCCTCTCCCTCTTGCGATATCTGACGTACGCGACACTTTCTTCATCATTTGTATTACATTCTTTTTTTCTATCCTTACAGTTTTTCAGATGGATTACAGCCACAAATTTTGAATGTGTAACCGTCCACTCAATAACATTTTCGTCCACTCTCATTTTCAGTAACGACAATTTGCACGCAAGTTTGTCAAAACAGAGACAAATTTAGCTCGTCATCGTCTCGTTCTTGTCGGAAGAAAAAGGTTTGTCAACAAAAATGTTTCAGGGTTATCATTGACAAAAACAACACTGCATGAAAACACTTTGCAACCTCAACACAGACCATCCAGCCAATACAGAAATGCTAGGCAAATCATCTCACCTGAAATACAAGTCCTTCAGCATCCATTTCTGTTAGATACCTGCACTTATCGTAATCAGAAATGTAAAGGCCAACCTTGTTGTCAATGAAGCACTAGTGTAAGAACAAAGACTGACAAATGTAAAACCAAATGCGACATCTTGCATCATAAACAAATGCCGGTCAGAAGGATAATCTGCATGCAATAAATCCTAACATTGGAGAAAAATGGATGTCACTCAGCATTCGTTAACCAGATGAGGCTTTTAGAGATCAATTTCATTCAGTTTCTTGTCGGAGTCAGCTTTATTTGTCATTTTAAATATTATGTTTTACATTTAAGAAAAAGTTGGTTTTAAACATCTGGTCTAGTATTAATAGAAATACTAAGTTAAATTTTGCATATTTAAAAAAAAAAAAATCAACTAAATTTGTAAAATAGTACCAGATGATTAAGATGCCCTTGTTTTAGGTTTAGGTTTATGTTTTTCTAAAATGTCATGGTAGGGTACGAAAATGTTTTAGCCATTTGTCAGTGAACTGTTTACATATTTGTTTATTCCATAAATTCCTGACAGGTTCCCTTCATAGTGGACACTCTGTGGAATGCTCTACTTGAGCTGGATGATCTCACAGCCTCGACTAACAGCATAATGACCCTACTATCCTCCCTGCTCACCTACCCACAGGTCCGCCAGTGCAGGTGAGTTACCTCTAAGTCTGAAAAGGCTCTCGGGGCACAATTTCGTGATGGAGGGAAGTCAAACTTTTTCTCTCATCCCAGCACCCAGCAGTCCCTGACAGTGCTGGTTCCTAGAGTGTGGCCGTTCCTGAGACACACAATAGCTTCTGTCCGTCGAGCTGCTTTAGAAACCCTCTTTACACTACTGTCTAAAGCTGACCAGGTTGGTTTCTTTTTTCTTTTTGAAGTATGTTTGCTATAGAGCTTCCCTCTGTTGATGTGACTTAAGCAGTGAAGTTTTGTATATGGTAGATGGTACATTTGTTTGGGGTTTTAAATATATTAGTGTTTAAAAACATCCCTAATTGAGTCCATGATAGTTTTGGTTTATGGAGTAGTAATTGTTTTAATTAAAATGTACATATACATTTTTTAAGTGTTTCTCACTTTCTGCTTTGGTTTTATTTCTCAATCCAGAATTGTGCATTGTGGCTGAATCCCATCTTGCAGGACATGTTAAGACATATCTTTCAGTCGTGCATCCTTGAGAGCAACCAAGAGGTCCTCGAGCTGATTCAGAGGGTATCACCAATACTAAAAGTTCAACCCTCTTTGAAAAGTTCACTGGTTTAATTGCATGCAAATGTTTTTTAAGTTGTGGGTGGAGCTGTTGAAGCAGGCCCCTCAGCAGTATGTGGTTGCAGCCAGCTGTCCATGGATGGGCGCCTGGCTCTGTTTGATGATGCAAGCACCACACATCCCCATAGACTCAAATATGCTGCTGGAAGTGAAAGCAAGATTAAAGGTGAGGCCACAGATCCAAATATTAATCTTTATTTAAATTAAAAATAGGGTTGATTAAAGTGCGTCTTATGTTTTTGAAAGCTTCATAGTTTGATTTTGGTGACTCCAGCTGCAGGTTATATGCATGGTACAAAGCCCTTTTACAGTATTCTCTTAAAATTTTTATTTATATTTATTGGTTTTCCTTGATGGTTTGTGAAGCGGGTCTCTGTCAAAGCATCTCTTTTACATAATTCACCTTGCAGTGATTAGAAGTTAACCCTATCTAATCTAATTAGAAGTTTATTGGGATTGGGTAATGGGCGTAGCGGGGATAGGAAGAAGCCAATCAAGTGCAATCCATACAGAAGCACAGTAGCGTTCTTTCGTCTCGTCTCAGCTTTACTGCAGTTTACAGCTATTGAATTAAGTCTCCCAAGTCACCTAAATGAATGAAACCAAGTAACTATATTATTACAACTTACACGATTTTGAAGTGCATCCTATCTAGAAGGCATCGCCAGAGAATGATCCCTCTTTTCATACTTTTCATCCATCATTATCTCAAACTTGGCGCTTCACACTCATTGAAAAACAGATCTGTGCTGAGCTGCAGTCTCTTGGTCCACAGGAGAAAGCTGGGAAGAGCCGGCAGGGGTTTGCTCCAGTCAAGGAAACGGTACAGGAATACATCGGTGGAGCAGAGACCATTAGCGAAGACCCTGCCACGCGAGACTTTGTGGTGACACGTGCACGTCTGATGGCTGCGAAGTGTGTGAAAGTCTGTGTTTTACTGCTTGCTTTCTTTGTGCAAAGCTTGAGTGTGAATTTTCTTAATATTATAGGCTGCTGGGTGCACTGTGCAGCTGTATATGTGACCCTCGGTTAAACAGCTCTTCTCAGGAGCTTCGTCCTGCGGAATCTCTCGCTCAGCTTTTACTTTTCCACCTCAATTCTAAATCAGCCCTGCAGAGGATTGCGGTTTCCATGGTGATCTGTGAGTGGGCAGGCCTTCAGAAGGTGAGAAATGAAGTGATTCTAATGTAAAGGCTGTACTTTAGTTTATTTTGCAACAACCTCTCTATCTTAGTCAGTTTAAGTTAAAAAAAAAAAGTTTGTGTCAAGATGGTTTACTTACTGCGAATTCATTCTGAATTGCAAACTTCAGTTGATTTGGGATGTTATTTAGCAGTTTTCTTATTGACTCAAAGTTTGATCAGCCTTGTGCCCCTGGTTATAAATGATGGGTTAATGTCGGTAGATCATATCCAAAACATGTGAATTGGTGCTTAACAGGATCTTGTACTTGACAGGAGTGTGAGTTGCTCTCCAGTGTGGTTCAGCCACGGTTGCTGGTTATCCTCGCAGAACAGCTGTACTACGATGAGATCGCCATTCTCTTCACTCGCATGCAGAACGAATGCAAACAGCTCATAGCGCTGCTGGCTGATGCTCAGATTGATGTGAGGGAGAAGATCAACACCAGTGTGTTCACCATTGATCAGGCCAACGAGCTGGTGAGTAAAGATCTTCATGATTCAAATGCTAGGAATTTTAGCTATGAAAATGTAACAATATGTCTTTAGAGCAATCTTATATTTATACATTTTATATAATATATAACTACAACGTATAACAATGTCTCTTTTAAATAATAATTACATTACTTTTATGTTCTCTTGTTCATGCATCGGTTTAAATCTTAATCCCTGTTGCAAAAGTGTGAAAATTCCATGAAATTGCATTTATTCATAGAGTTGGGTATCATTTGGGTTCTAATACTGGGGCAAATTGATCTGCCCACCACTAATACCACACCGATAGCGCCACCTGTTGTCCGCAAGCTGTTGAACACAGTGCATCCCTCCGCTTTAAATGTTTCGTTAATTCTGACATGCTTCCTCCTTTACACGCAAGTGTTGTGAAACATTTGCAGCACGTTGCGTTGTCAGAATCTTTGCTTGTGTAATATAGCCACACTTATATACAATATAGCCTGTTATTTGATGCATTTAGTTTAATGCGAATTGTTTGATTTAGCAAGCTAAGCTAATGGTAAAGCACTTGCTTCCGTGTGCCGTGTTCCTGCATCATTCCTGCATTAGACGAGGGCGGAGGGAGAGAGGGACTAGCTCCCTCATTGGACTATCTCCATGTCCTTGAAATTGGACTGACTAAATTGGACTAATGATCGCCATTAGTTCAGATTTGTTCAGTGGCACCAGAACGAGGCACCGAATTTCACATTCTGTTTCGGTTCTGTCCAAACCGGTTCTTGAGGTACATATTATTGGTACGTATACATTTGTACTAATGATGGCCATTTTGAATTTAATTACATTTTTATTACAATGCATCTTATCAAGAATATATTTTTATATTCAAATTAAAAAGAAACAGACATGTTATGAATGTAGTTTTTATTTTTCAAATTGGCAGCCTGGTTCAGGGTGTAACATAAGTAATCAAAAACATGATTTCTTTTCAATACTGAACATAGGACAGCAATAATAGTCAAAACAACATGTAACACAAAATACATAGACCAAAGAAATAAGGGTAAAAAAATTACAGGAATGTTCCAACCCCACCCATTCTAAGCTAACTAAAAACACAGTTTCTAAAGAAGCTCTAGACTAAATTTGTACACTAACTGGAAAATGAATAGAATAAGCAAGACTGGAGTACCCCATCACACTACCGCGTCTGAAACCCTGGAGAGTAAATGATGTGAATTGTACAGTGACAACAAATACATACAGAGGGTAGGAAGCAATCACATCTGGGCAAACGATGGCTGCAAACCGAAACAGTCTGTGTTGACTGCAGAAAGAGCTTTGCCATGTCACCCTTGTTTTCTGTGTTGAGTGCTTATGGGATATAAAATTGCATCTGAGTGGTGCTTGATACATCGACCTCATAGCAGCAAAAAGCAGCGAAGAAGAATAACATTAAAATATTTTGTGAAAGAGCAATATATTGATTATAAAGTTACAAAGCCCACAAGGTTATAAAATGGCCGGGCGTGTCACTGTTGTCTTTTGAGTAGTGAGTAATAGTTTGGTTTTTTGATGACTTGTCCGTTAGACTCTCGAAGTGTGACGTTAATGGAAAAGCCTCCATGCAGAGAAGTGAACTGAGCGAGCGAATCTCTTTGCTTACAAGTGTGGAGACCTTTTAAAATCACACATTGAGTTAACGCTCAATGTTATAATTTGGTAAGAAGCAGAAATCAAACAAACACATGAGCACAGAGTAGTCTGCTTAACGTTGTACACATTTGTGGAGGGCTATGGCTCTCCATGACCAGATTTAGTGACCCCTGATTTACGTCAACAATGACATCCCAAACACCACATTAGAAGATGCATTGACAACCTCATTAGAAAATGTATAATTATTACAATTATGACTGACAATGTTAAAAGGGTCACCACCAGAATTTTTCCTTGCATTCCGAACTTAGCAAATATACATTACAATGATAAGGATACATTTTACATTACTACAGCTTACAATTTATGGTTATAGATGCTCTTAGTTAACTCTAAAGTTTGAGTTTGACGCCTATATTATAATTGTTCATTGTGTTGGACATGTTGGGCTAATATAACAATTTGTACTTCACTTTATCTAGGTGACCAACATTTTCTCAGAGTGCACCTCTTCTCTGAACCTAAAGTCTCGTCAGTTCCAGCCACTGGACAGCAAGAGGATTCAGACTCATTCCACAGTGTCTGAGACCAGCACAGAGTGGCAGCAGCTACAGTTACGGGTTCACACTTTTGCTGCCTGTGCTGTGGTGGGTCTGAGCATGCTACCGGACAAACTGAATCCTGTGGTCAGGCCTCTAATGGAGGCTGCTCGCCGGGAAGAGAACACACTCGTTCAGGGCTATGCTGCTTCCAACATTGCTCGACTGCTCCAGCTGTGTGCCACCAGAACTCCCTGCCCGAATGCCAAGATAATGAAGAATCTCTGCAGCTCTGTATGTATTGATCCTATGCTCACACCGAGCGCTGCCTGTCCAGTCCCGCTAGCCAGCCCTCCAGTGCCACAAGAGAGCGGTAAAGGTGAGAGGACTAAGGCTCTAATCTAAGCTTTTTTTCATGCTATACCAGTTTAAAACTAGTTCAAACTAGTGAGGAATTAATTGGGCACAACATCTATGCATCACTCAATGTTTATTCCTAAATGACTGAAGCATGAGTAGTTTCCAAAAATGTAAGCATTTGTTAATGTACCAAAATATTGTTGCTACTCTAGTAAAAATAAATTTACAGATACTCGATTTACACAAGGGAATATTTATACATTTGTACAACTTCTTTCCAACTTGACAGGAAAAGTCCAAAAAAAGTAGCAGAACAAAATTTTTGTCCTCTTTAAACGCTGAGACATCTATAGTTGTAGCATTCAGAAAGACCAGCACAAAATGAAATGGCAAATGTTTGTCAGCTAATCTTGTGGGGAACTATATTGTGTGATTGCTACTATAACAATATATGGCTTTAGTGACTTGCCAGTTGAAGTTGTGTACAAATAAACAGTTAAGATAGTTGCTGTCAAAATAAACAATTTGGGCTAGTCTGTATTTAGAGTTAGGAGAAATCAGTTATTTACGTACTGTAACTTAAAAAGCGACATTTCTTAAAATTAAAACCCTCAAAACTCAAAAAATTTGAGGAAAAATATTTAAACTTATCCGAGTTTACGGCAAGATGTTTAGCTATACCTTTTTTCCATGAACAGATCCAGCATGATCAGCCAAATTGTGGCAGTAGGAAAATCTTCTTATAAAAAAAGTCATCAGCAGTTATCTAACTGATGACAGCCCATTCTTGCACTATGACCGCTATACACTGTTACACCAGATGGCCTTGCAATATCAACAATGGGGGAAAAATCATAACATTTTGATCATTTTGATTACTGCATTAATGTATTGATATTAGCGTTGGGAGTGGTACCAATCAATGATTTATGCAAAGCTATAGACTGTATTGCTGTACATCTCTAGGGAGATGTAAAATGAGTCAATGGTTTAAAAAGTAGAGTGCTCGCTTAAGCTGTTGATTATTACATTTTTAGCAAATATGTTTGGAGATAAACCCTCGAATTTAAATTGAAATTGTTTTGTCAAGCGCTTAAAATGATTTAAAGCAGGAGGTAATAAAGTGGTGTGGGTCTATTTCTTTTTGCAAACAATGCTGCAGTGCATACCGCCACTATGATGCATGCGATTGAGTAAGATTAGTCAGTGTCATGTGTCAATTAAATGAAAAAGAGGTCCATCTTCTTGGTCTGCTTATTCTTAGTTAATGGGGTTCGATTACAGATTTTGGCACATTTTTGTGTGGATCTTTTATAAAATTGGAATTTTTTTTTTTACAGCATCAGTGGCAGATAAAGACGCAATGCATCATATGGTGAACAAGACAAAGGGCATTATCACTCTTTATCGCCATCAGAAAGCAGCATTTGCCATCACTAGTAGAAGAGGGCCCAGTCCTAAAACTCCTAAAACCAACAACGAATTGCCTCTCGGGGGAAGCATCACCCTAGAAACAGATGAGGTATTTTCCGAGTTTACTGTATATTCAGTGAATATGAATCATTCTAAAAGTTTCTCCTGATTGATGGTCTAGAGCAAGAAGCCATGTCTCATCCAGCGGAGAGGAGCAGAGTTCTGCTTGATGACTGTTGCTAGACATTTTGGCAAAGACTTGACAAAAACACTGCCATATCTTTGGGAATCCATGGCTGGGCCTCTTAGGAGTGGTCTGAATCCTAAGGGGTTTGGTGTGTTTGATTTCGTTAATTCTGTTCATGAATTTCACTGTGGTGATGGATTGAATATTTTTATTTATTTTTTTATTTACTTTATTTTGTATCTGCAGATTCTGAACAAATGTTGAAAGAAGGAGATTCTGTCGCCCAGGAGCTCGTGAACTCTCTTCAGGTCCTTGAGGTGACCGCAGGAGCCATGTCCCAGGATCTGATCCATTTGGTACGTATTTAGACTGTGAGATTGTGTGCCGACCAGGCACGAGTTGAGCATGTAAAACATGTTATGTGCACCTACTGTAGATAGACGCCAAACCTTTTGCGTGTGCGGTTCACTTAATAATTGAGACAAATGTGCATGAGGTCTCCAGTCTTATTGCAAAATAGTTGACCAATATGAGTATTGTAGTTAAAATTGGTTTAAATGGATGGCAAGATATCTGATTAGAGAGAGAATTTTTCATTAATGCATTAAGGCTGGTGTCTTCAAACATCTATTTTGAGACCCTGTCCACGTTCACCCGGTTAGTTTGTTAAAAAAGATGTTGCATTTTTTTTATATGTTGCACTCAGTGCGTTCACACATAATTGGAGCAATGTTTTAGCTTAACCAGTTTTTCTTGAAAATGTTGGCAAATGTGACGTTTTTAAAAACGCTGGGTACATCATTGTCATGTAGACATTGCAACTACACTTTTGGGTTATAGGCATTGCTCACAAAACCCCAGCTGATGGTGGTGGTGGTGGGAATTGTGTTGCTGGTCCATGTGCTTATGACATGGACAGGACTACATGTAGATAATTTTCGTTGGGGGCTTGTTGGGATGCAACAAAATATGGGTATTTGTGCCAATATTCAGAGAGTAGTCTCGTTCTGGATGAAACAACTGCTTGATGATTTTTTTTCCCAGAAAGATCCATGTACATGTGTTTCCCCCCCGCCCCCCCCACTTTCTTCAAAGAAAGACCCTCTTCCAACGGGTTTTATTATGGTCCATTTCACTCTAACGATCTCCCTGATTTACTTTAACTTTTTACAAAATACACAGATCAAAATAGTTTTAAAACCAAACAAAAAAAAAATCACCATTGTAAATAATCACCATTTTTATTGCTAGTGTTTCAAATAAACTACATTGATTTAACAGTGTGGGATAAAAATCTTTAGTTAACCAAATCTTATAGGAGTCTTAGTCAAATAGTAAAAGAAAATATTCTGCAATTCGACGAAAACAAATTCAGATTGTGACTTGGAATTCATGATGTGTGTTCTGGAATGCTCTCAAAGTACCCAAGAAAAGATGCTAGATTTGTCGCTAGTCACTAAACTAATAAAAGTCACTGAATTTAGTTGACAATACTGTCCTGAGTGCCCTGATTAAATTGAACATATGTGCAATAATATGTGTAAAAAAAAAAGTTTAATAATAAACTATTTTATGTTTTTCAATGGTCTCAACAGAGGTTCAGTTTAGATGACATGGCAATGCATCAAATAAATAGGTTTAGAAATTCCATGGGGCTTTAAAAAAGGCCATTTGAATTTGTACATTTGATTTGAGGTGATAGCATGACATACTTGACTTGTAACTGGTGTTTGTGGGTGTCTGCAGTTGCTGGAGCAGCTGCCTCTTCTTTGCGCTTGTCTGCAGCATCCGTACACTGCCGTGCGACACATGGCAGCTCGTTGTGTGGGAGTGCTCGGTAAGATAGCCACTCTGGAGACCATGAATGTGTTCTTGGAGCATGTGCTTCCATGGCTTGGGGCTATTGACGACAACACCAAGCAGGAGGGAGCCATTGAAGCATTGGCCTGTATCCTTTATGATTTCTAAATGTTGCAGTAGAATGCATTGTTAATAAGCTTGTATTATTGTTTTATTATTATTATTATTATTATGATTAGAGTCAAAATATAAAATTATAAATGATGCTTAGATGGGAAAATTGACATATTACAATGAAATAGATTTTTCGAACAAAAATGTGGAGTAGTCTTTTGGGTTGTCTATGTTTGTAACTTTATTCCAGTATACCAAAACTGCCAAGAAAGAATTGGCAGTTATGGTTAATGGAAGGGTCATGCAAGAATTAAATCATTATTATACTATAGCGTTTAAGGTTTTTAGGCAGTATATTGGTAGTATGTGCACGCTGTAGAAAGAGAGGGGAACTGGGTTAAAGCCAAAACCAGGTTATAGCTAAACCAGGCTGCTGAAAGAAAAAGAATGATTATAACTTGAATGCCAAACGAGAGTGTTCGTCCTGAATTCAACACCCAGGTTTAATGGAGCAGCTGGATGTGGACATCATGCCCTACATCGTATTGCTGGTGGTTCCTGTGCTGGGGCGCATGAGTGACCCCTGTGACAGTGTACGTTTTATGGCCACTCAGTGCTTTGCTACTCTGATTCGTCTGCTGCCTCTTGAGGTGAGAGTTCTGTAGTCCTCGTGTGCGATTTGTTTTTTTAAGAAGAGTTTCGCTAGCTCAATTGTGTTCTTTTAGTCATGAAATGGAGTAGACTTTATACACGTTATTGCTGGAATTTCAGGCTGGTATTCCAGACCCTCCATCAATGTCTGAAGAACTAATTCAGCAGAAAGCCAGAGAACGACACTTTCTGGAGCAGCTGCTTGATGGACGCAAACTGGAAAATTACAAGATTCCTGTGCCAATCAAAGCAGAGCTCAGGAAATACCAACAGGTGTGTTTGCATGAGAGAAACTGTGATATTTGATTAAAGGACATGGTTGAATTTCTATCAAGCCTGAAAAGCAATCTTCTAATGGTACTTATAGATGTCATGCATGTGGTGCAGTGACTAGTTCAATTTCAATGGTTTTATTTCAATTTCAATGCGGTTTTAAGAGATATTATATTTAAGAGAATATTCCATCTTTTTGGAAACAACGATCACCAGCTATATCTACTTGATTTGAAAAGATCGATGGCAATTATTATATAGCGGTTTTGAAGCTTTTGCGCATGAACAAAGCAAACTGTTTCAACGCTGGTGGACTTTTCTTAGAACTTTATATTTACTATTATACTTTAGATTTTATATTCAACAGTTTAACATCCAGCGTGTTATGGGTTGTTTGCATGCAATTTACCTACTTCATTTTCAAAGGTTACTAGATCCACAGATCTAAAACAGACAAGTTGAAGTTTTATAAAATATAGCATAAGCTTCTATGTATTATCTGTGCTAAATAGAAGACATAAAAACCTCTTCTTTTTTACTTCGTATTTGATGGTGTATAACATGGATCCTGTATGGTGTATGAAGTTTATTTTTCAGGATATACAGAAAAAAATTATTAGTCAATATTATGATGTGTGGAAAAGTTATTCAAATATAACTGGAGTGTGAAGAAACATAGATTTATCACAATTTCTGATTCATTTGTTGTTAAAAGTGCATTCTTTAGTTTATTTACTCTTTATAAAAAAAGCAGATAATTTAAAATGTTTTCTGTACATGTCTGCAAGCATTAGGATAAGTGATATTTGTAAATATTAGTAAGTCACCTAATGCTTGAAACGTTCAGGATCCGCTCCCTGGAAGAATGCATTTTTGTGTGTTGAATCTTTTCCCTCGTCAGAATATTGATATTTGGTTTGTTAGTGGATTGGTTGGTAGGTTTAGGGGTTTCCAACAAGGCGTCTTCTAGCTGCTTGTAAAACTAGCCCAGCCACCGCAGTCAGCATTTGTAATTCTGTGATGAGTTTATAGTTTGTTGAGTCCTCAGCATTGCTTGACGACCGCATCATTTGTTGGCAATGCTTCAGGCAACTCATAGGCACTTCTGTGTTTCGTTCTTTAACTCATTTGTTCGCCTTAATTACGGAAGCAATTTATTTTATTCCATCAAGGACTAGCAACAACGCATCTACCAACTTTTCTTCTCTCACTGTTTGCTTCTGGGTGTTGTGTTTCTCTCTTGTTTATTCTGAAGACTCCAAAATCCCTTTAGGAAGGATTTTCAGGGACATGATGCGGATCTCATGTCACATGGCTTCGTTTTTGTTTGCGTAGGCCGGGGCGGACCAGAGAGATCAGTGTGATTTTAAAAGTGAACCAAAACAGCAGCAAATGCTACAATGCACCAGTGTTTCTCTTAGTCTGAACCCTAAAACAAATGACCATGTTTCTTTTTTAAATAGATGAATCAGTCTGTTTTGTGAGACCATAAGCTATTTTAAAGGTGATATTCTTTTGTAGGATGGTGTGAACTGGCTGGCGTTTTTGAACAAGTACAAGCTTCATGGAATTTTATGCGATGATATGGGTCTGGGTAAAACACTGCAATCCATCTGTATTTTGGCTGGTGATCAGTTCCTCAGGTAAGGCAGCTTTGGTGATCTCTCAAGTTTTTTTTGCCATTATTTGTTTTATGGAAAAAAAAGATTGATTTAGAACATTGAAGCCTGTTTCATAATGTAAGTAAGTTTCTCTAGGAAATAACAAACAACAAGGAAATAAATGAGATAAAATTAACTTAAGATTGACATAAAATGTCATTAACCAGAGGACAGGAGAGAACAAACCATTTTAAAAGATTCTGAACAAGCCCCACAAGACTAATGCTCAGGTTTTTGCTAAAAGGAGAAACAATCCCGTAGGGCAACCCAATCTTAATCAAACACTCGCTAATAGAATGCCTAAATATATATCTGTAACCTTTGAGAAATCCTTACAGTATCAAACGATCAGGCTTTAATTTTAGAACGGACTTGCAAATTTCATGAATAAACGATGATGTTTTCTTGGCTACAAACAAACCGATAGATTTCAACTCTAGTAGAGCTGCTAATAGTTTTGGGGAGAAAATGATTAGTGGTCATAAATTATGGCGGGACAATCATGATAACCAAATAAAAATTTATTTTATTTATTGACAACAATATTATAAAAAAAATAGAAAATAGATTTATTTTCTAAACCACTGAGTCAGTATTTAATGTATAGTAGAATGTTATTTAAAATAAATATAAAAATATATAGAGCCTATTGTTTAGAGCCTAAAATGTCAAAACATAAAAGGAAAGTAAAATAAAATAAATAAAAGTGACTCATATTTAAACTTTAAACACTTTTCAAGTTGAACTTTTTATTCTTCATCAAACATTGTCACTGTAAAACTTTGATTTACTTTTTTGTTTGGCCAATCTTATGTCTTGGTTTTTTCACATTTTTTTCCAATGTTTTGTTGCTGCTAAACAGCATTTCAATATATATAATAAATTCACACTTCAATAGCCACTCCGGCTTCTCTGTGCAGATTGCGCATACCCATTGACTCAAATCATTTGCAAACCTTCTGATCTTGGTGTTAAAATATTGTGCAGTTCTGACAGCATGTTAAGTCACAGCTGCAGGTAAATGAAGCACAGCTTTGTGAATTGAATCCAGTTCTTTTAACGGAGAACATACAGAAGACACGTTCCGGTTGGGAGTGTGGGGACCAGCAGCGCTGAAATGAGTGCATATTCTTAATTTGACATGCAGAATAATATGTGCAGGGCTCAGGAGTATACCAGAACGAAAGCTCCCGACTGCTGCCCTCTGCCCTCTATAGTGATTTGCCCTCCCACACTGACGGGACACTGGGTGGATGAGGTTGGGAAGTTCTGCTCTAAAGAGTATCTCAATCCATTACACTACACTGGTCCACCCACTGAACGAGCGAGGTAAGGTTTGATTAGGTACATTGTTTCATTCAAGGGAATATTGATGAAATATTGGAATTGCAAAACTGATTGTGTGTGCAGGTTGCAGCACCAGGTGAAAAAGCACAATCTAGTTGTCGCCTCATATGATGTGGTTAGGAATGACGTAGAGTTTTTCAGGTAATTTTCATGTTGGTTTTAGCTTCATGTAGCTGCGGATTTAAAAAAATTCTTCAATTGTTTTTTTTCTTCCTCTTACAGGGATATAAAGTTTAATTACTGTATTCTTGATGAAGGCCACGTTATAAAGAATGGGAAAACCAAACTCTCCAAAGCCATCAAACAGTTAACCGCCAACTACAGGTTAATTCTCTCTGGAACACCTATCCAGGTAAGGGTTCACTTTTCAAAGATTTGCGTGTGCTAGCCAAAGTCTTCATATTCAGAAAATTTATTTATTATTTGCAATCTTTTAATGACACTGTTCTATTTAACTTTATTCATCTATTGCAATTTTTTTGTCTGCAAGTTCTGCTGGCTGTGTTGATTTCCATTTGCAGGGATCTATTTTAAAACCTTTTAAAACACAGTATGCATCCAGATGTGCCAACATGAGCTAAACCAAATCACTTCTAATGTTTTTCATGAAAGCAGAGGGTTTACGCTTTCAATTGAATCCAAATATGGCTTTATAGCTATAACACAGCCTTAAAAAGTGAACATGATATTTTGATGATGTAGATCAAACCCTGGGTTTGCAGAATTTAAAAGGTTTAACTTTGGATACATTTGAATCAGCTGTTTGTTAAACTTTTCTATTTGTTTCTTTAGAACAATGTTTTGGAGTTGTGGTCGCTATTTGACTTCCTGATGCCAGGTTTCCTTGGCACAGAACGTCAGTTTGCTGCCCGCTATGGGAAACCCATCTTAGCCAGTCGAGATGCTAAAAGTTCCTCACGTGAACAGGAAGCAGGTGTTTATTCTCATGTCTTTGTTTAGGCTTTTTAGGGTATACACTTAAAAAACAAATAAATAAATAAATAAATTCACTAGTCGGCCACTTTATTTGGTACATCTTGCTAATACTCAGTTGGAAACCCTTTTGCCTTCTTTTGACACCCTTTTGCCTTCCTTAATCCTTTGCTGCATAGATTCAGCAAAGCACTGGAAACAACCCTTAAGAGTGTGTTCCACCACACCGCAAAGTGTGATTGAGATCTGGTGACTGAGGAGGCCATTTGAGTGACCGTGAACTCATTGTCACGTTCAAGAAGTCAGCCTCAGACGATTTTTGACCGGGAATGTTATCCTGTTAGAAGTAGCCATCAGAATGTACACTGGGGTCATAAAGGAAAAGACATGGTCAGTAACAATACTCTGGGTTTTTTGTAGTTGACATGATGCTCAACTGGTACTTGTGGGCCCAAAGTGTGCCAAAAAATGTCCCCCACATCATTACACCCCACTACCAGCCTTAAATGTTAATGCACGGCAGGATGAATTCATGCAATGTTTCTGCAGAAATCATCAGACCAGGCTATGTATTTTCAATCTTCTATTGTACTATTTTGGTGAGCCTGTGTGATTTGTAACCTCAGTTTCCTGACTTAGCTGACAGGGGGGGCAGGGGTGGTTTGGTATTCTGTTGCTGTAGCCCAGAGTTCCCCAAATCCGTTACTGGAGGGCCTGAACCCTTCATGTCTTTTTTGCAACCTTGCTCAAGTATGCATACTACTCTAATTGAGGTCATCTCTGATTGTCTTAAGCTAGTGTTCAATTAGCAACAGGTCTGTTTCATGATGGTAGAACCAAAAATGTGTAGGCCTCCAAGACCGGATTTGGAGATCCTTGCTGTAGCCCATTCACCTCGAGGATTGGCGAGTTCAGAGCCACTCAAGTGTAACAAGTGGTTAATTGAGTTAGTCTTGCCTTTTTATCAGCTTGAACTGTCAGGTTGGCCCTTCTCTGACCTCTTGCATCAACTAGGCATTTGCACCTACAGAAATGCCGCTCACTGGGTATTTTGTCTTTTTTTGGACCATCCTCTGTATACTATAGAGGAAGTCCCATTCAGATCGTTTTCTGAAATTCTCAGATCAAACATGATCACCCATGCCACGTTCAACGTTCACTTCAAACACGACATACCTAAATGCATTCAGTCACTGCCTTGTGATTAGCTGAATTGATGGGTGTACCTAATAAAGTGGCCGGTGAGTCTACATCTTCCGTGTTAAGCCACGGAACTCAGTTCAGTCTGCCAAATAACCTTTTCAGGTGTGCTGGCTATGGAGGCGCTGCATAGACAGGTTTTGCCCTTTTTGCTGAGAAGAATGAAAGATGATGTGCTCCAAGATCTGCCACCAAAGATCATACAAGATTACTACTGCAACCTCAGTCCTCTACAGGTAATACATTTTTTATATGCTTTCATTATGAGTTTGACCCTCTTAATTAGTTATGAAACGTAAAATGTTTTGGTGTTCAGGTTCAACTTTATGAGGACTTTGCCAAGTCTCGTGCAAAGGTTAACGTGGATGATACAATTTCTACAGCAAAAACACACGAGGAAGAAGAGAAGCCCAAGCTGAAGGCCACTGGACATGTCTTCCAGGTTGACCCCAGCACCCTCGACTTGAAAGAAGGATATTCTGGCTCCATTTTAACCAAACAGTCTGTAATTAGCTTTTTGTGGGTTTCAGGCTCTGCAATATCTGAGGAAGCTGTGTAACCATCCTTCCCTGGTTCTGACCCCGCAACACCCAGAGTTCAAGCACATCACCGAGCAGCTTAGCAGCCAGCATTCCAGCCTCCGAGACATCCAGCACGCACCCAAGCTCTCAGCTCTCAAACAGGTGAGAGACGCATCAATGTGGTTAGTGGTACACTAGATCCCAAAGCAATCGTAGTTCATAAACACGGCACGTGGGTCATCATCACGTTGTTTTTATTATGGTCATTAAGAACTTCAGAACATATGGAACTATTAAAACCATTTACAACTGTAAAGATTGAACAGGTCCTTTATCTTAAATAATGTGAAGCCAATTGTACAACATCAGCCTTTTACATCATTAACTTAAAATGCATTATACTTAATCACATTTGGTTTTACTTAATTACTCTTTTTAAACTGCTCATCAAATGTTTTGTACTTTTGACACAGTTTGTCAAACACAATGAATTAAAGGCGTATAGTTATTACTTCATAAATAGTCTGTAAATTGGTCTGTGTTTTTCTGCCCCAGCTTTTCATTGTATTTGAACTTATCGTTCTATTAAGAAATAAATATACTTATGCATGTGTTGTAGTGGCCATTTAATAAATGTGTTTTTCTTCTAAATAATGTTTTTGTACTGCATTTAAAGGAAAAAAACCAATAGGGGCAGGGGTGGGAAACGGTGACCAACTGTGCCTTGTGTTCTGCTTGCTACCCACAATACCAGAAGACAGGACTTCTTACTATTCTTAGTTAAAATAATAATAATAGTCATAAGCTTAGTCAATTATATTTTCTAAATGAAGCACCTTTAAAGCTCCGTGTGAAGGTTACTAAAGTGCTGAACAGATCTTCACAGAATAAAACCAAACATGAACAATGGGTTTTAAAATCAAAGGGATTATTAAGAAAGAGTACACCAACAACATATGTTTTTTTTAAGTGAGTTTTAAGATGTGATTTGATAATGGCATGGCTCTGTGAGCTCACCCAAAAGAGAGTTTCACAATACCCATGATTATTGGTTATTTTGTAATAACCTTTTTTTCTGAGCCAGTGTTTTTGGTTGAGTTTAGTTTTATATTAGCCAATTGTATTATGGGTGGGGGTGGGGGGGAGGGGTTGAGGTTTGAAAGGACATACTTGCATTTATTGTATGTTTCTCTGTGCATCAGCTTCTCCTGGACTGTGGGTTGGGCTCTGCCGCTGCCTCTGATGGTGGTACTGAGGCTGTGGTGGCCCAGCATCGGGTCCTGATCTTCTGTCAGCTGAAGAGCATGCTGGACATTGTGGAACAAGACCTGCTCAAACCTCAGATGCCAACGGTCACCTACCTCAGGCTAGATGGCAGTGTTCAGGCTGGACTCAGACACTCCATAGTCTCCAGGTATGCTGTAGTGACACACAAACTACATTAGATACACGTGTTGACAATTAGTTGAATGTTGCTTTTTCCTTTCAAACTATGTTTTGGCTCGTGTCTTTGAACACGAACAAATCTCCTTTTCCTTTAGGCCCTGCGCTTAGATTTGTACTCATTTCATAGTTTTTAAATACTTTTCGGGAATGAGAATAATCAAAGCTTCTTTACATTTTTAAAGCAATTGATTGTTTAAAATTTTTTCTTCTTGCAGGTTCAATAACGACCCATCCATAGATGTTCTGCTGCTGACAACCCATGTGGGCGGCCTGGGGCTAAATCTGACTGGGGCAGATACGGTGGTGTTTGTGGAGCATGACTGGAACCCCATGAGAGACTTGCAGGCCATGGACCGAGCCCACAGGATAGGACAGGTACAGAGGAGCTGAAGTGTGCTTCTTGCGTTGGGACTTAAGAGACTGTAGCATTCTGAAATATTAGCGTGTTTAAGATATTTATTAATATTAATATTTGTGTTTTGCAGAAACGTGTTGTGAATGTGTATCGTCTGATCACTCGGGGCACTCTGGAGGAGAAGATCATGGGTCTGCAGAAGTTCAAGATGACCATCGCCAACACAGTCATCAGTCAGGAGAACGCCAGCCTGCAGAGCATGGGCACTGAGCAGCTGCTCAACCTCTTTACACTAGACAAGGTCAGAGGTCACAGCCTACAATGGGGGCTCATTATGAGTAGTCAGGGGCTCTTGAAATTGTGGTGGTGTTTTTTTAAATATATATGTAATTTACTGTGAGCAGCTTTATTTAAGAAAGTTTTCTATTAAAAACTTCAGTTCAAACCTGAATGAACTGGTGTAGGGTGTTGGAACCTTCCGCTGCAGCTACCATTTAACATCCAAATCAACATTGGGCTTTCTTTGGACATCTGTTTAGAAAACAGTTCCACACAGAGATTGATTTTAGGGGTTTGTGGCTGGAGAAAATGAAACCTGTTTGCTCTTTTAACATGAAAGTGCTTATGGAGAAATAAAAATCGGGTTTTCAGAGCATAATATTATAGCTATGCCTATTGTTAATCCCACTAAATCAGACTTTGAGCTTGTTACGAGCCCGACTTTACTTCATCAGCAGAGAACACTGAAGAAATCTGATAGCTCGGAGGATTACCGGATGCTCTGGTTTCCTGAATCCACGAGAATCTGTCAACACTTTATTTACTGTACAAAAGTTTATGTACTGAAGAGTCATGACTAAATATTTGCTATTTTCTTCCAAGATGTGTTCAGGCTCTGTTCAAATGTGTAAGGGAACAACTGAGGGCTCATCTTGAAGCATTTAACAGTTTACGGATGCAGATTCTTTTGGAGATTACATTTTAAAGGGCTCAGAATATTGTCATACTGCAGTGTTGTTAGTTTGAAAATTAGATTTTGTGGACCTCATGAAAATAATAGAATAAGAAGAATAAATTGGACAACAGACTGACTTGTTTAAAGCTAAAGAAACTGGTGTTACAGTAAATGTATTGTTGAAAAGAAGGGAAACAACACAAATTGACTATAATGCTCTTTTTGAAACTTTTTTGCCCACTTATTTGAATCATGGCTCATATTTACTCATATCTGAAAAGGGATCGTTAGGGTTGCCAGACATTGACACTCTGGAATACTGTTTTGCTGTAGGGTTAAGGTTTTGAGAACATTTGTAACATTAGCATGCAATTCACTCTGAATTTTTCATCGTGTTCAGGACGATAAAGGAGAGAAGAGTGAGTCTTCTTCTTCTTCCTCGAGTAAATCTGGAATGAAGTCTGTTCTGGATGGACTGGGAGACCTGTGGGACCAGCAGCAGTACGAGAACGAGTTCGACCTGGACAGCTTCATGCACTCGCTCAAATGAGCCACTGCAGTTCCTCACAAGTGACTTGAAGCATCTGAGGCTGTAACACTCCAATCTAATGCACACTATAGTCTTACAGTAGAGTAACCATGAGCCGTCATACCAGCAGTCTTACTCTGATTTAAGTGAGGAAGGAATGTGAACCTCAGGACTTGCACACATCTCTCACACGGATGAGAGCTTACAGTATTGAACGAGAGAATACAGATAAGACGTTTGCTGAGAGGCAATTGGGGACTTTCTGACTTGCACTGACTCTGATCTTTAGCAGCAGGACTGAGTTTTAAGAGGAGAAAAAAACAACTGTAAATATTTCTGTTCTTTGCCTTTTTGGGGAAAGCTGGTAGAATTTTAATAAATTCTAATGAGCTCTTTGATGTCTGTTTTCATTCAGAACTGGTATATTCTTAGACATTTATTTTGGTTTCTTACTTTACAAAGCATTATTAAAAATATACATCAGGGTTCTCGATCCTGGTCCAGGAGGGCTGCAGCTCTGCACATTTTAGTTGCAACTCTGAGCTGAAGTAGAATAGAATGCATTGCAGAGCAGAGACAACCCTAATTAGTGTCACAGGTGCGTTTCATGATTGATGAACTAAAATGTACAGTGCTCCGGCCCTCCAGGACCAGATTTAGAGACCCCTGATATACATTTCTAAATAAATTATTATAATATATTTTCCTTAATTTACCAACTGATTTAATATTCAATTGCACTCATATTTCAACAATGTTTTTACAATATTATTTTAAATTCAAATAATATATTTTTTTGCATTCTAGAATAGTTGCCTTGTGATTTTACAAAGTATTACACTTCATTTTTTATATCAATTACAATAGTTCTGACATGATATTGTTTACATGTACAAATAAATTTAACTAATGATATTAAACAAAATTTTACTAACTTTATTTCTCTTGCCTTTTTTGGTCATACAAAAATGGTTCTTGTTTTAATACTAAAACAAATTGACTAACATCACAACAAAAGAAAAAGATTATTGGTTTTTGATCATGTAATGTAATGGGGTAACATCTATATCATATCATCAACCCAACTACTCCACTAAATCTCACCAATTCCAAAAGACTTGAGTAAAAGTACTAAAATATTAAATTGTAAATGTAGTCAAGTATTTATACTCATGGAATAAATCAATTAACCACATATAGGTAAAAAGCACTCCATACTGTTAGTCTGAATTGAGTCTAGAGTAGAAATAAAACTTTTTTTTTTTAATTACATCTGCTCAAATGAAAAGCCAATGTTTTCAAAGACAATATGCCTTTACAATACGGAAGTAAATATGTTTCGATTGCCAAGATCCACCTTTCAGAAATCACCCAGAATTCACTGTGATTTCCCGACCGCTCTGGTCAGGCCATTGGTTCTGGTTTAATAATAATAAAAAAAAAAAGATTTGTAGTGGTTACATAAAAGGCATTGACCTGATAGTTGTGTTAGTATTTAGAAAAAAATAGATGAAATAAAATTCAAGTTTTCTCAAGTCAAATCAAGTGTTTCTCCTCGTGATGAGAAGGATGTTGGTGTTCAATATTATTACATAGTGTACACAAAATTTTTGTTTTGAAAAATTCAGATTAGAATCAAATGACCGATTTTCTTTTACCCATATTTCTTTTAATGATATTTGATTCACATTGTACGTGGCTGCCATCTGGTGCATCTCAGCAGTGAAGTAAATCAAGCCAAAGAAGGTTTCACAGTGTCAGAATTACATTTAATGAAAGTTGCTGTTTAGTACAGAAAAGGCAAATAAAAATCATGACAAAAGGGAAAAAAAAAGTTAGCATTAGCAGCACTGCTTATTTAATCCAGACAAATAATCACAGTTTTACTGCCAAGTTAGACAAGCAGGATTCAGTTCAACAATCTCAAAACCTTAAAAAGATGGTATACGATGTGGAATACAAAATCAAAACTGCACTGGAGGAAATAAACAACAGTAAAACCCTGGAGCTTGAGTGTGGTGGGTAAGAAACCATAGGGCCAAAAGATTAGAATAGATTTCTTTGAGCTGAATGAATCTCAAACTTTAGAAAACCTGTTTCAAACTGGTTTTAAAAGCGTCCCACACACGGGTCTAAAGCCTCGTGTTTTTACCTCAACCAGACTCTCGCGCTCGACCCCCTCCTCCACTGCTTTATTGCCCACTTTATACTCAACCACTCTACTTCCAATCATTATTTAATTATGTTTAACATTCTATTTTGTACGTTTTACTTAAAAAAACTGCACATTTTAGTAACAATCTTACAAAGTGTTAAGCTTAATAAGGAGTTGTAAAAGAAATGTATTCCAAGTAAAAAAAACTAAATATTAACAATGCAGACCAGGCATGAAGGTTTATGTTAAAGGTTGAAATTTACAAAGAACACACAAAAAACTTGTTCCTTTGCAAAAAGGAAAATAAAACCTCAAAGTAACGAAAAAATTCAGAGTACAAAGGCTACATTACTACTGGAAGGAACAAGCACATTGAGCGAGTACACAGTAGAAAATGATTTTTGAGAATCACAATGTTTGCAATGAAAATAAATCTGCAATAAAGAGCTAAGGATTTTTCTACTCTTTTTTTTTCATATATATATATATATATATATATATATATATATATATATATATATATATATATATATATACATATATATATATATATATATATATATATATATATATATATATATATATATATAAACAGTACAAACAGTATTGCACATTACGACAAAGAATCAAAAAGGGACTAGTTCAAGTCTTAGCTGAGTTGAAGGCAACCACTTCGCATCTTTCCATCATGTTGAAGCACGTGATTTCATTCCAGCTTCCAAATCGGTTTGTCAAAAAAATAAGTATTTTATTACATACATGGTGCAGTTAGAATTTTTCTGAAAAAAAAAAAACTGATTTCAACTCAGTTATTGAAAAATATAAAGATGTTATCTGGAGGTTCTGTTGATTTCTAAGCACCTGACGGCCTGGTGTTGAGCCAATGGAATACATGGATTTATTAAAAATATAAATAAACCAAGACATAGGATCAGATGGAATACTGTGATGCAGCATCTGCACTTCAGCCTCCTACAGTTAGTCAAGAATACAGCTTGAACTCCTTCAGTTTTTCCTTTTTAATTTGTATTTTTTCCAAAAATAAAATTAAAAGCAAACAAGCATGACAAAAATAAAATTAAGCATCTGTTAAATCTTTTTTTTCTCTCTAGCAGAATTAAATTAATATATCTCTATGCGTATATATCTTTTCTGAATAAACTTATTTAGAAAATATCTCTCCGATTATATTTCAAAATTGAGGTATTGCAAAAGATTACGTCAGTCAGAAAGCACACATATTCTTCTATTAAAAAATTATAATAATAAAAAAATAATAACGCTGGCTTTTCAACCATCCAGATACAAAGAGTAGTGCATAACAAATACTTTCTACTACAGAAAAGAAAAAACAAACATAGAAAAATCTGGGCTGGAAAAAAAATATCTCCCAGAATTCATCATCTCCACCTTTTCTCTTTCATCATCACAAAAGTAGTGTTCGCAATGTTTTCCTTTCATAACGAACAAAATAAACTTGCCATTTTCCCATTATTGTGTTTCTCTCTCTCTCTCTCCACACTCTCCATCTTTTATCTTTTAGAAATGTCCAGATTTGACATTATAACAGATCATGATTCTACTTCAAGCTTCGCAGGATATTAATGCAGCGGGTTCGTGAGGTTTTCTCACCTGCCGTTTCAAAAGGTTACAGCCAGTGTTCAACTTTCTCCCGAGTCTGTGCTCAGACGCAGTTTTTGCGATTCCTTTTTGTCATTTGGAGTCTGATCTTGCTCTTTGGCTCTAATGGGAATCCTTTCCTAAACGTACAGACTCATTGCATGTGAAATACAACCACGATCCTCATCAGACATCGATAACAGTGAAAGCGGATCACAGTTCTAGGCTTCGTCTAAACAAACTACATCATGTGTTTAAAAAAACCTATGAACAAGCACAGCAATACATACTTCAGCTGTTCAAGACGCTCGACTTGAAGGTCTAAGATGTGAAACGGGACTTGCTTGAGTTCAGAGCCTATCAAGATGAGATCATGATAAACAATAAAAGAGATTTGCAAAAATGTTACATTTCAGTGCTTTCTGGTTCTCTCAAAAGTGTTAACAGAGCTTGAACTAATTGACATGATTTTTAGACATTTGTGGAGAGCAAAAACTTTGTTTATGAGGAAAATATAATAGTTTCTCTAACTTTTTTGGCTACTGTCTTTAAGAAACACAAGCAAAAATGTCTTTTAAACTCTGTCAAAGAAAGGTGATTTTTTTTTTAAACAATGGAGTTTCTCATGGGAAAGACAAGAACAATTTGCATCAGAGTAAATTCTCTAAGTCTGGATTACAATTTCCCTATCAGTATATTTCTCAACAGATACAGCAGTTCTTTTAGAAAGCTCAACAGATCTATGGGAAATCAATGCTTTTCTGTCAACAAAGCAAGCAAGTCATTTGGGTTGGAAGTGATTGTGTACAACGGATTTCTGAGAGAATACATCTTCATGGATAATTGCACTAAATCTCATAAAGTGAAAGCTCTGAAATGCAACTTTTCCTCATCACCATCTCGGGTCTTTAAATAATGTTGTGCTTCAGTTCCCTCATCCAGTGAGGCTTTGGGAAAGAAAGAGAGCCCCACTTCAGCATGTGCGTTAGACTCTTGATCACATGATTTGGGTGCAGAGTCCAACCTTCTAAACATCAGTTTGGATTCATGCCATGAATTTAGCAGCATCACATATGGATCACACTAAAAAATGAAACCAACGACTAAAACGAGAGCAAAACCACACAGGTGCATGCTCGAATTGTCACTAATGGATAGCAGATGTAGCTTGGGCTTCTCTGAACAGCTCTCCCAACATGATCTCACATTTTGGTCATTTATTTTGTATCTACAGGGGATCTTCTGCCACCTTCTTCAAAATAAGTGCATGCTCCTTAAAAAGTCTTATCTATATGTATATAGATAAATATAAAAACAGATTTTTTTTTATGTGTATAGCTCTATAAATAGTCTCACACTGCCTAACGTTACCAATACTGAGCACAAAACCGACTGAACACAGGAAAAGGAGCGAATGAAAGCATGGCATCCTGAAAGCTCTAACATCGAGTGTTTGTGTCAAAGTGCAAGGTCTGAATGTGCGACTCAGACGGGATCTTTTCCTAATGCTGTTCAGAAGCAGAGATTACACTGGGAAGAGATGTGCTGCTGTGGGTTTGCGGGTGAGTGCCGTGAGTGTCCTCCTCAGCTCCAGCGGAAAGAGACGTGACGAGGACGATCCCCGCCTTCTTTCACCAGGGGTTTATGGAAATCTCGGCCAGCACGCGAGTGGATGCTGGCCCAGCAGAACTCACAGTAATACTGCAGACATGTCACATTGGCACAAAAGAAGGGTGCAAACTTGCCTCCACAGCGGGCACCCTGGCACTCGTCACACATCTGATCATCCAGAACGTAAGGCTTTACCTCCACCTGTACACAGCCAACCAAGAGAGTAAACCCAAGCGGACAAAAATGGCCAACTATTTATGCTTGAACACTTATACACTTCAGGTGCTTGCAAAAAATTCTGGTGCATTTCAAAACTTTTTTATTTTTTAAAATGAAGGTATCTACTGGCGAGGTTACTGGTCTATTTAAATAGCCTCATGCACTAAAAGTATTGTTTAGCAGTGAGCTCTTCATGAAGACACACTGATTTTATTTAAATACACAGCTCCAGTAAAGCCACAGAGTATAGTCCCCCTATTCAGCTACAGTTAAGTACAGTTCAAATAAGAGGCAAAATTATTGCTAATAAAAATATTTATTCATTTTAGTAGCAGTAGACAGCCTAAACATTAAGAATGTACCGATTTAAATGTTTAATTCCCTCTCTCTCTCTCTCTCTCTCTATGTAAACGTTATAATATTTGTTTTATATTTGTGGCAATGGGCCACAATTAATGTCACTTATACCCAGGGCTGATAATTTTTTTGACACCCACACACACAGTAATGACAGCCGCAGGCTTGTCTAAGTACCACTAGTGGAACGCATCCCACAGTTTGAGAACCACTAATCTAACCTATGCGCATCATTTATCACACGTACTGCAGCGGATGCTGATCACCTGTTTGTTGTTTGCGTTAAACTGTTCTAACCACTGTTTTGTTTGTTTGTTTGTCTTGCGTGTGCTGTCTGCCGATCTGTTCCTCAAGGAATCTTAAGTTTGTATGTTATTTATGGTGGGGACGTAATTAGCACCAGCCTCAGTCAGAGAGGCTCCCAGGGGCCTCACAGAGGGGGTCTCTTCTCTGCATGCTCTTGTGGATTTTTTTACTCTAAGTTCTTGTTTATTTTTTCTCCACATCAATAAAAAAAACAAGTGACCTGGTCACTTTATATCTCCTCAAAATCGGTTTAAACGGAGCTTTTATAATAAGTCAGAAAATACTGGTCAGTTTAATTCATAAAATTTACTTTAAAATTCCTAAGGTAGCGGTATATGGTAGTACAGTATATGGGTATTCTATTTCTACCCCCATAAAATTATCCAATAAAAAATCCTATTTAAATCTTAATCCACACTAACAGCTAAAAAAGGTTATATAAAAAAACATTGGATTGATTGGTTGCATACTGTATGTACTCACCCTCTTGTCAATATCATTGTGCTGCAGCTGAACGAAGCGGGCGCTGATGGCAGCAATGTAGCTCTGCTGGTTACTAAAAGCCACTCTGCCTGCACCTTTGGGATACTTGAGCTCAGGATCTGTGTCAATGCCAGCGTAACACACTCCTCCATAAAGCCGGTCCATGATCATGGCCAGCTCCACTGAACACACAAATGAGAATGACATTAGTGTTAAACCAAGAAGAGACTTACTCACACACATCAATAAAACACTGCCTCCAACACAAAGCTGCAAGCTTTTATTAAAGCTGTTATTAGGATCTTTCATAAATGTGTTCCACATTTCTAAAACTTCTTTATGTACTACATTGGCATTTTATATAGTTCTGTTTTATAGATATATGGTTAGTATAGTTTATAGCAGAGGTCTCAAACTCAATTCCTGGAGGGTCGCAGCCCTGCACAGTTTTGCTCCAACCTTACCTGAACACACCTGATTCCACTAAATTAAGCTCCTCTGGGTTTGTTTGAAGCTTCTGGTGTGTCTCATGAAACAGGGTTGGAAGAAAAACCTGCAGTAGCTGCAGCCCTCCAGGAATTGCGTTTGAGATCCCTGATTTATAGTTGTGTTTTAAATAAAAAACAGAACGCAAGATTTGTTACGTTTTGATAAGCATGAGACGAAATGTCCTTTTTAATGTATCTAATTGAACTCATTTTTTAGACAGGTTTTGCTCAAGAATTTTGTCACTTTTTTATTATGCTCTGGGCAACAGTTTCGTTTTTACAATTTCATTTTAATTGATTTTCTAAAAAATAAAATGTATGCAAATTTTATATAAAGTATATATATATATATATATATTTAGTTTTTTTAGTTATGCACAGTTTGGCCAAATGTTACAAATAATTACAAATGAATTAAAGACATATAAAACCAAATCACCTGCTCGCAGGGGCCGAGGAACGCCTCCCACAAAGATGGTTTTCCGGGGGTCAAGAGGCTGAGAACCGTCCATCACAAAATCACTGTCACTCAGATTCCACGGGCGAATCTGGACCTGAGGAAAACAAATAAATAAAGAATTCAAAGCAGTAACTAATTATCTCCCCTCCTTAAAACCAGACAACGTATAACAATGATGGCTTCATTCTGAAGAGAACCTGAACCAAAAGTGGCTGCATAAATTCCACTAAGTCACCCTAATATGGTCAAATATGAGCAAACACGTCCTGCCCTGCTAGCCATGCAAATAATGAGCAGAACATGTACTTGCATCGGCACATAGAGTTCAAGACCAGGACTTGTGCACCCTTCCCAGCACTGCCTCCATGACTCTCTCTCTCTCTCTCTCTCTCTCTCTTCCCTTTGTTTGTTATCAAGCAACTAACACAAGCATCTGATCAATAGAGACAAAACAGGCCCATAATCTGAGTTAAACAAAAGAGACCTCATGTATATATTTTTTTATTTATACAAATGCTAAACATGCCTATTGTAGAACATATGAACCGCTGACTCACTGGCTTGTCTTTAATGGTGGGACTGGAGACACAGAGGTAGAGCTTCCCGTCCTCCTCAAGGCAGGAGTCAATGAGTGCCTGAACCGAACTCTCTTCTTGGAAAAGCAAGAAAGCGTATCCTGTAAAGGGAAGAGTACAAGAAACAAGACAAACCATTATCTTAGGGCCTTTCAGATGAATGTCTAGAATGTTCCGTTACAGATAACGTTCGCTCCCCCTCCTCAGCCCCCCACAGGTTTATGTACACACACTATTTTTCCGATCCATTTCGAAGATGCTTATGTACATAAGTCACTGGAAACACGTCGCATGGACGGTGGAAGAAGAAAAGACGAAATATACAATTGTCTGTACATAATAACGTTGGTTATATTTCCATCAAACATTGGATTTCCTCGCTCCTCCACAAACATCCTTTTCCAGACATGTAGTTCTGTGTATAAACAGCGTATGAGTCGAGGAGTTTTTACATCACGTCGAGCACCGACAACTTCCTCTTTTGATCCACATGTCCCACCCATATCTCCGCCAGACCTCGTGAACCGGTTCAGAGACTAGCTCTGGAAGTGCTTTAGGAACGGTTCATGGAAACAAAAGAATTGCTTACATACGTGCTACAATGAACCGTTAACAGAGCCTAGTGTTTTTGAAACAGAATACATATACCAGTTTAAAAGGCCCCTGAGATCCTTCTAAATTCAGGAACCAAACAGACCAATCATGCTTAATTTAAACCAATTTAGAGTAGAGATCATCCCAACATGAGAGTTGGACAGTAGTTGGTGAATATTTAGGCTTTCAAGCAACACAATGCTGTCTTTGGTGCATTTAAAACTGGATGTAAAATGGACTAAAATGTAAATCTATGCTTAGCAAATTTATTCATTCATTCATCTTCATGTCAGCTTTCTTCCCTTTCGGGGTCGCCACAGCGGAATGAACCGCCAACTCTCTGGCATATGTTTTACGAAGCGGATGCCCTTCCAGCCCTTGGTGTGAACCCATCGCTGGGAAAGCTTAGCAAATTTAAAATGTTATTTTATTGTGACTTTGTTTCATTCTTAAAGTAGACTACTCACAAACATATTCAGTAGTTAGAGAGTGCATCTAGCAGTCTGTGATCCTCACTGGCTCCCTCGTGAAAGACCTGAGCACAGTTAAGGTTTAAGAAAATGTGGGAGGTGCTTTGGACAGTGGGTGGAGTTAACAGAGGTGAAATCAGGACAGAGTTAAAGAGCTGAAAAACAGAAAACCGGGTCAACCTAATCATCTGAAATGTGCCAATGTCATTCACAGCAACCACTGAATCAAACATTAGTATATGGCTCCAGAAAGAAAAGAAATGTTCCTCTCAGTGTCCTACACAATCACGTGTGCTGTGTGTTAGTGACGTCAGCCTCCAGTGCTCCTGAAGGACAAACCTTCCCGCAGACAGAGAGCGTCAGGAACAGAGCCAGAGGCAAGACCACAGGGAGGAAAAGAAGGAAAGAACATGGCGTCCAGCCTCAGGGAGCAAGAGATAGAGAAGGGGGAGGGAGCAGAGAAAAGAGAGAGAAATTGTGTGTGTGCGTGTGTGCGTGCGTGCGTGCGTGCGCGTATAAAAAAAGAGAGGAGCGAGCTTAATGGATAATTTTAAATGTCACTTATTTTTTGTTATTGAAAAGCTTATTTTAAAGCTAAATATATATTATTAAAAACATAATTGTATTAAAATTAAATAGAACAGAATTAACATATTATCGAACAACATTTGAAACCTCTAAATAGATTTAGTCTTATTATTTCATGCAATTAAATCAGATACATTTGAATATTATTTAAATATTTTTTCATTTGGATTATCTTTTTACATTTTAATAGACAATGTGTGAGTATACATTAACATTCTCTAGGAATATACTTGATTTGTTTTATTTTAAATGTTTCTGTTCAATTTCATGAATAATGTTAATAGTAGTTTAGTCATTTGTTATTTAATTTGTTAAAACGTTTCATTTATCATTTTCGTCTAGTTTTAAATTGTTTTTGGATCAAATTTGACCTTTTAAATAATCGTTTTATTAACACTTACTTCAAATGAATTAAAACTAATACTGTGTGCTTCCGTGTGCTCTCCGAAGCACATTATGATGTCTGTCAGCAGAGACTTCTAGACTGTTCTTTCAATTTGAATCCTATTTTCCACGAGGCATAAGCAGAATGACCGACCCAGCTAGGATTTCACTGGAGTTCCATCCGCTCTGAACAGAAGCAGCTCACAAATAAAGTTTGGTGTGACCGATGAGCGAATAACAGTGCCTCAGGAGGACACTTAACACTTCACCCCATTTAACACCCTGATCTCAGCCCTGACGCTGCACACACTGCACAGAGGGGAAAATAAGCACCATCTTCCATTCAGAGTGTATGGAGCGGCGCTGGGGGAGCAGTGAGCACATCTGCAAGCATCCTTCACAAGCACGCACAAAGCTCAACTCATAAACAAAGAAAACACAGCGCTCGCTAAAGCACTTTCTCTTCTCTCTGAAGTCATTAAAATGTGTGAGCTCATAGCTTTATGTAACCCAGACTAACTGCTGTCGTGTTGGTTTAGAGTATTAGGTTTTCTTCAGTATTTAGTTTCAACATTTTATGGCATTCCTCTATAATGTATACGTTTAAAAACGATCAGGTACACTTAGTATTTAGAGCAACGAAGAATAAAATATAACTTCTGAATTCTAATTTACAACAGCACAGTCTCAAAGCCAGCAATTATTCAAGTTACTAATTCTGATTTAGGTTTATCAAGCCATTTAAGGTTTTTTAACTTCATTGCTCCATTATTCACCCTTTCATCCAATAATTATTTTATATTCACATATTCTTAGTAATAATAACATTGATGTTGATGATAACATGCGCTGTAGCACTAGGGCGTCACAAACTAACATTTGGTGTTGGAGACATTATTTCCATATGCCACAGTCTGTCTGAATACTTGATTCTGATTGGCTGGCAGGTGGTGTATAACTTTCGATATACTCACACGTAACACCGGCTCGGTGAAATCTCTATATGTATCCGTGCGCAAATTCAAGAAACATGCATTGATAAGTCCATTCGAGTGTGTAAGACCACAGTTCACAGACTCACTCAACCTGGATTGTTTTAGTAACTGTATTATTTAGATTGTACGGTCAATTTTTTTTTACACCAACCTTCATTTAAGGATCTCTACTGGATGTAAACCAAGAGACTTAATTGAAGCAGCTTCCGCCATAAGAATTGACAACAAAAGCTTCAAACGGAGAGCATGAAGCAATGTAACGTTACTGTACACTTATCTTGTATAATTCCACATTAAAGAGAAACAAGGAGCTTCACATTTGCCTTCGCAAGCAAATTTCATTCATGCAAATATCTTACACTGAAGCGATTGTGGTCTTCTAAAAGAAGATGGTGATTGTTTTTTTTTTTTTTCAGGTCCTGTCCGGCAAACCGTTCATCGATGGATTTTTAGTTTGTATGTTCTTTATGCTGGGGAGGTGATTAGCACCTGCCTCAGTCAGCGGGAGTCCCCTCTCAGAGGAACTCCTCTCTACTCTACCTGATCCTCATGGGGACTTTGTGAAGCTGCTTTCAAAGCAATTGCTAAAGAAGCGCTATATAAAAACTGATTGATTGATTGATTTAAAATGTTTATGTTAGCTTCATAGCGACATATTTCTCTCTCTCCTCCTCTACGTGATCTTATCCAGCTCAGTGTACAGTTGAATGTGGATAGAGTTGCGTTGTTGAAGATAACCGTTTCTAGTGACTTTATTCTATTATAAATGCATACGCAGCGAGTAAAAGTGGAGCCTACTACGGGACGGGAATTGCGCAAAGGAAAACCGGCAAATACTTTTGAGCTATGACCTGTAAGCATGTTTCGTAAAGGGCGAGTGTCTGGAAAACCATGTCCGGAACACCGTGAATCTACGTTATGTTACTCAGATCAATATCCGTGTTCGATGAGAAAGTGTTGATTTTATAAGTGGGTTATGTCACCTGACCAAACCCTGCCCATGATGTCATATTATCATAAAAGGAAGCACGCGTTTGTTGAGACCAGGGGCTTGTACCATGTACCACTGTACATGGTACCACTGATTTAACAAACTCAGAATTGCCGGATAAGTTTTTGTCAATCGGTACCATGAAGAGCTTATCAACTTTCTTTGTTGAGTCAGGCTTTGAAAGTGAAAGTGAAAGTGACCAGATGGCAAGATCTGGAGTGACCCATACCTGGAATGTGTGCTCTGCATGTAACCCATCCTAGGGTACACACACACACAGCAGTGAACAAGCACACCGTGAGCACTCACCCGGAGCAGTGGGAGCCAAGGCTGCGGGGCCCGGGGAGCAGTCGGGAACCGGTACTTGCTCGAGGGCTCCACAGCTGTGGTTGTTGAAGATGGAGAGCAAGTATTTCATCGCTCACACCAACTTCAACTCTGTGGATCTGAGGATCAAACCCGGGACCTTCAGGTCACAAGTCGATCTCCTTATCCACCGGACCACAACTGCCACCAGTTTGAGCTCCGTTGATCCTGGAGCTCAAAGCTAAAGGACTGACTTGGTACTGATGAATCAAATGATATGGCAAAATAACTTTTTTTTTCTCTGCGAAGGAGGAGCAAGAGATTAAAGTTAGAAAATACGATGCATATTTTATATTTTAGATATAATTTTGTGTTTTCATAGTAATGCTGTAGCTGCTGCCAAAGCCAAAGCCAGATAAGTTTGTTGCAGAAAATTGCTGATTTTGTGAAAACAATGTCAAAAAAGCACATTCTGTTTAATGTAAAATTGAGTATCGAGCATGATAACCGTTTGATAATGATAGCACATATTTTTTGCAGTGTTAATTCCAATACATTTGAATTATTTGTCATGTTAACATGTTTATGGTTGTATTACAACATAAAGTAAATGCTTATTTCACAACAAATGTATGTTTACATTTAAAGGTCTAAATAATTGTTTTTCTTTTTTAAAAGATGTAACCCCAACGCAAAATGATCATGGCAGCAGATAAAAACTAGGGTCTGGAACAGGTTAGCTATATAACACAACGTCTGTACAGTTAGGGCGGTACTTCTACGTGTCACATTTTGTATGTGTGAAGAAGCTCGCAAATGTAAGATATTCATTTTGCAGAAAACCTTTATCTTTCGTGCAAATACATGTCAGGAAATGCTAAGGGTTTTGTCTGTCATTAAATACTCATCTTCAATGATGTGCTCATCTATCAATTTGCTCACAAATATACTCAGGATTGCGAAGAAAATGTGAACCCATTGTTACTGGCGCTAGTGTTACGTCACTTAAAAGTTTCTTCTATAACCTCTGATTGCTCGAATTCCGGATCCTTTCATAGTAACCAAAACCCAGGATTGGTGCAAACTAATCCTAAACCTGGCTAACTGTAATCCGGCTTCATGGTACAGGCCCCTGGTTGAGATTAGAAAAACAATTTGATATAAATTGTTTCTGATTTACTAAATCTTAAAATTATGTTCAAAATTACACAAGAGAGGTGACTATTTCAATCTGCCATCCTTCTGGTGAATTGTGAGGTATTATTAGCCATGTAGGCAAGTAATGCATTTTTTCTTAGTATGGTCTAATTCCATTAGTGCTGCCTACAATTGTTTACATATAACGTTAGAATTACTATTAACTTATTTTATGTTTTTTTTAGATATTGTACATTTACTCAAAAGGATGCGTTGACACCAATATTATGCTATCCACACAGCTGTTTTAACGTTATGTCATAAATCTAGTCATGAGAAAAATTCACATATTTATCTTTTGTTCATTGAAAGTAATTTGATGTTCCTTACGACCTGAGTTTAAGCTAACCTTTGCTAATATAACGTTAATATATTACTGATTCAACAGATAAATAAACACTTCACAATAAAACTCATGGGATGAATATGTACGTTTGGGTTTGTAAATGTCAAAATACAACACAACATCAAATACCTCAGACCTCACTCACACGTTTAGTTACGGCACTTGAAAATTACATGTAGGACTAATAGGAAATAAATGGTAAAAATCTTGTGTAATTTGATACTGCCAATAAGTTACGTGTAGGTGTGTTTAATGCCATGAAAAAAATCCATGTTTTTTAATAATTCGTTTTGTAATAAAAAAATAGCAGCGTCGTATAGGAGTTAGTAAATGTACAGCTATAAATACAATGAATGTAGTAAAGAAACTTTTTATTGTAGATTTGGATATAAAGCTATAAAGCTATAGCAAAATTGTCAAGTTTTAAATGACAACTGGTGAACTGCAGGTATAAATTAAAAAGCATCAATTTAAATATCTTTAATATGTTTGATTTATTAACAATGATTTGTAAATATATCACAAGTCTAAAACTATTTAAGAAGAAAGGTGACCATAAATAGAAGGACAGCAATCCATTAGAGAAATATGTCAAGCAACTTCCCTGACTCAGACCTATTAAACATTTATTTTGAGAATGTTAAAAACACATGCCAATTTACAAAAAAATAAAATAAAATGTAATTTTATCTCCTTTCAGGATGACAGTCCACAGTCCCCAAATTGACACTAGTTACAGCAACTGTGATGGCTAAAGACGCCAATGTTGAGGTGATAACTTTCGTTATATTAATTTAATCACAATTAACGATCACAACATATTACAATTGCAATTTGAATTAATGCAGTATGCAAATCGCAATGTAATGATGCACAAAAGTTAAGTCTTGTACATCTTGTTTTTAAATCCAGTCTTGTTTTAGTTTTATAATATAGATACTGCCCAGCAAATATTTGTTGTTTGGCTCATATAAAAGGTATTTTTAAATTGAAAGTAATTTTGCTACACCTTCTAATTCTAAAGAGATCATGATAACAGTGGGGCAAAAGTAACGAATTAACCATCACTGCAAATCTGGACAAAACAGAGAATATATTAATAGACATATTTAAAATATAAACAATAAACAATTTTAAATTGAATAATCTTGTTGTTGGCAGAAACAACTACACTTTGTATTTTGTTTTACTAATATAAAATTTGAAGAGCTCAAATTTTGCAATTACATTTAATGGCATGTGTTTCATGCACACATCTGAGAAAAAACAAGCACACATTTTATTTAAAAAAAAAAAAGGTGCAAATCAAAGTGCAATATTTCTTAGAAAAAATGCAATTATATATTTCTCAAAATTGCTCAGCCTTAATACAAACACTTTTTGATTTTATATCAAAATTGATGGTGTGTGTGTGTGCGCCTGCGAGTGCATGTGAACGGACGTTCATGACTAACATGGGCCGAGCAATCATGCCCTGTTACTTGGGGAGGTGACAGAGCCTGAATTCCTTCAACTGACTGAAGAAATACAGTCTGAATTAGCAGAAACCTTCTTGAAAGGACAGACAGATGAGCCAAGGGATGCCAGTCTCTTTGTTTTTGTGTTTGCTGAGGATATGGAAACATTTCTAACACATTGTGTAGATCAGGGGTCTCCAAACCTGGTCCTGGAGGGCCAGAGCTCTGCACATGTTTGGTTCAACCATCATGAAACACACCTATGACACTAATTAGGGTCCTCTGATTGGCTGAAACTAAAGTAGTATGCATACTACAGCAGGGTTGCAACTAAAACCCTGGTGTAGACGAACAAAGGCTGAAATGAAATGTAATATTCTTGAGTTGAAATAATTTTGTAGTGACTCTATAGGATTAATAAAATAAAAAAAAACAACGTTCTTCAATTTCGTTAATGTTTATCTTTTTAACTTTATGTTTAACTGATGGACAACATTTTGTTTGTCTTTTAAAACAATTTGTTGAGTATTTGTCTGGCTACTTTTCTATATTGCAAATTATTTTCTATAATGAGAATTGTTTATCCAGTCAAGACAATTATATTTTTAAACATATTTAACTACAAGCATGTGGATCATAAATACAAGTGTATATAATGAAAAGATCAAAATACAAAATTCTAAATATTCCGCTTCCGATGGACCCTCTTCCACTGATGATGTTGGGGGGGCCCCTGGACAGGACTGCTCCTCCATTGACTCCTTGTAGCTGCTCTTGGTCGACGTCTTCGACATGTGAGCTGACGATCAGGGGAGGATTGAGGAGGTTTTCTCCGGCATTGAGCAGGCGTTGGGGGCGCCGACTTAGAAGGGCGACTTCCTACGGGGCATCATGAAATCTCCCAGACCCACCGCCTGCTTCCTTACCGTAGAGAGCCGCGACGTGAGGTCATCTACAGTGACACTGAAGAGGCCATCCGGGACCACAGGTCCGTTGAGGATACGCTTCCGAACTTGAAAGAGCATCTCAGCCTGGGTCAACCAAAGAGGGCGGCTGTGGACTACTAACGTAGACATCATGTGGCCAAGCGAGCTAGCTGCAACTTTTGTCTACTTGAGCATGAAGTCGGTAGCCGGCCTCAGATCCTCTGAAAGACCTGGGCCACAACTCCTGCATATCTTTCAGGGCCTTGGCTTGGAACACCTGAAAGGCTGCCCGCAGCAGTGTAAGCCATCAAAGTCAGGTCCAACGACAGGCTTAGCTGACGGCATGGACTCCTCGGCCGTTCACACTAGGTGGCAGGGTTACCACCGCCTGCTCTACCTGGGGAATCGCTTCATACCCCCTAGCTATAAGAGGTGCCTTCCAAGTTTGGGTAAGTTCCTGATGCACTTTCGGGAAGAACGGGATAGGAGGCGGCTGCGGGGTATCATCCTGGAGTGACCCCACAAACCACGTGTCCAGCCTGGAGATCTCGGGTGCCAGGGGCGGAGCCGCCTGCAACCCAATCTCTCTGGTAACCTGGGTAAGCAACTCGGCCTCCGCAGCACAATCAGCCGTCACCCCAGAGGGGGAGAGCAATGTACCGTCTCCTTTGGGAGATGTGCCATCTCTCCGATGCAGCAGTAGAGATCACATCATCAGGCGCACAGGAGTCCTCAGAAGATGCAAGCAGCGCATCATCCGATAACTCACTGTGGCGGATAGCGGAAGCTTTAACAATTTAAGAATTCAACTTTGAATATACTGAAGATATATAATGATGACACCCCCTAATGGTACGTTCAATTGTTAAATCAAAAGTCTGATTTTAATCAATAAAATTATCACATTTTCAGTAAATATTAAGCACTAGCAATTTTGTAGAAAAATTGTTCAAAAGACAAAGACACTTACATAAAAATGGAAAACCTGCTAACAAGTTTGATGTTTCTCTTCATGCTATGTAGAAGACACTAACTGATATAAATCGACAGAAATGTAAGTACAACAATCTCGATCCCTCTACCTCTCTCTTTGTTTTGTAATGGTACGACTCTGCTCATCTCGATTTGGTGTGCTTTTGAAGGGTATTCTACGGAGTTCACACCTGGTACAGTTATTTATAAACTCATTGCGCACAAACACTTTCTGCCATATCCCATCCCTTAAACAAGCTTTTTTTGTTTGATCAGTTAAAAGTCACCAGATAAACAGTATAAAGAACAACACTCCATCCAAGATCTCCATTGTTCTGTGAGATCAGTTTTTTGAATTTCTATTGTAAACTCACTATTCACCAAGAAAGCAGAACTAGACTCATGTAGCGGTATCTTGTGTTACGTGCATAAAACGAGCCCACTCAGAACTGATGCTAAAAGTCGGTGGAAACACAAATACAACATGAAGCCAAAAAATGGTGTTACCAAAATCTGGTGAAAAAGCGGCAATTGGTGTCCCTGCAGTAGAAGTGGAGGAAGAGCTTTAAGCAGATGGAAATGGATGGAAGGAGGATGAAACTGTGCAGCATGGTGACTGTGGTTCCTACTACCCATTTCATAAATAAGGCTCCTGGTTGAAGGCTAGCTTGGGATACTGCTTTGTGAGAAGTTTGCATGTTTACTTCAGGCTTGCATTCCCAGGTACAATATCTTAAAAATGCATTTCAGATGGTCTGGGGACCACCAAAGAAAAATACCAATAGAGTGAAGTGAGAAGGGTGAACCCCTGACACCAAAATTAGGTTTCATAAATGGATATATGCAACTAATAGCTTGAAACAAACCTAAAAATCAAACCAACAACATGAAAACCTATTTCGCTCTTCAGTGACCATGTATCTGTTTGCTTTTGATCAACTTAAAACACCGAAGAACTCCTGCAAACACTTCTGAAACCAATCGGAGAAGCCATTAAACACAACAGAGGAGACACTGACGGAGTACCCACTCACAAATGTGTTACGTCACACTTTCTTCTCTACATTTATAGTGCTTCGCGAGGTGAATCGCTCTGAGGCTGATTCAAACATCTGCTTCTGGATCAGAGGCACAGCCCTAAGGACGCATGAGCTCATGATTGTTTTACCTTTAGGAGGGAAATACGATTTGCTCTCTGCTTTATGAGGCCAGTCCACCACCAGATGGCCGAAGCGCCGGAAACTATTGGTGATCTCATCTGTAGGAAAGAGTTAAGTTAAAAAAAACTACTTTTTTTTATATATAACTTTAATAACTTTTCTTTATTTTTTTTTTTATTATTCTAATTGAGGTAATAGGTTGTGACCCAACCCAATTGAGAAATGATATTACAACTATTCTATCAGGCTACCTTGTGAATTAATTTGAATATTTATAGTTGGGATACAACAAAAAAAAAAACAACTGTTTAGTTTTAAAGTTAAAGGAACCTTCATCAATGTCGGGTGGCAGGCCTCCAACGAACACCTTCCGGGAAAACCTCTCGAAACGTTCTCCATTCGGAACTCGATTTGGTGAGTTCAGAGTAGCATCAGCATGAGGATCATCCAGGAAAACCTCCTCAAATGGAAAAAGCGATGAGCGCCCTGCACATACAATAAAAGAAAAAGAACTTTAGGAAGAGCACGGCTCCTCAGTCCATGGAATGCAAATAAAAAGATTATAACGTGCCAACTTCAGCGTCATTATATCTTATCCATCATTGCACAAAACTAAGCATTTTAAAATGAGAAAAATTAGCAAATGGTAAAAATGTAGCAGATTAGGGAAGGTAATACTCGCTTTAAACATTAAAAGGTTTATATTGAAATGGTCGAGACTAATGAGACATTAATTCCTCACACAGAAGCAACAACTCGTAAGCAATTAAAGCTGCAGTCAGGAAGATGAGTAGTTAATATGTTGGCCATGATCAAGCACTGTTTTGCTAGAGTACATACAAAATGGCAAAAGTTTGTATGATGTCTAAAATGAATCAAACCCATTTATTTATAGATTAGTCTATAAACATATTATTTAAAGCTTGTCGGGGGTATGGTAGAGTCAGGCAGAGTAAGTATAGATATTTAAATCTATACAAGTAATCTTTACATAAAAAATGTTTAATGAGATCAAAAAAATGTAAATAAATAGCAAACCATCTAGTCAATTAAACCATTCTCCAAACACGGTTACATTTCACAAGACTCAACATCTACATGCGGTGAACTGACAAGCATCATAGCTGAAAACATAGCTGAAAACAATAAGAAAAGTGAGGAATGAGACCTTTTAAAGTTAAAGGTATGAATATTATTGGAAAACAAGCATGTTAAATTCTCAGGAGTCCACTGTCAAACAGAATAAATATAACTATAAGCAGTAACACAGGGCCAAATGTTTAGAAGGCTCTACAGGTGCAGCATTGGATTCCATGATACCCAAGTGTTCAGGGACCAACTTAAGGTTTTAAAACAAACAACCTAAAAAATTGAAGTCATTTACAACCATTTTGCATATCTCCAGATGACTAAAAGATAACAAGTCAAAACTTTGCAGGCAAATTCTGATCAGGAGTGAAATAACATACTAAGTTTGTGCGAAAATGGAACCTCTTAAGTGGAATCACACAAACAGCAAGGTAATTCCATAACTCTAGACTCTGTCGAGATATAGCCTTATAACCACTAAGTTCACTGAATTCAATTGCAAGTCACTCAAAATCTTTTTGAGCAATCAACTTGAATTCTACAACTTTTAGTTGCCATGGTCTTAAGATGAGCTGGTTCAAATTTTAAGTTCAGGTGAACGTTTTAGGAGCTTATATTTTCTTTCTGTAAATTCAAATGGTAGAAAAACTATGTTGATGAAATATGATGTCATAGTATGCAATCGAATCAGCATTAACCAAGAAACCTGAGGGAAAAAAAAACAATTGTGTTTCATATGGTTCATTAGCTCAAAAGTAGATGGAGGTTGGGTCTGGTGAAGGCACTTTAAGAGGTTTTGAGTTATAGAGTCCAAATTTAATCAATTGTATCTCCCGCGCTGGTTATAAGTGTGCCAAATTTGAACATTTTCCCACAAGTTGAAGAAGCGCTTGCCATTTACTTTTGTGGCTGAAGAGGAAGAATAAAAAATTGCAATAAAACCAACAAACACAATAGGTATCTCCGCAGTTTTGCTGCTAAGCCCCCAATTTCTCCAACAAGAACAAAACCCCTTCAATAAAAGTCTTTGACAATGTGGTAAATATAGTGCAGCTGTCTTCATTCTGTCTGGAAATGATGAAACTGTTGTACATTGTTCCACATTTAAATACTGTTCACACACTCGACATTTTTCTTCAAAGTGATTTTTTTGTAATAAATATCTTCTTCTCATGAAGAACCTGATTGCAACTATTGATATCGTCATCACTTCCAGCCTTATGAGTGATGAACAGCTTATTCCCAGATCACCGCACATTTAGCTGGAATACCAGGTTTTAGTCAACAGATGGCAACAAAGAGAGCCAAAGGAACTGAAGAAGACAGCCAAATCGTAATTGAACTGAATTGGTCATCTTTCCAATCGCTTCTGACTACTTTTTAATGAAGTGCAATTAGCTTTTGCTGAACTCCTTTTGTAAAGAAAAAAATATTATTATGAAATAAAAATATTACTGAAATCTGGCCATTCACTGCCCAAAATTAGGAAGCAATATTATTAAGATCCATCACCATCACAAACAGTTCAGACCCAAGCAAAAGCCCATTAATTCTGCACCACAGACATGAAACCGGCGACAGGTTACCTCTCCTGCGACCAAAACTCCGGGCTGTTCGTTAGCACACAGAGAGATAGAGGGGAAGACAGGACAGAGGCAGATGATTAAGAGTGAGGGAGAGAAAGAGAGATACACAGACATGGGGCTCTTAAACTTTCTTTCATTTTGAAACATAAAACTGCTAACTGTTTTAATAAGAGATAAATAGCTTACTTTCAAGATAATAAGTATATTTGTGATCAGGTTATATATATATATATATATATATATATATATATATATATATATATATACAAAAATTCATAAAATATTGATATGTTTAACTGAACAGGTATTTATTAAAGAACACCTATAATTCATTAATATTAACAATAAAAACTTCACTGTTTATTGATTTCATATTATAATTAACTTATACATTAAAAGCTATTTTTCACATAAAACATTGCACAAATCATAGTTTCCAATACATGATCATAAATACTTTTTATTTTAACAAGTTCATAACTTGTTACTTTTGTTTACAAGTGCTTTTATTTATTTTAGATGATTTTATTGCAAAAAATTTGAATGTTGTAGAAAAATCTGTTACAGAAAAGTCTTTTGTTCGGTTTCTGTCGGGAGCTATTTTTCTTATTGAAGAAAAACATTTACAAAAATGAACATGTAACAAAATTACAATATTCTTTTATTTGAACATGTATATTGCCAGATAAAAAGCACATTCAGAAACAGTAAACCATTCTGTTCATTTATGCAGAGAATACTCATACATAAATTACTTATATTACTTATATATTTCTTAATCGTATCTGCTAATCAAACATGCTAAAATAATATCAGCAAATGAATAAGAAAATGAGCGTGGTGCAGCAGAGTTGCAGCGAAACAGCAGTTTCTTTCACTGTTGAAATAATAACCTCCATCACATTTTACAAGGGCGCATGGGTAAGGAAGCGCAACTGGTATAAGACCCTCGGGCTGATTCTTGATACAAGTCCCAGCGCATCACACATAGACACTGAGATACAGTGCAAGAGAACAGAAGGAATAACTTGAAGGTGGTCAGAATCAGACAGTGTCCTCTAAATATGGTGTGATAATTAATGGAAGGCATTTCCTTCAGTTTGAGAAGTCGTTTAACATTTCGATACCAAAACCTTGAACATTTTTTTTACATCTTTTATTCATAGCACATGTGTTAGTTAATGTGAAAGAAATATAGAAGGATATATATATATATCGTTGGCCATTTCCCCTTGTTTTTGTCTCTCACATTACTGACTGACATGTTTTTAAATCACAGTGTTGAGTTAAAAAATAGTTGAAGACAGGAAAGGGAACCATATCCCTTTCAGTCTCTAAATCAGATCAATCAGCTAAATACAAAGCAAGATGTCAACATTTATTTGATTATTGAGGTAAAAAAACTTTAACTTAAGACATTGGCAAAAAAGGAAAAAGGCTGAAATGAATAAATGTAAGAGTATGGGTTTATTTCATTGCTTTCTTCAATTAAATGATGGCATAAAATTGGATCATTGATTTTTGACTGGAATTACTAGTTATTAACAAGAGTTAAAAGGATTACCAATAATCAACAAAATCTACAGTTTTAAATGTTTGTTTTAAAATGTAAATTTGGTTTATATATAGTACGCTGAACAAGACTTACAGTCTACTTTACATTGGGATTATTAAGCTTTTAACTACTTCACATGCTTTTATTTGAATAAATGGTACCTTTTTGGCATTAAAGGCCTTAAAACTCACGCCAACCTTAAATAGCCTTTACATTTAATCAGAAAACAATTATAGAGCAGCTGTTCTGTGTAATCAAGATAATATGACCTGCACTCTAGAAAATTCTCTTCAGGCCTGAATGGATCTCAAATGGAAAGCTTGTTCACTAGAGTCAGATGTACTCACTGTTCAGTGGTAAGATGTGTTCAGTGACTGGATGGTGAAAGTTGAGGCCCATTCGCCCTGCAAACAGAGAAGAGAAAAACACAAAACATTCAGACCAGACGTCCTGACCCCGTTTGTAGACCTTATAAGGTCCGTTTTACAACCAATTCAAAGGTCTGTCTAATAACTAACTAACTGTATGACCTGGTTTCCAGAGGCAGCACAAAATTTATTAGGATTTAATATTTTCATCAACACCAACAACTTCTTAAAGCCAATACCAATTAAATGTTTACTGTGTTAATTTAATACAGAATTTTTGCTGAATTATATTGCTTTCAGAGCGCATTTCTCCAGTTTGATCACAAGAAAGACAGCTTGGCCGCACTATCAAACGGAAAAATCTTCTCATGATAAATGATAACATGAACAAGGGATGTGCAGAGGACAACTCTTTTTTTTTTTTTTTTTAACCACTATTCCCCATTATTTATTCAAGCTCTTCAAATTTCAGAGGGAAAATATGTCTAGAACCTTTGGGCTGTTTTCTTTTATAGCTTAGATCTTGGTATTAATGTGAGTAGTGAATGATTTTTGTGTAATTTTCTTAAAGACTGAATCCTATTTATTCTTCATATAACTTGAAAGCGTTAGTGATTTCAATGCAGATCATAAATGTTTGCTAAGCAAGGAGTTTTTTCTTCATCACTGGTGTTGATTTATTTGAATTATTTGATCTCTTAAATCCTGGAATTTGTGTTTTTAATTACAAATGACAGCAAGACTCCTGTGGGATTCAAGAGAATACTCAAAGCAAGCCTCAACCAGCTCTTACGCAAATTCTGAACCGTCCAAAGTCACATTTGCAAACGCTTCCCTTCAGTACATCAAAAAGCAAAGCACCTATGCCCTTCTTTGCATCAAGCTCTAGGGTTTCAACAGGTAGTCGGCCATGTGAGATTGCAAAACGAACAGAGCAAATGCTTTCCAGCTACCATCTGCTTTTCAGAGTAGAGTGTGGTGTTCGGGCAAGTGTGTGCTGTACTATATATAGTGTGAGAGCCAGCAGCTGTACTCTGATCACATCCTTCACATTTGGACTATTATCCCACATTTCAGCAATACAAATGCAAATAGAGAGGCCATTGAACATACAATCAACGATACTATTTTAAATTGAACACAGCACCCAGTTTCTCTAATAAGCATTAAATTGAGAGCCCATTTATCAAAGGGTCATGCCCTTTTCTAAAAGGCAAAGTTTAACGCATGCTCATTTGAGGGAAATGTCACAGCTGAGTCATTTTTAACAAGTAGTGTGAGCACACAACAGAATTAATTGTTGTAATTAGTCAGTGTCTTCTTGAGATTTCACTAGATTAATTATAAATCTCTAGATTCAGATGCTGTTAAGGGAAGTGTGTGTAACCAATCGAAATGTTAATATTAAACACTGTTTTTCATGGTTTATTTATAGCTACCCTTATAAACAAAAACACAGGATTAAACTGTTGGGATTTTACGTTACTCAAAAACATAAACAAAATGTACTTTTCAAATTCCTCGACTGCACGAACAAGTTCCATATATTCACTGATTCACTGAAAGCTTAATACTTTTAAAATGTTGTGATGAGAAACGTAGTGACTCAAGTGATCACAAGATCAATATCCTCACATGGTAAAACCCCACAAAACCTTTCGCTCATTTTTTTTTGTTTATTAACTTTTGCAATTTCATTCATCGGCATGAAACATTCTGTTGAGCAAAGCAAGGGTTTCGCTAAAGATGAGCTTTGTTGCACAATCTGGATGAGAAAACTCATTCTTCTCAGGCAAACTACCCAAATCCTGAATTCCTATGGATTGTTGTAAATGCAAGTACATGATAACTTATAGAAAAACAAATGCCTTTTATACTGTACACTACCCCTAAAAGATACCTAGTGTAAGACAAAACCTTCAATTCCTCTCAGAGAAAACATGGACTTGACGGGGTTTTAACAGTCAAAGTTATATTGCCTAAACCCGTCAGCATTGGCAGTTTAGTTTCACCCTTCATGAATCTCACATATTGCAATGAATAGGATCTTCTGGTTTGAAGCTAGATTTGTATGTTAACTAAAGTAGAGTTAGAGCAAAAATGTGCAAAGCATAGGACAAACAGGAATGATTTTGAGCACTTCTTACAATAATAACGCACTCAAAATATATTCTGAAAATTTGATAGGAAGCTGATCATTTCTTTTAAACAACATTTTTGGAAGCTGAAGTAATGCATACATTGTTTAGTTTACGCACAGTTTAACACCTACCTATAATAGTTGAACAGGTTTATAATGCACAATGTGCAGTTTGACAATGGTTTAGGTCACTAAAATAATGGTATACAATTATACAGTTAACTTTTAACACCAAATGAGGGAAAGGAGTTGCTGTTCCTCTTCAGTTCAACCTCTCTAACTGAACGCAGCAGCAGTTGTAACCTAAACATGACAGAATGAATCTGGTTTAAATATCACCCTTAAAAAACAAAAAAATGTAGTTTGAAGTGAAAACTGAACATGGTTTTAGATGGTTTTTGGGTTTGGCCAATTGGGTGGGCCGCATTGACAGATGGTACCTGCTAGATAAAAAGATGAGCTAAGAGACAGCCAGGGTTCATTCTGGAAATTCTGTTTTAAAAAGATTGTAGCTGGTATTAAATATTCACACAAGTCACACAATGGTACACCAACATTTTACCATGTACTGCTTCAAAGTGGCTCGCGAATGTACTTTGAATGCAAAATTATAATAGAGCTCCCTTAACAATATCTTTCCAGCAAATCTAATCTGCTGGCTAGATCTCTATTCTGACTTTTGACTCCAAGCATTAAAAAAGTGAGATGATCAATTAAAAGCTATCTGTTTGAAATTATTAATAAACCTATTAACTTCTTAAGCTTAACCAAATTATAAGTGTACCGAAAACATTGCTTAGATAGAGTATGTATGTGTGTTCAATACTCACTATTGTATGAATGCACGAAGAACTCCCACAGTCACCAATCACCCCATTACTGCATGCGTACACCAAGGGTCTGTATTAGGCCCACTACTCCTCATCTGAACTATTTTCACAAATTCAATTACTAGTTGTGCTGCTTGGCAGATAACAGTCAACCTTCCTCCCTTACCACCTGGCTATACTCTATAAAGGTGTTGGGTTAAGCTTAAACTTTCTGAACATTTAAACAGTGATGACAAATGGACACCAAAACCAGCCTAATTTCTAGTTTCTCTTCTGCTGGAGCGTCAACTGACATATTTCCAATTTTTAATCTTTACATCTTTCTTAGTGACTATCTAAGAATGATATCTTCTTTATTTTTATGCTTTTTTCATATTCCAGAGTGCTTAAATTATATCTAGCTATAATGTTATTTCCATCTTAAACTGCCAATCTTATTAAACAGACTCACATTAAACAAAACTAATTAGAAGCAGCATTTACATTGTATTGGGGATTGATTTACATAAACTAAAGTTAATTAATTTGAGACCAGCAGTTTACATTCAGTACAGCCAGTGTTTGCCTGGTGCAGCAAGTAAACGTAAAAATGTCACACCAAAAGCCTCTTCCTCTGAAAATCCTCAATGATGTCTATTGGTACGTCAACCATCCTGTCCTTTCCCCCTCTGCCTCTTTGATCCGTTTTGAACTCAGGAAGTTAACTCAGACTCTTTCCTTCTTCTTCCACTTGAAAGCTCTTGTAGTTTCTGTTCTTGTTATGAGAATATCACAAAATATATTTTCCCCTTCGAGTTAAATTCTGTACTTGGATAAATATAAAATAAATGTAAAAGTAAATGAAAACGTATTACCACAATGCCAATCGTAACACTCTCTACATCTTTTTTCACAGATTAACCAGAATTTTTACATCCATTCGCACTTCTCAACCTTCACTTGGGCCCTCTTACAGGATCGCTTCAAGGAAAGACAAACAATGTTAAACTATTAATAGAAAAAGTCTACAGTGAAACTGTGTGAGCAAGGACCAGGCAAACTGCTTTGGTCCATCTGTTAAGAGTCAAACGGTAATATTACAGTCAAGCTAAAAAATGCGTTAACATTCATTTGCTAACTTGCGGCACAAATTCTATGTGAACCAGCATTAAAATAAGCATCCTTGATGCTTAATAAATCCTGAAAAGCTCATTTTCATCTAATAGTGTTAAACAAAGACTAATATACTATTATTCATATAAAAAACTAGCCCACAACATCTCTTTATATCAACATTGAATCAATTCTTCAAAATTAATTTATGTAGATATTATTTCATCTTCAATTGACAGACACACAATCTCAAAAACAGAAATGTTACAATTCAAAAAACAAATTCTATCTACATCCACTCTTCACATCAGCACACCATCATACTAGGCCTGACATACTAACATAACGGTTAGTAATTGTCTCCATTTTGGCAGACTGGGGTCAAAATGAGCCCAACTGACTCAGAGCTGAGTGTCCCAGATCTTGGGTCATTCTGTCCTAACTGTACAGAGAGCTGCTGGTTTGGGCACATTTACAGAAACTTCTGAAAACTATTTCTCCAGCCAATTATTAAATATGTTACAGGTTTAAAGAAATATTCATTTGAACATATATTTTAGTAAGAAAAATACTTTCAATGTTAATGTGTTCATTTACTTTCAAAAGTTTTTTTTTTCTCATAGCTTGTTTCAGTATTATTTGGAGATATTTCAAATTTAATCTTATTTCTGCGATCATGTATTAGCAGAATCTAAAAACAATTATTTGGGTAAAAACACTTGTTAGATCCAGTCTTTGGAGGTAAACGTTTTAAAACATGCATAAAGTCATGCTTTTAACATAATGAAAATCTACTTTTTTAGATCAATATATATTTTTAAAAGTTCTTTCCCATAATTAACACCCAACAGAAAAAAACAATGATGTATGTGGAAGTGAGAAATTTTTATCTGAAACTATACTTTTGTTGGACATGCAATAAAAAAATGGATGTTTGTGTGCTACAAGTCATGAATACAACAGCTAAGCTTAGAAAGACTTCTCATTCAATAAGGTTCAAACCTTTAGTCACAGTTCAGATCATGTGAGAAAAAAAATCTGAATGTTGTGCACAAAGCTGCCAAACAAAATCTAATATAAAGATTTTAACAGGAACCTTTACCATTACATTAAAAATGAAATCGAGTTTGTACTAATTAAACTAAGTAAGTATTAAACTATCTGATGCTGAAAGAACACAAGGAGATATTTATCCCATAAAATTCTACCTTTATCGTGGTCATTCTTAATCATATCCATCAAGGAATTCTCCAGAGTTTGCAAGTTGAAGGGGTCAAAGGGGCGATTTCGTTCCTGAAAGACAGAGGGAAGGGTTCAAAGGTTAAAGTTGAACAACCACAGCACCCTTTCACAGCCTTTCAAACGAGAACCAGCACAAGGGTTCAAACTCAAATGGAAAACTTGAATAGAAGGGCAGCTGTTTACACAAAAAACATTTCAAATTTCCTGCTCAATCATCATACTGTTTTTTTTTACTATGACAAAGTTACTGTAAAACCCGGCAGATATAACATATACACATTTTTATCATCTAATAAGCAGCTGTAAATTAATTTGAGGGGATACTAAAATGGCATACTCATTTAAAAACTGTAAAGACTTTTTAAGGGAAATCCATTCATGGGTTTTTGTTCATTGACACAAAATTAGCTTTTCTTTAAAAAAAATTTGTTTTACAAAACATTACAAAAATTTTATCTCACATTAACATTTCCAACTTGTGGCAAGTGGGTGTCCCTGGCATAACCGACATGACTTTTGTCTGCTGAAAACTTAAGGACACAGCTACATTTGCTTTATCCAAAAATACAAATAAGGGGGAAAACCATGTAAATAAATAGATTTTTAAAGCATATTTGATGCATTAGGGTGAATAAATCTGTAGTTTAATAAAGATGTCAATCAAAACTAAATTCACATCTTTTGGTGTACAAAATGGTAGCCACCAAACAAAATGTGTGTCCAATCTCCTTTTGATCAGAGATGCAAGATCTAACTAACTCAGTAGAAATGACTCGCTGGCTCTGTCCAAAATGGTGCACTTGTGGACTCGTGGACTCAAATCGTGTGTGCCCGCGAACTGCATGAGTCAGAAGGCTGTCCCACTTGTCATTTTTAGGCTCTGAAGCGTGTCCTCATTAGCGCCCTCTATGCTCCTGTCTTCAGAGAAGCCCGCATCGATGCAGAGTTCCTACAGTCCAGAATTCTTTGTGAATGACCAATCAGACGATTGTTGGGAGAAGCTCAAGCAGATCGGAGACATGAAAAGAAGAAAGCCCTGAAGTGACTCGTAATAATTTATCAGAGAAATAACCTACTGATATTATTTAACTATTTAAATAGTCACGTTGAACAGTCCTAAACAGAATGCATACCAAACACAAACGCTGACCAACATTTATGAAATTCTTTTCAGAATTATAGGACTAAACTCTTTGTATATTAACAACGAATAAACAACAACGAAAAACATTAAAGATTCTGCAGCATTAAAAGCCTTTTTGCAAAAAACATGGTGAATTTAAAGCAATTGATGTTGAGTCATGAATGAGTAAACACCAGCTGAGCTTTTCCTGCTTCAAGAGCGACGCTAAATACGACCTCAGAGCACCCTTGTGGACTTGAATCAAGGGCCCTCTCGTCTGGCTTTCATGACGTCACCAGTGTGAACTTGAGTAAAGTCCACAAGTCTGGAGTGTTCCGTTTGGGACGGGGCCAAAGAAGCTTCACAAAGGAGAGGGGCGGGTGAGCAGCCACAACAGCATTTTGATGGCGATTTTCCGATGATATATGACATCAAAATAAATATTGTATGAGTTACATTACTTTAATGAGAATGATTTGACTAAAATGATGGAGAGTGAGGAGAGAGAGTGAGAGAGAGAGAGGAGAGGAGAGGGAGGGAGAGAGAGAGAGAGGGAGAGAGAGGGAGGAGAGAGAGAGAGAGAGGGAGAGAGAGAGAGAGAGGAGAGAGAGAGAGAGAGAGAGAGAGAGAGAGAGGAGAGGGAGAGAGAGAGAGAGAGAGAGGAGAGAGGAGATCGCTGCCGGGATGAATACGGCTGTGGACAGAGGCCAAGCGAGGGAAGCACATTGTTTGCACATCAAGCCTATTGTCAGGCAACTGGCTGAGCATTCAAAAAGCCATATTTCCCCTCTCAGGTTCCAGATAAAAATCTGCCCTGTTTGTGAAAATCATGAGCAACCAAAACGCTGAGCTCTTCACTCCACCAGCCACACATATTTCAGCATTAAACTACCACACGCACACATGCCACATCTTGTATAATGGAACCCGCTTGCATACTTAACAGGTCCTAGTCATTTCAACTGAAACGGGTCGACTGATGCAGATACCCAGACACTACTCATCATCTGATATAGCCTCAACATATAATATCTTTCAAAAAAAGATTTAAGAGGTGAGGGTAAAATATGTCCTGTCGATAAGCAAAAGGCAGTCAAAAAGTCAAAATTAAAACGATAATAACTTTGAAGTTCAGTTTGTTTTTAATTTCCTAGCTATAATATAGATAAGAACTGCTACAGTACCTAAGCATAGTCATTGTGTTCATTGGATATTTTAAGAATAAAGTGAAGAATGCTTAAACTACTAAAGTTAGTAGCAACTTTGGAATTTAGATTTATTAGTATTATTATTATTAACAACAACAACAATAATACATTTTATTAGAAGGCACCTTTCTTGGTACTCAAGGTCACCGTACAAGGAAACATAGTAACAAAGCAACAATAAAGAAAAAACAACAGAACAAAAAGCACAGGAACCCAGGGATGATCTCGAGGGTTTGGGTACAAGAGACTGTGAGGCTGCAGATCTAAGGGACCGGACGAGTAGAAATGAGTTCAGTGAGATGGAATGGAGCTAATTTATGGAGAGATTTGTATGTTAGTAAGAGCACTCTGAAACTAATTCGATATTTTATAGGTAACCAGTGGAGGTGTGGCAGGACTGGAGTAATGTGCTCAACGTACAGTGTTCATGTAATCAGTCTGGCTGCGGCATTTTGAACGAGTAGTAGTTTAATTGGTTCAATTATCCTGTTTGGATTTAGTCAGCTTTAAGCTCAGACCAGGTGCATTGTGGGAGTCTGGGATTTTATGTTTACTACAGTAAAAAGTCTGTTTATATTGTTATGCTTGTGTTATTAAGTGTGGTTTAGAGTTATGCATTAGTTCAAGAAATAGTATGTGTGTTTATTAGGTTATTTCCAAGGGGCAACCTCCTCCTTTCTCTCTGGATGCGTAATAGGATGAAACTGATGGGACCGAGCGGCTGCTTGAGGCTGACTCCAAAAGGGAGCAAGTTTTCATTCACTTCAATGTTAAAACTGACCAACTTTGAAAAAAAAAACATGCTTCCACCCTTGGCTTCATTAGGTTTGTTGATTCAGATCACTAGTTTTGACCTTCATGGACACATTTATTTGTTTAATTTATAGAAATTAAACCTTCAGCCAATCAGACGCCTTCATTATCTCCACTTCCCACCTCTGAGGACATATACTGGCTAAACCCATTTTGAGCTTCATTTTACTTTGCCAGAAACATATGTGTGACGTTACAAACTCCATGTCCATGTTATATACAGTCAATGGTTATTTGATGAGAACTTATTTTAGTTACCATTCTTGTGTTGCAGGTAATTAAAGCTACACATAGTAAAAAATGCTGTCTACAAGTATAAATTAACAAGAAGGACTTTGTCGTGCTGAACGATGATTAAGTCATGGCTAGTTTGAGAACTCCTATAAGCCTTTCTGGTTTTATACTATTTTTCAGAGCTTGCTATCTTGATATCTACACTCACCTAAAGGATTATTAGGAACACCATACTAATACAGTGTTTCTTTCACCTTCAGAACAGCCTTAATTCTACGAGGCATTGATTCAACAAGGTGCTGAAAGCATTCTTTATAAATGTTGGCCCATATTGATAGGAGAGCATCTTGCAGTTGACTGAGTTTTGTGGGATGCTCATCCAGGGCATGAAGCTCCCGTTCTACCACATAAAATCAATTTAGTATTATTGGGTTAAAAAATGTCATTTCATTAATAATGTTATAAAAATGATGTGCCTGGCTGATTAATTTGGGATTTTTTTACATTATTTATTTAAGCAAAGTCTGCTAGAAATCAACAAGCCATATAAACTGCGTAAAAATAATATATTTCTGGTTAAGTGGTAAAAACTGCTTAATTATAATTTGTGTATTATTGTTACCATACGTTTATGTAGATAACACTTATGATTTTTTAAGTGCTGCGCAAAGAATATACTATGTTTATCAGACCAATGCATGATTCATAAAAACGATATGCATTTTAATTGCCTCTAAAAAGATTTGAATAAAATTCATAAAACTTCCAATTTGAACGTCACCTTGCGAAGAACCCAAACAACAGCCTGGACGGCAAATTTTGCCCACCAACCCTATACAATTTGCTCTGACCATATTAAACAATCAAATGAGTAAAATAGAAAAATAATTCCTTATGTGTTCATGCGTTTTCCTTAAATATATTAATGCTGTTTTAAACGTTTTGGAGTAAAATGTTATGTCCACTGCTATTTTTCAGCTCTGCTCTAAAGAGTCACTGCATCAATTACAAGTAAGGTTTCCTCTCGTGACATAAGAGCAGGCCGCGCTCCTCACTCATCAAGCACCAATCAGAGTTTGGTGAGAGTGAAAAATGCAAAAATACTTGATTGTATGTCAAAGAGTTGAATTTATACTATTATGCAACGTGTAAACCCTTGTTGTATTTCTTTTGTTTTGTTTTTTGTATCTTTAGTAGGTTATTTTATTATTGGTTATTTTTGGATGTCTTGATGTTTATACATTGTATTTCTATTTGTTGGCAATAAAAAAAATCAAGAACAATCAGATTCGAGTGGGGTTCCCTTTAAACGCCCCCTAGAGGGGCTCAGAGCGGTTTCTGATGGGATTTCGAACCCTTCCACCTTACAGTCAGTCAGTCACATATTTACAAACAGCTGGAAATAAACGCAAAACAACTTCCCTACCGACAGAATAACTACATTTACGAGAATTAGGAGGAGATTTAAACCTATGATATTTTATGACTACACATACAGTGAAAAATAATGCATTCATTTTAAGTTACTGATTTAATCAAACAAGCAACTGTGCTGCTTTATTACGAGTGTAAATTGCTTTATGACGATGATAATAATGATGATGATGCAAAGTGCTCCATAAATTTCCACTTAACCAATGTCCATCACGATAAATCACCTGCATTTATTAGCATACACTGTGACAACAGCTTTTGCGTACACTGTAGACATTTAACAACTTCACATTTCAGCGTATGAACGGTGAGATTCACGTAAATTAGTGTTTATATTTCAGTCTCCCCCAGCATAGAAGAATGCTCTCACCTGAAAGGGCAGCATGTTATTTCCGTTGTCGGTTCTGAAGGGCTCTGGAGGTTCGGAGATCATCCACGGCTTCTGCAGGGCTCTCTGGTATTTCGGGGGCGCGATGACATTACTCGGAAAGGGCTTCTTGTTCGGGGACACTGGGGCGAGGGGAGACGGGGCGCCCATACCGACTCCGAGCGTCCTCCGCGGGTCTCTCCCGCTCCAGGGGTTCGCCGCGGAGCTCCAGACCGCATTCTGGTGATTATTCCAGGCGGATGACGACGAAGAAGAGACCTTGTTTAGGAGACTCTGGTGAGTGTAGGGGCTCCTCTGGTTGACACCCAGAGGGGAGCGCCTCATTTGTGGGGAGAAATTCCCAGTAAACACCGGGTTGACGTGATGGGGGAAGTTCTGAAAAAGCATGGTGCCGTTAACCGACGGAATCCCTTGGAAAAAGCCTTCATCCACGGTGTTGGTGGACCAGGTGTTGTTGAACGTGGAGGGCTCCTGAGGGAAAGCCAAGCCGGGTAAAACCGGAGACTCCATGGCGAGGTGGTTGTGCTCGTCCAGGGCTAGGGGCTCGGAACGGGTCGGGGAGGATGGAGGCTCTGTGTTAGACGGTTCTTGGTGCTGGTGAGGCTGAGCTTTGCTTTTGTCCATCAGTAAATCATCCTGCATGTTTTTAGCTAAAACACAGATGGTCAGTTGTTATTGATCAGGCTGGGAGTTTGATTATTAATGAGCTCCTGATCCGCCATCAGACGCAGATCTGTCTGAACCTCCGCGTTTTACCCCTTTACTCATGTGAACCAAAACGAACACACGAGAAGAGCTCGGAGGTCAACGATATTCGTCAATTTTTCGCCACGTCTCGTTTTTGCTCTCACCGGAACTCCAGACAGTAATGAGAAACTGATCCTTGTTCCTGTTTTTTTTTCCCTAAGTCCCGCCTCCTATTTTGCATACGTCAATAAACAACGCCTGCGTCCTTCGGCAAGGTTACAGACCGTTTACAAGCTTTTTCATAATTTATAATGCAAATACATTTAAGGTGATTTTATTAAATGTTGAATTCAAATAGTTCACGCCAAAACTGTTTAATTCAAAAAGTTTAAGAAAGCAATTAAGTTTTTTTTGAGAAGTTAGCATTTTCAAAGCATGTTCATGTTCAGCGCTACTGCTAAAATAGTCTACATATATTTGAAGATTTTTTGGTGTGAATTATCTAAAAATATTGCACAAATTACACGCCACCCTTTGAGTTTGATCTCTCAGAAATGTATTTTTTAACTAAAGACATTTTTATACCATTAAAGAACTTATAATTTGCAAAAGAGACGTGTTTAAAAGGACAGTGTAATCAGGGACAACATAATTTGAGTTGAATTTAACACTTTCAGCACAAACTGTGTAAAAGTTGAGGAAAAATTTGTAATATTCAACTCAAATTGTGTTGTGCAAGAATCTAACACATGTGGTGAGTGTGATCAGGGACGACGTGTCATTTTTAACACATCTCTATATTATCTTAAAAGAGGCATAATATTATAGAAAATGTCCAAAATTGTTTCTTGGTGCACAACACTTATAGCCAATCATATCATCCCTTTTCTTACATTGGCACATTTTGGTTTGTTTAAAAATGTCCCCAAATTCATGATATATCCATTTAATATTGTCACATAACTTTATACTAACCATAGTAAATCAAGACATTATTACAAATAATAAATAATATAATGAAATAATATGAAAACTGTAATTTAAATGGTAAAATAGACATGGTATATTAGGTATATCCAATAAGATACATATGCATTATTGCCTTTTTTCTTGTCCTGGTTTCTATAAATAATAACACTAATTTTCATGTTTGGGACTCTTTTATTTAATAGAATAGATTGCTGGTTCATAATACAAAATTTTTTAGTATCTCAGCAACTGCCGGGAAGTGGAACCTAGTAAACCCAACGCGCACCCCTTGTTTAATCAAACCCAAGTTGTCAGTCATTTCAGGACATGGATCTAGGAAGACAATTCAGAACAAAATAAAAAGCACCATTTTCTGCATAAATGTTAAGGGTTTTAGATTTGGATGGACCACAGCAGCCAGTGCAGAGCTCAGCAACTAGGTTATATTTGCTGCAGGATCTTGGGTTACACCCAGCAATGCTGCACAAAACATGCATGCAGAAGAAATCTCAACAGTTAAGTGTGTCTGAAAGCCTTTTCACTATTCCCCATTTAAAAATGTTAGTCTGCAACACTTGGAGTCAGGATTAATGTGAGACACTCATTCTGGGCTAAAATACAGGTTATTTCTAGTTTACTTCTCAAGAGAAGGGTTGCAATTTCTGAAATAAACTAAATAATTTTCTCGTTTTAAGAAATTCACTAATTTTACCATTAGAGAGGTTATAACATGTCTAATCAGTTCTGGTGAAGAAAAAAACAGGCCGAGAATGCGACAGTTTTCGTGAGCCTGATGGATTACTGACAGACTATTAATCAATTTTTAATTAGAGCAGATGATCGTAATAACACAAGGAGTGTTCTGCCAAATATTTCTTCGGTTAATCCTCGTTTTGCTGCATTAGAGCTGCATATTCAAGGTCATAACTGCAAACATCACATCAGAGACAGCGATGGCCGTTTAAAACTACACCGATACGGTCAACTATGTACCTTTTTAACTCACCAGTTTACAGTATGGTGCATTTCTAAACAACACCGAGTAATTGGAAAGGGAAATCCAACACTCCTATCCGTCGATCACCTCTCGAAGCAAAAATTTAACTCAACAAGCGTCCAATGGGGTTTTTCTTCCCCATTGCTTACGGGTTTACTGCTGTATGTAAATAAGCATTTACCTTGTCGTTCAGCTTATGGGGTTCTGTGAAAAAAAAAGCTTATTTCTGTTTGTCTCGGCTGATATGACAGATGAGCTGCCTTTCTGCAGTCGCTTCAAAACAGCTGATTGACTGCTGCGCATGCGTAAAGCGCCCGGGAATTGTGGGAAGTGTAGGTTGCTGTGCTGCTTCAAATAAGATACTATGAATACTCGCAATATATAATTATTTTTATGTGTGTAAGTTTATGACCTCATCCTTTATGCTATGCTTCTGTGAATTTTGCTTTCTTTCCTATTTTGAAGATTGTTAAATTGTAAAATTATAATTTTGGGTAATTGTTTTGTTTAGATTTAAAAAAAGATCAGGATGATAATGTTGATAATGATGATATTATTATTATTATTACTAATACTACAATTTTTATAATTAATAATAATAATAATAATAATAATAATAATAAAAATAGGCATATTAAAAGTATCAGCACAGTTTGCCAGTTACCTTATAGGGCAAGACACTTGTGTAATTATCTTCATTATTTTTAATATTTGTGTAACTACAAACAGGACATTCCTTAAAAGGGTTTCGTTTAATTGACTTTTATCCAATTCAAAATTGTGGGTAATTACAAAAATATATATTTATTTGAAAATATTGTTCAGTTTCACAGAAATATCTCAAATAACCTAACAATAGCCTTGATGATTCTTGAGTTAGCATGAAGTAAATAGTGCATGCTTTACACATATATTTCGTTTTGGCACTCTTTAATTGTTACCACATGTATTCTGGAGCCAAATATGTGTCTTCATGGTGTCCTAGCAGGCCTAGTCTTTCTCTCTCAGGGTTGCATGCCTCTGCTAGAACATGCATTTTAACGTTGTGGCCATAAGCCCGTAAAACTACAAGTCCCAGAATGTATGTGGTTTCTCGCGAGAAGAAGGCCGACTCAAACGAAATGTATCGTTCACTCGTGTTTACGGTTCACGAGCAGTCCATGGAATTACTACGTTTTTCTGGATATTTGTTACATTGTAAATGTAGTTATTGATCAGTTTGTAATGAGCTATCTCAACGATGTGTGTGACCCGATTCTAGTCATTGTTCGAAGTTAACACAGCGGTCAAATGCGTGTTAACTCTTAGTTAACGTCGCGTTAGCTGAGGCCTGAGGAGAATATCTAAATAAAATACTTAAATATCATCACAAAAGTTAAGCTATTGCTTGTTTTACGAGTTTGTGAACTCGAATAAAATGGTAGATGAAGGAGCGGTTGTGATGCAGCAGATTGTGGACAGGTGAGTGCAAAAATCTTAACGTAAACAAATCTCGTTTCAAAGCTCGTGACAGAAAAGCTTACGTTAGACTCTGAGGCAACGTAAATAATGTCAATATTAACAATGTATAATTCAATCTATAATGGAGCCAAATAAGCAACAATAGAAGTTTGAGGGTTTACTTGAGTGTTTTAATATGTTTCTAACGCAGATTTTCCAAGATTCTTGAAGGCATCTGGAGGCTTGACCTTTATTTTCCCTTTTGACATATTAGAAACAATTCTTACATAATCTATATTCGTCTGTGTGCTTACTGCATGCGAAAAGTTATTTATTTATTGGATTTATGAGTAATGATGGAAAAAAGTTTCACTTTTCATGTTGGTTCAGAATGGTTTGTTCATGGCACAGTGTATTTTGTGTGTTTGGTTAAATTATACTTTTGAAAGCTTAATTTCTTGTCAAATGTTATGACTATAAAAACAATAGCACCATGTGTTTACATGATGCATGCCAGAATCCAAAGCATATGAAACAAAGAAGTAGGTTTACACATAAAAGCGAGTAGTAGAATTATTTAATGGACTAATGGGATATCATCGTGATTATATTTTAATACCTCGTAATGAGATGTCCTCTATTCGTGTGCATGTGTGTGTATTTTGAAATATTGTTTTGCATATGTCCTATATTGCTCTTCAGTAGCTGCATCTTACCAGAAACACAAGCGCTAACAAGACCTTACACACCTGCTCTCAAAGCAGTAAGTCAGTATGTTGCTTTTCAGGAAACTCCGCTGTCTCCTTTCTGAATTCCAATGCACTCCGTGAAATCACTGTGATTGGTTCTTTTGATCATGTGACCAAAGTTGCTTTAATGCCGAAATATGTTTGCGTGTCAATCCTTCCAAATGCCTTTTGTGTAAGCCATGCATTTAGACAACCATACGCTGACCCCTTTGCAAATCCTCATAAAATACTTACTTCAAGCCAACTTATCAAGGACTTTTGGAAAATTCAACTGAATTATCAGAACTAAGTGAATTTAAGAAGTTAAGAAATTAAAGAAGAAAAGAAAGATTTTTTTTGCTGGACTTACTTAGTGATGCAACTACAGATGAGTCAAGGATTAAATGGGGGGACACATTGCAATACTGATGAACTACAATGCTACTGGTGCCTTTTGGAATTAATGATTTATGCTACGCTATGCTAGAAGGTCTAATCACCTCATCTGGGGAATGGCTGATCTGATTCCAAAATGGTCATACACCACTCATAAACTAAAAGAGAGTTGTAAAATGAGCCTATGTGGAGTTCATTTACTTTAGAAACAAGGGTGTGTTATCGTAACCTCATCATTTTAAATAATTTTCCGCAACATTGCATAGTGTTTGAGTCATATCATATTTTAATATTTCAATGAAATCAGTGATAAGAGCTATTCGTTTTTTTTCTAAAGGACGTTTCTCATTTTATAATATATGCACAGCAACACACTACACTAGTTCATAGACACATTTGCCTGTTTCTATTTGCAGAAATATCTGGGTGAGTTGCCATGGTGAAAGCTCTCATCTCTTCCAAGTAGACCTTGCATCCTCCTCTTAATGTCTGTCACTGAGGCAACACGCTTTCTAGGTCTGTGGAAGCAGATATGCATTTGCACACTACTATGCTGCTCTATCAGACCTAACCATGGGTCTTATCAAGGCTTGCCACCTGCAGCTGCTCTCTCACTCCGTCTCTGATGCTTGAAAGGATGGGGTCATGCTTAAATCCTGACTGACCTTTAAGTGGCAGGCACTCTGTCCCCCCGTTTTGTTCTCCTCTAGATTCAGAGAGCCAGCTTCATTAATTTGAACTGTTCAACACTTTTTCTTCCTTATTTTGTTCCTGAGAGTAGCTTTGATGCGTTTGTATCATGTTGGGTAATGCAGGTGGGGTTTTCAAAGAGGTTTAAATGTTTTGAAAGGAAATTGAATATTTTTTATATTGTTTTATTAATTTTTACATAATCTTTACATACTTAATCTTACATGAGAAAAACAAGTGCAAATTAAGTCAAAGCATACTATATGGATTAATAATTAATTGATACTACACTGTTCTGTAAATCAATAAAATGCTTGTTTGTAACAATTTAGCTGCTGAAAAGTCACACTTATTTAGTTTCTAGTTTTTGATGTTATTTTTATTGGTAGGACTTATACTTTTGTTAAAACGATTTGCAAAAGGATTCTTTTCGGACACTTTAATAGGCTGTTATTGTTGTGTTATTGGTAGAGTTAAGTGACATAGTGTTTGGCTGCATAGTTTCTGTCCAATCTTCTTCTAAACGAGATGATTTCCGAAGATAGGTGAACAATAACTGAAATAACTTTACGTAAATTTGTTGCATCAAAAATAAGATCCATTAACATTCTATAAGAGAGAAGAGAATGCCAAACGCACGTTCATGAGGATGAAGGTTGTTGAATAGCTGGTGGTTAGCCTCAAGGAAGTGATTGTTGACGTGAAGTTTGCCATGGCATGCACCAACACCCTTGACTGTGACCTAGAGTTTCTGTCATTTAACTCTACCCATATCATGACCTCTTTTGTTTTCCGTCATACCAATCATGTCTTGTGTTGAACACGATGTGAAGATGTGTGTTTTTTTTTTAACTTCTTTGGCGTCATTGCTTTTCAACATGAAGCACATCCACGCATCAGAGTTAAATTCTGCTGACGTTGGCTGAGAAACATGATCTTATTGAAGGGTCTTGTGACTCAAGAGCTTAGAGGAACTGAAGTGCGCGTGTGTGTCAGTCAGTCAGCTTTAGGTCAAATTAAAGCCTACCCCCCTTTCTTCGCACTCACCATCAAGTACAAACACAGACTAAACGTTCATGATGACCTGTCAGAAAGAAAAGAAGCCATGGTCTAGCACAGTGGTGCTCAAACATTTTTCACCAAGTACCACCTCAGAAAAAATTTGGAGCTCCAAGTACCACCAACATTAAAATAAACACAGTATAGCCCCAGCGTACGAGCCCTACTGTTCAGCTATTTAAGTGCAGTTTAATATTATATTATACAGTATTTATATTTATAATATTCATTAAAACATCCCTCTCTCTTGCCGTCTTTCTCTTTTACATATTTCGTCTGCTCTGAAGAATAAAAGGATTCTGCTAGTAAGAGCACGTAATGGTGAGCTAAATTTATGGGTAAATATTTTGGGGGTAAAAGAATAGATTTTTAAATATAAAAAAGTAAAAGTAAAAAAAAAAAAAAAAAAAAAGTTTTTAAAGTAGCTGCTGGATTCATTGTTTATTCACAATTTAATGTTAACCCGATATTGTTGGTTTTATATTCGTTTTCTTTCATATTTTTTGTTCAATCTTTCAAATGATCATTGCTGAGAATATAATAGAGGTTATGATTAACTCCTGATACTGCGTCGCATTAATGCTAAGATTTTAGTCAGGCTCTGTCTGCACGAGAGCTGTTATTAGCGAGCGCCTGGACCGGCTGAAACTAGAATCTGATTCATTTCTCTGTTACATTTTCACTTTTTCTTATCGCCGGATGTCGTTTACATCCCTTTCTCCTTCATAACAAAGATTCACAGACTTCTTTATTTGCAGCATGTTTCGTTAGTGACTGATTGAACCGAACGCAAGGATTGTACGGAGCTCGCGCACCCTGCGTCTGACGCTGAAACTCACGCATGCGCTCAGAGAGAAACAGCGCTTTTTACATCTGCTGTTTGATTCTTTCCTTCTACACAAGTTTTAAATGAGCTCAATCAGCATATTTTAATGCCGTAAGCCATCTCAACACTCAGTGACACGGTGTTGTTTTAAATTTTCACTCTTTTTTTTATTTATTTATTTAATTTTTTTTGTTGTTGTTTTTTTTTTCTCCACACACGTGCACACTGGTATTTCTATCCTAGTGGGTAAATACGATATATACTAAGTAAGTTAGTATAGGCAGGAATACACACAAATAGTTTTGACCTTCACGTACCTCTAACGGACGTCGGCGTACCACAGTTTGAGAACCACTGGTCTAGCACACAACACATCAGTGTGCAAACACTGTTTTTTTTAGCTATCCTACAGTGACTCAGATTAGTTTACGTTTGCCAGAGAAGAAGTGGTCCTCATCTTTTTAGCCAAAACTAAGCCAAATCAACACCATAACTAAATCATTACAGAGCCAGGTAACTGATAAATAAATATATTTTCGATACATTTTAGCTGAATTCTTTTCAGCGATAATTTACGCTGCTTTAACAATGTTACATATCTTAATAAGCTTAAGCATTTACAATATTTTACTACACACTCTCAAGCCCTGACCTCCCAACTATGGATGTTGTGGAAGGCATGATGTTTAAAGCAACAGGTCACAGTGTAAACAAACATTCTAGTTTAGTATTTCAAGCATTTAAATATTAGAAACTTTGGGATCCACAAATGCAAATAATAATGCGTTTCCAAGTTGACCAACTTTTGACCGATGAATGCATCTCCTCACAAAGAATCATGTGAAATGATGTGAAATAAAGCAGAAGTTAATGAGTTTTCAAAGTTAAATGACACTTGTGAGTTAATCGTATTACAGCGGCTGTTTTATTTAAAGGAAGATAGAAATGTCTGGGATCTCAATGATCCTTTTTATTCTCGACTCTTTGTCTTTTCCCTGGTGATGTTTCTTTCTCTTTCTGGCTGTTGGCTGTAAGATCTTTCAGGTTCCCACAGTCACATGACCCTAACCGGATGAATAAAGTCATTGTGAAGGTTTTAATGCTGTTTAAATTCACCCTGACCTGTGTTGCAATGAGACCAGGCAGAAGAGCTTGTGAAGCACAATATATGAGTGGTGCTATTTCCACATATACTCCTAAGTAACTGAATATCTCTATTTAATATGAATTATTATTCTATGCCTTTTTAGGCGCAGTCTATCATGTGTGGCTGGCAAAGTTTAGAGTGCATGAAAAACTGACTTTTAGGTCAGACCGTGGCACGTTTTTTTTTTTTTTTGGTCACATCCCAAATAATATGTTCCTGCTATCAGGAACTGGTATCATTGTGAACAAAATTCGGCTCCAATGTGACAAATGTGCAGAAAAAGACATGATCACCCAGAATGTTATCACTAGTAAACTCTCAAGCACTCTTTTGGCTTTACTAATATATTTGGTTAATCAGAGCCAGCTTTGTTTGTACAAAATAGTAGAAAAAAAAGATTTAAATGGAAAAGATAAAATATTATGGAATTTTGGTGCATGTGGAGAGATGTGGCAAAAAAAATTTCAGTAAGAAACCATCTTCTCCAGCAATTCGCATCTGTTAGTGTTTTAGCTTGATGACTTAAGGTCCAGATAAATGTAACATGGTCGTTCTGACTGAGATCAGATGACATTTTACTAAAAAATCTGAATTGAGCTTGTTGACCTGCCGTCTGAACATGTTCTTAGTGAGTTCAAAACCTGCTATACAATATGTTTTGGATTATTCAAAACTGGGGTTTTGTAGCTAAATTCTAAGAGGGATTTGTTTGAGTCGACCAATTAGAGCAGAGTAAGAAAGGCAAAAAATGTAGAGACATATGCATGAACTTACCAGTTCAGAATCTGAGAAAACAGATTGTACAGTTGTCCATAAATTGATGGAAATGCATTTTATTGAATGACCAAAACAAATTAGAAACTTCTAAATATCTTAAAAACAACACGGAAACATACAGCTTTAGCTCACTTGCACTACTTACACGTTGATTGACTTTGTCTAAGAGGAAGATTAGAAAACATTCAGATTCTTGTGTTCATTGACCTCAATGTTAGTCACTTTATCTGTGAAAACGCATCCGGTCTGAAATAGAACCTAAGGTCCAGGATATTTAAGCTATTATCGAGGTTATCAGTTCCCGAGACCCCCCTCGCTGCTGTGTAGATAGTGTTTCTGTGTCATGTAACCAGGCTCTTAACATGTAAAGAAAGGTGAGCGCTATCGACTTTCTGACCTCCTGGTGGGATCTCATTGACGTTGGACCAAAAGTCTGCAGGAATTTGAGGAGTATTGTAAATCTAGAGATCAAAAAGGCTGGTTATAAATATATATATCTGTTCGATTTCCTTTCAGGAGTTTATGGAAAATAAAAGTAGGATTATTTAAGCTTCATTTAGCTGAGCCTACAATATGTGATTGAATTGCTTATGAAACATTGTATTTATGCCATGTTTTTCTTGTTTATGGCAGTGAACATATGAGATCATAGTTCAATGTTTTATTAGCTTTCTGATTCTTAGGTCTTATGTGCGCACGTGTGGAGATAAGGTACTGCAATAAATCTAAGTTCGTGTTATCATGGAATACTCAAATGACCTCATATGGTTTCTCTGACCTAGAGAGTAAAGGCTGGAAAAACCATCCTGAAATAAATTTGTTCTTGGAGTCAAGGGTTAAGTGAGAAAATAGAAAGGATCTCTTTCATTTACAACTTTTTTTTTTCACAATGTAGTACAGCAGTGGTTCTCAAACTGTGGTACGCATACCACTAGTGGTACTTGAAAACCTCTTGGTGTTTTTTTGTTGTAAAGGAACAGGCTCGAGTAGTTATTATAGAAGGTGTTTCAGCTAAAAACAAATCTGAAACAACATTGAACCAGCAAAGTCTTCAGAAATCAATATTTGAACCAACAAAGCCTTCCCAAAAAAACTATATTTCAGCCAACAAATTTTCAAAAACCAACATTTAAAACATGAGGAGGGATTTGTTTTTATTTTAAGTGGCGTGTTTTCTTTAGTTCTTGTTTTAATGCTTAAGTTTTCAGATGGGGTCAGGAATTGTTTTTTTTTCTTGCGGGAACAAGAGAAAAATGAGAAGGTTCTGGAAAAGGATTTGTTCGCACTTCTCAGAAAGTTCCATAAGTGCTCTGTTCATTCTCTGAACACAAGCTTTAGACTTTTTGACAGTCACTACATAATTATCTTTATTGTTGATTTAAAATAGCAAATTCGAGATGAATTTCTTATACTTCATACATTGTCCAAGAACATGCTGTAGGTGAGTTTAAATCTTGCCTTTTGAGTGAATCTGAGCTTGAAAAACCCCTGATGCATACCAAGAGTAATCTGATGAAGCGAATGAATGTACGATCAAGCGATTAGACTTGGTAACAGTAGTTTGGCAGTTATAGCACAAATGCAAAGAAAGGATAAACAAACTAAATTTCAAAATTAAATGTTTCAAAAAAGTAGAATAAATGGCATGATTTTTTTTCATATTTGCATCATAGTCAATATTTTTTCTGTTTAGTCTCGATTGAGTTCATTTTATAGGAAACTAGTAAATTGTAATTATTGTACATTTTTTTTATTTATACAATGAAATATCAGTGATTTACATGTAGATGCATTAAAAGAAAACTCATCAAAACAAATATCAAGTTACAACATCGATGATTCTCTGTAGTTTGAAGCTTTACAAGCCAAAAATATTTGCTTTCACTACATTTTAATTGAACCTTGTTGATTGGTTGATGATAAGCTGATCAGATTGTAATGTTTGTCCTAAATGAACAGCACTTATGCTGTAAAGTCATGTTATGAGAGTGTGCTTGGCCTGAGGGGACGGTGAGATGTTTCAGGTTTCACTCCAGTGATGGTGTTTCTGAGAAATGTCACTATGTATGCAGCATTTCTGTACCCTAGAAGCAAGAAAGAAACTTTAGAAGCAAATGCTTTCCTGTGCTCTGATATCATAAAAATGTTTTGTTTTAGACTTCTTTACTCAAATGTACAATTCAACATTTAAAGTCATCCAACAGCATGCACAAGAAGCACAAAATGTTGTTTGAAATATTAAAAACAAAGTTATTTACAGACCAAAAAGTTTTTGATGTCAAATCAGTCCCCAAATGTCACATTACAGATCTATTAAACATCTACAGTGTTCACTGATGGAACACCTTACAAAATGTCAAATGCATAAATCTCAATCAACAAAGTCTAGTCCTCAAGCAATCAATGTGGAGGCATTATGTCATACTTGGAATGATCCTAGGCCAGTCTCTTTCTCTATATGCAAACTTTTGTTTTCTCACGTTGCAATTGTTCAGAAACTTGGAATTGTTTGTTTACATCCTTTCTGAGCTTTTCTCATTTAAATTTAGATTTAAATGAGGGACAACCTCCTGCTTTCTCTCTCGATGTGAAAAGGAAGTGATGGAACTGCAGTTTGTCGTCTGCGAGCGTGATGTCTTCAGAAGTGAGGAGGTTCCCGTTGAGCATCACGTTAAATAAAAAAAAAACATGTTTACAGCTCTGGCTAAATAAAGTTTTTCAACTTTAGTTTTTCAAATTTGCCTCATGACAACTTTGAGGGGTAATAATTTTTTTGCATGTTATTGCTGGTTTTGTACTGGTTATAATAATCATTATTTGCCACTGTCTCTGCTATTGGTTTGTAAAATATGAGGTGGGGATATTATGTAGGTTTTTTACACAATAGAAAATTGGTAATCCCATGCCCTAGTGTGAAGAACATAATAGAATATTAGTCAGACCCAAATTAAACACACAATTTCATTAACAGCATCACAATGACAAAATTATTTAAACATCCATCCATCCATCCATCAATTTGCCACAGGTTTTGTTGTATTTGTAATAATATTGAGGTGTATTTATTTGTTTCTATCTATATTGCCAAGCTCTGCTGCTGTCATTGGTCAGTGGGTTTTTGCAGGAGGTAGATGATCGGGAGCAGTCACCGGAGCACTCCTTCATCCTCATGTTTAATTCACAATCCGAGCGAACGGAAAATCTCCTCCAGCAACCTGAGAGAAAGTGTCCCACTCCTTTTGTTCTTTCTTCCACCTGCTTTTCAGAACCCCATGAGTGTACTTTAATGGATTATTTACAGCATCTTCCACTGACATCATTTTTTAAAGCACAGAAAATCCCAAAATTAAATGTGCTACTATTGGAAAAAGCTCTGGCATTAACAACTGTGCATGGAATGTTCGGAGGCTTAGCAGATCATAAAAGGAAATGTTTGTGTGTCTCAGGAGTTGTTGGGTGTGTTTTGCCACTGATGAGGATGACCGTACAGCGGAGTGGGTTCGGCCGTGCCGCTGCCGTGGTTCTACCAAATGGGTTCACCAGTCATGTCTTCAGCGTTGGGTTGATGAGAAGCAGAGGGGGAACAGCACAGCACGGGTCGCCTGCCCACAATGCAACGCAGAGTACCTCATCGTCTTTCCAACACTTGGTACAACACACTACTTTTTTACTTGTGAAACATACATCATCAATAATAACCATCACTAGGCAGTTGTGGTCCGGTGGATAAGGAGATCGACTTATAATCTGAAGGTCGCAGGTTCGATCCCCAGATCCACCGAGTTGATGAAACACTTGCTCTCCCATCATCAACAACCTCAACTGTGGAGCCCTTGAGCAAGGCACCAGTTTCCCGACTGCTCCCCGGGCACCGCAGCCACGGCTCCCACTGCTCCGGGTGTGTGTTCAGGGTGTGTTTTTTCACTGCTGTGTGTGTGTGTGTGTACACCAGGATGGGTTAAATGCACAGAACAAATTCCAAGTTTGGGTCACTCCATATCTGGCCAACTGGTCACTTTCAGTTTCAGTGCTAAATTCATATTTGGTTCAACAGTCAGATACGACTGGACTTTGACCAATAATAGTAAACTCTATTAATGGTGAGAGCAGATGATTGTTTTGGTGAAAAAAAGAAACCGAGCAGTGCCCGGGTGTGTTCTTTTTTCAGTTGGATTCTGAAGGTTAGATCGTCGGGCCCTCAAACAGCTGATATTACCCACAATCCACTGCTCTTGGGTGGAAGAAGTTTTCCCTTCGACCCAAACAAGCGACCCCTCCTTGTAATACGACTCATTTTTAATGACAAAGAACATAAATAAATAATAGCAATATAGAGTGTTCTATCTATTGTTAGACTTTAGATGTCTTTTGGGGCAGAAAGATGGTGCAGTGGTGGAGTTGGTTGTCCTGTAACCAGAAGATTCGATCCTCGCTGAGGCCATGCTGCCGGTGTGGTCCTGGGCAAGCCACTTCACCCACATTGCCCAGTATGGATGTGTGTGACTGGTGGGGGGGTGTTTGGTGGTGGGCAGGAGGCCGTAGGCACCGAATGGCAGCCACGTCCTGTCAGACTGCCCCAGAGCAGCTGAGGGCTACCAAGGTAGCTCATCATCACCAGAAAGTGAATGAATAATGCTCTGATAATTGGAGGTATTATTGTTATTATTATAAATTAAATAAGTCCTATATATATATATATATATATATATATATATAAATATATATATATATATATATATATAGTCTTTCATGGAGAATGGAAATTACAGAAAGGACTTATATTGTACACTTATATTGTACAAAGCAGAAGTGTTCTCCTCCACCTACAGATTTAGTCTCCTCTGAACTACTGTTCAATACATCTAAACTGCATTAAAGGTGCAGCAATATGTAAACTTGTGGCTAAAAACAGGACTACAAAACAGACAACTGGTAGCCAGGCCGATGCTATGCTACTTGGCAAGTGAAGAGACATTCTAGTAATCTCTAGTAATCATCTAGTAATCTTGCTTATGCTTAATTTGTGAAGATTTGATGAGTTTGTTATATATAGGAAAAAATAGTTTTGCCTTTATCTTCAGTACAGTAATAACATTTGTTCAATAAATCATATTGATCAACCAAAACCTATTCAAATTTACATGAAAAAAAGTCTTATTTAAACCCAATAGAAAGCAAATAAATATGCATAAATAGCAAGTCTACTTCAGAATGGAGCTGGAATTGTACTTAAAAAGTGCAGCCATACCCAAATTTGTTTACCATCTTATTTATGAGTCGAACCCAACCGGAGACCAATATTAACTTAATGAATGTATGTAAACACAGCTTTTACAATACAATTATATAAAGTGAGCCTGATCCCGACCTCGACTTCAGAAGCCTATCTCCTGGTTGATTCTCAGTATGTTCTTCAGACCCAGTCAGACAGTGAAGAAGCTTTCATGGGGAACAAACAGTTCTTGTTCCTCGTCAGCACCCTTACTTGCTGCTGTTAATCGATGTAGAGGGATTTTCGCTTGGTGCTGTTTATTTTTAATGAAAGTAATAATGGAATCTGGAAGCTGAGTGTGTCGTTGTTGCCCGTGGCCAATAATTACTCAGGAGAGATGAACTCGTTTCTGTCGGCCTCATCACAACAGTGTTTTTTTAATGTACTTGAGAAGGGTCGTGATCTCCCAACACACACACAGGTCTCCGCATTTATTAGCTGAACTGCTGTAGTAGGCTTTACAGTTATTTTACACTTCGACACAGATTTATCCTTAAAGAAATGTTTAATGAGAGTTTGAGAGTAAAAATGTGTGTTTCATGCAGTTGTGAAATTGCTGAATATCTTACTATACACGGCTGGCTTTGCTGTCAGTGAAAATATAGACATGATCAGAGCCTGATGTTCCTGCTCATCATATTTGGAAAGTTTGCTTCACTAAAATGAGTTTGTGCTCTTTGTATGTGATCGAGGGTAACACAAAACTTCGGACTGAAAATTCAGATAGGTGTGTTATGACTTTTACATAAAAAAGCTAAGAAATTATGAGAAAAAAACACTCACCAGATTACAGTGAGCCTTCAATGTTCTGGACACCTTGTACTTACAGGTAATGCTATTTCGGACAGTTAATGTCACAGCCTGAAGTGGACACTGGAAATATGTAAATTATATTATAAGGTCTATTTGTGTTGGTATTTTGCTGTATTTTGCTACTGACATAATTTCACCACGTTTCAAGAGCTCTAACTGTCTCTCGCTGGGTGTAAGAAAACTAGCTTCATTTAAAACCAAAGCATTTTGATTTACGGAACATTCAGTGCGGAAACAATTAAATTTGTGATTAAGTAAGCCATAGATTAGGTAACCCTGTCCATGGAGTACCACAGTTTCACTTCAAATATGAAAAGCTATGCGATCCCTTTTGAAACCCCTTTGATTCAATTCAACTCGAGCCAAGATTCTTTATAAAAACACGCCTGAATTGAGTGTTGAAAGCAGCATGGAGGAGGGAGAAGAGCAAATGTGTGGAGCAAGGTCAGGGTTGAAGCAAAGGTCGGGGTTCTTCGGAAGTTTTGCAAATGATCATGTTTTTTTTTTCTTCTTGAATAAGAAGTGCTGACTCATGAAAATGTAGGATACATGGATGCATCATTGACAAACATAAGCACTGACAAATTTTGATTTTAAACCTGGATGGAAATATCTTTTCTTTTAATCCAACCATCAAACATACTCTAAAATACTCCTAAACTATGTTTAACATTCATAAATTACCCAAGGCTTTCATAACCCTTAAATCAACGGTCCCCAATATTTTTTTGTGCCACGTACCAGTTTAATGTCAGAGAATATTTTCAGGGACTGGTCTTTGAGTTGTGGCGGATATGTACAGTAAAATACTAGAACACGACCTGCATGTAAATTGTGGCATTTTCTAAACATAATAGTAAACGTGTATCCACTCTAACTTTTTGCTACTACAGTGTCCCCTTAATATCGCGACAGCATCATAACCAAATAAAGCCTGTCTTTTAATGCAGAGTGCTTGGTCTCCATGTGGCGATGCAGTTTTGAGGGCTTTATCGCCTCATTCAAGAGCCAGTTGCTGCATATTATACAGAGTGTGCTGGTGCATGGGAATCTCCTGTCGAGATAAATCTGTATTTTAAGTAGGACTCTTGATATCTGTTAAATGCAGCTTTCTTTATTTTGAAGTTGTAGGCTCTTCCTCTGTCTCCTCGCTGGGCCTTTTCCCCGTCGCAAAGAAACTTTCAAAAGACGTTTGTTTTTTACTCATTTTACTAGCTTCATTTCAGCGTAACCTATAACGTGACCGAGAAGAACGCCTTGACCTGCGTCAAGAGTGACATAGACAGATGTAACTAAGAGAATCTGGACATTTGTCTAAATAAAACATCGTTTAGATTCCGAAAATAAATTGAACAATGCAAGTTGCTTACTCTTTCTGTGCGGCCCGGTCCCCAATAACCCACTGAGCGGTACCGGTCCGTGGCCGGGGGTTTGGGACTCCTACCTTAAATGAATCACATGGCTAGAGATTGTTGGGTACCTTCCTCATGCAATTATGATTATTAGGGTCACAATTTGATTATTAACCGATTCTCGATGATGCAACATGATTCAATGCATCACTGGGCAGTGTTTATTATTGGCATTTATATTTTAATAAATAAAAATGATAAATGTTGGAAGTAAGTCTTACTACTTGTGTCTGGTCCAAATTTCCAAAGGGCACATAATCACTGGTTTATTTGCGCCAGGTTTATTTACCTTAAGTTAAAAAGATGCGTCAAAGTAGAACTTGCGTTAATATCTGCTGATTCCACTAATTTTAATGCAAATGGCTGAAGTGTTTTAATTTTGGTTTTGTGTTTCTGCTTGATCTTATTTTAATGTGGCAGAACTTGAGCAGACATGGCTCTTGAACCCTCAACTGTGAAAGATAAAATGTGACCATACAATTCCTTTCAAGGTGTGTTTGTTTGTGTGTCCGATAAATTGTGAAACGTAAATAATTAAAAGTCTTTCCTTTTTGTTCTTGTAAATCCAAGTTTCAAACCTTCTATATTCATTATAATTATGGATGTTGAACTTTTAATAATCGATCCAGAGTCAGCCAGGGACACGTCCCGATGCATCGGTTGATCCCCACCAGCAGCGCTAGCAATCACAGCAATAGAAGTCCTCTTGAATTGTTAGTAGCTCCTAGCATTGTAGAAGGATTGAAGCTCAAATCTGGGTTTCCTGCCTTTGTCCTAGATTGTATCTGTTGTCTATTTTCCACATGATGTGAAATTCCAGGTTTGTGAAAGAGGGGTTCGATCCACACTGCTTCTAAAACCGTAGCCCCATGACTGGTAAGTGTAGGAAGTGGAAAGGAACAAGAAGCCCTGATTCCCCAGAAGAGTACATGTGAAAATAACCCATTTGCTCTCCAGAGATTTCTCTAGACATCTCCTGAAGTGCTAAGTATTTATAGATGAAGGAAAGCAGGCTGCCCTCCTGTAAATAATTCATGGTTAAAATGAATTTTCATAAAACACTTTGTCCAACAAGGCCTGGTTTCGAAGGGGGTTTAAAAAATGTGATCGAGGGGAAGGCTTCCGCCGGCATTATCTAGAGCTTTTTAAGATTTTTCGGGTTATTAGATTAACTTTTAAAGTTATCGCTTGCGATATACATGCACAATCAACACACAAAGGCACTTTCTCTGTTTCCTGTCTCCTGGTTTTTTCTTCACGAGTCCTCTGAATAGCAAGTGTGTCTCTCAGGTGACACTCGTTATTTAATGTATGTATGTATGTATGTATGTATATATATATATATATATATATATGTATATATATATATATATATATATATATATATATATATATATATATGTATGTATTGTATGTATGTATATATAGATATGTATATATATAGATATGTATATATAATGATATGTATGTGTAGATATATATATGTATGTATATATATATATATAGGTATGATATAGATATATATATATGTATAGATACAGAGTAGATAGGTATACAGACATAGAGAGAGAGGACAGACATATAGAGAGACAGACAGAAGAGAGAGAGAGACAGACAGACAGAGAGAGAGAGACAGACAGACAGGAGAAGATATACATACATACATATATATACATACATACATATACCTATATTATATATATATATATATATATGTATGTATATGTATATATATGTATGTATGTATATGTATATATATGTATGTATATATATATATATATACGTATTTTTAAGCAAATTTAAGCAGTTAACCTGAAATTCAGTGGTGGGTGATTTACATCTCTCAAGCCTTTACTTGCAAATATAAAAACCACAATAATGAATAGCAGTTGATAGCCTAATGAACTAGTTGTTTTGAACTCCAGGGGAAGTCTGCATGTAAATGTTTCATATTCTTTCAGAGGCCCAAAAGTTATAGCAGCACCCCTAATTATGCTTGTGTCTGGAATTAAATTCTAGTTCAATTTATAGACATAGTGTAACATTTCTTTGGAGATTTAAATGTGTGTTATGTTTTTGGATTAACTATGTGTGCTAAGTTCTTAATATGCATTTAATCTCTTGCAGAATGGCTTAAATATTTGAAAAGCAAATGTTTTTCAAATGAAAGTTTGTTGATGAAAAACATTGATCGCTGTGACTACAATTATGAACAAAACTTACCGAATGTAATCGAACCGGAGCATAAATGATATGTTCCCATTAAAGCAAGTGTTTTTGTGTTTGCAGGACCGGTGGTGTACGTACTAGATCTGGCGGACCGGCTGATCTCCAAGGCCTGTCCATTCGCTGCTGCTGGGATTATGGTTGGATCCATTTATTGGACAGCTGTCACTTACGGAGCTGTAACGGTAATGCAGGTGAGGATAAGACCTCCGTGAGGTATTACAGAGCAGGAGGTAGGTGTGGTGTTAGAAGCAGATGTGAGCGTTTGATGCGTGGTCTTCATCCTTCAGGTGGTAGGTCATAAGGAAGGGCTAGATGTGATGGAGCGAGCCGATCCTCTCTTCCTGCTGATTGGCCTTCCCACTATTCCTGTGATGCTGATACTGGGCAAGATGATTCGCTGGGAAGACTATGTGCTTCGCCTCTGGAGGAAATACTCCAATAAGCTTCAGATCCTCAACAGTATCTTCCCAGGTCAGTGATTGAACTGACAGTAATGGAATCATGGTTTGTGAGTGATGGTGATCGCTACAATATCTCCCTCCTCGCTCAAGTACTTTTGTTTTTACTCAACTTTAACTCCATCACCAAATAACTTGAAAAGGGCAGTGGTGGGTTTCAACCAATAAAGTCCCAGAGGATGTTGGATGTTTTTATATCCTTGAGTATGGAGTATTAACAGGAAAGAGCTAGGACTGAATGGACAAATATATGTGGACACTCCTCCCGAAATCCACTCCAGGATATTCAGTTTGAACAAAACAGAAGTAGAATACAAGTTGAAGCTGGGTTTTACATGTTTGTCAAGTTTGTGAATTACATGGTGCGAACATCTGCACGCACCCATTTTTCATCAAGAATAACTATAGTTCTGCGATCAGTTGTTGGTGTAGAAGCACAGCATAGATTCAGTACAATCTGGCAAATGAACTGAGCCTAATAGCTTAATGTATTTTAACATTTTCTGACTTTTGGTTCAATTCCATAATGCACCTTTAAGCATATTTTTAGTACTTTAGTACATCCATCCATCCATCCATCTTCATGTCGGCTTTATTCCCTTTCGGGGTCGCCACAGCGGAATGAACCGCCAAATCTCTGGCATATGTTTTACGCAGCGGATGCCCTTCCCTGCCGCAACCCATCGCTGGGAAACATTCACACACACATTCACACTTTAACACTATGGGCAATTGTTCTTACTCAATTCACTTATTCCGCATGTCTTTGGACTTGTGGAGAAACCGGAGCACCCGGAGAAAACCCACACGATCACGAGGAGAACATGAGAACTCCACACAGAAATGCCAACCGACCCAGCCGAGCCTAGAACCAGCGACCTTCTTGCTGTGAGACGACCGTGCTACCCACTGCGCCACCGTGACACCTACTTTAGTACAATTTTAACAAATTAGGTCGCTGTTAAACGATGGTCTTTCTCAGACAAATTGCATAATAGATGTTATAAATTGTTTTTGCTAAATTAAAATAGATAACTGATATATTATTGATTTGGAAAATATAAACTCAGCAAAAAAAGAATCGTCTCTTTTTCAGAACTGTATTTCAACAATATTGTAAAAATCTCACCAGGCTCACCTTCTTAACGCTTTGCTTGAATATCGACTTCTGAAGGGTCCTTAACCCAAACACTGGTTTCACTCCATGTGACCGTCTGGTTCATGTTTTTGTTTACAGAAGCTGATTGGCATTAAAAAAAAAAATCCCAAGGTCTATATGTTCACTGCTTGATTTTTCCCTCATCAGGGATTGGCTACCCAGTGCCACGCGTTCCAGCAGAGGCCAGTCCTCTGGCAGATCACGTATCGGCTACCCGGATCCTCTGTGGAGCCCTAGTGTTTCCCACCATCGCCACCATCGTCGGAAAGCTCATGTTCAGCAGTGTCAACTCCAACCTGCAGAGGACAATCCTGGTGTGTGATGGAGATCTTCCTTTCAGGTTTATTTTCACAGCTTCTCCTCATCATGTTCTCCTGTGTCTGTCTCAGGGTGGCATTGCGTTCGTGGCTATCAAAGGAGCATTCAAGGTTTATTTCAAGCAGCAGCAGTACCTCCGTCAGGCTCATCGTAAGATCCTTAACTTCCCTGAGGTGGAGGAGACCTGAGCCTGCCAGACTTTTTCACATAGCCATTGTGTTCCTCGTCCCTGTCAATGTGAGCTCTGCATGCGCTGACCGACTCTCAATCAGATCTGTGGCATTTTAGGAAAGACAGAGGAAGATTTTATATAGAGTTGGAAATGATTTACATGAAACTGGCTAAACATCTTGGTGAAGATGTTTAGTCCTTCGCATCTGGCATTTCTGCAAATTGTTTCCTCCTCATTAATAATACAGTGTTAAATAAAAGCACACCTAAATTTCAAGATTTTTTTTTGCCAATTGAGGTGTATGCATTCTTTTTAAAATGAAAAATAATTCATTAACCATAATAATTCTGAACAATGATGAGAATGTTCCTTAAAAGCGCAATATTCGATTGGTTCATAATGTTTTTTTTTCCTTATAGCTTTAATCAACAATTATTTTACAAGTGTTTCTTTTTATTTCATTATAAAATAATTTAAAACTAAGTGATAATTGTGAAAAACAACTTGATTTTGATGATTTCTTTTTAACTTTCTTTATAACTTATAACAACAAAAATATTTGATGGTTAAGAATCAGAACTTGCCGTTTCAATTTGGAGTAAATAAAGGTTTTCAATTTAGGCTACTTCCTGATCCTCTACCTACATTAATTACATTTTTTACTAAAATTACCAAAGGAACTGATTTGCTAAAAATTCCAACTGTATTCTGTTTATTTCAGACCAGACAAAAAGATGAACCCTTTAATAATGTGCAACTACAAAATAATTAAGCCAATATTTAACGAAAATATCCAGTTGTAGAATAATTGTCCTGCTCATGGAGTCAGTGGAAGAATCAACACCTCTGCAGCTTCACAGGCCAAAAACTGAACGTGTTGTAAACTCTTCTATTGTACAGAAACGCTTCAGAGTGTTAAATCTCTTGTTGATCGATGTAAATAAATGGATTTTCAATGCATGCTTGTTTATAGACTTTTGAATATTTACAAAGAATTAAATAATCATGTACAAAAATATCTATATGTAGATGCTTATGATTTCATTTATACTCAAACATCAATATATATTTATATAAAAAATGTTGTAGCATTCTTATAAAAGCATCAATTATCATTTCTAAACAAATTTAGCATTTTATAGTTTTGGGATTTATTGTATTAAATATTGTATTTTTCATTTTATACCTTTTAATGTTTTATAAATGTCTAGCCTGTGACCTGACTATATACCTGAATATAACCTGTGATGCGAACGTGGCTTAAATAACATCAACATAATTCGAGTACAGTTCACATTAAAAAGAAGTGTGTCTGTGCTTGAGCCTGGGACAGAATTCAAAGACAGAATGGTTTTCAAACAATAGTTTAATCCTCATAAAACACAGAGAGCTCTTCTACAGATGCACATTCTCCAGCGCCGTTACACCCGGATCACTTCATGAACTGATTTCAAAGGAGCACGTGAGAAACGAACCTGAAACCTCTAACAAATCTAACAAATAACCCAACCCACTTCACCCTCCAGAGCTGCACCTCCAACATCTCACAACTGTTTTCAGAACCAACGCAACACAACTCCAGCTTGAACGCAGACGATCAAACTCGTCAGGTTGAATTTGAAGTTCAGTTTGGAACAGTTAAAGGGATTCAGAGTGCAGCTGATAACACAATGACCAACAAACATATCTTTAGATTTCACATTAAACAAACAGAACTAAACTATTCACCTCCATCTCATTCAAAGCTTGCTTTCTTTAACGAATAAAACTAAAGAAAATAAGTAGGTATTTCCTATTGATGTAAGCCAAGTGTGCCGATTGAAAAAATAAAGTAAATAATAATTGTTTTTGAAGGAACATATTTTTTTCTCACTTTAAAATACAGGTTCGGGAGTAGTGGCAATCTAAATATTTACTTATTATAGCTTGATTGTTGGGCTAATTCCATAAACCATTATGCATGTGCAACATGTAATACATTGTTATCAGGAAAAAAAAAGTAAATTTAACCATTATATTTGCAGTTTATAATATTACCCACAAATTATAACTTACAAGCAAAAATTTTACAAAAAAACTAAACAAAACTTTAATGTTGGAAAAGACAAAGTACAGAAGGAATATTGTATTAACCAAAAACTGACATTAAATCGAATTAAAACATTTGTATTACATTTTTCATTTTTAGTCCAGGGTAAAAAGAAAAAGTGAAAAGTGGTTCGCATTTTTTTTGTGAAAAATGTGTTGTCTTTTACCAAATATTTTTTTTATGATTTACTAACCAATTTGCACAAAATAAAATTCACTATGAAGTATTGTGTACACTTTTGCAACCCTCAACAACGTAAAACTCAGGGGAATCTAAGCTGGTTTCTCTTTATTTTTAATAGTTATATTTTTATTAGATGGAAAATCTAAAATTCCCCCACAAATGATAACTCTTTTTTTTTTTTTTTACAAAGAGACACCTGAGTAATTGAACTTGTCTGTAATGGACTACTTTACAATAAAGCAGATGAAGATGAATCTAAATTCAGTGCAACAGTGTAGTGACCCATAAAGGCCTTATTCTGAAGACATTCATTGAAAATCAATTCATGAGAAGCACCCCGAAACCTTAAAGGGATATTCCACCCGAAAATGTACATTTTTTCAATCGTTTGCACCCATAGTGTTCCAGACTGTTCAGAACTTCATCCTTCCTCTGGTTTCTGCTGGATCAAAAAGCCCAGATTTTACTGGTACTATATATAGAGAAAATACTAAATTGCACACTATCTTAAAACTGATGAGTTAGGATGGTCAGAGTTTGAGGTAATACTCAAATGCTTTCCATTTTAAAAGTAATTTCCTGATATTGATAGACTTGTAATAAACAAGATGTATGTGATAGTAAGGGTTGAAAAAGACTGCAAAATATGCATGAATGCTCAAAATAGTATTGTTTGGTTTCCAGAGATTGAGAAAATGCCCCTGAATGTTCAACAATGTAAAAATCCTAATTAAAGTTGCCAGGGTTTGAGAATACATATATTTGATGATTAGTTAGTTAGTTTTGAAGCCCATTGTTTATAAATCTTAAATTTGACTATTAAACTGGCAGAATCTCTGTGAACACATTGAGATTTTGCCAATATCCAAGTGGCCTTATTATCATTAATTTCAAGAATTTTCTTGGCGTAAAATGCATTTCAAATATCATCGATTGCATATTCTGCCCAGGATTCGATCAGTGTCACATGAACAATGGCAAATCATAAACCCATGCTCTGATGAGCACAAGATTTTTGATGTAATGAGGGTTTAAATTGTCTAAAGTTTTTTTTGCGATCAGAAAGCTACCCTGTTTTTGTAATAATTGTTAAACCAATGATGCAAGTTGTATAATGGTGTTTAAAATGCTTTTTAAAGCATGAAAATCTGTGTTAAATGAGTATTATTGAGTCCCTCCAGGATTACCCGAAAATCCCAAAATAGGTTCTGGAGAAACCAATCCTTACCAGATCTTGAAGGACATGGTAAGTGACAAACAAATGTTATTTTTTGGGATGGAGTATGCCTTTATCCTGAAGTGCTCACCGTCTACTATACTCAAAACACCTGACACAACACCAGTAATATTCTCAGTGTGAAATTGAGCTGCAGTCGACACGCCATATTCAACATATGATGCAGACTAGATGTTTGACTGACACCTACCCAAGCACAGTTCCTAATTTCTACTGAGTGTACTGAAGTATGGAGAAATTCACAATATAGTAGTCCATTTAGAACACACCTCCAGATCGTAACAGATAACCTCTGTTCCACAATCAAACTTGTGTCTAGAGTTAATCTCGGATTGTATAATTACATACATAACATGTTGTGAAACTCAGGATGCTTTATAGTCTCTAAAAAAATGCAGCATTACAGACAGTTGGATATGCCTGAGTACTTCATGAATAAATCTCAGCATCAGAAAACACACGCAATGGAGAAGAAAACACCTCAGACGAGAACACACAACACCCGAAAAAAAAAATGCATGGGTTCATTTAATCCCCAGAAGCGATCAAAGGTCCCTTGTTATTTTCTTAGTCAAAAAAAAAAAAAAGACATTCGTAAAAAGCACAATTTTAGCTTAAAACCAAATTATTTTGGGTAAGTGTTCTAGAACATTGACAACAATGACTAAAATACGAAGACAGCAATCACAGGTCCTGAAGGTTGTTATTGCTTTCAAGAAGTGCATACATCAACACAAGTCCAAATATCATGGATGAAATGAAGCGAGGCAGACGCAGATCTCCTCGACATCTCGGCTTTAGAGGATGCATCCAAGTCAGACATTCAGCATAAAAATTCATGCTAGAAAACAGACTGCTATGGAGTAAGCTTCTGACATTTAAAATCAGCATACTTAGCATAGAGCAAACGCAAAATTATGTTAAGTAAAAAGACAAACTAACCAAATGAAAATGATATTAAAAGTGGTTTATTAGGATATTTCTTTAACTGCATTTAAAAATCAAGCGGTGGCCACTTTTAAATTAGAACACCATCCTTAAAGATAAAACTCTGCCAACATGCACAGAAACTAAGAGCAACTCAGCGGTAAGGGTTTAAATAAACATTAAAATAGATGCAGAAAAATCACTGGTTAAAATCATTTTAAGGCCAATAATTCAACTCTCTCTGAAATACATCCCTCAACAACTTTTGTATATTTTCTCAACAGCGGTACCAATGAAATTAAAGAGGTTTTCGATGAATCCTAGATTATACAGGGATAACTCCTGAAAGACAACATTTTTTAGCATCTATGACAAATCAGGTGCGTATCTCTGGCGCAGAGCTTGACTTAAGTGTTTTAAAGGACACTGATATGGCTCTACCTGCTCACTCACAACACACACACACACACACACACACACACACACACACACAGAGGGGAGGGGTTACTGGCTCCATATGTGGGCGTCTCTGAGAATCCCTCGATGCTGGTCACAGTTTGGCAGCCATGAAGTTGATATGAGGTTTGGAGAGCGGGAACAGCGGCAGACTCCTCTTGAATTCGGTCATATCCTGGACCAAAGATGGCTGCAAACAAAAAGACAGAAAATTATTTCTATACATGAAGAGTTGAAAAGAGGTTACAATATGTGGCTACAATAAAAGTACTACAATAATAAAATATGTGAAACTTTGTGAAAGTTCAGGCTGGAGCTTAAATTGACCAAAATGTAGGCAATAATATTAATATTAAAAATAATATGTGACCTGTATGGCATTTTCAAGACAGCTTGGACAGCTCAATTCCGATTTCTCAAATCTCACCAATGTCTTTTCATATATGGTCCTGACTACGATGCATATTAGATTTTTTTGCCATTCGACCTGTCAGAATGCTCATGTCGTATTTGTCTGCATTGAGTCCAACTTGAACACAGTTTAAGACACAGTTAATCATGGACGGCTGACTCATAAACACTCATATTACACAGACTTCCATGTTTTCCAAAGCATCATTAACTATCTCCAGTCATCGGGAGTTGATTATATATTTATTACAAAACTCTCATTATCAAAAATATGCTATTTCACAAAGTATCATATATACCAAACAGTTTATAAAACATGTAGACACCATGTTTTATGTTTGTTATATTTTTTCCTAATAGATTACGCATTGGGCACTTTTTTTTTTGCATTAACCTGTGCTCGTCAACCCACATTGCATCTACATCTGTAAAGTACCTGAGGAAGTGATGGTGCAGGAGCCAGATTGACGTCATTTTGAGCAGGAAACTCCCCAACCAGTGGACCTGCCGGAGAGAAAAACATAGAAGAACCTCCTGTCTTCAATCTATCAGCTAGGTGAAGAATGTCAGCACTCACAGGAGTCCATCTCTCGAGACAGCACATGCACAGACACCTTGTGTCTTCTGGGTGCATCAATGGCCAGCAAATCCTGAAGAGAAGTAAAAAAGTGTTTGAGTGTCTAGGAAAAAAGTAGACTCTTGGTTGCATTTGAAACTCTTTCTTTTATGCAATTATTTGGAACACGCATTAAAATTGATAAATGGTACTAGTGAATTGGAACTTGGTAGATGCGTCCACTAGTCACCCTGTAAAACTGCATAATATGTTCCTTTGTCAGTGTCTTCAGGTAAGCCACTTCAACGTTATCTAGATCCCAGAGGAGAGAAAGCAAAAAACACTTTAAATCTTCAAAACCAGCTCTGCAAACATCAACTCCTTTGAGCAGCGCTCACCCCTGTCGAAGTTGTACTGCTGGGAGATGATCTCTCCCCAGTACTTGGCACACTCAGCCGCAAGCTTCTTGGGCTTATCCAGACGACGAATGGCCAGAGCCTGAATGTGTTTCTGAAAGGCTTCGTCTCCCATCTCCTCCACGCTCTTCTCCATGGTCTTGAGGAAAGCCTCTACACGGGACTCCAGATAGTGAGGAGCTTTCTCAGACTGGATGATGAACCGAAGACCTTGCACTCCGTTTGCTCTTCGGGGGCCACTGAACACAATGTAACCTGAATCAAAATAAATGGAAAAAAAGAAGAATCAAACATAGAATTATTCCATTATATTCCAGTTTGGCAATTGCCCCTTTCTCAAATAGCCCCACCCTTAATTATGCACATTTGAAATTTTAAAGAAGAGTTTTTTCAAGTGTCCATCAAAAAACAAACGAGCCAGGGTTACAATTTTTTTTCCATTAAAGTGCACTTGTCAATGTAGACCTGCTTACTGAGTCTAAAGCAGTCAGCAGACAATTGCAGTATTTAATCATTTCCTATTGCGCATTAAGAGAAAACCAGAGTTTGTCCCTCGCACCCTTGCTTTTGACATCCAAACATGCATCCATTTTCATTTAATTGCACATCTAAGCTATTTCCTCTGAAGTCTTGGGTTACCCAGCTGTTCTTTGGTTCGTAGGGTGTTGAAGCATGGCTCCGAGATAATTTGACAGAAGAGCTCCAGAAGCATGTTCTCGTGGGTGTTCTGCATGTCGGTTTGATAGTAGATCTCGATCCCACAATTATTATGAACCTCATTCCTTTGCTGGTACACATACCACCCACCTGATGACCAAAAAGAATTGGACTTAAAAACACAGGAACCATGACAAACACAGATAGCATGGATCCAAAGGATCCATTAAGTGACAAAAAAAAAAAAATCAAGGAAGGACAAAAAAAAAAATAGGATACCTTCAAAAATGTAAATGTAAAATAAAGTCAAGTGAAGAAGCAGAGGCAAAATTCCATTAACTCACCATCAGGAACCTGCACCTCTCTGTATCGAATGAGTTGACTAGGTAGGAGGGGCTTAGTATGCGCATGCTCAATAAGCGTGTCCTCCAGCATTTGCATCATTTCCAGCGCAGACTGTAGAAAACATACACATCGTTAGATAAACACCACTTCCAATTTCATTGACCTTGTTCAACATTTCTGAAAACAATCTTTAATCCATGAGATGAACATCCAAGATGCATCTCTGTAATGAGAAGGGGTGTGGTCTAATTACATCAACACCCTATATCAGGTGTGCATAATTATTAGGCAACTTCCTTTCCTTTGGCAAAATGGGTCAAAAGAAGGACTTGACAGGTTCCGAAGTCAAAAATAGTGAGATATCTTGCAGAGGGATGCAGCACTCTTAAAATAGCCAAGCTTCTGAAGCGTGATCATCAAACAATCAAGCGTTTCATTCAAAATAGCTTGAAAGAAGCGTGTGGAAAAACCAAGGTGCAAAATCACTGCCCATGAACTGAGAAAAGTCAAGCGTGCAGCTGCCAAGATGCCACTTGCCACCAGTTTCGCCATATTTCAGAGTAACATCACTGGAGTGCCCAAAAGCACAAGGTGTGCAATACTCAGAGACATGGCCAAGGTAAGAAAGGCTGAAAAACAACCACCACTGAACAAGACACACAAGCTGAAACGTCAAGACTGGGCATCAAGACATCAAGATATCTGAATCTGATTTTTCTAAGGTTTTATGGACTGATGAAATGAGAGTGAGTCTTGATGGGCCAGATGGATGGGCTCGTGGCTGGATCGGTAAAGGGCAGACGCCAGCAAGGTGGAGGTGGAGTACTGATTTGGGCTGGTATCATCAAAGATGAGCTTGTGGGGCCTTTTGGGGTTGAGGATGGAGTCAAGCTCAACTCCCAGTCCTACTGCCAGTTTCTGGAAGACACCTTCTTCAAGCAGTGGTACAGGAAGAAGTCTGCATCCTTCAAGAAAAACCTGATTTTCATGCAGGAAAATGCTCCATCACACGCGTCCAAGTACTCCACAGCGTGGCTGGCAAGAAAGGGTCTAAAAGAAGAAAAACTAAGTACATGGCCTCCTTGTTCACCTGATCTGAACCCCATAGAGAACCTGTGGTCCATCATCAAATGTGAGATTTACAAGGAGGGAAACCAGTACACCTCTCTGAACAGTGTCTGGGAGGCTGTGGTTCCTGCTGCACGCAATGTTCATAGTGAACAGATCAAAACACTGACAGAATCCATGGATGGCAGGCTTTTGAGTGTCCTTGCAAAGAAAGGTGGCTATGTTAGTCACTGATTGGTTTTTGTTTTGTTTTTGAATGTCAAAAATGTATATTTGTGAATGTTGAGATGTTTTATTGGTTTCACTGGTGAAAACAAATAATTGCAATGGGTATATATTTGTTTTTTATTAAGTTACCTAATAATTATGCACAGTAATAGTCACCTGCACACACAGATATCCTCCTAAAATAGCTAAAACTAAAAACAAACTAAAAAATACTTCCAAAAATAGTCAGCTTTGATATTAATGAATTTTTTGGGTTCATTAAGAACATGGTTGTTCCATAATAAAATTAATCCTCAGAAATACAACTTGCCTAATAATTCTGCACTCCCGGTATATTTACCATGTATTTCTAAAATACCAGCTTATCACGGTTTGAGAAGATAGGTTTCCTCCAAATGTTTGTAAAGAAAAAGCATTTCACACTAACCTGTTTAGTGATATTGCCATGGAGTAGAGTCTCAATGTGTAACCGTGACAACAGCTGTGGTATGAATGCCTTCAGACGAAGTAACGTCACATCTGTAAAAAAAAAGCGAGCAGCATGAGCATTACAGCACAATCACTAATAACAAAGAATGAACTTCGCACCATCCAGAGCATCTCTGAGTTCATCTTTGGTCCAGGCCACTTCAGTCATAAGCAGGCGCAGGTAGTACATTGCATGCTGGTGTGGCTGCTCAGCACGGAAGTTATTCAGAGACCTCATGTACTGGAGAATACAAAGCAGGCTTGTTCAATAAACAAACACATTTTATTTTACCAATAAAACAGATTTGATTTTTCAATAAAACCAACTACATACATACATTTTAGAATATTCAAACCTGTTGAATAAAAAAAAAAAAATCTTAATGTCACTAAAATACATAGTCATGCCCGCCCGGAATGCACAGATGCATCTAGCTGCAGTCTCAGCATCAGTAGTCTCAGCCTAAGATGTCACATCAGCAGAACGCAAATTGGTACGGAATGTTGGAAATGCTTGAAGATTCCTTTAGTCATGGTTTTATTGGTTAAACATTCAGATTTACAGTATTAGCAGGTGTCGCATTATTTTCGTTTCGCTCGGAAACAATGTGAAGGTGTATGATCGAGAACTTCAAATATCCAATGTGTATATTGAAAATGTGCAATATTAAAAAACAACTGAACATTGGATTTGCTAGCTACGCGATACTTTTGGTGTGGTAACATTTCCACACCCTGAAACATGACTTTGTCCAAAATGAAATGGGATTGATTGTCATGTTGACTGCCCCATGGGACGGGTCTTCACCAAAAAATGTTCCCTGGAGGTCTACCTACGCTAGACTACAACATCAGCAGCAGAGCATTGAGGCAATCAGAGACTGCGCTTCTTGGTGTGTACTTGATTCGCATGTGCTTTACAATCTGAAGTGTGTTTTTCAGCACCCACGATGAAATGCAGGCTACTGCGCAGAATTGCAAGTGACCAATCAGATGATTGATGGAAGAAGCTCATACAGATGGGAGATATGTGTGAGAAATTGTAGCAGAGAGTCAAACATTTAAGACAAAATATGTCATTATTTTACTATTTGAAAGGTCATGATCACAAAATGAGACTAAATCTCAAACAGATTCTTCAAAATACACACTTTAAGCAAAAATTTTTGTTAGGAGTTGCAGGTGTTATTACTTATTGAACAATATTCTGAGCAGAAACAACGATAAAACAACCACCAAATTTCTTCTACAGAAGAGGATTGTGATCTCACTACATTAAAATCCATTGTGCAATACCCATGATAAATTAACAACAGACAATCTCTTTATTCAAGTTGAATTGCATCTGTAGTGTAAACACTAGTTGAGCTATTCCAACATATGATCTTAGTGCACCCTTGGTGACCCTAAGATCTGGCTTCAAAACATTGTCGAAGTTTGGATGTCTACAAGCCTGCAGCGCACCACTTGGGAAAAGGCAATAAGTGTTTTTGGGAGAACTGACTGACTTGAGAGCAAGTGGAAAGATAAATGAGGTTAAGTTGTTGGTAATGTTGTTTCCAAGGATGACGTGACTACTGACACACCAGCTCCCTTCACTGATGCTTCGAAACTAGTGGACTGCGGATGTATACGTCTCAGAATGCATCATACGGTGGAGTACAGAAATGCTTTTATGTTTCAAGCTTGTGATATATACTGGTTTTCTTAACTGTAACCAACATATTTCCTAAACATGTTCAGGAAATTCTATTTTTAGACAAGAGCACTCCTCAATAATAGAATGGTACTGTACATGAAAAGGCATACAACAGAAGATAAACTAAAGACAGACTTTTAAAAAAGGCCTCACTACTATTGTTCATCATCTATTGAATGACTGCTGGAGGTCTAGAACAATGCATTCATAAATGAGGGTCTCACCGCTTCCTTGATGATATCAAATCGCTTCTCGTCGATTTCAAACGTAGCCATTTTCTCGATGATTTTCTTCAGAAGAATGTGTTGCTTGTCATTATATCCTTTGACAGAAAGCTGACAGACACAGCAGTAAACAATTATGAGCATAGCTTAGGGAAAAACCCCATTGGCTATACTTATCAGCAAATATTCCCATCTTTGAAGTAAAATACAACCAGTTAAACTTAAATACTAATTTTAGTGTTTGCATTCATCATTGAGTTCTAAATGAAAGTGTAAATGAAGAAAACCTAATGTTTAAACTTCATACAAGTTTTTGCCACAACATTAATAATGCTTAAAATAAAAAAGCATGACACGTTTAAAAAAATGTAACACTTTTTCCATGTACAAATGAGCAGCAAAACGATCAAAACAAACCTGTCGACTCCAGCTTTTCAAGCCAGACCCACTCTTCCATCATGAACAGCACCTCAAAGAAAGTGAGGGGCTAGCCACCGTACTTACATGAATAGCATTCATTCTTGAGGCTATGTCATACCCCAACCCTGCCAGCCAGGCTGCATATGAATACCCTCTCAAATCACCTTTCAACAGCCTGAGAAACAGGTAAGTCATGTTGCAATGCCCTGGGTCTGCATAAAGGTACCGACTATCAGGAAGATGGAAAGAAAATGGAGGGAAAAGATAAAAAGGAGTGAAATTATATAAGAAACAATAACAAAAAGGCCAAGGGACTGAGATGGACCACAGACAGAGTATGAATATGCAGCCTCAGCTCCGGCATTTTCACAAGTCTACAAAACAAAACAAAAATACTAGGATGGAAAAGGACAGCAATTTTAGGATTACTATGGCAGTAGGGCCCTTCAGTGGTTTCTGTGTGAAACTGGAACTGTCCTCTGCACTAAAAGAGCATGCTGGGAATCTATGCTGAGGAGGTTTTCAGAGCATACTTACATACATCCCATAGACGGTATTTTGAAGATCATAGTTCAGACCTGCGAGCTCGGCTGCATACGCATACTCATTCAGCGAGTCCTTGAGCAGCTCAAGGTACAAATATGCCATGTTACAATGCAACGGGTCCACGTATGCAAACGGACTGTGAAAAACCACAAAACAGAAAATTCACAACTCAAACATTCACAACCAAGACGAAAACATTCTTTTTGAGGTGATCAGTTTAAAATAAATTGTATTTTACAAAAACACAGTAGAATCTGTAACAGAAGATATCACCAAAGACTGAACCAAGAAAAATCAAGATGTTTGGTAATACTAGCGCAATAGTACTACTAATTAAGACAGAACTGATCCCTATCTTAATCCATGCAAGCTAATATGACCATTTTAAACATGTGACTTTATTACCAAAAATATTTATATTTTAAACTTATTTTATTGGAGCCAAATCTGAAAATGCAGATGTTTAAAAAAAGATAGAAACATAGACACCATTTGTTTTAAAGTTATTGACAAATTACACAAACCTATTCTGTTCAGCATGTCAGTGTACAGTATTAACTAATACTGTGCGTTTCATTCAATTAATAAAAAAATTCTACATGGTCAGACTTTATAAACCAGCCTTAAAAGCATTTTAATCAAATTTAGAGGCTGCAGCAGAGATAACTGATGCAGGCTGCCAAGTCTGGTTGGTAAGATGGGGTGTGGAACCCACATTTCAACCAGAGATTGTAAAGTAGTTTTTATTGCGATTCCAGGTCATATCTTGGCAACACACAATAAATATTAAACAAAACATTATGCAAAAGAAATAGAATATACTAACACTCATAGAACAATGCAATAAATACAATCCTTTAAAAGCTTTGTTAAGGTTAATCAGTTAGAATTTCAGTAAAAACGTCTTTAAAATTGGTTAATGTAAACCTTTTTCATCTTTTTCATCAAAACTGCAGTGACAATATGGATAGTGTGGAGCCTCTAGAGCTTTTAGTAAATGTTCATGGGTTAGTCTTGTTTGAACAATTCAGAATCGTGTAAATCACATGGTCTGGCCATAATTTAAAAGAGGTTCATTTTGTACCAAACAGAGGATTGATTTGGTTTTGTTGTTTTTTTTTTGTTCCTGATATTGTTCCCAGTTCTCTTCACGTAGCTTTAAAATAAGTTCCATTATTGATGTTTTCACATCTTAGGGTGGTATTTGAACTTCCGTGATCTTTTCAAAGAGAAAGTGCTTCCACTAAAGATCCACTTTTTAAATTTTCAGCAATTCCTATATCAGAGTGTTATCACAACAAAAATATTTGGACCAACACCATGGGGTGATCAATTGCAGAAGGAAGCATATCAAAACTCATTTTTTCAACCTTATTAAACAAAATAAGCTTAAGTTAAAAAGTTAAGTAGCAAAACATAATCTGAACACAGCTACACAACACAGCCTGTGTATTGCAGACTAGTGTATCATGAGTAGTATAAATGCTTTTGTGACTCATCATAGCAGGGAACAAGCAGCCTCAAAATTTGACAATAAACTGAGATATTTTGTCGACTATCATTTTGTCCCTAATAAGATTGTTTTGGATTGAGAAGACTCTTCAGATGTTAACCTTGTTAGCCAACCAGAGCAGCAAAATCTCATGTTGAAAATTCAATCAATTGTTGGGGGTATGGCGCAGTGGTGGTGTAGGTCATTCTGTAACCGGAAGGTTGGTGGTTCAATCCCTGCTAGGGCCATTCTGCCGTTGTTGCCCTAGGTAAGCCACTACACCCCTATTGCCCTGTATGGGTGAGTGTAAATGGTGCAGGGTGTTTGGTGGTGGTCATGAGGCCGTAAGCGCAGAATGGCAGCCACGTCCTGTCAGACTGCTGCAGGGCAGCTGAGGGCTACCAAAGTAGTTCCACCAGATTGTGAAAGTGGAGTGAATAAATAATGCTCTGATGATTGTAAAGCGGCTTTGAGCTCAGTAAAAGCACTATGCAAATTGAACGCATTACTATTATTATTATAAACTACTCCAATAAAAGTTATATTCCATTATGTAGTTTAATGTGTGAAGCACTTACCTGAAGAACTCAAAGTTTAAGCAAGCTTTAGGGAGGAAAAACTTGTCATCTTGTTTGAACCAAACTTTGCTCATTGCTGTGTCCTAAAAAAATCAAGAGACTGATGAGAAATGAAAACCAATTGAAACTATAAAGGTTTAAAAGGAACATACTTTTATCAAGGTGGGGGCAGTTGGGGTGTCCTTCTCGAGAGGGTAGATCTCAAAATTTGTTGGAATGAATTCATTCTTCATAGGCAATTTGAACTTTCCATTGAGGTCAGCTTTTTGCCATTTCTAAAAAATGGTAAGTCGCGTTTATTAATAAATTACATTTCCAGAAGAAAAACAGCATCAAAATGCAAAAAATAATATTAAAAAAGAACTGAACAGAAAATATACAACACATGCTATGAAGCAAAACCATAAAAGGAGTAGTATCAAGTTTTAAAAAGGTCCCAGGAAAAAGACTTGCGAAAGTCATTAAGGAGACCATTTCACCAACAAATTCTATAAAAGTGCACCAGTAACTATCCCACGTGGACTCAAATGGGCAAACTTTGACATCTAGTTCTTAATGTCTTCCTGATTGTTACGAGTGATTTCTAGACCTTCAGTGGGAGGTAGAGTTTAATATCAGCCAGCATATTGAAGAAAGGTGATGTGGCCTCTAATGAGCTCTCCTAAACGTTTGTAAATAACATCACAATTTGGCTAAAACACAAAGCGAAATAGTCTGTGCTTTCAACATTAAATGTAATGTAGCAAACAACTTAAAGTTTCCTATTACACATACTCAATATTTTATTGCCAAGAAAGGGCACCTTAATAGCTTCATCTGTAATTCCTTCTTGTTTGTACTGTGTGCCGTACCACTCCTCTGTCCGATCAGTCTGCCCTTCAAATGATTTGGATACCACAGCAACCCTAAAAGAAATGATAAAATAAACTCAGTGAAGGCACTACACCAGGTACAGCATTTTTCACCCATTACTGGAGAAAGTGGATCATGACCATAGCTTTTATTTGATCTCTAGGTCAGTAAGTAGATTGTGAAGTAGGGTGGCTACATCCATCAATGAATCACAGAATTTCAATGTCAAAATTCTACACAATTTAATTTGTGGTGATCAAAAAGAACAACCACGTGCTATTTTGGACTTTTCTCAGCTGTGTACCAAAGCTCTAAACCCGAACACTTATTTTACAGCTCTAAAAGGCTTTCAACACACAGCCTCATCTGACTACAAGTGTAGAAGAGTTGTGGGCAGTAATGAAGTAAATGTAATTCGTTCCTGTACTTGAGTAAAGTACAGATACTTGAAAAGCTACTTAAATACTTTAATTCAGGGAGACGTCTTATGTTTAAGTCAAATATCTTACTTTTTACTCAAGTACACTCAGTGATGTCTCTCACGGGTACATTATTTTAATATTACCAGGAGGAACCAATTATATAATAGTGGCGTGCAGCCGACGAGAATAAAGAAGGCACTTTCTTTGTTTGTGTGTTGTGTTTTTACAAAAAGGCTTTTAATGCTACATAAGAGGTTTTTGTTGTTTATTCGTTGTAAATGCACAGAATTAAGACCTATGACTCTTGAAACAATTGGGATAAATGTTGCTCACCGTTTGTGTTTTGGTACAAAGACTGTAAAATAACAAGTCGTCAACATGACTGTTTGAATTGTTAAATAATATATCGTTAGGTTATTTATCTGATAAATAATTTTTGTGTTTAATTTATTGACTAAACCACATAAAATATGCAGTACATACAGTTGTCCCAACAATATTCATGATCACATTTAATAAGGAAATGTAAAACAATGTAAATGTAAAACAACTAAATTTTTCATCACAATAAAATTAAAATATAAAAAGGAAATGTTGTATCAGTATATGAAATAAAAATTTTAACTATTTTAATGCTGTACTTGTCTTCAGAACTTTCGTGTTCTGACTTTAAAGTAATTTTTAATATAATCTCCTGAATCAAAGACAGAAATATCAACTTCAATGTTCTAATACCTTCTAACATCGTAAACCTCAAACTCTTCCAAAAAAATTTTGTAAAAATAAAAAAAATAAAATGAACGTAAAATTGTGTCCTTTTCAATTCACAATTTATCCAGTTAAAAATGTTTTAGAAATATTGAAGTAGCATTTTAAAGAAAATGTTTACGAGTTATGCACAATTCATTGTGGGTTGTAGGGCGCGAGACACCTGCATCGATGCAGGCTTGTTCAAAGACAGCATAAAGGGAGCATAGATGGTGTTAATGAGCACACTTCAGAACCTAAAAATGACAAGTGGGGCACCCTGCAGACTTGTAGACTTTGTGGGCATGCGCAATTAATGTCCACAAGTGCACCATTTTGGACAGGACTACAGTCAACGGTTTATGTGAATCCCGATTATATTGATGCTAACTTACTGACAGCTCGGATGCAACTTAAACCACTTAATTCTTCTGATACTGCTCAAGCCGCTTAAACTACTTACAACAAACTAGGGCTGGGAGCGCTATACTGGTATGAAAGTGAACACCGTTATTGTGTTGGGTCATTATAGGAATTTTGCGAGACAGTGTTTCACATTCATAAATTTCCTGAATTCAGCTTGATGTTTCACTTTCACATGCTCAATTTGTTTGATGTTTAGACGAGGAGATGTATTGTGTCCTGCCCTCAGCATGAGCTGATGTGATGCAAGCGCTTGCACCGAGAGCAGAGGAGGAAGCTAGTCATGTGACGTACAGAGATTGCATCAGTGCTGCTCTGAAAAGCCGGTTTGCCAGAACGAACTAAGTTGCTAAAAGTTGCCAAGAATAGCAGAAAACATTGCTAGATTTGTCAATTTTCACTGGGTTAAATATAAAAAAAAAAATTGCTAGGGAGTCTGAAGAGTCGCTAAATTCAGCCATAAAGTCGGTAATTTGGCAACACTTGACTGGCAATGATGACAGCTGCCCAGGGCGTCCCCTTGGTGTGCGGACCTTGTGGAATCCACAAAAACTTGAGATTCTCATTTCATCCAGAATTGTGCAGCTCGAGATTTACATGTTCCGCAAGCCAATGGTACGATGTGATATCCTGCATTCATCTTGACAAAGCAAGGCAGTAATTGCAGTATCTGTTGTGCAAATAATGGATTCTCAAGTTGTCATTTCAGATGTCATTCGTACCAGGCAGAAGTTCAAATATTTGAAGTTTGTCTGGCATTCCTAGCTGCACCAACCAATCAGGAGCTTCCTCTAGACTAGAAGTGTGCAGCCTCGAAAAATTGCAACTTATCAGAAAACCTTAAATCTTCTTATATCTAATAAATAAAGTTACCATATTTTCGGCACTGTAAGGGGCACTTAAAATCCTTTACTTTCTCAAAAAGTGTCCGCGCGCCTTCTAATTCAGTGCAGCTTCTGTTGCTCAAAATGCAAAATGAGAATGTTTTATTGTGACTTTTGTACACTACGAACCCGCACAGCTGAATGGATTGTTGCATCGTCAATGCTATCTTAGTGGAGAGCTTTGTGGAGTAATATATAATGCAGGTTGACGTGCATGGCGTAATACATTCTTTGCTTTGACATGAAGTGTAATCGGTAACTTCATCCTAAAATTGCACCTGCAAAGGGTCACGCGTATGCGCTAGATGTCAGAGTCAAGTGTTATCTGAGCTTTCACAAATATGAAGCCCGGAATCATTCTTCAACCATTAAGTATCGGCTGCAGCAACGAGACTGACTCGGACAATGATGAGGACATCAGGGGTGCTTTATGCTGAATTAGTTCAACTGTTTTATTCGGACAACATTTAAGGATTTATTGGATGAAGAATTAACCGAAAAGTGTTTTTCATGTGTAACAGTGAAATGTTAAACTATTTAGCCATTTTTAAAATTTGATGACTAAGTAAGAGAAATTACTTAAATGAGTTCATTACTTTCAAATGAGTTGTTATTTGAATTTGATAAATTTATGAAATATGAATTCATTTATGAAACAGGAATTAACTGAAAAAATTACTATTGCTTTGTATCTTACATATTTCAAATCGGAAAATGTTATTATTCAAGTCATTGAGTAATTATAACAAAATTTCAATATCTGTTGATCAGTTTTGTTTCACTTCATGCACCTTGTTATCCAGTGCGCCTTATGTTTGGATTACATGTTTATTGTTACATATTGACGGCTTGCCTTTTAATCAGGTGCACTTTATCATACATAAAACACAGCAAAGCAAGAGATATTGTAGCGGACGTTCACTTAGTTGCCCTTAACAAAATGGTGTAAAAGCTCCTCTTTTTAAAATTGAACAATCCACTTGAAATGTGACAATCCAAATGCCCTAAAAATCTTACATGCAAACTAAAACAAAATGCCTAAAGAAAACTACCTAGTTTGAAGGCAACTGACCATTTTTATTTAGCTTTTTTTAACCACACTTAGCTTCTATGGCTATATTCAAGGGTTGTGCAAATTTTTTACCCTTTTAAAATAAAATGCTCTGAGTGTTTAAAATAAAGTTTAAGCAAAATTAGTTACTTTCTAATTAACTTCTAATAGAGTTAAACCATTCTAATGTATTGAAATGGGTAGAAAAACAATCGCGTTCAATTTGACTTTCTTGTTGCAAAAAAAAATTGATGAGCACATTTATAATGCCCAATCCTGCATAACTTGACATTGATGATAGTTTAAAAAAAAAGTATTTTAATTTACATATAAATATACTCTTTTACTTTTACACAAATGAGAACAGCCCTAGAAGTCCTTTTAAAAGGTCTGAATTCTGCCAAAGGTGAACGTACCAAAAGTGAAAAGTTCATTTAACTTTCAGAAAAGCTTACATATTCTTGGTAAATGACTATGGACAGTCACTCAGAAATTATTTCAAGATCTTTCCATCTAAACAATTAGTTCTCAGCCAAAATAATAAAACACTGAAATATAATATGCAAACTGAAAGCCTGGCTCTCATCCAGCGCTGCAGAGTATAAAATTAGCCACTCAAACAAAAGAAAGCATGACAGCAAATCGCCATCGCTATATTGAAGTTCTTAACTTGACTTCAGGCAAACTCCATGAAAGACAATGACATGAAGCCCACAAGTTATTCTACCTCAAGAACAAAGGAGAATCTAAGGGAGAGGTTAGGTAGTTAAATGAGAAAACAATTTTCTTTGAGCCAGAAAGGAAATTGAATTTCAAAGCCTGTCATGTAAATGAATATCTAAAGTGAGCTTTCGATTAAATTCATTTTTAAACAACACTTCAAAAACGTAAAAAGTGCAACAAGTCAAGTTTGGCTTGGGCTGCAATACATTAAAGGATTTAAAGTTATCTTTGTAAGGATCCAAATACGAAGCTGTCTTAGAAGGTCTTTGAAGAAAGCTTCCAAAAGCTGCGGCCTCGGTCAGGGTAATCTCATGTGGAGGCACTGGAAACCTTTCTCCAACTCTCAGAACTTTCTCATCAAACAACATGTATTCAAATAATACTGAAAAATGCGAAGCCTAAAACAAAATTTCACAGGTTACGTACTGGAATGTGAAAATGTATTGTGTGGTCTCACCTGACATTCTCTGGCCTTAGTTTATCAAGCACCATCTGTATGAGATCAGGCCTGAACTCTTCCAGCAAGTATTCTGCAGCCAAGACTTCTTCCAGCGGATAATACTTAGAGGGGGGAGAAAAAAAAAAAACAGTAACTGAAAAAATAATGACGAACATACAAGTTCATTTTAATGATCCTTAAGGCCACCACACACATATGCATATAATCAGTGCGAAATGAAGAATGTGTACGCGATTGGAACCCAAAGAAATAGCGAAGCGGAGGTCACAAACCTGGTCGTCGGATCAGGGCTAGGCAATATCGTCTTAGTTTGTCGCAGTGTGTGATTTCATGGTCAAACAATGAAAGCTGGCTCTTTTGATCATGTGTTCAAAGTACTTTCGATACAAAACAAAACCAGTGGGTGGCGCTCTATAAAGGCATGCGATAGTAAATAGAGCAAAAGTAGATTACTAAAGACTATGGAATGGATAGTCCAAAACTCATGTTAATGTCCGAATGTCCAGAGTTGTTTGATAATTCCCATAAAGACTACAAAACATGTACAGAAAAAAAACAGGAAATATGATTCAGCATATTATTGTCTTGAACTTTGTCATGTCACTTTAGTCCCCTTAAGTACCATCCGACTACAAGAAGCATCATTGCATCAACAGAGGTATGAAAGACCCCTGCAGAGAAGCCAAACTGGAATTTACTTATGCATAGGTGTGTGGTGACCTTTCATTCATTCATCTTCATGTCGGCTTTCTTCCCTTTCGGGGTCGCCACAGCGGAATGAACCGCCAACTCTCTGGCATGTGTTTTACGCAGCAAATGCCCTTCCAGCCGCAACCCATCGCTGGGAAACATGTGGTGACCTTTTATCTTAAAATTGTCTTTTAACCATTAATTTACATTTACATGTTTGCATTAAGCAGATAATTTTATCGAAAACATGTAAAAATATTGAAAGAAAGAATATGCAAATTTTTACTAACATGCTAATAAAATATTGCTAAGCAACAGTACCACCAAGACTGTAATAACACTTACGTGTAGTAATCCAGCAACTTTGGAAGTATACCCACGAGGCCTTTCCTTGTCTTTAAATCGGAAAGCCACAGTGTTTAAATCCTGAAAATAAGCATTTAAAAAAGGATTAATTTATGAATGACATATAATACAATCAACTGTTGAATAGATGTTCATTTAATTTTGTGAAAGGTTAGTGTATGATAAAGTGTTCTGAAAAACTGAAAGCACCAAGCACTTTTGTACCTTGCACTCCTGAAAGACCCATTCCTGAGGACCCTCTGTCCGTAGCTTCTGAATGTACTGGAACATGTGGAAGATTATGTCGTCGACATGCACTGCAGAAAGAGGAGATGGTCCTCAAACACTGATGAGCAAATCATACACGAAGCAAAAGAAACTTAGTTCTTACATAGCCCCTCTTCAGTCAGATCCACATTAATAATGAAGAACATGAACCCTCTGGCTCCTTCTTTTTGGCCACCAACGAGTGTGTTCACCCATCCTGATAGGAGACAAATGCAGAAATAAATACATGGACAAAAACAAAAAGGTAAGATCGAAAACTCTGAGCTATAACAAGTTTAGAACAAACTTCTTAATCTAGCATTATGTACTTTTTTCCCCACCTTTACAAGAGGAATAGATAGCTTTGGAGATGAAGTGACTCACCTTTAGCTTTGAGTTCAGATAAAAGGCTACCCGGACCCTCATGACCAATCAGATGGCCAAGATAATGACCTGGATTGGATTTGTAGTACTTCTGTAGGTCTGGGATGGGGAAGGTCACATACAAGTTTCTGATGTCTTTGATGGGAACAACTTTATAAAATTGCTGTGGGAAAAACAGAGCGAGAACACTTACTTTAAAAAGACATCGTCAGTGAAGCAAAATACTTTTTTTGAGTATATTTTGTTAATTTTGTTGTTTTATTTTTTAAAAGTAGGTTTAAAATGGTTGTAAAGAGGCTACACATTTAATAAACTTTCTTTTATATTAGTTCAATTAATGGTCTTTACTATATGGTCCCAATAAGGTCAGTTTTAGTTTCGCCTACTCCTTCAAAGTTATGTTCACCGCAACAAACAGAAAAGCAGATAAAACGGTTGTTAAAAAGCAAAACATCTGTCATGCATGCTTCTCTGCTTGTTAGTGTGAACTAAGCTGAACAGATGTTTTCTCTAAAATCTTTAAAACCAGAGCTGTCCCCAGCGACAGAATAGAGACTAGCGCACTTCAAACTACCGTAGAGCAGGTTACTTTCACACTATACATTTTTTTTACACAATTCCGAAAGCTGAGAAACGGTTCTTTCGACTGATATTACATTCATTACGGTAATGACAACATCGCTTGTGTTCCAGGGACGGGAAGTTTGTGGAGCGTAGGAGAGCGGTGACGGATGAGTGATTGATTACGTGTGAATGACTTTAGCATTACTTTAGCTGTGTTTAGAGGAAATTTCATTTTAAATATTATATTTTTATAGTATATAATAGTATAGACATTGTTTTCGTTGTAGTTATAGATTTATTAGCATTGTCACCATCTCGAACACAGTAAGTGATAAAGTTTTTATACACAGGGTTTATTCATAGCTTTAGAACAATAATATTTCCATTATATCATTTTTCGAATTGACATTTCATATTATTGCTTTATTACTGCTCATGAATTCAACAACATTTTGCTTCATTCATTATTTTATTTCATCTAATAATTATATATAAATTTTTATCTTTTGCTCATTTTTGTATAGAACAAGTTTTTTTTGGCAGAGGGCAAAGTATTAGGAACACACACACAAAAAAAAACCTCCCATACATATGTAAATAAAACAACTTGTGAAATGGGATAATATGAACAAAGTTTGGCCCGATTTTGAAAAGTTTTATTTCATCTGAATGAAAAATGTGCAAAAAAAATTATACAAAGGACATATTATGACAAAAACATTACAAACAAAACAAGAATACCAGGCGAACTGTTATAATTACAGTATCATTATAGGGGTTAAAGGGCTAAGTTCTGTGGAATCGTGCATCAATCCTATGGCGTGAGAGCCCATAATATATAGATTTTTTATGACTTATTTTATGCTTGATTGTTTTTATGTACTTTCGTTTTATTCCTTGTTTCCAATGTAAAGCACTTTGAATTACTCTGTTTACGAAATGTGCTTTACAAATAAACTTGCCTTGCCTTAACACCTTAGTGCTGGTTTGAACTGCCCTAACCCCTTCAGAACTCCGCTCGGAGAGTATATACACATTCAAAACATCAGATTTGACAGATTTTTTTATTTTCTGAAATTCCACTACAGTTCCATAGAATTTCCTGTCACTCACACAAAGCACACAACTGTTGCCAAGAGTTGAACAGCAACACTCAAATGAACAGCAAGCTTACACCACGCACCCAATGCAATGTACCGACAGCTGATGCATCCAAAAACATAGGCAATAACCACACGCAGACTGTCTAAATAACAAACAGCCTGTAGGCAAAACACTACAGAAAAAATAAACAAGACACCACAGACACTCTTCTTCGGCTCAAGTTAAATCTAGTATAGCTGTCAAAACAACTTTTTAATCAAGTTAAAGCATTACGCGGGTGTGAATGGCGCCAGCTTCAACAGAATTAGTGCGAGCTTTCGCACATTCTTCTCAGTGGAGAATAAGAAGCACTACTCTTGCATCAGGTTTTGAGACAAAGCTTCCGCATACTCTGTATCATTGTGCTTTATCATTATTGATTGTTTTAAATGTCCATAAGGGAGGGGTTGGGGATATGAGACAATACCAATACTGTCTGGACAGTGAAACATATTGTGATAAATTTTATATCACAATATGAGAGGAAAAAACTGGACATTGCATTTTAGTAGACTTTAATAACATGAGGAAAAATTTAAATTTTAACCTTAAATAAAGTGAGAGATTAGACAGAGATCTGAAAACGGTTTTTGCCACTATTTAATTCAAAAGGTGCAAATGGGTCTCCATGTTGGGTCCCGCTCGATCTTGAACAAAAATCAAACTTACTCAAGCACAGGAATCAATTGAGCGAGCGAGGAGAGAAGGGTTTGACAAGAGAAACACAATCACGAGAGCGCATTAAGACCTCCCCCCGCTCAATGAGTTTGTATTTTTGTGCACATGGTTCAGTTTTCTGCTCGCTTTATTCATATTATCGCAGATATGAACATCTTACGGTGACTCTGTACGGTGCCCTTGAGTGTCGAGAAAGGCGCCTTGAAATAAAATGTATTATTATTATTATCTTCACATGCACTAATTTTGGTACATATCTGACACTATAAATCAGACTCTTGATACAAGAGTGAGAGAGAAAGAGTGCTGCAATGGAGTCCCCTCTGAATTGGTGCCCTGGGCAGCTGCCTGTACAGCCCGTTAAGTGTTGCCAACTTAACAACTTTGTCGCAGGATTTAGCGACTTTTTGTTTGGTATAATCCAGCAAATAGTGAAAAATCTAGCAATGTTTTCTACTGTTCCTGGTGACTTTTACCAACTTAGCTCGTTCTGGCTTACATGCTTTTCAGAGCAGCACTGATGCACTCTCTGTACGTTACTTGACGAGCTTCCCCTTTTCCTCTCAGAGCAAGTGCTCGCAACCCATCAGGAGGGCAGGAGACAATACATCTCCACATCTAATCATCAAATAAATTAAGTGTGTTCAAATGAAACATCAAGCTGAATTCATGAAATTTATGAATGTGTTACCATATTGCAAAATCCATATTCACGTTAATACCAGTAATGTGCTCACCCCTCCCACAAGTGTACAAACCTTTTAGGAGTTTAGGAAGAAATATCAATAGTAAATGTATCTTTGTGCAGTATAAAAGATAAAGAGAGCAGTCTTATGTACATGACAGTTCTCAATGATTTTTCCCAAATGTTCCAGTCATTAGTTATTGGGCTTCTTTGTAAACAACAAACAAAAGACATAAAAAAAAGTTATGAATTAACATAACTGGAAAATAGCAGTTTAAATGATCTGTAAATAAGAGCACTTCCTATTGTGAATAAAAACCACGAACATTTATAAGTAGAATTAGATTGTTAGCAGTTTACCCTCAAATGTTCCTCCTGAAAAGGATTTGTTGGAAACTCTGGCACAGGGACATTTTTGTTCTCCACCTCTCCAAACAGATTCACTACCATCGCTGTTAAATCGTCGAGTGTTTCTGTTAAAAAAAAAGTATCCATTGTGTCCATGTACCAATCAGAATACATGTTAGCCAGACAAAAAAGATAAAGAACAAAACAAATCTCATCAAAAATTCACAAGATCTAGACCAAACTGAGAAAATCTTCTTAGTGAGCTACATTCCCATTGTACCATAAAAATAAGATTTACTACAAGAGCAAAAAATAGATGACTTAATGCAGTAATAAACTGACCTCTTCCTAGCACACACAGCGCCATCAAGTTGGCAGAATAATAGGTGGAGTGATATTTGAGCAGTTCCTCACGGATGTCAATGCCCTGCTGAGATGGCCTGGTCTCAAGGGTTAACTTGTTGCCTGAAAAAAAAAAAAGGCAAAAAATGTAAATTCATATGCAATCTCTGTAAAGGTGTTTTAAATGTATGGGAGAAGGCAAGGCAAGTTTATTTGTATAGCACATTTTGTACACAGGGTAATTCAAAGTGCTTTACATTAGAAACAAAGATAAAAGAAAGTACATTAAATAAAATTTTAAAAAAGTAATGTAAACAGATAATGCTTAAAAACTGAAAAATTAAAGACAGTGAAGTGCAGAGATAAAATAGTTTTTCAAACATTGATACTCACAACAGAACTATAATTCAATGTTTGACATCATCATGTCAATTCTTTTCATTTCAGCCCTGAGCACACTAGTATCTTGTATTTGTGCTTCTCCCAAGGAACTACAAGCTGAAGAATGCTACAGAGTTGTCTGTTGAAAATCTGGGTCAGCCACAGAGTCTACCCATCAGTGGCCACATAGACTTTTAAAAATTTATAAACATCTGTTTGATGGTGTATATAACAAAGGACGCAGGAAAATTGAATTTACGTAACCAAATAACATAAGATATTATCATTTTTATTTTACTCCTCCATAAGGCAAACCTTTACCTTTACCAAGGAACAAAAATGGCCTTCATTATAAAGGCCACCACACCTAAACAAAATAAAATGTGCTCGTCACTCATGTGGCTTCTCTGCAGGAGGTTTTCTCTCATTTCACACCTCGGCTGCTTAATGTTGATATAGAAGTACAGCCAAATTAGTGTCCTTTCTGTTTTGTCAAGGCGGAGTCACATGCAAAACTTCAGGCTGAAAATTTTGCCTTTAAATGACTAACATATACTGAGTTGATCAGTCTCACATACTATTGGAACACAAACTTTCTATGTTCTTATCAGCCAGTGTTGACCCACAGAAAATTCTAGAAAAATTCCTAGAAAAAAAGCCAACAGGAATTATTTTCTGATTTAAAAGCTCCTCCTGAACACAATTTGTTTTTGGTCCTGGCAATTCCTAACCACAGCTTAACAAAATATTGAAACAAATGAAAGCATATTTCCCATTAACCCATCGTATACCTAGATGTGAATTGTAAACCTTATTCTCTAAAAACAGTAATTGTATTATAATTTTGAATGAGTTTAAAGTTGGCTAATCCTAATATTTGTATGTGAAATAGTTTACTGCATGAAAAGGAAACAAGCCCTCTGCCTGACTCAACTACGCCTCCATTTGGCTTTTCTATGCAGCGACTAATCTGTTTAAGTAGATTATCCTAAACCACTCTGTTTGTCCTTAGTAATGTCCTTCATGAGGGAATGTATGAAAAAGAAGCTGAGTTTTGAGTCATTGAAATGAAATATAAATACAAGAGCAGCACTCCCGTACCGGTTCCAAACTTGCTAAAAGGGTGTTTGGGGTTCCCAGTGGCTTTCTCCAACTGAAACAACCTCCATGCATCATTCATGAGGTTCTTCTCATGTTCTGAATCCACTGCGTTCACCTCTCGGTCCTTACAGCTCTCATCAAACAAAGGGCAGAGGAAAAACTGGGCAAACCTACAGAACAGAATTAAACACTGTTTAGGTCAAGCCTCTGGAGATAATGTCAGCAGATTTACACTTCAGTTAAAGCTTATTTGAATAAAAAAATCTGAACAATAATGCAAATCAACAGAAGTGGAACTGCCATGCAAAATGAATACCAGTGGCTCAAACACAAACCACGAACATTGTTTTTAGGAGAAACCCATACGGCCAAGAAACTACAGGATTTACCCCAATGTGTACAATTCTCTAAACCAACAATGCTTTGTTCTTATTTTTATAAGTGCTTTTTTTTAAGTTAAAAGTGTGTATGTGTATATATATATATATATATATATATATATATATATATATATATATATATATATATATATAGAGAGAGAGAGAGAGAGAGAGAGAGAGAGAGAGAGATATGTGTGTGTAATTATGTGTGTAAATTAATTTAAAACAATTAATATAATTTGAGATTTCAAGTATTCAACTACAATTGGGCTTTTTACGTCTCGTTTTTAGTCTATAATGAAAACAAGCTTAAGGCAAATCGAGAAAAAGGTCGGTCACCAAAATGAGAAAAACACTTATAAAATGCGTGGAAATAGAAATGGAAACAACTTCTGCTCTTTGCAAAGCAAGAATTTCACGGAGACATCAGAGCTTTGCTGCCTCCTTGACTGCTTTCTAAACCTTTACACATCAGAACCCCTTCTGTTACAATGTTTAAACTTCTATCTGAATCGTGATGACCTAGTTGTTGGGAGATAAATCATGAAACATTCAAAGATGTTTCAAAGAGCAGGTGGTGCACCGGGTGACCAGAGCAGATGGGCACTGGGGACAACTCTTCTCTCTAGTGCCCAGCAACCTGATTCTTGCTGGACAGGCGTGTAACTCCACACCGAGTCAAAATGACACCTGAAGGTCTAAGCTCTATTCACATTTTCACAATTGGTTTAAAATTCAACCAGAATTCCTGCTGACTTTAATTATTCAACATTCCTTTTGCACATTTACCTATCCAATGCTCCTTGCAGATGCTCATGGGACACGTCAAAGTAGTAATTGGTGTGCTCTCCGCTGGTGAAGGCATTAGAGCTACCCGCATGTTCACTCAAGAACTGACTGTACTCGTTTTCTTTGGGATATTTCTCTGTGCCCAGAAACAGCATGTGCTCACAGAAGTGGGCCAGCCCTGAAATGTTCTCGGGGTCGGACAAAGAGCCTGTGAGAAGAAAAATTGTAATGAATGAGCTTAATAAAAACAGAACATGGAAACATTGACACCAGTAAGCACCTGGCAAACTTGTAATCCTGAGAATAAATAGGTACAATTTACAAGTTCAGACACATTCAAGCACAGCGTGAGCACTTAGTCACATTTAAACATACCGGTACACTTTATACACAGAAACAAAAGTCTTCATTCAAGTTTCCATCTCTTTTAACTGCATTCAGACTTGAAGTACACATCTGACACCATATGAATTTGACGGATTAATTTACTTTGTTTTCTGAATGATTCCTAGAAAATAGTGCAAGGCAGAGAAAACAAGCCAAAAGCCTTGTTTACAGTAGAACAAGAAAAATAAGATAAGGAGCAGTCTCTTTGCATCTGCCCTACATTGCTATCTAAACAGGTCAGCCTCTTTTCATGCCCTGAGTAACTCTTCATCCTACTTTTTATTCAGTGGTTAGGCTGTCAAAAGGTGAACTACATGACTTCAGTTAACCACACCCATCGGTCTGTGTTGCCATAATGTGAAGCCTCTTAATGCTGTCTGAATACTTCTGAAACAAGCCATTACATTTTGAATAATAATAATAATAATAATAATAATAATAATAATAATAATAATGCCTTCAATTTATATAGCGCTGTTCTCGACACTCAAAGACGTTTTACAATGTTTAGAGAATTATTTATTCACTTCACATTCACACTCTGGTGATAAGCTACTTTGGTAGCCCTCAGCTGCCCTGCAGCAGTCTGACAGGATGTGGCTGCCATTCTGCGCCAACGGCCTCCTGCCCACCACCAAACACCCCGTACCATTCACACTCACCCATACAGGGCAATAGGGGTGAAGTGGCTAGCACAGGGCTACAACGGCAGGATGGCCCTAGTGTGTATCGCCAAGCTTTCGGTTACAGAATGTCCAAATCCAAACAATGTGCCATCTTTCCACCTCTTCCTGTCCCACCGCCTTTTTTACATTTTGATGAAGCCTATATAGGTAACAACTCTTTTAGTTAAACAATTAGTCACAAAGAGTCAGATGATCAGGATTAATAAAAAAAAGTGCACCAAATCCACATGAAATGTGATAAAAGGCAAAACCGTTTTAATGCCCAAACATCTTATTTGCCAAGACAGGCAAACTCTTTAGAATCAAATTAAATGCCCTGTATCTGAGACCCAACAATTAATGTAATAAAATCTCTAAAATTGAGCTGGAAATTCTAATGTGTACCTATCTGCACATCCAGAGCAGCTGATGATTTGTCGGTGGTGGGGTCACTGATGAGAATGGCTTTTAGCCCATTTGTGAACTCGAGTCCTCGATACTCCCGCTTGTCTTCCGGTGAGCGAATGATATCACTCACTACCCTCCTGACAGCCAGATCACTCATTCTGATAGAAAAACTTGACACACTTCTGAAAAAGAAAAAGAAAAAAGGATGTTCAGAGTTTAGGAGGAAAGACAACACCAAAGACTTTAAACATCAAGCCACATTTAATATATTAATAAGATTATTCCATAGCCTCTAAAGAATAGAATAATACTTATTTAACAACCACTAAATTTCACTAACATGGCTCTGATTAATAAAACAAACTTTGAAGCAAATAGTCTGCCACATTTTGATAGACTTGTGTTTGTTTAATGAAACAGTTTTTTTATTACTAAATGTAGTATTGCATAAATATGGGAATCGAGCACCCTATTATAAGGTGACGGATGAGCATAAATCCACTTATAAATTGTTATTAGCTTTCATTATTCATGTTAAATCTGAACATGTGAACGTTGGCACAACCGACTATAGCGTTCGGTTTAGGTTTAACATTTTCCTGCATTCACATTGGGGCTGTAGTTTAGTTTATAAGTGTTTATAAGCTAAATAACACATTTCACGCTAGTTTTCAGTTTAATTAATTTGTTCATTGCAAACGTAACTTAAATGTTTAAAAATAAATAACAAGGCGTTATAGTGGTCCAGTTCAAATACAAGTTTGATATCTTCACACGAAAAGTATAAAGTAAAAAATAATAATTGAACAAATCTATTAATATGTTGTGCTTGTGGGTGAACGGACCTGAGGTTTAGGAAATCCAAACGTATTTTAAACGCGTTTAGTTAACGTTAGGTTTACAAGATGTTAGTGTTATCCAGAACGTAAGATTGGTTTAATCTCAGATGCCTTTAATACGTACTAAATAAAACGAGCGGGGTAAAAGTATTTGTTGTCATGTACATAAGTTAGCAAGTTATCTCACAGGCTATGTTAATGCTACCGCGAGAGGCTAACACACGACCGTGATGCAAGCAAACAGGGCCTCTAGCTGAAACAGTCCAAATCAAAGAAAATATAAGATACTCACCTAATACTTCGACTGAAAACGGTGGACAATATCATAAAATCCGAATGTAATTCACCACAAGTGTCCGCCGGCTAACACATATCATCATACTTCGGAAATGTACAACAAAACTCCGCTTAAGATGTCAGGACGCCATGATTTCTGCAGACAAAACCAACCAATCCCCGATACCTTTAACAAACTTTCAGGCACTGTGCGCTTTGAGTAGATTTTCAAATGGTCACGTTTTAACGAATATTTAAGTTATAATATGAATCCTCAATAGTATTTTAACCTATATATACTAGAGATCTTAAATACTCGATGAGGTAAAATTGCTTAGTCATGCCTTGTGTCTGATCGCTTTATGAAACAGACCACACCTACAAAGCTTAGTGACAGTGAGGATTTTGAATTGTTGTTTATTTGATTTCTGGAAAGGCTTTTAAATGTTGTTGTGCAAATACTCACATATCCAAACAACCAAAGTTATGGGTTAAGTCCACAAATGTCTGTTTACGTTCCAACGGAAATGATCGAGAACGGAAACTATTTTACATTGAACTGCATTAACTGTATATTTCTCAGAAACAAAACTAAGAGGTAAACGTACAGTTAAAAAATACAAACCGAATAATGTTTGCCATTTTTTAACGTTATATTAAAAAACGTATTCATATTAAAATGTAAGTTGCGTAACGTTAGTAAATCGCGTTAAATTGCACCTTACGTGCTCTGACCCAAAGCTTTATTAAGAAAAACAATTCTGGGAAGGAATTAAGCCTGAATTGTACCGTTCAAAGATCTAACTTTCCCGGTTAGCGCACACGCAGTCGGTGGCTCGCCGTGATCGTATAGTGGTTAGTACTCTGCGTTGTGGCCGCAGCAACCCCGGTTCGAATCCGGGTCACGGCAGTTCTTTTGAGCGATTTGACCTTGTGTTTTTTATAATGGAACTTTATTTTGCCAACCATAATAATAATATACAAAAAAAAATTATAATAATAGCACACTTATATCCAGAAAGCGTATAACATAATCCACAGATTAAAAAAACTCTATCTAACCCCCCAAAAGATGGCCATGATCTACTAGTCCCTGTGATAACAAAGAAGCTGTTATTTAGCTGCAAGTTAATTCAAACCTTTATTTATTCTTCTTTCTTACAATGCTTTTTGTTGTAGTTTATTTTCAAAGTTTTGCTTATCAACTGTCGTGATTATAAGTGCTTTATCTATGTATTGTTATATATGTTTTAAAGTGTTGAAGCAGTTGCATTGTATGTAAGGTAACGTTACGTTGTTTCAATTTTATTAAAATTTTCATTGATTTAAGGGTGAGTTTTTAAGTTTGTTGATGTAAAATAACCATTGGGTAAACAAGTTGAGCGTAAAAGGAAATGAAAAAGACAATGGTTCCGTTAAATAACATATTTAATCAATTCCTCTAGGTGGCAGTAGTGTAACACGAAGAGAATAGAGAACGTTTCCTAAATGACCTTTTCTGTATTATGATCTAAAACTACAAACAATACATCAATGCACATTTAATTGACTTTAGCTTATAATTTGTATAAAATATTACATGTTTTGAGTAATAATTCAGAGCGTGCTAAAGGTCTTTTCCACAGACACCTGCTGGTCTGTTAGTTGTTTAACTTATTTGCCCCTCCTTCGGCATTACAAAAACCCTTTAACGAAGCAGAAAGTATTGTGACGACCCTGCAATACGTCGTTGCCGCGGAGCATCATGGGAGGCGCTTATATTAAAGTTTAAAAAGCAAATGCTCCAATGTTATGTGTTTATGTTTAATGACTTTATTATTTGAATATGTATGTGATGTTAGGGTATGTGTTTGGTGTGTATGTATGTGATTTGATTTACATTGTCGGACTAACCATCCACGAGACAGTGTGTGTGATAGGTGTGGCTACAGGTGGCCGCGGAGTTAATGTGTAATGTGAATGATAGAATTGTGCTAATAAACAGCGTTGCTGCAGATCCACGACTCTGGAGTGATTTCTACCTAGCCCTTTTAAGCGCTAAACAACAGTTCTTTTAAGAACTCTAGGATACCCTGGGGTCGTGCGGTGTATGGGACACAGTGATCTCCACCAGCATTAGGCGCTCAGCATAGCGTAGCTGCACAGTTAGCTAGTTTAGCCGCGACCTCGACTAGACGCTCGTCACAGTATAAACGTCCGATTCCAGCCAGCGTCCCGGAGAACTCGCCATCTGCAGAATATTACTCATGGAGTCGAGCAGCAACACGAGGAAAGTGATCGCAGTGGTGGGAGGCGGTTTGGTGAGGAACCCTTGAACGCTTGACGTTACATCTTTGATATGCTCTTAGCATGCTTAGCAACATAATCCATAACTCCTGAACAATAGATGTTTGTTTGAACAGCCAGGCCTTTGCTCTTAAAATAAATTAAATGAATGGCTTTTCAATTGTAACATTTTATCCTAGTTTCTTTGTTGTTGTTTTTTTAATAAACCAGAACAAATAGCTCCCTCTGAGTTAAGTTAATGATTTATAATGTGGTTGAGAAACTGATTATCTTTCATTACTGAACATGTTTTTTATTTGATCAGACAAAACTTTTCCAACCATTTCCAAAACTTTGTGTGATAATCTGTGTTTGCCTCCTATAACCGTCTCCTTTGTCACAACTATTGAAGGATATTGGTGTAAATAGAACAAATATTTTCTTCCCAAACATTTCTCAAAATAAACTAACCAACCTGTTCATACATTCGTAAAACTCTCATTTTTGCCTGTCAAATTACAAAAAACAACAACAACTGAATTTTAAACCACAATTTAGATTTAAGATGTATAAATTTATATACATTTTACCCATTTCAACACTCTGACTAAGATCTGAAATAAAAATTGTCTTGTTTCTGTAATGTTGATGAATAATATTATTATTAATCTTAGATCCAGCAAAAAGGTAGTTAAATGTTCCAAGTAAGAGACTTTTCCATAACAAGCGCTGAGCCTATAAAATGCACCAAACTGAAGCAGTTCCTGAAAACTCATGTTTCGTGTTTTTACTATGTTTTACTCATGTAACATATTATTAATCATACTTCATACTTGTAATGATTTTGTTACTAGATCTGTTTTATATGGAGTGATTTTTGTGCCAAATTTACATACAAATAGAACAGTTCTTCAAACAAGCAAACACGATCTGTTTAGCAAAGAATAACTTGACTCGCAAACAAACTGAAACCTGTTTGGAAATAAAACCTTAACTTTTAATTACTTAATCCATCTGTGTTTCTCCGTTGAGATCAGATCAAATATGATTTTGTCCACACTCCCAGTGTGATCGATCACCTGTGACATTTTATTTATTATTGTTATTATTTTTCTGTTTGGTGCATAGATCATTAACTGCGTGTATGTATGTATATTTATATTTGTATGCATATGTGTAGATAAATGCGAACTGCTTGGTTGTGCTAAGGTAGGTATCTAATCTTATTTTTAAAATTTTTATTTTTAAACTCAACCCTGACTTTTTCCCCCACAATTACCTCTCACCTTCCCTTTCCCCCACAATTACTTCTCTCCTCTTTCCCCTTTTTTATTAACACTGTCCTGTCCTGATGTGTGTTTATATGATTGATTAATGTAATTATTGTGATGAATGCGAAATAAATAATCAATTAAATAAATTAAGAGCTTCTATACAGAGGAATACTCACTGTATAATATCTTCATTTCCCTGGAAAGAGCAAAAGTGACCAACTCATACGAAGCACCTCATGGGGCTGCTGTGAAGGACAGGAAAGGACAGGTTAAAAAAAGTGTATTTGAACATAAACTGAACTCTATCTGTAAACAAACTGAAACCAATTTGCAGCATAACGTCAATGCTGTAAACACACAAACATTTGTCGACAAGATTTTCGTTCAAATTCATTCAGGTCAATTTTGACACAGAGCCCATTTATTTGGATCTTCTCACAAATACAGTTTTGCAGACAGTTGAGTTTTGGTTTTGGTAGTGTTCTATTTATGTTCAAATGCACATTTATATTTGCAACAGGTTTCAGATTTTTTGCATGTAAAGTTATATTTATGTTCAACAACACATTTATATTTGCAAACTGATTTCAGTTTGTTTGCGAATCAAGTTATCCTTTGCAAAACAGATCGTGTTTGTTTGAAGAACGGTTTTATTTGTATGTGAATATGAAACTAAATCTGCTCTGTATTTTTATTCCATTCTTTCTTGTATGTTCAGGTCGGTTCTTTGAATGCCTGCTTCCTTGCCAAACGAGGATTTGCTGTCGAAGTCTATGAATCTCGTGAAGGTTACTTTTGTTATTTTTGAAACCATACTAGAATTAAACTAATTTTAGCTTCATCTGCCAATCACACCACTCCCGTTTTTGATTTTCACTCTGCTTGAACCTGTAACCCTGATTTGAGTAAAAACATCAAAGCCAAAGGCATTTTAATTTAGAACAGATTTAGGGATCTAAATCTTAAACTCTTAAAATGACAGTTTTTCGTTTGATCAGATATTCGTCAGGCTAAAGTTGTGAAAGGCAGAAGCATCAACTTGGCCTTGTCCCATCGAGGACGACAAGCCTTGAAACATGTGGGAATGGAAGAAAAGGTGAGTTCTACCATTAAGGACTTCTGTGTTTTTTAAGTTAAAAGCAAGGTTACAATTCATTACAAGACTTTTAGGCAGATTTTGCAACAGATGAGTAACATGCAACCAGTAAACCCATCATAAAACACATTACGACTTTAATAAATGATGTATTAAAATGCAGGATGTTCCAGAGTCATTAGATGCTTTTATCCACAGCGACTCGTAATGTAGAGAACATACCAAAAAGGTAGTTAAGAATGGGTTCTTTTGTTTAAAGTAACAAGAACTACATTTTTCTTCGAAGAGAAGTAAAGAAAACAGCGAGGAATTTTAAAACGAGGTCAGAAAGCTCTTGCAATAGAGTCAAATAGTTCAATGTAAAATGCATTGTGTTCTCCTATTGCTTGACTAGTTCTCTTTCGTCGGTCACAATGTCTTTTCTCTGGAGCGAGTGGTTTGTGTCCTTGAATTTCAAATGCCTATGACGATCCCTGCACCTTTCTATCCGATGAAGAGTTTGAGTTAGAGATATAGCGCTGGACACTGCCCCTCGTTATCTTGGTGACCCCAGTACCACTGCTGTCTGACCCAGAGAGCTTTCTGTTATGCACATCATTGGTGCACTCCAGAGACCCTGATGAGGACTATGTATTTGTTGCTGCATTGAAGGCAGTTAGATCCACTCTGGAATCAGCAATGGATGAGCTGATTCTTTGGGAGTGCTAATGAATGAGTGACCGAGTTTCTTTCTCAGGAAGCCAATGAGATCAGCTTAGAGGTTACTCTACAACTTGGAACTGACATCTCCCAATTGGATGCTTGGTTTGTGGGTGCTTGAAAAGAAATGATGCTCCTCTGCCATCCCCCGTTTATGTATTCACCAAGGTTTATATAGAGCTGGCTGCATCATGAAAGGCTCCCCCCTCTTCTTCTGGTCTGTGCTGCAGCCCAGGGTATGAGTTGGTATGGTTGAGCAGGCAGGCGCGGTACAATTGCAGCCTGGCATGCATTAGAACCCAAGAGTCCCAGTCCCGGCATCAGTCCCAATTAAACAGGAACTCCGTTAGTAATGTCTCGCCTTGGGTTCTAAAATGAAGCGCATCCCTACACAGGGAACTATAGACAATTATAGACAACTATTGATGACCTGGACCCTGGCTAGAGGAACTCTGCTAGCGCCACTCCCACAAAGTTTGTTGCAGTGTTCAGCCTCTAGCTGTGAGTAGATATCTGGTCATCTTCAGTCGATCCTGATCTTGCCCCGATTGGTTTGATTCTCTGTTGTTCCACTCTGGTTTTTGACACGCAATGATTGCCGAGAAGTCAGACAATCCATTGTGATTGAGTACAACCCCACTCAATCTCCAATCTCCCTGAGGTGGGATTTATGCCTTGCTGGAAGTGTCTCATGAAGACTTTATGCTTTTCTTCAGTATTTATGTCAGAAGTACACTGTCAGGGTTGTGTTTAGGTTTTCCCCTTTTGGTTTACATTCTTGTCAAGTCTTCTTTTTTTATCATTATAGAGTTTATTTCTTTGCAGTTTGTAAATGCACTCCTGCCTTGAATGATTTCTGCCTGTGTCTAATTGTCCCCGGTTCAGTTGAGTTAAGTCACCTGGGTTAGTTCTCATTTAGGTTAATTGTTTTCCTTCATAAGATTCCTTCTACTTATGTTTAGTGTTGCAGTATTGTTAACGTCACACCATTCGTCCTGTTGAATTTGGTTAGTCCTGTTGTAGTCTTTGTTCCGTTTAGTCTTTAATCTTATACTTTTCTGCGTACTTTAGTTATTGGAGGTTTTCCCCCTCGTGGGCTATTTTATGATGTTATTTTTCGTTTTAATAAAAAAGAGACTGACTGAACCTCTGGCTGTCGTGCGTTTGGGTTCTGCTACTACCCTTCTCTTATGAGAATCCTGACATATGCAAATTCTCATAACAGTGGGGCTGGCTCCTCCTCTCCCAAATTTTATTTGTGAAGATTGATTGGCCCACTCCAAATGCTCCCATTCCCTTTTGGGGAACATGGGTTATGCAAGTAACTATAGATGTTTTCACTGCCTTTCTGGAGTTTTGATGTTTGAAATGTGAAGACCGTTAATAAAAATCACAACGGCAGAATGGCCCTAGCGCGGATTAAATCTTTCGGTTACAGAACAACCAACTCCACCACTGCGCCATCTTTCTGTTATTTAAGTGATTTTTTTTATATATTTGTTTAGGAGCTCAGTTAACCTCTTCTCTCTTGCACTGTCACATGGGTAATGAAATAGTCTATTGTTCCTGTACAATGGATAAAACTACCTTATTTTCTTTTCTCAATGTTTCAAAATGATTACAACTACAATATTAGGAAGTAGTGTATGATGGGTTTGTTTTTAACTGGAAACCTCATGCAGACTTATGAAGACTTCTGCCTCTGTAGTGGGCACACACTGTCTCATTCTGTTGTTTTAATCTTTTGTGAGTTTTCAGCTTGACTGAGACAGGAATTCAGATCTGGAATTCTAGCTATTCCACAACATTGGCTTATTTAGCAGTTAAAGAAATAGATTATGCCTCCGTTTAAAACAGGCGTTATAAGCCAATTTTTAGCAACACATTAACAATATTGCTTCTTAAGATTCAAATACAAAAAATCAAATAGAACATTTTTTTAAAGAGAAGTGTGATTAACCATATTACAGTTTTTAACACATTATGTTTATGAATTTTGCAGAAATGCATACTAGTGTAAAGTTTGAACTCCATTTCAGTGCCTAAATGTCATTTTACACAACTTAGTTGAGTCTAAATAGTATGTTTAGAGCATTTGGGACACATTTGATTTAAAAAAAAAAAAAATTATTTTTCACATTTTCCTGTAATAGGCGTCATGGTGGCGCAGTGGGTAGCACGGTCGTCTCACAGCAAGAAGGTCGCTGGTTCTAGGCTCGGCTGGGGCAGGTGGCATTTCTGTGTGGAGTTCTCATGTTCTCCTCGTGATCGCGTGGGTTTTCTCCGGGTGCTCCGGTTTCTCCACAAGTCCAAAGACATGCGGAATAAGTGAATTGAATAAGAACAATTGCCCATAGTGTTAAAGAGTGAATGTGTGTGTGAATGTTTCCCAGCGATGGATTGCGGCAGGGAAGGGCATCCGCTGCGTAAAACATATGCCAGAGAGTTGGCGGTTCATTCCGCTGTGGCGACCCCGAAAGGGAATAAAGCCGACATGAAGATGAATGAATGAATGAATTTTCCTGTAATCACTCTTTCCTCGATTATGATTTTACAACAGTTGCATTCTGTTTAGACATTCAAGCAATCTTTTTAGCAAAGGATCTCAAGATAATCTTCTGAAATTTCAGCACTATAGTCCTCACTATTCTTCATATTCCTCTGCATCTCACACAAGATAAATATAGCGACCCGTCTTCTTTATCTTAAGTTCATGTCGTTCAGAAAGCTGCTCGCTGTGTTTAAGCTCAGAATGGTGGCCACTTAATATCTTTAGGGCACTGTTGGGTTATTTTCTTGATGCAGGATAAAATAGCAAGTTCAAATTTGAACCAGTTTAATTATGATTATTTTAATGTTTAACAATGGTTTTGTTTTCAGATCATCTCTAAAGGGATTCCAATGCATGCCCGCATGATTCATAATTTAAGTGGAAAACGCTCTCCTATACCCTACGGCAAGAAGGGTCAGGTAACAATAACCAATTTCAGGTCTGCTTATAAATACCTGCACAAACAATCTTTATTTTATTCAATTGTTGTATTTACAAGTAGTTTTCTTTCACAAAGGAAAAGTATTTGTTTAACGAACATCTCAATCACATCAATGATGGTTATACAATTGTTCTGATTTGATGAAAACTGTTTGTTGAAACATAGAAGAACCATGACCAGTGACCTCAGGAGAGTCAATACAACCTTACCCCTTTCAAACCAGTTTGTAAATCATTATAGTTATTGTACACATATAAAAGGTTCCAGTAAGGACTTTGAAATGAAGGGTTTCCATCAAAAGGAGCTGTTTTTATGGATATTCAGTGACTAAATGTGGATATATTTTTTTTACATTTTGAAAATGTATATGAAATTTTCAATTAAAAACAATCTTTGAAGGGTTGGTGAATATTGTCTTAGTTTCCATATTTATGTCAGTATTTTTACCTCATTCAGTTGTGAAACACATTGTGGAACACTCTTTAACCTCAAATAATATTTTTTCTGTTTACAAATATTTTATCAGATGTAAACAGCAAGCTTTATGAGCATGCTTTATGAGCAATCTATTATTATGTAACTTTAAATTTTTTTAAAATGTTTAACATTTCTGACAATTTGATCAAAATTAAGTATTCAAATATTCTTATTCTTTTACAATATGTGATGAGTTTTGTATAGTTATTTACAAAGTTGATTAAAATTGTAAAGTTGTTTTTGTTTATATTTTTTATTTAAAAAAAAACCCTTAAAAGATTCTATCTGCATTTGCTACTTGGATTACAAAACTCAAAACCCCTCTGAACGCAGATAGAACCTTATAAATCCAAGGGGATGATTTACCAAGGGGTTGTTGTGAAATCATGAATATAAGCTAGTGTTTTTATTTTGTTTCATGAATTATGCAGGATTAAAATTCCTATGAATCAGCAAAAGCAGCACCGCTACTGAAGTGCATTAAAATCATTAGCTTATTTCAGCTCAATACTCCATTGAAACACTCTGTGTAATGGACTGCATGCAGCAATGTGTGTCATGCTGCTTTTAAACAGTTACAGCATCAAATCTGTAGATTATAGTGCCTTTCAGGTGAATGAAGTTTGTGTCTTTCTAAAACCCATCATCTCAGGGCTCAAAATATCCCAGATAATCTACAGCATGCATAACAGAGATTATATGTGGATGAAAGGGTTTATTAAATCTACACATTTCTATCTGGATTTACGCTGTTCTTCCTGTTATAGTACATCCTCTCCGTGGACAGAGCCAACCTCAACAAAGAGCTGCTAACAGGTGACGGTCCACTCCAACACCGTTCTTCACCTACCTGACTCCAATGTAGAATTTTGAAGAGGTCTCATGAGAAGGATCTTGAAAAGTCATTCTCTCTCTCTTTATGTCGCTCTCTCTCTCTCAAATGTAAATCCGCTGCTTTCCTTCACCCCTTTTCTAGTTCCCTTATTCTAGTGTCTCAATGACTTTTGTTGTTTTCCTTAAATACAGTTTGCACAACGTGAATGCCATTTCTATGTACATAGAAAACTGATTTAATGTAAAACAGTTGACAATAACAGTAAAAAAATGAACACTGAACATTTTTATGCTATAAATTGTGAGAAAAGCTCCGCATGGTGTAATCTGATGAAGAAGAATATCCAGCAATGGAAACACGTTTGCAACACAAAAATTTTCCCAATGCGTTTGTTCTCCTGGATTTATATTTTTGAATAAGACAAAGGTTGAAAAAACTCAATTTATTTTTGAAAAACCTTTATCTATTTTTTTAGAAGTTCATACTATCTGATCTTCACTGAAATTGACAAAAAGTAATAACTAAAGAGTTTGATTTTAGTTGATAATTTTTTTCTTTTATTTCTCATGGTCTTAAAAAACATTCAGGCCTGTCAGGGTTAAAACAGATTAATTTCTTTATACTTTTTGAAGAGGCATAATTACCTTGACAGCTCAATTGGGCTCAAATCGAGAGTCTGGATTTTTTTGTTTTGTTTTTGCAGTCGGAGTCCTTCTTTATGCCCTGTATCAATTTTTTTGTTAATTGAGAATTAATTTTGCCTTGGGATGATTTGCCTTGAGTGATTGTATATAACTAAACACTTCTTGTGCACCACGCATACTCAATTTTCGACTCAATTCAAAGTTGTAAAGTTCGTAGTAATAGCGCCATTTTGAACTCTTAATTTTTATGATGGAACTGTGTTTGTCTATATATCAAAATAGATTTCAACTTCTTCTCCTTGTTTCTAGCTGGAAATGTATTTTACTGTACACACAAAGTAATGCATCACTCATTGAGACACTTTTTCTTTGAGGAAGCAAGGTGAAAAAAGGATAAGTTGTGAAAAGTTGGGGATTCATTTATTGGATCAACATGGATTATTGAAATAATGTGTTTTTTTGCAGCGGCTGAAATGCATTCAAATACAACATTGAACTTTAACCACAAGCTTCAAGACTGGAATCCAAAAACAGGAACAATGACCTTCATTGGGTAAAATGTGTCTCTTCTAGGTTTATGCACTACCGTCTTTTTATGGGGTTTTGTTTGTTATATGTATTTTGTTTTATTTGATTATGATAATGTTATAATATAAGACTGTGTGTAATTAGTTATTATTGTTTATGCAACCAAATGTATTTAAAATATAGTGCATTTAACGGAACATAAAAATAAAATTGTTGCATGCAATCTCTCAAATCAAGTGTTTGTATTTGAAATCGCCGGTGCCTTGTCCCGAGTTTGATGAAATCATGAAATAAATCTAAATTGAGATACTACAGAACACAGGACTGTACATACATATAAACCAACTTTGAAATTTGACTTTGACTCATGGAAAAACATTCTGCCAAAATGTTTAGTTTAAGTAGAATGGGTTTCTTATGTAGATGTTTTTTTTTTTTTTTTCAAACACAAGCTTTAAGATATTCAGAGGTTTTGGCATTATGTATTTTAAGTTTTTGAACTAGATGCTTTCCTGAACAGAGATGATGGTCACAAGAAGGAGACGCAGGCTGATCTGATTGTTGGCTGCGATGGAGCTTTTTCTGCAATCAGGAAACAGTTCCTCCGGCAAACCCGCTTCAACTACAGTCAGACGTACATTCCCCATGGCTACATGGAGCTCACAATGCCTCCAAAAAATGGTGATGTATGTAGGAATGCCTAGAAATGCTTTTTAAATATCTTTAAATACCATATCAAAACCCATCTCTTTCTGTGTTTCAAAGTTTGCAATGGAACCCAATTTTCTGCACATTTGGCCCAGGAACACTTTCATGATGATTGCCCTGCCCAACTTGGTGAGTTATTCTAATGTATTTGGTACTTTCCCTCATGTGGATTCAGTTTTTTAACTAATAACATTTTATACTTATAAAATATATCTGTATCCACGCTAGATTATTAACATTACATTAAACATTTTTATGTATGTCATAACATATTATATAACATATGAAACATCATGTATTGAGTAAGTGATACTTATGCAATATTATGGTTTTTGAGAATCATTTAAATAAATTATTTAAAGATCTTCTTTTTGTTTATTTAAGGACAGAACTTTCACGTGCACCCTCTTCATGCCCTTTGAAGACTTTGAGAAGATTCAGACCGAAGGAGACCTCCTCCTTTTCTTCAGCAAATACTTCCCAGATGCTATTGCTCTGTTAGGAGAGTGAGTTCAGCTTTTTTCCTTTTTTTTTTTTCTTTGAAACTCTTGTTTTTAAATATTCTTAGGTCGGGAGTGTCTCTTAGTGAGGCGTGAAATTGCATGTGAGATTTTAAAGTGAATGTAAGGTGATGGAGATACAAAAGTATCCACATTAGATTGACTTCAGAACTGTAAATGAGTCTAAGGCCCTGTCCACATGTACACGGTAATTTCAGTTTTGCTATTTTGCTTTTTAAATGCGGTTACTGGGTGCGTCCACTTGTAACCGCGTTCATTTGAAAACGCTGGCCAAAGTGATTAATTTTGATTTGTTGTGTGTGAACGCGATAACCAACTGTACAGCTGTAGTTTGAAGGAGTTATATGAGCTTTTTAACTGATGCGGCAGCATTTGCTCAGAGCTCCAGATGGTTAATGGAGATGTTCTGAGATTTTCACGATTCCACAAGCACACAATATATTTAATACTGTGTTTAATCATAGAACAGACCCATCAAATGACAGCGATGTGTGTGTTGTTGCTGCAGACAAGCTCACATCATGAGCAAAAAGCGCCAGATTTGAAAAATTACTGTTTGAGGCTCAGATAAACGAGGATGTGAAACAGTTGTTGGTCAAGACTGGCAAGGGAAGTTTTGTTTATAAAAGATGTTATTCTTATCTTTGTGTGAGCGGTATTTCTCAGCCATTAAAAGGAAGCGCTGACCTTTGAAGAGCCTCAGCTCGGAATTGCTTCTGATTGGTTGACTTAACTTCAATGGGTGAAGAGTCTGCTGCCCTCTACTGGGTAGTCACACTTTCTGCAACGTTTTTCCCGGTTTCGTGAAGATGCAGTGTTTTTTCTACTCATGCTCGTGTGGATGCGATTTTTTAGTACGAGTGGATGGGGCCTTAGACAGAAGGAAATGCCCTCTACCATACAGACACTTTGTCATAATAACTGATTAATAGCTAAATTGAATAAAATTACAGTAAAATCATTTAAGCATTTCGCTGCAATGCTTAAATGAACATTGAAATGAAATTAACAAAGCTGCAACTGTACCAAAGTTGGAACCTGGAATCTTAAGTTCATATATATATATATATATATTCATTCATTCATTCATCTTCATGTCGGCTTTATTCCCATTTCGGGGTTGCCACAGCGGAATGAACCGCCAACTCACTGGCATATGTTTTACGCAGCGGATGCCCTTCCCTGCCGCAACCCATCGCTGGGAAACATTCACACACACATTCACTCTTTAACACTATGGGCAATCGTTCTTATTCAATTCACTTATTCCGCATGTCTTTGGACTTGTGGGGAAACCGGAGCACCCGGAGAAAACCAACACGATCACGAGGAGAACATGAGAACTCCACACAGAAATGCCAACCGACCCAGCCGAGCCTAGAACCAGCGACCTTCTTGCTGTGAGACGACCGTGCTACCCACTGCGCCACCGTGACGCTATATATATATATATATATTTTTTTTTTTTCCTTTACAAATAATAAATAGTTAGAGTGAAAATACAAAGGGGCAGTTTCTTTCAAAATTAAGTCAAGTTCACTTCAAATATTTTCAAGAAATTATGAATTGTGAATACTTAAAGATGCCATATTATGCCATTGTAATGCTTTCAGAATAACTACATGACCCCTCAATGGCGTCAGTAACACCCTTAATAACCTTCAAAAATCAGTTCTTATAATAAACAATGCCTTTGAGGCATCTCAGATTGTTGGGCTCTGCCAAATGCGCCAAACCCGCTACTCCACCCACTGCCACTTGCTATCAGAAAATCATTTCATTTTCTGACCTACCATGTTATAAGTCCTCATACGTATTCTGCTTTGTTTAGACCGTTCTGAGTTTTTTCTTGTTGGTACACATCTATTCCTGGGAAACTTTTTCTCTTTACTGCTCAAACACTTCCGGGTAAGAGTTTGTAGACCAAAAAAAAACTGTCAAAAATCCCAGACCTTACCTAAAGGTCAAGCTATGCAAGACTAGACAGTCATTAGCTTTTAACGTTGAGATGAGCTTCATCAGTGGTTCATCTGATTAGTCAGTGGTGTGGCACTGTAATAATAGAAGATGCTATGATCCTCGAGCAGTATTGAGCTCCCAGGAAATAAAAATAACATAACACAAATATACATCAGCGAAATCCAACCTATTCCTATGTAATTGGTATAAATTCCTATGTAATTTGTATTAATGACTATACATCAATTAAGCAACTTATATATATATATATATATATATATATATATATATAGAGAGAGAGAGAGAGAGAGAGAGAGAGAGAGAGAGAGAGAGAGAGAGAGAGAGAGAGAGAGAGAGAGTTGCTTATTTGATGCATAGTCATTTATACAAATGTAATATTGGTTGACATTTTGTGCTGTTTGAAAAAGTTATAAACCCCAAATGCTGGGATTTAATCACCATCTTTACATTAAGCAAGACAATACAAGAAGTTACATTAACTAGTAAAATTCTGCCAACAAAACAGGAAATGAGCAAGTTCCTTCCAAACAGACCTTTGGCCAAGATCGTTAGGTTAGCTTTCAATACGTTTTTTTTAAAGCCATTTTGTTTAATGCTGCTGTTGTTCCCAATTTCCATCAAACGCAAAGCAGGATAAAAGCAGGAACCATTTCATCTCTGCAATTTTATTTAATGTGCAATTTGGAGTCAAGCGAGGGGGAACATATTACTTATAATACTTATTATTACAATTGTTTTATCTCAACTACCTTTGTCATTGTGCCTTGTGCCTTTAAACGTGTTCATTTTTTATATCGCTTCACCAAAGAATATCCAAATGGTACCCATTTGAACAACCCAAAATGGTTATTTTTAAAAAACAAGACTGTTGCACAGTAAATGTCAACATTAACATAATTACAAGAGACTGTGAGTCATTGAGGCACAATGACAAGGATTGTCCATGTTCACTTTTAGCCCTTAAACACTTACATAGTATGTTAAACTTAAATAGTATGTTACATCAATATATCTATGTTTAAGGGTATGATGGACACCCTTAAAATATGAATTTTTTACACACCCACTGTTATCTTGAAAGCATATCTTGGCAATTAAATGATATAAAAGAATTTGATTATGAAAAATTTTAACATGACTTGAGAGCATTCCTATCTCAAAGGTTATTTCTATTAACATCTCAAAGGTAAAGATCTATTAACATCAGTGCTGATTGTGCAGAAAATGTGATGTACTTTGGTATAAGTGGCATTAATACCAAATACGTTGATCTCACTTGATTAATTTGTATCCCTCATATGTTGAATAACACTGATAACAACAGTTTAAATATCTTTTTATTACAGAATTAGTCAGTCCGGAGCTGTTTCACAATGCTGTTTCTCTTAAAAAAATAAACCAGAAAGTCTGTTGAGTCTATTCATCATCTCGTCTCTTAAAAATAATAGGTAGACTCAGACATCACATTTAACTTCACCCACAACTTTTCACAATAAAAATGTAGTGCATTTGGTACATAGTAGATATTTTAGTTTATGTCTTTGTATAAATATGTATTGAGTATGGTTAATCACTATATACCAGATACAATATAGAATCTAAAATATGAATAACACGAATGCTAAATTTTTAAAAGAAGAATATTTTTATTAATATTTGTATATTTCTGAGCATCCCTCAGCTTGTCTTCATTCATTTGTTTTATAGTTAAACTGGATTTTAAGATTAAAGTGAAAATTCACTTTCATCGTCACTCCCTCACTGAGTTGTTTTCTGCTGCTGAACACAATAGCTACCTCATTTAAGGATGCTGCAATTTCAAGGACATTTTTTTCCAAAGCAAAGAAAAGGATATTTTTGATATTGATGGATGCTGTTTTCATCTCTCTACAAAATATATGCTTTTGTGACAAAGCTTTTTAACCTCTCATGGGTGAGAAACAGTGTAAAGACTGTCAGCTGATCTTAGGCAACGTTTTAAACACAAAGTGAGATGGTTTTCATATGTGTGTGCTTTTGTTTTTTTGCGTTGCCAGGGAGAATCTGAAGCAGGACTTCTTTCGACTGCCAGCTCAGGCCATGGTCTCAGTCAAGTGCTGCCCGTACCACTTGTATGACCGCTGTGTGTTGATGGGAGATGCTGCCCATGCTGTGGTGCCCTTCTATGGGCAGGGGATGAACGCTGTACGTGCATGGTGGTGGAAGAGTCATTTCTCTGATCAAACTGTATATCTTTTTATACTGTTAAATGCTCTCATGAATGCAAATAGAATCTGGAGGTCAGATAGTAGTGTGCAGATTATATAGTCAGCTTATTTCAATAACATCAAGTTTAAATTTAAGGATGTCTTCCCCTAAAAGATTTGAAATGATAAAATCTTAAATCTCCAGGACCTTTTCCATTACACAGCACAGCACAGTTCTGTATGGTTCTGTATGGTATTTTGCACTTGGCCGTGGAACTGACACCGTTTTAGTTCCTCCTTCGAGCTGGTTCCACAATCGATGCTAAAACCGTAACCTAACCCATTCACACTGATTGGTCGGTCAAGCAACATACCAACACTGATTGGTTCGAGAGAGTTGTCATTGCTTGCGTCATTAACTTGGGCAAAGTAGATATACACATGTGATGAGTGGATTCATTATTCACGAGAGAGGAAACCGCTTTTATTGTGTGTAATATTGTGTGTAATACTGTTGCTTGCAACAAACACAACGCTATGACTGGACAATCTTGGTCAAACGAGGAGGTTTAGACCTTCCTGTCGTTGATCGCAGAGGAGCGAATCCAGCAAGATCTCTGTCACATTTTTTATTATGTCACAGTGGCAGTGGTGCTAAAACGAAGTGACGTTGCCTATTTAACATACTGACACTATAAACAATGGGAAATCAAAGCTAGCCAAACTGCACCAAACTGAACCGTGTGGTACAGTACCATGTTGTATAATGGAAAAGCCATAATATTGTCTCATCGAATTTTGTGACAGCTCTGACATGTTTTTCTTCGCACTGTCAATCTGGACAAACACTTTTTAACAAATGCCATACAGCATCTTAAATTCTTGTAACTCTAGTTAAGCTGGTTCGAATTGATCTCCAGTCATTAAACAAAAGTTCGTTGTAGGGACATATTGTCTCTAAAAAAATAAATATTCTCTTTTTCACCAAACCTGCTTGTTTAATTAAAAATGAAATGAAAAATATATTTGTTTAATGATGCATTTGAATAATTGGCTCCTGGTATTTGTCTAAACAGATCTGGTGTCTGCGCACTATAAACATAGACACTGTGGATAAACAGTGTGGTTCAATGTGCTTCTCTAACTTATCCTCATCATTTATCTCTCCTCCTGCAGCTGATGCTGATCACCTGTTTGTTGTCCTTGTTACAGTTTTCTAACCGTTGTTTCTCCATTTGTTAGTTTCTGGTTTGTCTTTGTTTGTTTAGTTTTTGCAGGTGCTGTCCAGCGAACTTTTCGTCGATGGATCTGAGTTTGTATGTTTCTTTATACTGGGGAGGTGATTAACACCTGCCTCAGTCAGCGAGGCTCCCAGGGGCCTCACAGAGGGAACTCCTATTTACTCTACCTGATCCTCACTAGGACTTTGTGAAGCTGCTTTGAAAGCAACTGCTAAAGAAGCACTATATAAAAACTTGATTGATTGATTGATTGATTGTTTTTGGACTAAGATGATCCCAGGGTAAGTTTGAGAGACCCTTTAGATTGAGAAAGTCAAGAATGTTCCGCTACCGACAACGTTCGCTCCGCCGTTTCCGATCCGTTTTGGAGACGCATACGTACAAGTGTCTCCGGAAACATGTAGTGTGGACGGTGGAAAAAGAAAAGACGAAAGCTCTCCCGTCATCTCCTTGGCAAAATCTGCAATCGTCTGTACATAATAATATTGGTTACCTGAGAGTTTTTGTGCTACCTGTCGAGCTGAGAGACTGGAGACTCTCGTCTGCTCAAATTTCGATCAAACATTGGATGTCCTCACAAACATTGGATGTCCTCCACAAACATCCTTTTCCAGCCATGTAGATCTGTGTATAAACAGCGAATGAGTCGAGTAGTTTTTACATCACGTCGAGCACCGACAACTTCCTCTTTTGATCCACATGTCCCACCCATATCTCCGCCAGACCTCGTGAACCGGTTCAGAGACTAGCTCTGGAAGTGCTTTAGGAACGGTTCATGGAAACAAAAGAATTGCTTACATACGTGCTACAATGAAGCGTTAACAGAGCCTAGTGTTTTTGAAACGGAATACAGAAGCCAGTCTGAAAGGCCCCTGAGACCTTGCAAAAGGTGCAAAGCTCGACTTGAAGCAGCATGCACCTGGGTTAAAAGACCACAACATTAACCATTCCTCCACCATGTTGTCTTAACAGTTTTGTTTAATTTTTTACACTATTAAAAAAATTTGCTTTCGTTACGGAATTATATCATACAAGGTAAGCTGTTTGAGAAAGGTCTCAACATTTGAATGAGTACAAATTAGTGTTGAATGTGTCTTTAACTATTGTTTTGTTTTTTAACTAACATTATCTTATGTAAAATAGATTTTTGTCTCTTTGATTTTTTTACCCCTCTTACATTTATTTTTTTGCTACACAGGGCTTCGAGGATTGTTTAGTTTTTGATGAGATTATGGACCAGTTTAATGAAAACATAGGTAAGACTCTCTTCTGAAAACAATAAAATAAGTCTAAAAATACCTGGCCAAGAAAAAGTTTGAGAGTATATTATATATAGAATATATCTAAGCTATAAAAAGTTATAGTTACTATGTTTTAATGTTCTGCAGCTGCTGTGCTTCAGGAATACACAAGAGTTCGTGTTCCTGATGATCATGCCATCTGTGATCTGGCCATGTACAACTACATTGAGGTATTGTTGGCTAGAAAAAAAACATTTAGTTAACTGTTATTCTGAGCATCAACTTGCCATAGCTTACAAAAAGCAATTGTTAAAACAAAAACAAAAAAACACTACATGTGAAATCGTGATTTGTCACAGATGAGAGCGCACGTCAATTCCAAGTATTTCCTCTTTCGAAAGTACTTGGACAATCTCCTTCACTTCATCATGCCCAAAACAATCATACCTCTTTACACTATGGTCAGTTATTTTTTGTTATTTTGATTAAAGCTTTTTTTAGCCTGTGTGGGATTGATTCTTTAATAATTCATGTTTTGTTTTGTCTTTTAGGTCACTTTCACAAGGACGCGCTACCATGAAGCTGTTAAACGTTGGCATTGGCAAGATAAGGTGAAGATTTGTATTTAAAAGCAAAGTGAAGCACAGAAGGCTTGAAGAGAATTTTAAAGGCACAGCTTCCAGACGTTATCAATATTATATCACCATATGATGGGAAAATTTTTTGGAACCCCTCCCCCACACGATATTCAGATGTTTTTCATTTGTTTCCAAATGAAATGCATTCATTGTAAAACCAAATGTTTCTTTCATTGGGTTTATCTTAGGATGATTATAGCCCTGACTCTAATCTTTAAGTAAGGTTTTGGTGGTATTTTACAGATGATAACTCGGGGCCTGTGGTTGGGTGGCTGTCTCTCAGTGGCTGGTGGAGCTGTCCTTGTGGTCAGATACTCTCAAAAACTCCCAAGCATCTCTGCAGGACAGCTGTGGAGCCAAATTCTTGCTTTGAAAAGCTTCTGAATTGGAGGAAAATGAAAGCCTTAAAACCCCTTTATCATTTAGCATAGTCATGTTTTTGGATCCATGTTTACAACTTATATTAAAGGGAAATAGAAAATGAAATTTAGACTCTTAGTTTAACTTTTTCTTAATAAGAAATAATCCCTCTAACAGCTTGTACATTTGACTGGACTAGTAGTGTTTTTAATTCACATCTATTCACAAAAGTATATGGACATATTTATTTAGATTTATATTCAATTATGCCTTCCTAGAAAGTAATGCTTGAGTAGTGTTCTGCTTGACTTTTATGATTAACAAGACTTATTTTAAAAACAATCAGTATTGGCTTGACCTTTAATTTAACTCTTTAATGACATTTTTACGTGGATGATTTAAAGCAATTGTTTGTAGATATTTAATCAACTTATACAAGGTTTTATCATATAAAGAAGTCATGAGTTTTAAATGGTTTTATTAATATTGTGTAAAAACACATACTTCCTCTTTCACATCTCATATGATCATTTTTGCTTTGAGCTACTAAAATTGTTCAGTACAACATAAAAATATATTATTTGCAATATTTTTTCCTTCTGGTTTTAAGAGAGATGAATGGACATAAATGTATGGAGAAAACTACAAGAATGAATAATTAAAGTAAGAGTAACCACAAAGTAAGTTTGTATTTCATTGTTCAGACATCTTTCCCAAGCACTTCATTTTTTTGTAGTTAAAACTTGTTTAACTTTTCACAGATAAATTTTTTAAACAGAAAAGATATGACTTGGATTGTTATGTATGTCTTTTAGCACCCAAATTGTATGTAAAAAGTGAAAAGTTGGGCTTAATACAATAAAGAATTGTAATGACTAGCAGGCATTGTTCGAAGATAGTCCTTCACTGAAAATCAAAACGGATTGTGTCATTGCTTCTTACCTCCAGGGGGTGATAATTTTTCAGTTGGCAGTATCAGGATGAGTTAGACAGATTTGGTTGCAGTTAGCCTGCAAAGTCTGTGTTCTCACGTTTGGATCCTCATACAAGTTGGATGTAAAAAAAAATTCCCACACATTTTAAAAATCATTTATTTTTACTTCATTGGAAACCTTACCCACAGAATAGTAGAACATCTAACAAAATGTACTAGAACAAAACACTTCCTAGATTAATCAACTTTTAATAAGCTCAATGGTACAAAGCTTTAATCTAAAAAACTTTACGACTTTGTAATACACTTGTCTCCTCTAGAGTTATACTTTGACATATCGTCAGTGCGTTCACACAGAACAGCAATAGAGCAAACAAAATAGCTGTACTTGCACCGCTTGACCATCTGAAGTTCACCTGCCTCTAAAAAAAAAAATGAATTTCCGTTCGACTCGCGTGGAGGCGGAGCTTCTCGCAGAGCTGAAAAAAAAATAAACCATGGCGGACGTGATATGAAACATGATAGGGTTTTTTGTTCTTCATTTACGCAATTTTTAATGGTTGAAAGCCCTTTTGACTTGGTCGCCTCTGTCTACCAAAGCCTCCAGAGATGCACGCAGCTTGGTGAGCGTCATGAGGTCATCCTGGATGGAAGAGGCCATTTTATTTTAGTGACAGGAGACAGGATAGGCCCCAGCGGTATACTCCTCTCGCGGACCGCAGAAAATCTCTACCTCTTCTCTGACCCTGCGGCTTTTTTCAGCATGTTTCCACTGATATATATATAAATCCACCCATCGGGTGAGTTCTAGCTTGCTGGCTTTAGCTAAAATGGTGTCACTTTGATATTTAAATTGAGCAGTAAAACATGTTTAACCTACCAGGTTTTCTGACCTCCTCACTCACTTTCTTCCAACAAGATCCTTCTTGTTTCTGTCTTTGTAAAATATTATTTGTTGAGTTGTAAATGACTGGATGTCCGCACACAGCTACAATCAGCTTGTCCTCCGTGTTGTTTTTAATTTTCCCTCTCAGGAAAAAACTTGTCACTGAAAAATCAGTTCCTGATTGGTAGACGCGAATTCTCTCAAAGTTCAATCATTTGAACTTAGGCGACGTCTCTAAAGTCGCAACGCGCTGTTCGTGCCATGCCTGTGACTTGCTCCGCTTGACTTGTGTCGCACCAATTCGCACGAGACCATACACTTAACATGGAAATCACTCACGCGTCCCGCATCACTCGCGTTCAGTGTGAATATAGTGTTAGACTTTTCACAAAGATAACACTTCTAGTCTATCATCAATACCTCTTACGAACAGAACTGTATGCATCTATATATGTCAGTGTCTCTTTGAACTGGGTACTTTTGAAATGATAAAATATGGAGGATAAAAAGAAGTCTTGTTTATCCATGTTTAAAAAAATGTCATCTTCTGAGTCATTCTTTATCATCATGGTAAGTGTCAAAGTGGTCGTACTTGAATCACCTTGATGTCTTGTATGTCACTGCATTTGGAGGTGACATCCAGAGGATGAGTGTCATTGCTTGCAATGATGAATACAATGGAGGAAGAGCTGAAAGTTACTCTCTTTTTGGGCCGGTCAGCACGGCTCTGTGACATCACAATTGGTCGGATGGGATGCTCAATGCGAGCCAATGGTCGGTCCTTAATGGTGTGCTGCAAACTAGCCAGACGTGAACAGAGCATCTGTAACATGCATCTGCGGAACTGAGCAATCAGAAAACATAAAAGGTATACATTAACATACACAAATATTCACAATAAAAGTTGCAAATGAATGACTCCCGCTGACCTTTCTGCTCATGAAGGCATAGATAACTGGATTGTAGGCAGTGCTGGATTTGGCAAAAAGAGAAGGGATGATAGCAACAGTGGGGGAGACCACGCTCTTCTTTCCAAAGGCTTCAAGCATGGAGACCACAGCATAGGGTGTCCAGCACACCAGGAAACAGGATATCATCATCAGGAACATCACTGCTACTTTCTTCTCATATCGCAGAATCTTTATTGTCTGAACTGTTTGCAAATCTTGAATGGAGCGAAGCTTGAAGAAGAGCAGAGAGAAAATTTTCAAGAACCAATATTATTTGACTATTGTGAGACGTGATATTGATCTCATGACTCTCGAGAATGTCCAAAGTTAAGGTAATTGTTATCTCTTTAAAACCCCCAATTTGGGGGTGGCAACGAGTTTTAGAGGTGAGCTGCTGAAGTTTTGTGATAGAATGCATGGAAGTGAGTCAACAGCAGGGGTGGGCAAGGAGGGCCATTGCCATGTAAAGTTTTACTTCAACCTTCATTCAACACACCTGATTCCACTAATAAATTTCATTTTAGCTGGTTTGAAAATACTGCTTAGCCTCTTGAAACAGGGGTGGGGGAAAACAGCAGTGGCAGCAACCCTCCAGGAATGACTATCCACCCCTGGTCTAAAATCATCTGAAAAATGTGTGTCTTTTACTCTCTCAGACTATCACTGAAACGTTCACCATCAAAAACACAATAATCAAAGTAGGATTACTTGTTAGTGCTGGATTTTTTTTTAATGTTTAGGTCATTCAAGCCTCCATATTCAGGTGAAAGCTGAAAATAATTATGTAGATGACAATAATACTTCTCTGTGTTAAATAAATTGTCTGTTGTTTTCCCACAAAAATAAACACGCACACACACACACACACACACATTGGCACATCTGCCAGTTACTTATCTGACAGTCATTGAAGATCTGTATCCACTCTCATGAACCACGTCATGCCTTACCATCACCCACGGAGGTTTGGACGCTAACCACTTCTATCCCAGCCCCTTCCATGAACTGTGTATGTCACCGTGATCACCTGCTGTGTTTACAGCGTGATCGCTAGCACTCAACATCTGCTTGCCATACTGCTTGTGTGTTACTTTATTGATACCTTTGAATAAACCTTGTGAAAAGATAACCTTTTACACATATAGACGCTGCCATTACTAAAGTTCTACCTCTTTTCAAAGCAACTGACCAGGAATCAGTAATTACGTCTTAGCCAAATGCTAGTCAGCCATCAATCCAAACACAGAGATGTTATTTTGTCTAACGTAATGTGTTGATGGTCAGGGTTTGAGGACTGGGCTTCGCTGATCGATGTACTGTATTTGGATATCTTGAACCACAATTTACGAAAATCTTTTTATAACAAAATGACTGATAGGTGTTCTGTCAGTAAACGTTGAAGGTGTGTAAGCTTCGTAAGTGTGTAATTACAGTTAGTCCAGAATCCAGCAGCTAGCGTTCTCACAAGAAAAAAGAATTATGATCACATTACACCGGTTCTATGCTCTTTTCATCGGCTTCCTGTACTATAAGATACTGCTCCTTGCCTTTAAGGCGCTGAATGGCCTACCTGAGCAGTCTCCTCTCACGATATATTCCAGCTCGCTCTCTCCGATCACAAGAAGCAGGACTATTGATTATTCTGCAAATTAGTAAATCCACCAGAGGAGGAAAAAGTTCTCATACAGAGCCCCGAAGCTCTGGAATAAACTCCCGAATGTTGTCCGCAGCTCAGCTACACTCACAAACTTCAAAACTAAATTAAAAACATATCTGTTTAATCTCGCATTCGAATAATTGGCTCCTGGTATTTGTCTAAACAGATCTGGTGTCTGAGCGCTTTAAACATACAAACTGTGGAAAAAACAATGCGGTTAAATTTTTCTATCTAACTTATCACCATCATTTATCACTCATCCTGCAGAGGATGCTGATCACCTGTTTGTTGTTTGTTACATTTTTCTAACCATTGCTTTTCGTTTGTTAGTTTCTGTTTTGTTTTTGTTTTTTCAGGTGTTGTCTGGCGAACTTTTCATCGATGGATATTAAGTTTGTATATTCTTTATGCTGGGGAGGTGATTAGCACCTGCCTTAGTCAGCAAGGCTCCCAGGGGCCTCACAGAGGAACTCCTGTTTACTCTACCTGATCCTCACTAAGACTTTGTGAAGCTGCTTTGCTATATAAAAAACTTGATCGATTGAAATTGCTTTAGAATCTGACATTTCGTCAGTTTGAGGCACTGGCCGCCTGAAATAAACTTTAAACCATGTGGGATCAGTTTGGATAAGATGAGGTTATACTCTCCTTCTTCTAAATACAGATTTGGGATCAGATACTGCTAACATATTGATTTTTGTTTTTGGTAGAAGATCACAAATAAGATAAAAAAAATTCATTTGGAAACTCAATTCTTCCATCATTTTATTTGGTTGTGTTTTGTGTAATTGTTTACAATAAATACAAAAAATATATACAATGTTCAAGGAGTGTGTCTGAATGTGGTTATGGGTAAAAAAAGAAAGTTTCTGTGCTCTGTGTGCAACAACTTTCTAATGTTTTTCTGTTTGTCACGTTTTGTGAGCACCTCCATGCAACAAGGATTCAGTGTTAAACAGTTTAGTAAAATACAGAGTTGCCCTTGAGTTTTTCAATTACCAATGGCCTTTTAAACATTGTTTTAAATGACAAAGTATATATATGTATCAATGAAAGTCTTTTGACATATTTGACCCGAAAAATGTTCCTAAATGGGTTTTTTTTTCATACCTGCTTTCCTTTGTGCTACAAGAAATACACACTTTTGGAATTATTAAGATGACATTTTATGAGATTTTTTGTTAAGATACATTTTAAGAAAGTATTTTATTATGTGAAGAGATGTAAAGACTATGCTGTCTGTAGTTATTATGTACAAATAATATTATGTACAAATCTGTTTAATTCCGGATGTGTATTAACATGCAATTAAACAGCATATTAATCATGAGACAGTATTTATAAAAAAAATCTAAATGGTTTCCACATAGTACTGTAAGGTGCAAAGAATTTCCGCTCAAGCTTATTGCATTAACGAGAGGAAATGGAAGCATCAAAGCCTCAGAAGTCTTACGGCACTTGTTTACAGAAACAATATCTCTTGTGAGTCATGCTCACATTATTATCGTTACACAGCTGAAAGAGCAGCGCTGAAATCTGCTGAGTTTGACTGCGCTTCAGTCAGAGCCCTTGGCATTGAGGAACTGGGTCACCACTGGAGGGAGCCATGTGTTGATGGGAACATCTGCAACATAACCTTAAAATGGCTTTCATAACTCTGTTTTTCTTACATTTCTTTCAATTCAGTTCTCAGCTGTAAGGCAGTCTTTCACACCTGGTACCATCTTTGATGGTAAAATCTTTGCGTATAGAACATAGATCTGTCATGTAGTTATTTGTATCATTTACAGAGTAACTACCTGCCATGTATACCAAACTTATTTAATTAAACTATTCCTTGTTTTCCCTAACAATTTACCATCTGTCCATTCTTTGTTTTGGTGCAGAATTCAAAGCTGGATTTGACATCATGTTTTCTTAGTAGCAGGTACTGTTGCCTCTCAGCAAAGAGGTTCTTATTTCAATTTCAGCATAACTCTCTTGTTTTCTAGACAAGACTTTATCGTGTATGTATTTACTGTTACAGAGTCTTATCCAAAGTGACTTTGAATAAACACTTAAAGTGTCCTCTGTTGTCACAGAGAATGCTGACTGGCCACTCTTGTCTTTATATGGATGGAATATTGACCTGTGCAGGGCATGTCATTGCTTTTCCACTCAAGCAAAGACCAAAGTGAGCTTTAGTAGGTCTTTTCTAATGAATGTTCATGTGGTCAATAAATATAAAATTGGTTAAATGAACCGCACACGTTGGCAGATTCTTTGCCTCTCTCAAGTTTACACAGGAATCATTGTTTATAGATTTTCTGTGATTTTCTATATCTGAGAGTAATCCAGATCTCAAACTACATAGAAGCAGCATGTGGCACAGACCCAGGCATTCAACCAGAAAACTCCTACATTTTGCGGCAGGGAAAAACATGAATGAAAGTGTGGCTGATTAAGCAATCCCTGCTGAGAGAACTGGTGTTGAATTTCAGTACAGCTTCACAGACACTGTCAACAAAGGATTCAAGAATTTGTTAGTACGGGTTCTGCTGTTTTTAAAAGATATACCATATTAGGAATCCAAAACACTCCTTGAAGATTTGTGGAGTTTACACAATAATCAATTGCACCCCAATTTTTTTTTTTGATAACAAAAACAATTAAACGTTTTCTACGAGAGCTAGTGTTTTCTACACAATTCAAACCAAGAAAAATGTTTCCTTTTATTTTTAGGTAATAAGCTCCTTTTTTCAGCTCAAAGGAAGTTTACCATTTTTCTATGGAAGGACATTTTGTACACCAACATTCCGAGTCTTTTTTTATTTTATATTGAACTTTGCTCATGGTGATGGTTAATAGGGAACTTCCTATTATGTATGCAAAAATGCTGTTAAACAGACTGATCATTCAATTTCCCCTAATTAATCTAATTAATCATCCTTCTCTTATGCTGGCTCCAATTGTTCAAGTAGTGAAGCACTTTATATCAGTGACTAGTCCAGATCTTCTCAGTGATAAAACATGCATATTTCTACAGACTGATGTTTTTTCGACTGTTCAGAATGCTCTTCAAAATGACTTCTAGCTTTCTCCATAAATAAAGCAGAGTGAAAATGAGCATCCACTTAAGTTTGAGCACACTATCACTTAAAGAATGTTTTTCGGGAAAAACACTTAGCTACTTTACTAAAAACTAAATGTTTACATTTGTAAGATCCTAGTTTGTATGACCCCAATTTGAAAGGTAATGTACATTTTTTTACGGAAGAGGGACTTATGGCGGCAACTAGCTAAAACATGGAATTAACATCATTTTACTAATCACTTTTTTGCTAACGATACAATACAGCACTGGAAATTTTGTTTCTACCGAAGATGTCCTGGAAGGAACATTATGTTTTTCTAATGCTGTGTAGGTTTTTAGTTATTCTATTAGTCATTTGCAGTGGAAGCTATTCTAAAGACATTAGAAGAGCAGATAAATGGCAGAATTCTCAGATCTGAGCTCCAAATATAAAGTAAACCAGACTGTAACACCAATCTCTGAGCCTTTAGCTCTCTTGGTGATGTACAAACGCAGACAAAAATCTGATATTTTCAAATCATAGTCGCTGGAGAAGACTATCTTTTACTAAAATACTTCCAGGAAAAGACGCATTTGTAGACACTTAATAAAGTATACAGTAGCAGGTGTTAATTTCCATCTAATTGTTTTTTGTAATACTATTTAGTACTAATAAAGTTGGCTTTGATTGGATATTTATGGTAAAAAGAATGCCTTCTGGGGGATGTGGTTTATTCTTCTGCATATGCGTGTCAAAACGGAGCTGCATTTCGTTCACACAGAAGATAGATAGCAGGCGCATGTTATTTGTGATATGAATGAATACACACACAAAACATCTGATTTCACTCAAAAATATGCCACAACATAAACTAAGATGACTCAATACCAAACTGTTTTTGAAAATCAACATAGGCCTGTTCAAATCCTATTTATTTTGCTGCACACTTCCATTTTGATACATGAGAATATATTGACTTACCATTTTCACAGTGTATAAGATGTTTCCATAACAGTAAGCCATGACCCCCACTGGGACAAAGAAGCATCCGAGGAGGAAGAAAAGAATGAAAGATGCGTCATTGGGATCTTTGGATGCCCAGTCCAGGGAGCAGCCTAACTGATGCACTTCCAGAGTGTAGCGGTTCCAGCCCAACAGAGGAGCTCCAGTCCAGGCCAGCGAGTAGAGCCAGATGTGTGTAATGGCTCTCCAGGCCCAGGGGAAATCAATGACCTTGGCATGTACCACACGGATGTAACGCTCATATGCCAGGCCAGAAAGGGTCATGATGGACACAATACCTTAAGGGAGAATGAAGAGGTTACTGTCAACTTGACCCAGAAACATAAATGGGTGGCTCAGCTGGAAACAATATTTTCCTTGAAGAAAACATTATCTATTTATAAACCCTTTGCTACATCTATTTTAAGGTGTTCCATTTTGTTGAAGTTTGAAAGTTCCTCTTGATGTAACCCAAGTAGTTGTTGCAAATGCTTTAACAAGTATGACTATCGTAAAACATCATAGATAATGGGTAAAACTGGCGTTTAGTTGATTTCACAGCTAATTCTTTAAAAGCACTTATGTGTGAAAAATACATGTTTGTGTTCTAAGAATTATTCACATGAACCAAATAATCAGTAATCTATCGTTTTTTTTGTGAGCCACTCCTATGATGCTCTTGTAAAGATGTTTTATACCGTCAGATGTATATAAATTGATAACATTTTCATTCTCTACTTTTTTTTCCATCATGATTTATAACAGGTTCTTGTAAAGCAACCACAATGTTAATTTATTAGAAAAACAATATAGACTTTTAATTACAGTTCCAGTGAGAATTCTTGGACTAGAAACTCAGAGACACGTTTCCCCAATTACCCAAACATCCAGAACGCCCTCTGTGACGGTGGCCGACCCGTGGAGGCAGCACTCACATGTTTCCTATCATCTGTCAGGTGCACGGTATAACACACGGATCTCTTTCCTTATCAAATCAAGCTCGAGGGACTTTGTTTGAAAAATAAACCAAACAGGTGCATTAGAATTGCTTATTTATTTATATTATTTATTTAAAATACTACATTATTGATAGTGGGAAAATACTTATGCAAATGCTTTGAAGAAAACAGGAATGCCAGACCAAAGCCAGACAATATCTCATCTGTGCCAACTTCAGAAGCAATATTGTTCGGTGGGGACTTTAGACTTTAACATTTAGAACATTTGGGATTAGAACAAATTTATGGCTGCAGGTGTTTAATATGAAATGACCTTTTCACATCGATCTTTCATAAATGAGATTAGGATGGTCTATAAAGCGTATCACCTCACAGATGCCTTACTGGTTATTTCTGCTCCATTAAGCTGTCATTATCCATGCGACTTAATCTTTCCTATGCCAGATGGACTTTTATTGCACTAAATATGTCAGTTTCAGAAAGATGATTGGGAATCCTTCTATGTCTTTGAAACGGCAAAAAATTAAGCTCATGTTCTGAGGAGAAATCTGTGATGATATCTGATGTATAGTGATTAAATCAGGTAACGATTAAACATTTGATGTATATTAATTAGATGATGACCATTTTTTTTTTATTTCCTTTAGATAATTCAATATGCTGTATTTATTTAACTGTCCTAGTGACTTGAGTAAGGTTGCATTGTTTGGTAGATAATAATCAACACATTTTGATCAAGTTTGAATTAAGCCTGACATGGAATCACTTTTTCAGATTTAACTATCATGATGTGGATTGAAATGTGTGTCAAGATATGGGGATAAAATGCCTTTTATTTATGCATTCATAATTCATAGGGTCACAAAGGTCTCTCGCAGGTTAATGGGAGTCAGGCATGGTAAACATCACTCACGCTCTCCTGTGGGCCATTTTAGAATCACCAATCACCCTGACATGCTTGTTTTTGCTCTGTGGGAGGAATTCCTGGTCTAAAGGCATGCATGGAAGCAGAGGGACATGTAAACCACACAGATATCAAGTCAAGGATAATAGTTGCCGAAAAGCAATATGCAACATGTTCCATTTGAACTTCTTTTTTTGATTTTGTACTTCATGATACAAGTTTCACCAACCCATATTTTGAAGATTTGATGCCAAAACACATACTAATAAGTTGACTAATTAGATTTTGGGATTATATAAAAAGAGATGGCTCTAACATTGCCTGTAAGAAGCAGGAAATACTGCTTCTAATATTTGCTATTTTAAATCGTGTCCAAAGATTGTTGATTGATGTGTAATGCTAATTATACCAAGTTCATGCAGGGATTATTTACCCTAAACCTAAATTATACCCTTTATTTATAATGAAATCGTGTGTAACTTTAAAATAGTTCAATAATAATATTAGCAATAATGTGCAGCAGGGAAAATTTATTTATTTCTTCACTAATTAAAAATGGACCAATAATGTGCATTTCGCAGACAGAGCCAAACATCAGCTTTGTGAATTATTAATAGAAATACAGTCCTTGAGTATCGTGATCTCTGGTGAGTGAGGTGCTACACACTACCGACGATTTAAATTCACAAATAAAAAACGCACAGAGAAACCTTTTCAATAGTTTTGACGGGTTTAAGGGGAAAGATTAGGTGAGAAACTGACCGAATAAACTGTTGCTGAATCCATCCCAAACACAAGTAGCAGAACTGAAGATCCATCCTCTCTTGACGCACGAAACGAAGGTGAAATTGACTCCAGTGAGGGACACCAGCAGGTCACTCACACTTATATTCAATATTAACAAATTAGTGGGTGTCCGGAGTCTCTTGAACCTGTAGTAGAGAATAATGACGATGATGTTATTACAGAAACCCAGGACTCCAATGGATCCGATGGTGAACGTCAGGAGTTTATAAGTCTCGTCCGTGAAAATATAATTGTACTTCTCCAGGTTAGCTTCAGTCGGTGTTATGTTCAAAGCACTCATTTCTTTTCAGAGAGGCTTCCCAGCATCTTGGTGAGTGAAACAAGCGTCTTCTGGTCAGTGACCCGATTTAGCAGCCCCTCTGAAGGGAATCAAACTCTGCGGCGCAGAGAGATTGGAGTTCAGTGTGTCGGCGAGGTTGAATTCATCAAACAAGAAAAAGTGCCATCTATACTCAGAGAAAAGCATCAGAGTTCGCTTTCGCTCCATGAGAAAGCGCGCGGAATGTGCTGCTGTATGCTGGACTCTCACTCCCGAACCGTGCTGCGTGGATGCGTGCGCCTCGAGTGTGCAGCGCGCATGAAATGTGCAGTGCGCCTCGAGTGTGCAGCGCGCATGAAATGTGCAGTGCGCCTCGAGTGTGCAGCGCGCATGAAATGTGCAGTGCGCCTCGAGTGTGCAGCGCGCATGAAATGTGCAGTGCGCCTCGAGTGTGCAGCGCGCCGATGTGAGCGCTGATCTCTGTGAGCGCTGATCTCTGTGAGCGCTGATCTCTGTGAGCGCTGATCTCTGTGAGCGCTGATCTCTGTGAGCGCTGATCTCTGTGAGCGCGACGTAGCGCTGGCTTCGTTATGGCCGTTCAGACACTTGTGCAGAGTGAGGCTTGTCCATTTGTCATTTTCTGTATAAATAGTGGACCCTGAAATGAACCACTTTCATTTAGTGACCTACACTTATCTCATGTTGGTTTGTGTTCTAAACTATTAAGAAGACTGTTGCTGCAATTCAATCAGCACTATCCACACTTTTGTGAAATTAGATAGTTTGGGACCATTATATCCCATTAGTCATCACAATAAGTCTGCTCACTTGAGAATAAGTGTATATGACCAAAATAGACCAAAATATATCATTTAAATGTGACAAATAATTATAGATGGATTCTCATACCATTCCTGTTTGATTCAATGTACTTTTGACTGCATTCAGCACAGACACATGCATTAGATGCAAAGGCATGGTTGAGAATACATTGATCTTAAAAGAAAAAAAAACTAGATCGTAATGAAATCTAAAGGATAAGTGAACAGCAGGACACCATATCTGCCCAAATTCCAAAGGTTTTCCAGATGGCCATCAATTCACTCATGCGCATGTGGCAAGGAGACTGTGTGTAAATAGTGCTTGACTTCTTCCAAATAAGATTTTTTTAATTCTTATCAAGAAAAGGTTTCAGATTTGAGCTCCAGAAAAAAATGGCACGCTTGAATGTTTAACACAATGACTCATTTTTAAGCTTTATTTTAAATTCTCTGTTAGGACACTTTTAATAGAGATATTTAAATATGTACATTTTCTAAAAGTAATCACAAGGGTAGAAATGTGGATAGACTACAAGATAAAAGGTGTGGAATGCAATTTTAGAAAAAAAAATTGAGCTGGTGTGGTTCCATCCTAAAAAGCATCAACGAGAATATTATGGTCTTGGGCCATTTTCGATTTGGTCATCAGTGCCTCCTAAAGATAACTCACCCCATCTTTAATGTTGCAAAAAAAATATTAAAAGGGGCCACAAAGCTTTAATAATTCAGTGTTATGGACAAATGGTTTACACAGGACATATCAACTGACTAAAAATTTCACCAGTTATAAAATAATAATTAATTAACACTTAATGTGGTATCTGATGTTGAAAGAGTTTTAATAGAAACCCGAGACAATGGTTTCCAATTCCATTATTCTTTATTTGTGAATAATGCATTTTGCAGAATTCTGAATATCTAAGATATCCCCACTGTGACACCTTGTCTCCTAGGGATTCCATGCTGAAGAGCTTCCTCCGCTGGTAAAACATTTTCACACACATAACATTCTTGTTTCTGGTCTTTCTCTTTCTCCTGAATCCTCCTGTGTGTTGGCATTCAACTGCAGCCTGTCTGCAGCCCCTAAATTCCTTAAAGATGCCATATGAAGATAATGTGAATTTTCTGACATTGCTGGCATTTCGAAGTGTTGTTCCCTCATCAAAAACAAGCATCAAGTTGTTCTTAGATTAGTTCATGCAGGTTTGAGAGCAATTTTTTTTTGTGAGCTGAAAATGGCTAATTTTGCTTAACACCACCCTTTTTCCTTATCCCCACCCAAGCCCCACCCACTTGTCAATCTTATTAATCGTAATACATCTCCTCTCTTTAATGAGCGGGAAACAGAGTTTGACCAGGAGGTGTTAGATCAGTAAACCCGCTCTGGATAGACAATTCCAGAGAAGTGCGTTTTTGGCTGTCCGGAGCCGAACCTTTTGTTTGGATTACCAAAGAATGAGTTTATTTGTTAGAAATGGCTCGATTTTGTGTCTGCCGTCAGAGAAAACTTGGAAAGATTACATTTGTTTGTGAGCAGCACTTCACATTCACCTGGTTTATCAACAATAAGAGTTTGATGTAGGATTTATGACGAGGCTGGCTCTTCCACCAGCTGCTTTTCCAACTCTCCTGTGTTCATTGATTTGGAGATCCAATCGTGTGGAATGAACACTACTAGATCTTCGATTGGCATGTTACTGCATTTGTAAAATGTACACCTATAATAAAATAAATAATTCACAAAACAGTAAAATATTGCATTATTGCAGTTATTATCAATGCAGTATAGAGGGCTCAGATAATTATTGTAAGTGTTATAACAAGGGCATAATATGGGACCTTTAATGGCAGACTCCTTGAACTTATCTGCACAAAAAAAAAACTATAAAACCACAATTACTTGCAGAAAGACATGCATCTAGCTTAAAACAAAACACAAAATCCATTAACTAATGCAATTTAACTAAAACAGACTCAATTAATTACTATGAAATGAATGTCTATGAATTAAAACTACCAATGATGTTAAGAATAAAAAACTATGAATTAATCAAATTAACACAACATGATAAAGAGACAAACAAGATGTCAATAGTTTTTGTTTTTTTCTTTGAATTTATTTTGTTCCTGAGATACCTATAATGGCACTGAAGAAGCAGACTATGAGTTGTTTGATACTCTTTGTGTTTTATTGATGTGTGTTATTTTAGTCCTGATTGGATTTTATGTACATTTATGTACATGTAAGCCAATAGTTTATTCATAAAAAACTTTACAATTGGTTTGCAATAGGAATTGATGCATTAAAAAGATTCCACTTAATTTTATAATAACAATTTAAAATAACCATATATTGATAGTTTATTGAAGTTTTTTCTGGACATTTTTTTTCCTATAAATAACTCAAAAATGTGTTCAAATGTAGAAAACTTAAAAAAAATGGTTGCAGTTTGTGTCCTACTTTTTCTTTATTGTTTTTCTCTTCATTATCAGGAGTTGATGGATGTCACTGAGGTGTGTTTGCAATACCTGTACTTTTATTTATGTTGTTTACAATAACAAAAAATTCCGACCTTAAGGTCTAATTATCAATCAAATTATCAATTGTACAGCAGTACAGTAGTTTTAATTTAAACTACACAATATAATTTTGCGTAGTGTCATTTACTATTCATGTAAAATATTTACAAATACAAAGGAAAAGATGAACTATGTTGAATAAGTCTGGAAAGAGAGTTAAACAGTGAACCTAAAAAACACAAATTGAGTATTTCTAAGAACCTAAATTATTTTCATTAAAAATGCATCAATACATTCTTAACATTTTCATTTTGAACTACACATGATCTTATTGGCATAGGTTCTTATACAATCCCAAACTGTAAAATCATATTTAAGTTAAAAACACAATGATGCCCATGTTGTCTGAAGTCTAAAAGAATGTTATGCTGTTTACAGCTGACATATAATGAGCGGTGAATTATATGAACCAGCCTTTCAGCATTCTGGGACATTATTAATCATCATAAGCTGTTCCCTGATCACCTGTGCTTCATCTACATGTTTGTAATTTCACAAATCACTACTGAAGTAATCGCTTCAGTGCCTGTAAGCTATAAAAATCAAATGCAATATAATGTTATGAATATAAAACACAGTGTTATTTATATGCATATATATATATTTTTAAATGTGTCATTACATGAAAATTACATGGCACATTTTAGAAATGGAAGATTTCCAAAGTGATGAACATAATTTTAACATATAAAACCATTTTACAATATCAAATTCATTGGAACATTCTGACGACTCCTATGTGCCTGATAATGCGATCTCTACTTCTGCATCAAAGAGAGACGATGCATCTCCAAAGGAGACAGTACTTCGCTCTCCCCATCTGGGGACTGCAGGTTATGCTGTGGAGGAGATAGCCGAGATGCTTAGGATGCGAGGTGCCTGGAGAGAATGGGTTACAGGTGGCTCTAACCGTCGCAATTTAAATCTCCAGGCTGGACGCATGGTTTATGGGGTCGTGCGGGGACCGCAGCCTCCCCGATCCCATTTTTTCCAGAAGTGAGCTGACCAGAACTGGAAAGGCACCTCTTACTGTAAGAAAGGAGGTTGCTCAGTCTCTGCTCTCTCGCTCCACTTGATGGCGCAGTAGCTTGATGCGATTCCCCAGGTAGAGCACGCTCTAGCGGTGCATTATGCCTAGGTAACCCTGCCCCTTCGTGTGATCAGGAGAGGCTCCCATCTTGCTAGCTAAGGTGTGTTGGACCTGACTTCGAGAGTTTATGCTGCTGCAGTTCAAGCTGCCGCTGCCCTGCATGTCATGGCAACCAGGTATTCCAAGCCTAGTTGTCCCCAGGTCTTATGGATGACCTGACAGCTGCTATAGACTTACGGCTTGAGGCAAGCTCTATGGCCACACGATGTCTACATTGGAAGCCCACTGACGCCTTCTTAGGTGACCCAAGCTGAAGTGTTGTCACATGATCGGAAACATTTCCTCAACGTATCTGTGATCCCAGATGGTCTTTTCGGCATAGCCGTAGAGGACCTTACGTCACAGGTCTCTACAATCAGGAGGCAGGTGGAGACGTGGCAGGTCCCCTTCTAAATCAGCTCCCCTACCACCTGCTCAAAGCCGGAGAAACCTCTTCAGTCCTCCTCGGATAATCAGCCCCGTGCCAGAGTCAGCAGCGACCTTGGAGGAGTTGATGGAGGAGCAGTCCTGTTCTGGGGCCCCTTCAACATCATCAGGGGAAGAGGTCCATCGCAAGCGGCCATAAGACAGGCTACCCAGGGAGTCCAGCTGCCATGCAGGTTTCGCCACCAGCACGCCTCCCCTTGGAGAGAGGTGGTGCAACCACCATCGGCAGCGGACCCAGAGGTGGTGTCTGATGCAGTGTAGTCCAGTCCAGATGGTTTCCAGCTTCCGTGTCGGAGTCCACCTTGAGCTGGAACCGGATGCTGCTCCAAGGTCGAAACTGAATGTCCAGGTGGGTCTCCACCTAGGCTCCCTTCGGACCCCACCGCTAAGTCCGCTAGTATGTGAAGTGTGACGTTTCTATTAAGTTCCCTTGGCTTATACTCACTATCTGGCAGGCTCTCAACTGCAGTTCGCTGTCAAGCCACCCATTTTCAAATTGTCATGTTTTACGACCACTGGTGACTAGACACAAGTTGAAATATTCTAGTTTTACAGCTTGCAAAAAGATTTGTTTTGAGAGGTTTTTGTCTATTTTTAAGATCCAACAGCATTTCGTATAAGCTAGCCTTTTTTGCTAATTAAGAATTCCTGCCAAGTCAAATTCTCTTGCCCCATTGTCAGTTTCTTTTGCTTGATCTAGGAAGAGTTTATCAATATTTGAGGTTTTTTATTGCTTTTTTAAGTGCAGATATCTTGCATCAAAGTTAGTCCACAATTGGATGACAGTCTAAAATTAATGATTATAAATCTAAATGTTACTATTGTGGTAATATGTGTTGTTGTGTGTAAGTTGTTCTATTAAGGTTTGGGGGATTGGTGATTTATTTATGGTGTAGATTTTTTTTCTTGTTTTTTTTATTTTTTACAAGCATTTAAGTCTTATTTCAAGAATGTAAATTCCTACCCCATTGTCCGGTATTTTACTTGATATAAGAAGACTAGAACTGCATTTAAGATTTTTTTTCTTGTTTCAAAATGAGTGTTTTTATCAGTATTTAATATTGATTTCTTAAAATAAGTTGTCATTAACATTCTTGAAATAAGAATATGTTGAGTCAAAATTTCTTGTTTTAAGATTCTTGGTTTAAGATAAGTGGCAAAATCAGCAGCTTGTTTTACAATGTTTCTTAATTCAAGAAAATAAATGACTGGAATAAGCATTTTTTTCTCCTCAAGAAAATGTAAGTGATATTTTCTCAAAATGAGCTAAATACTCTATACCAAAAATGTTTAAATGACATAATTCTTAATAAAATAAGAAAATCAATCAATCAATTTTTTATATAGTGTTTCTTTAGCAGTTGATTTCAAAGCAGCTACACAAAGTCCTTGTGAGGATCAGGTAGAGCAAATAGGAGTTCCCTCTGTGAGGCCCCTGGGAGCCTCGCTGACTGAGGCAGGTGCTAATCACCTCCCCAGCATAAAAAATATAAAAACTTAAGGTCCATCAACGAACAGTTTGCCTGACAGCACCAAAAAAAAAAAAAAACAAACAAAGACAAAACAGAAACTTCGGGGCTCTGTATGAAAACACTCCTCCCCCTCTGGTGGATTTACTAATCTGCGGAATAATCAACAGTCCTGCTTCTTGTGATCGAAGAAAACGAGCTGGAATATATCGTGAGAGGAGATTGCTCAGGTAGGCCGGAGCCGAGCCATTCAGTGCCTTAAAGGCAAGGAGCAGTATTTTATAGTAAATGCACAGCGGTACAAGAAGCCAATGAAGAGAGCACAGAACCGGTGTAATGTGGTCATATTTTCTTTGTTCTTGTGAGAACTCTAGCTGCTGCGTTCTGGACTAACTGCAATTTCTGTAGTGTGGCGGCTGAGCAGCGGGCTAACAGAGCTTTACAATAATCCATTCTAGAGGTCATGAAAGTATACACTCATTTTTCTGCATCTACAATAGACAGTGAGGTGACCGACTGCCCATTAAAAGTTAAGTCTATACTTAAGGCCAGAGCGGAGGAGTATCCGCTCGGTGCCGGACTAGTGATGTGCCCAGCTTGTATGGCTGTCGACCGATTCAGAAGGAGCTAGGATGTGGCTTTTATAGGGTGTTCCCATAGCCAGCATCGACATTAGTCGGAGTTACTGACGGATGAGGAATGTAATGGTTAACCCACCCACAACCGTAAGGTCGTAAGTAAGTCTTGTAGCCTAGGGGGTGAGAATGGCTCCAGCTTCACAAACAAAAAGAGTGTCATGCTTGCATTCGCTTTTGTGCGTGGTCAAGTGAACATCATCATGGCAGCTGATTGGCATTTTAAAAAGAGTGTTGAGAGAGTAGAGCACTCCTAACAGAGTTCCCATTGTTAGTACTGACATAAGACTCCATTACCTATCTGGAGAACAGGGGTTACGAAAGTAACTATTTCGTTTTATTTTCATGTCAGTATAGAAAAAGGATCTTTTATCGAAAGCTACTGTTGTTTTTTTTTTTATGAAAGTCCCTTAGATTGGACCATGTAATGACAATGTAAATGACATCATTGTTTTCCAACAAAATCTTTTCCATATCAAATCCAGGCATGAATAGTATCATTTAGAAACCAGCAATTCAATTTTCAAAAGAGGGTTATATTGAAGACCATCGAAGAACAAAATGATTGCCATAGGACATAAACTTTGTTAATACACAAAAGTATTGATTAATTTGCCCTCCATGTACAAAGATTTGATTGTTGTCTTTCTTGAACATGGGTTGTGAAAAATAGAAATTGCGCTGTTCTGACCCTATTCAACAACTGTTTTTGTTTATATGAAGCATTTCTTTTGTTATTCAGTAAAAAAATTGCAGACTCACAGAATGAGGTCATGAGACAGTGAACACTGTTCAATTATTTCAGTAGTTTTCAGTCGAAACTTTGATCTTGTTTCTATGGCGTTTTAACTTTTGTCAAAACAGCAAGCACTGACAAATGAGATGCCCCTGCTTCTAAAAAATGGGTTTCATTAGTTAAACTGCGCTGTGTTTGTCAAAAACATATTCCTTAAAACATAAATTGAGGCATTGTTGACTTTTTTTTTTAAACAGTAATATTGAATTATTTTAAAAAATAAAAACAAAGATCCTCGCCTCTTAATGATGCTTTCCCATCTGGCTTCAGCGTTTAAAAGATTTTATAGAGAATTGAGAGGTTTTATTAATACATTTTTAATTTGTTCATGTCTCGTTGCAGATTATGGAAAACATTTTTTTTTCTTTTTCATCATTTATCTTTGCAGATTCAGGGTTATGAATTACTTTATGGTTTGTTTTATTCTGGATTACTTCCTGCTGATTTGTGTAATAACACTAATGTAGTGCAACAATTTATTTTTTTAAAATAACCTAATGAGTCCATGTCAATGTCATAAAATTGAAACACTTTTAAGACTGTGTTTATCATACAAATACTCTATAACTCGAAGTTTTCGTTTCTCAATTGTAACCTGGACATACTTTTATGTTAGCTTTTCTTGTCAGATTCTTTCAGAAATATGCGCTCTTCTGAACTATTGTTGTCTCAAATGACACTTTACTCCTTACTTTACATTAATCCATCTAACTGATCGGTTTATTCTAACTGGCTACATTGCAGATACACATTTTGATGAGTTTTTACTCTCCTTGTAGTCAATCTTACAATCCCAGCACAATACGTGGTCTACTGTTTGAGCCCCAGGAGTCCCATACTTTAAAATTTTGAGAGTAAAATGAACTCTTTCTAGAGTGTGGACCAAATACACCTAGAATTGACACGTTTCGTAGGAGAGATCAACAAGACAAGGAGTATAAGGAGTGGCTTTAATAAAATAACTCAAGTAGGAAGAACAGAGGAATGCCACTGGCGTTAAACAAGGAGAACATGGCAGCACATCACACCAAGTGGAGAAAAAAAAGCAAGGTTTTTAGTTGACTCATTCACATTAACTTCAGAATTACTTGTCATATTGTTTGTAAAATAGAGAGATCAAAGTTTCAAAATAAGGTAAAAAAAATATAACTTAAAACAGTAAACCAAACATCAGGATTCATTTAACCTATTAATGTAAAACAACAAATCGTTAAAATTATTTTATACAAATAATATTCAGGTTCTTCATCAGATAGCTGACACATTTTTTCTCATCTGCCAATTTTAGAATTTTTCTGAAAATGTTAATGTAAACAAATTGAGTGGCTCTGTGTTGATTTAACTCTAAATAGTCTGTGTTATAAAAAAAAGTCTGCTTCTAAAAGATGGCATTATATTTATTCATATTCACATATTCTGATGTGAAAACCCTTGATGATTATGCTCCATCTGCTCTGTCTTTCAATAATTACCTTTAAAACAGTTTTTTCCCTCTACATCCTCATCTGACATGCGTCTCTCAAAACTGGGTCATCGCTCTCTCTCCTCTCCCTCTCTCTCCCTCTATCTCTCTCCCTCCCTCCCTCCCTCCCTCCCTCCCTCTCGCTCTCTCTCTCTCTCTCTCCCTCTCTCTCCCTCTCTCTCTCTCCCTCCCTCCCTCCCCTCCCTCCCTCTCTCTCTCTCTCTCCTCTCTCTCTCTCCTCTCCCTCTCTCTGTCTCTCTCTCTCATCAACTCCTGCACTTTAATTAGAAGGGAATTTACAGTTTATAGCAAAGTAAACACACACTGATGAATCAAGTCTAATTATGAAAGATTGATGTATGAATGAGTTCCCCCAAACCCCTAATGGGAAATGGAACCACGCATTGCCCTATTTCCCTCTGTTTTTCTGCCACTCATCTCTCTTCCAACAGAAGTTTTTTTTATTTTTTTATTTTGAAGCATCTGCATGTAATTTTTGTGGAATCTTTTGGAGAATAAAAGCAGAAACTTCCAGAAGATAATTTTTGTTCTAGTGGAAAGTGGGACTATTCTAAATAACAATCTCCTTAAATTAAATGATATGCTACCAAACATGTTTTGCCCTTGATTTCACTTGCTCAGTTCCTTTCATTTTAATGTGTGTACCTCATTTGGCTTAAACAAGTTGTGGTTCAAGGAGTCATGCAATCACTCATTAATTTCTCGCACTGAGTGATCACAACAACAGCCCCGAGACTAGCAGAACTTCCATTTCAATGTCGCTGTTTTTATATCATACACCCCTTCACTGGAAGAAACCTTAGTAAAGTAGGACAGCAAAGACTTGAACGACTTTGTGTTTATGACAAACATCTGTGTCTCTTTTTTATACGTATTCAAAAAACACATTTTATTGCGCTTCTCTATTTCTGTGTTCCTGACATTTTGCCCTGTGAATTGATTTCTTGTGTGGGAAAGGAATTTAACGTTTTTTCTCTGGGATGTCCTCTTTGCTGTTAGCTGTTAGTTATTGCTGATTAGAGATTAGATAATGAGTGAATTGTTAATGGAGGATATTTTTATGCTATTAAAGGAAGTCCTCACAGGTATTTACAGATACTTGCACGCAATTGATTTTAGAATATTTAAAATAATTGATAGAAAATGTTTGCACATAATAATTTTGAGGAAGTTATTTTATTAAATGTAGCATATTAGGCAGAGTTGTGAAGTTTGCAATTGTCACACGGAGTCAACAAGGTGGTAAAAGCATTCTTTAGAATTGTTGGCCCATATTGATAGGAGAACATCTTGCAGTTGATTGAGATTTGTGGGATGCTCATCCAGGGCTCGAAGCTCCCGTTCTACCACATCCAAAGATGCTCTATTGGGTTAAGATCTGGTGACTGTGGGGGCCATTTTAGTACCGTGAACTCATTGTCATGTTCAAGAAACCAATTTGAAATTATTTGAGCTTTGTGATATGGTGCACTATCCTGCTGGAAGTATCCATCAGAGGATGAGTACATGGTGCTCATAAAGGGATGGACATGGTCAGAAACAATGCTCAGATAGGCCGTGACATTGAAACGATGCCCAATTGTCGGCATCTTAAGAGGCCTAAAGTGCGCCAAGACCCCAGACCATTACACCACCACCACCAGCCTGCACAGTGGTAACAAGGCATGATGGATCCATGTTTTCATTCTGTTTATGCCAAATCCTGACTCCACTATTTGAATGTCTCAACAGAAATCGAGACCCATTAGACCAGGCAACATTTTTCAAGTCTTCAACTGTCCAATTTTGGTGAGTGGTACCCGGTGAGGTCTTCTGCTGTTGTGGCCCATCCGCCTCAAGGTTGGGCGTGTTGTGGCTTCATAAATGCTTTGCTGCATACTTCAGTTGTAATGAGTGGTTAATTCAGTCAAAGTTACTCTTCTATTTATATATATATATATATATATATATATATATATATATATATATATATATATATATATATATATATGTATATATATATATATATATATATATATATATATATATATATATATATATATATATATATATATATATATATATATATATATATATATATATATATAATTATTTTGTAATTCATTATTATTTTTTTGTTAGCATGCCCAAAGGTCTGTTTTGAAGTTTTTTACTGTTCAATACCTTTTTACCATTCAATTTTCACTAGTGACGTTTGTCTTTAAAACGTAGCCTTGATGCTGAGCAAAGTGAGTAGCATCATGTTTAATATGATGGATGCTCAGACTCTATATTATGAAGCACATTTGTGTCTGTCCCCTTACCTTTTTCAGGTTTTGTCTCTCTCACTTTGCCAAAATGAAAAGCATTCACTGCCTCTGGCTCCTGAGGGAAATTGTCACTCTTACATGTGTCCTCTTTGTCCGTCATCCATTAGCACCTTGGCAATTCATCCTGTACTGTCACTGGTATGTTATTCTGAACATTGCAGTTCAGTTCAGCATTAGAGGAGCTCACGCTGAGCCTCAGGACATGGTAGATACTGTAACTAACATAATATATTTTATTTAGTGATAAAGGAAAGTAGTATTGATTCAGTTGTGATGGAAGAAAGGTTTTGATTTATTAGATGTTTAGCTGTGTCTATTCCATGCCACCTGTTTCTAATACTGCACTCACGTGTGTAAAAGTATATAATAATTTATAACAAAAATTTACTTCCTAAATAAACATTTGCTGTTATAAGAAACATGCTGAACATCAATGCATTACAAAATATAAAAGTTTTCACCATAAAATCAAACATTTGATAGACAGTAGTAAACATCTACTGAACCATAAGCGTGATATTTTTGTTTGCATGAGAACATTTAAAGAATATGAATACTCGATACTGATTGAATATTCCATTTGTATCACGTTCATGTTATAAACAAAGCTTTACACCATGATAACGCTGAATAGTACAATGATAGATATTCAAAGTAATTTCCACTGACTATTTAAACTGATGATGTATAGTTTAGCTTAGATGAATATAGCTGCAGAGCTGAGTTACAGGATGAACTTCAATATTTAATGAAAATAGAAATGAAATTGCTGCTGATGTGAAAGAGAGAGAGAGAAAGATGAACTTGATAAAAAATGATTTACAGCAGCTAATGGGAAAATGAAAGACTTTCGAATGAAAGTTGTAATTGATGCAAAGAAATTCTTTATCCCATGTTTGCATTTAAACATAATACTACACATTCATTATTCTGGTCCAATAGCATCTTTTCTTTGTGATTTTGAGCAAATTATTACAGAAATGATGAAAAGCTAAATGTGCATTAGAGAATTTGAATGCACTTTGTGTGGGTGAGGATTATCTTTTGAATAAATAAAAGCACCAGCATCAAAATCAGGGCTATATTTTTGCCTTCAAAGAGGGGAAAACAGAGGATGACATGTCTTTTTAACTTTAAATAGGTGTCCGTTTGTTTTTAATTGAGTAGATTTTATCCAAAGTACTTTGCTACATTTAAAATCAGTCCATTTATTTCAATAACAAACATTTACAAAACAAAATAAATTAACAGTGTAAGGAACTGAACTATACTTTTCCCTGTGATCATCTCAGACAGGACAACAGCCTTTTGAACTAACAGGACCTTCATCCTTTCACATGCATAACGGACCAAACAAGCAAGAATGGACCAGATCTCCATGACATGGTTATGCTAAATAAATAAACAAGCTGTCCTTTTGGAAGAGAGTCGATGAGAATTTCACAGCTCAGCTCAGATTTTCGAGTAACAAAAGCATGCCTCTACCAAATCACTCACTGCCTTTACTAAATCTGTATAATGAGTTTATTTAACACTGATCTCTCAAAGAGACAACTGAATTTTGTTTACACCTTTTCTCTCAGAGAACCAATCATACACAAGAGCAACTTTTCATCCAACACAAGGACAGCCTTCCAAAGTAACAAACCAATCAGTTTACTGATGAAATTTGATTATGACACAACCCTTATATTTCAGGATATTTAAGGAGAATTCCCCCTAAATTCGAGGCGCTCTGTATAATTTCTGCACCGGGATATGTGGTGCGCTTCTTCTCTCTCAACGATCAGGTAGGTAAGTCACAATTGAGTTTTTTCTCTGTTTCTTTTTAAGTCAGTTAGAATACATTCTTGTACAGAGTTATATAATCCCTTTCTTTGTGGTTGATGTGGAAACATACTCACCCACTAGGCAACCAGATTTACTCACGACCTTACGGTTGTGGCTGGAGGACAAAAGCAACAAAGGGTTACGAAAGTAATCTTTACACTATGCTGAATGTAATGTATTTGATGCTATCAATTGGAAAGTGCATTTTTTTATGATTTACCTGATTCATAAATTGACAATCGTTTGTTTGGAAGTTTGTCCAGAAATCATTATTTATCATAACTTCTGATGTAACATCTCTTTTACCAAGAGTGACCATGCACATAGAGTGTAAGCTAAATGTTAAAAGTTATAACTAATGGAGAAAACTTCTATTATATTGGGATGTTCTGAACAATAAGACCATTCTTGATCCTTGCGGTCCCTGCAATAATCATACTTTAAGGCCTAAGTATTTTGATGGTTTGTGTTGGGGGATTATACTGTGGTATTTACTCAAGTTAATGTAGGATTTCTTTTATTTGAGCAACATCAACAGCGGATCCCCGTAGCCTTCGGGGAAGCTGTTTGAGTATATTCAAACAAAGACTTCTGGAAACACAGAATTCCAGTCTCCTTATATACTCTCAAAAGGGAGTGGTAACTGGTCACAAAAGCATAGTCAGAGTTTAAACCCCCCAAACCCCCTAGAGCAAATGGTGTGCAGGAGAATTCCAGGGGAAGATAGAAGGTGGCAGCTGGAGCAATAAAACCAAGTAAATCAGTCACAGAAATAAAAACACAGGATAATCTAGTCACACTCAGCACATAGAGTTTCACAAGAATACAGAGTATAAAAATGAGAATTCCTTATTATTCTTACAGTCCCCTCTTTTAGGCTTGAAAAGCCTAAGAAACCCTTCACTTTAAAGGAATTCTTACATTTCTTCTCTCTGTCATACTTTCGATAGTCGCGTACACACGGTTCATCAAGCATTGCATAAGAGTAGGACCACAGCAGCAAAGCAGTAAGAGAATGATTGCTATGGGAACAAATATTGATAATAAGGGTGAGAGCCACCCAGACAAATTAGGAAACAACCATTCCCTTCCCCAGCCCTGGTCACTCTTCCAATCCTTAGTCATATCTTGCCTCAGAGCTACCAATGTATCAAGGGCTTTTTTCATTTTGTCACTATGTACGTCATCTGGGATAAATGTACAAGACGTTGTATTTAGCAGTACACAGACTCCTCCCGAGGAAGCAGTCAGTAAGTCAAGAATCATTCTATTTTGCATTACTATAGTTCTGAGATTATCAATTTCCTTATTCTGGTTCTGATCAATATTAATTGTAGAATTAAAAACAAACCAAATCTGTAGGTCAGGGTCTCTAGTTGGAGCATAATTTTCCCTACTCCCATGTGTGGTACTAGTGCCAGCGTGACCTTGCCTCCCGTAGTCCAGATTTTAAATTCTTCAGGAACATTCGACCCCCAGATTGGGTCGTGTGGCTCAAAAGAGAGCACACTCCTTCTGCTTCGCACCCGCTTAGGGTGACCAACTTTGAGGTTGGGTTTGCCTTCGTCCCCAACCTTAGCTGTGACAATAAAAGTATGATCTGTTACATGGATGAGGGCGCATCTACCCGTCCAGTTAACAGGCAGAGCAAGGTAAGCCATGTATCCACACAGCCACCAGCCACCCTCCACAATATATGTGCCGTTGGAGAGGCCAGATGATGTAGGGTCAGAAAGGCTCTCCACACTGGTAACACCACAATTTTTCTCATCAATTTCTCCCATTAAAATATTTCCCTTTACTTGTTTATAGCAAACACGGTGTATTTTACTATGGTTTATAAATATTTTGTATCCTACTAATTTTCCCTTTGGAGCTTTACTGCCTATTTTAACCCAAAATTTGAAATCACATTCAACGTTCTCCATTGTTCTGTTAAACTCCCTATCTTCAATCGTTTGCTCAAATGTTCCTGTGAGAAGAAGTGGAAGAAACTCATCGGCATACCCTAAGGAGGCTATGCTAGCAAAACAAGCGGCGTTAGGCCCGCTCATATGTTTTCCATATAAGGTGACTTGTTGGGGTGAGTGGGGCATAACAGAACAGACATAGCAATTAGAAACATTATATGATTTATCCAAAACTTTTGCATATTTATACCATAAATTTTCTTCTATAGGGTTTGTGCTTTGCTCTTTGGTCCAGTCGAAATGTCCATGTTCACTCCAACGTCGATATGTCCATGTTCACTCCAGCGTCGATATCTGGTCAAAAGAATTTCCACAGACTACTTGGTGGTTGAAGTCCATCAGGAAATGTCCCAGAACCAGTCCGCAGAGGAAGAATTTCCAGATCATTGTGAGGTTGCCAAGTTCTTTTAATAATGCTCAGAATGGAGGTTAAGCGGTTGTTGGCTTGGCCACCAGAGTTCTCTGATGGAGGTTCCCTAGGAACAGAGAAACCTCAAGACAGATTATGGGAACTCTTTTCATTGCGCATATTCATAATAACCCAAAATAATTCACATTGTTTCAGGGGCTTGTTTTACTCTAGAAGCATGAATCCATTGTGAAAAGGAGGAAGTTAATACAGCTGTTCTAGTGATGGCAACAATCTCAGTAGGAGTACTATATTTGGGTTCAGAGAAATTTTCTCCTAATTTGTGAAATTGTTTTATCAAAACTTTATCTCCAACTTTAAACGGGTGTGTACTGTCCTCAGACATTGGTGCCGCTTCTGAATGTATCTTTTGCCAATAATGGTTCAGAACCTCAATTAACTGATTCATATATTCTCTTAAATTAACATCACCCGAGCCATCCCCCACAGTGAAGCTGCCTCCTCTCCAAGGGGCCGGAAAAGGTCTACCCATCACTGTTTCATAAGGCGAAAACCCCTGGAGTTCTTTGTGTGGAGACATTCTCATGTCAGCCAGCACCATTGGTAACAATGCGGGCCAGTTTGAGGTCCCCTGTTCTTGCATAGCTTTTCTCAATTTATCTTTTATCCACTACTCCTGATGACTGAGGGTGGTAAGGCATATGTAAGTGGCAATTTATTCCTAGGTCTTTTGCTACCCCTTGCATTACTTTTGCTGCAAAGGCGGGGCCTCTGTCTGAATCTATGCCACATGGTATGCCATACCTTGGTATGATGTCTTTCGTCAAGTATGAAATAACTGTTTTTGCAGCCTCTCTTCTACAGGGGAATGCTTCAATCCATTTAGAAAATACATCTACAAAGACCAATAAATATTTATTTGGTCGCCTCTTAGGGAGATGTGTAAAATCAACCTGCCATTGCTGGAAGGGGCTTTCTGGCTTTATCAACTGTTGGTGTTTTGCCTGCGGTTTTGTAACATTATTTTGTGCACAAATTAAACATCTATCAAGTGTTTGATTTATGTGTGTTGTCAAATTAAAAATACATAAAGAAGAATTCATTGTGTCTATTACCCCTCTGCGACCGCAATGTGTAACACTGTGGAACTCGCGGGCGAGAAAAGGCGCTCATGCGGAAGGAACGCAAATCCTTCCTATTTCGTCAAGGTAAACACCATTCTTGTCTGGTTTGGCGCCATGTGTTTGCCAAAAATAGAAATATTGATCAAAAGCTGCTTGCTCGCAATCCAAACTGCTGCAATGTTTTCCTCCATAGACGGGCCATCTTTATTGGCGGCGTCCATTCGTTGTCGTTTGGTTATTCATTTTGGAGATAGACGGATAAATTTTAGAAGGGGGAGCGCGGGCTTCAGATCGAGATTCACTTTCTCTCACAGCGCTGAGCGCTCGAGCGGTGTGTGAGAAAGAAACATCTGATTTCATCTCTTGTGTGAGAGCGGGCGGGAAGAGCTGTGTGAGTGCGGGGGCTCAGGCTTCGGATAAGTTTGACCCATGATTTCAAAGGCGTTTTTTCAGGGGATCCGCTAATGATGCTGCTCCAATGCTCAACAAGTTTAAAAAAAGTTTTTATAGGTATGTAATTGCCGTAAAATAAATCCCTTATTTATACGCGCAATGTTCTGCAGAGTACACTACTCAAATTTAATCAAGTACGAAACGTCACTCTTTACAGGATAACCAGTTTTCTCAAACTTATCTTCTGTTAAATGGCTAACTCAAATTTAATCAAGTACAAAACACCATTGCAGGATAACTCTACTAATCTGCCTATTTTATATCACAACCATGTGATCTGTTAAATGGCTAACCTAAATTTAATCAGGTACGAGACACCATTATAGGATAACCAGTTACTCCTATTTTAATTATCTCTTATAATCTTCCTACAAACAAGACCCACCTGGACAGGCAAGGAAAAAATAAAATTCGCTTACCTGCACAGGCGGATCACGTCGGGGTCACCAAGTTTCTTTTATTTGAGCAACATCACCAGCAGATCCCCGTAGCCTTCGGAGAAGCTGTTTGGGTATATTCAAACAAAGGCTTCTGGAAACACAGAATTTCAGTCTCCTTATATACTCTCAAAAGGGAGTGGTAACTAGTCACAAAAGCATAGTCAGAGTTTAAACCCCCCAAACCCCCTAGAGCAAATGCTGTGCAGGAGAATTCCAGGGGAAGATAGAAGGTGACAGCTGGAGCAATAAAACCAAGTAAATCAGTAACAGAAATAAAAACACAGGATAATCTAGTCACACTCAATACACAGAGTTTCACAAGAATACAGAGTATAAAAATGAGAATTCCTTATTCTTACAGTTAATTTCTCATTTTATATTTTAATTACATTTTAATCAAGCTAATATACATAAAAGGCCTAACAGATACGAGTCAGCTAAGATCACATAGTAGAGTGTGTTATCAGCCTTACATGAGAAGAACATCCTGTTTTTGAGTAAAGAAAACGTCTGGACTCAGCAGATAAGAGGAAAGCCCCTGTTGCAACAGACCGGAAAACACCCGATTTCAGCAAAAAGGAACCATCCTGTACCAGGCGAGAAGGAAAGCATCCCACTCAAAAACACGTGGTTTCGTTTCACCAGAAAGAGCTTGTGAGCAGATAAAAGCTAGATGTGTTTCAGAAGAGAGTCAGATGATGTTAGATCTTCTCCAGCGCGCTGTAACTGCTGTTGATTTCTCCCTGCTGAAGTCTTCATTAAAACTCGATCAGTTGGCAACCTGTCTTTTGGTCATTTTGAACATGCATTGGACGCCATAAAGTCCTACAAAACCTAGAGAAATTCCTCCACAAAGCGATACGTATTATAATTAGATCTGCTCTTGATCGCTCAAAGGCTTAAGTAAATTGAGAATTTTTGAAAGCGACTGTGTTAGTGTAAGATGAGTAAGTAATGACAAGAGGCAAATTTTAAGAACTATTATATCTTTCTAAATAGATATAGTTAACTGGAAAGGTTATTATAACTAGAGAATGAGATAGTAATGTAATGAGAGAAGTAATGTGATCTTAAATGATCAATTTTAATGGAGTCCGATTTAGAGGTTTTATTGGTTTAATCCAAATGTTAAAGACTACCTCGTGGCTAGCACGTTCTCGTGTATTTCCTTGTTCTTTCTATGTTTATTCTGCAGAGGGCCAATGGACGGCTTCTTACAGCAGAATTCCAGCTCAAAAACAAAAAATACTACATTTATTGCAAAATTAATCTATGATGACTCATTTGACAGCTTAGTTCACTTGAAAATTAAATGTTATGAAAACAGGAGTACTGCAAATAAATTTAGGAAAAAAGTAAGTTTACAGCCTTGTTCTATCTCTGATATAGCAAGCCATTGCAAACGCTCTCATTGTTTGACACCTTTCTTTTTTGTCTACATGTTCTGCAAAAGCTTTGAATAGTTTTTTGTACATGTTCTCTTGGTGAATACCCGATGAGCTATTGATTCTTTTGGATCTTTTTTCCACCGCTGTCTTTTGGAACAGAAAGCACTGTGTCTTTTCTCACTGGATGAGAAAAATTATATGGAATAGGAGAAGATCACAGTTTATAAAGCTGTCAGAAAGTCATCATTGGCGGTGACTCTCATCTGATTTTATCCAGATCTTCACTTTGGCACATTTCAGCTCCAGTCAGGATGTTATTTCTTGCATAATACAACAACTAATTTTATTTAGGGCAAGATTTCTCTCTGAATAAAATCGACAGTTGAAGAACCTGGCCGCTAAATATGGCAGAATAATGTCTTGCAGTACCTCCAGCAGCTTGGCTTCCTTTCTAAAAGTCAGGTAAATGTCAGGGTGCGACAGCAGTGCAGATTCCTGACATGAGCTTTGTCTTCAGATGAGTCCACGTGCTTTCTCTGATCACTCTCTCCTGTCTGCATACCCTGCTTTATTTATGAAGATACAATGACACTTTAAAGAATCCTGTGACTGGAGTGTTTGTAGGTCAGCAATCTAGACAAAATGAATTTAAATTCAGTTTTTGATCATCATTATTTGTTACGATTTATGGTTTTAAACATTTTGATCTACATTTTTTTTAATAAATTTTCTTTAAGCTCGGGTAACACATTAGATTATAGTCTTCAAGTTATAGGGTAACATGATATTTCCTCAATTAAAATTGCAATCACATGGCAATAACCTGCAAATTACAGGATAACTATAGGCAAATTGTCAGGTAATCATAAGTAATATCTAGCTACTTCTGTTCAATAAATTTAATTACATGGATATAACAGTGTACTTAATGGGTAACTATTAATAGTAAAAGAATACTTTTCTAATAATTATATAATTTTTTCAAAGAAATTACCGGGTAATAATGGGGAAAATATACAGTAATAATGAAATAAATATTTGTTTAATTATTATTAATAACAGTGCACTTCCCGTAATTATATGATGATGAATATGTTGTTGATAATAATGGGGGTAACAATATTTAATATTGAAAGTACTATAAAACTAAAGAAATTAAATTAAAGTGGAGCTGGTTATCTGTAGTTACACTGTAATTAAGCTGTAACTGCGAGGGATAAAGGCTTTAACTAAAGCCCATTCTTCTCTGTTCTCGGTAGTTATAAACCAGGCACACTATCATTGCAAAAGAAGTTTCCATAGTCTGCAGGGAATTAATTAATTAGTAATTACTAATAATTACCTGAGGCGTCACGGTGGCGCAGTGGGTAGCAAGGTCGCTGGTTCTAGGCTCGGCTGGGGCATTTCTGTGTGGAGTTTGCATGTTCTCCCCGTGATCGCGTGGGTTTTCTCCGGGTGCTCCAGTTTCCCCACAAGTCCAAAGACATGCGGAATAAGTGAATTGAATAAGAACAATTGCCCATAGTGTTAAAGTGTGAATGTGTGTGTGAATGTTTCCCAGCAATGGGTTGCGGCAGGGAAGGGCATCCGCTGCGTAAAACATATGCCAGTGAGTTGGCGGTTCATTCCGCTGTGGCGACCCCGAAAGGGAATAAAGCCGACATGAAGATGAATGAATGAATAATAATTACCTGGTAACTACCTTGTAATTACTTGTAATTTGAAGGCTGTTACAAGAAAATGTTTAAACATATTGATATGTTTATTTCACATTCATGTTGGTGTCAGCATTATATATGATCTTCCTATAATTTTACATTTTTAAATATTCAAAAGATCACAGTTCAACTCAATTGACTGATTAAACGGTGTACCGTCTTGCAGCTATCGGAAACTAATTTGATATGTAGGACAAATTTTCTTATAGCACACTGGTTTAAGAAGAAACACAAATGGTTCACATAACACGAGATATAGCAATTCAATTATTTTTTTATACTGTTCACTAATAATATTATGCTAATACAGCACAAAACAGATATAGTTAAGTTTTGATGTCGCCATAAGCTCATTTAATGGTATTTAGGCTATGCTGTTTATTGAAACTAAAGGAACTTGGGCATTGCTGTCTAATGATAAAAGGGCATTGCATGAAGAAGCACAAGTATAATCTTTTCAAATTCAGCCAACATATATCCTTTTGTTTTCAGTCTGGCAGGGTCTGATTCACCGTTATGAGCCTCAATGTGGTAGCGGAGACATGAGCACAATGGTGAATGATGGCAGATGAAATATAAATAAGGGTCAAAGAGGAAACCCGAGAAGGGCTACAGCAAGCCTCATGGGCTCAATCAGCTCTAATGGCTTTGAATCAAGTGGCAAGGCATTCAGGGGTGTATCAGTGTGACCTACTCTAGATTTTGATTCTCATTTTTATTTTGAATGGTTTATTGTTTGGTTTTGAGTGTCTTCAACAACAAGCTGACACACTTGCAAGGTTTGCTAGCTTTGGGTGTGTTAGTGTATATAGGTGTGTGTGTGTGTGTGTGTGGGTGTGTGGGGGGGGGGGGGGGGGTTAATTGGATTTAATTGCAGTTTGTTTATCAGAGCAGAGCTATATCTGGAAACCTAATTACAACAATGTGTAATACCTCAAATATATATAAAATGTAATAAAAAAAAGAAAAATTTTGCTAACATAGTCAGCTAAGTAATTTATAATTGCTCATAATTGTAACCAGATCTCAAATGTTCTTTATTCCCAATGGGTCTCAGAGACAGTTTGAACAGCTCCCATTTGAAAGGTGAGAATGTGTCACATATTTCACTGCCAATTACATGAGTTTGGAACACTTTTGCTCTCTCTTCCTGCAGAAACACGCAACCAGGTGCACAGAAAAAACAGGGATTTGTGTTCGGTATGCTTTAGTTTTTCTTTATGTGCTCATGCTGTTGAACTAAAAATGTCCAATATCATAATTTTTGTGCGTGAGAAATCAGAAATCTGGAGTGTGAGCCTGTGAAAGCAGAAAAATACGTGTGACAGACACCCAATGCGTGAGAATCGTGAGAACAATGAAACTACCATGGTAACCCTGAAACAGCCATGATACATGCATTTGTCAAGTACCAGAATAATATTTTTGCTGCAGTAAGGAGCATTACGGGATCTTTGTTATACTTGCTGATTGTGACCATGTAATTGTGAGAAATAAGCTGGTGCAAATAAGCTGAGATCTGATCCATTAAAAAGTGAGTGTTATAATACACTACTGCAGCATGGAAATTAAAAAGAAGCTTCCACTGTCTGGAAAGAAAACAAAGCAGCAAAACTGATGTGAGCGCAATTCACAATTTCCAGTCACTACTCCGATGTATAAGGGAGGAAATTGGTTTCCTGGATTGAATCGTGCCGATGGTGGGAGGGGTGTAGCATATTAGGACCATTATGACAGCTGGCAAAAATGAAAAATGATACATGATGTCCCTCAAACCTATACATGTACTAGCTGCTCTTTAATATTATCCAGTCAACAATTAATTTTATTTAACTGCATATTCTTTGGTAGAGACACAAGATTCTGCTGGTTCCTATCTCCAGCTCATATTTGGTGAATTACTGCTGTACAGGTTCTTTTGGTGGACAATGGTTTCACCATTATCGGTGGGAGATTCAACAAACACCTGAATTAACCAGTTTATAATCTAAACATTTATCTTAAAATACCTTGTACGTTGCCGTATCTATTTTGTGCCATACATTTAATGTGAGGGATGAAACACTTGCTCTTTATCTTCAGCAACCACAGCTGTGGAGCCCTCGAGCAAGGTACCAGTTCCCCGACTGCTCCCCGGGCCCCGCAGCCATGGCTCCCACTGCTCCGGGTGAGTGCTCACGGTGTGTTTGTTCACTGCTGTGTGTGTGTGTGTGTGTGTACACTGGGATGGGTTACATGCAGAGCACACATTACGGGTATGGCTCACTACAAATCTTGGCAACTGGTCACTTTCACTTTTTTACCCATCACAGTTTATTTTTAACTTTCACTACTTAAGAACTTGGAGCTTAATGGATCAGCAGGCTTTTAGAGTAATATTTTTAAGATTGATTGATTCTTTCCTGGTGACTTGCATTTACATGCATACCACTTCTATGGTTTACATTTCCTAGTCCTCCTCTGTCTCAGGTCAGCTTACTGGATTACATCTTCTCGTAACTGCCATGGAGAGCCATTGAAATGCAAAGGATGTCTTAGCATTAGGATGATAATCCATACAGCACTCTCCACTGTCAGGCTGGGCTCCTACTGGAGGCATTGTGGGAATGATTTGTCTGCTCAGGTTGTCAGATTCACTTCTATCTGCTGGAAAGCATAGTAATGAGGAGTTTGCAGGCTCGGGCCCAGTGGGTGACATGTCCTTTTCTCATGCCAATAGTGCTGCATTGGTGAGAAGGAAACCACACAAGGTTGTACACCTACATCTGTGAAGGCACGGTTTAATCTGTTCGATTTTTCCCTTCCTAACTCATCATAGATCTGATGCCAATCTGCTTCATCAAATATATTGTGGATGCATGCTTAAACTGTATTTTAATCTTTACCTTGTGATGTTATACTTCTAAATACTAGAGATTATGTCTGTATGTTTCTTTTTTCTTTTAAAGTGCCCCTATTGTGATTTATTATTTGAGTTTGTTGGTCTCCAACAACAGGCTGACACACATGCAAGGTGGAAAAAGCTTTGTTTTTTTTATATGCATTTAATTTGACCAGGTTTGGTCTCAATTCCCAAATGATTAGTTTAGTGACTCATTCATAATAAACCTATCTTCCATGTGGTTGAACCGAAGTTCTTGAATGAAATCAATATGGTACAGTTTTGACCGCATTTAGAGAAATTGTGTCGACAGAATAATTGAATGAAAAGTCAAGGTTTGTATTGAGCTCACCAGGGAAGCTCGAGCTTGAGATTCATCATGAGAGTGTTCATCATTCAGGGTCCCTTGTGACAGTTTGGTTCTAGTTCCTTACTCCACAGAGAATAAATTCTTTCTTCAGCTATCAGATGCAACCGGTAAACTACAACATTTTACCTTCCCTCATGATCATTTCTGTGAAAGGGTTGCATAACCATGCTTCCCCATACTATGTAATCTAATAGCCATTTCCTCGATGTTTGGGGACTACGTTTTTTCTTTGCTAGTTTGGTTTCCTGACATAAATTAATGAATGACATGGAGGTTGTATGGCATGACGTGTGGGTTTAAATATTTGCCATATGAGAGGTGATATTGGCTCTTAAGACATTTCTCTTTGCAGAATGAGTGTCTGTGACAAATGCATTTGATTTACTATAAGACTACTACAGTGATTTTTTCACATTGTTGAAACAAGTTTTAAGTGTAAAGTGGCAAATTAGTTCCAATACACACAGAAATAACTCTAAACATTGAAAATAACATGGAAACCAGAGAAAAACAAACTAGGACTATTCAATCCACTTTATTAATCTAATAAATAATAAAACAATGAAAACAGAATAAAATACTAAAAGACTTGTCACTAAGACAATCCAGGTTGAGCGAGTCTGTGAACTAATACTACTATATCTTATGTTTTTGTTATGGGTAAAACAAAGACCATGCGGGCAGGCTTTAAATAATTAATTAGTTATTAATTAATTCATAATATTCGTTTTATTCATTCATAACACTTCAAAATTATCCAAAAATGTAATACAGCAACACAAAACCGAAAGCATGCATGAAGACTGGGGGAGGAAAACGTCATGCGGCATCAGGCAACCAATAGGAGAGCAGGATACAACACACGAACACACACAGCATCAGGGGGCTGGAACTGACCAATAAATAAAACCTTTAAGATCTAGATGAAATGTTTTGTCTATAATGTTCATCTTTTTCGTCACAAAAATGTATATAATGGGTAAAAAGACTCTTGTCTTTTCCAAAGTTGAGGTTTTCTATACAAACACAGGGGAAAAAGGCTAAAAAAAATTAAGTATTGCAGCATAAACTCTTTTCTTGCAACATGGAATATAGATAATTTCCTGTTTTATATTTGACTGTCTGTTCTCATAGTTAAGAAAAACTAAATTTGAATCTAGCATCAGATTATTCAAAAGATATGCAGATGACTCAAAAATGTTTAATACAATATAAACTAGAATGTTTTCTCTTGATCACATTCGCTAGCCACTTGTTTTTCATGTTTTATCTTACAAAAATGACTTTTCCCCATCAACTCATTCAGATGGATTTTTTAATTGAAGGTCCAGAAATAATTACTGTGAGTGTTTAATCAGCACTCAATCCAATTTCACAGCTAACAGGCAAACGGGTAGAGAATTGTTTTGTAAAAGGGTTCATATGGCATCTGTCTTATTATTCACAGAAATATTATAAACTTTTTTTTATTATAAAGTCTTTTGCTTTTGAATTCACTGATTCAAAATACTTTACTGCATTAAGAATACAAATTCTAAAAAAAACTAAATTTGGTGTTACATACATAACATTTGGATATAATTTGATTTTAGATTAAAAAAGGATAATTAAAGACTTTTCACTAAAATCCATTTAAAATACGTGTTCTTTCCCATTTATGGCTGAATCACACCTAAAAGCTGAAGGCTCATATGAAAATTTTAAAATCTTTTGATTTGATTTTAGAAAGTAAATGAATAAAACAACACATCATGGTTGGGAATGTCACCTGCACCTCCTCACTATGAAGTCAAACATTTCCGCATTAAGAAAGCTGTTCATGCTTTCATTAGTTCTCTGATTGATTGCTGCAGTGTGAGTTGCCTACAGCTTTAGCAGAATCCTGCTTCTCACATACTCATGTACCAACTTTTGTCAGCACGACCACATCACTCCTATTCTGTTTTCCCTTTACCAGCTCCCTTTAAATTTCAAATCTAAATGAGGTATTATCATTTACTAATGATAAAACTTACAGGACTCTCATCCTTTCAAATGTGTGATGAATCAGATAAGAAAAAGAACATGGCATGTCTGCGTGAATAAAGCTAGCGAGCTGTTATTCTGATGTAGAGCTGGTAGAGGCTCAGATGTTTGAGTAACAGAAGGCATGTAGCCTAGAAGCCTAGTCTGAGTGTCAGAACGTACCCCCCCTGTGCTAACTGAATCTGCATACGAGTTTATTTAAATACCAAAGGCCCACAAGACAAGCCTTTTTCTCACACCACTGATTTCTCGAAGAGACAACTGAATATTATTTATGCCTTTTCTCTCAGAGAAACAATTATACACAAGAGCATTCTTTTTAAATAAAGTGTTTTAATCTAAGACCAACTAAGGACAGCCTTCCAAAGTTAAGACCAATAAGTGTAATGATGTATTGATATTTCGGGTATTTAAAGGTGCCATGTTATGCCCTTGTTATAGCACTTAGAATTAATATTTGAGCCTTCTATACTAGCTCTGCACTGTAATAACAGTACAAGTAAAAAACACTTACTGCATGGACCTCCAAATCAATGAACTTGGGAGAATTGGAAAAGCAGCCAGGGTCGTCAAAAGTCCTTTATCAAACTCTTATTGTTGATAAACCAGGTGAATTTGAAGTGCTGCTCACAAACAAAAGTGATCTTTCCAAGTTTTCGCTGACACAAAATCGAGCTATTCTGACAAATGAGCTCATTCTTTGGTAATCCAAGCAAAAGGTTAGGTGCCGGACATCCGAAAACGCACTTCTCTTGCAAACCTGTATGAACTAATCTGAATACTACTTAGGGCATATTTTTGATGAGGGAACAAAAGATCATAATCGTTTGTTTGGAAGTTTGTCCAGAAATCGTTATTTATCATAACTTCTGATATATCTTCTCTGTTACCTGAAATGACTTCATACAGATAGTTGTATATTCATTGTTTGTATCCGGATGCAGTCTGAAGCTAGGTTGGATCAGTCTAAAGCGTCACGCTGTTAAAAAAAAGTCTAAAAATTAACTTTTCAATTAGGCTTTCTATGTTTTTTCTATCAAATTTTTATTTTAAATGATTTCTTTATTTTATTTATTGTATGTTTATTTTATACGTGTTTTGTTTGTATATTTATTTAAACTGTTTTCATAAATTGTTGTAAAGCATTTTGGTCAATTCTGTCAATTGTTTAAAGGTGCTCTATATTATTATTGATTGATTGATTGATTTATTTGTTGGTTGATGAATTGCCGTTTTGGTTAATTGAAAAAAAAAAAACATTAGACACTTTTTTTGCAATAATCATATAAAATGCATGTCTTTTTGAAGCCTTGTCCAAGAAAATAAGAACACACTATGCAGACAGTCCTAATTTATTTCTCATAACCATGAAAGTATTTCAGCATAAACAAAATCTGTTGTGGCTCTAAAGGTAGAGCTCTTGCGCGCTCATTTTCTGAAGGTGTATTGAGGCGAATTATTAAATTAAAACATTCATGCTTAGGATGTAAATGCAATACGCAATTTCATTTGAGTTGATGAAACTGTTATACATGGCTAAAGTCAGACTGGTTTTCATGCAGTGGTAATGGTGTGAAAAAAATATTTGTATAAGTTTAATATTGTATTGCTTGTCATTTTTGCTATTTAATTTTAACAGATTAACTGATATTCTAAAAACTCAGTGACACATTATTCAACAACTATGTTTGTCCACAAATAAGCTGAACACAAGTTGAACAAGATTAACAATGGTTATATTCTTAATAAATCAACAACAACAAAAAACACTTTTTAAAAGTACAATTTAAGCATTTAGATCCTCGTTGAAAACCAGTATTGCCCAAAACATTTACTGACAGTTTGAGTATTAAGCTCAAAATATCAGAACAGTTGTAAAACACAAAAGAAGATTTTGAGATTGAAGAGCTGGGGTTTATCTCTTTGGCAACAACATGGATGCGATCAGCCCAGATATATTGCTCTTTTTTGATATTTTGTGAGATAGTCGGTTAGGTCAGGTTAAGTTGGCTTCAAGGAGAGAAGCATTAATGGAAGGACACTGAGGATTAAAATTGCCAGCAGGAGGTCTAGAGGAAAACAAAGACAAGATATTTTTGGACCTGAAATTGGTTGTAGTGAGAGAATGGAATGCAGAAGACTGGTAGGGGAGGCAAATTATTCACAGCATGAAATCCGACTCCAGAAAAAGCATTAAGTCAAAAAGTTATTCTGTACTCCATGTAGAGTTGACATATGAGGGAATACAAGGTGTCTTCCCAGACTATTGCCTTTTGTTCTGCTAGCTGCAAACCATGTCCTTTTATGCATGACTCGCACAAAAAAAAAAAAAAGATCTTTTGCTAGCTTTAATTAAAGAGGGCAGGTAGCTCCGGTCAAGTAATCTGATGCTGTATGTAAAAGTATGCGTTTTTAATCCCTCTGGATGGTTCGGTTCTATATGGTTTGCAGGCAGGGGGCATGAATAACATTATAACAGTGCCCTTGTTTCATATAAGATGTTAGAGATACCTCAGCATCAAATAAAAATGCAGCACTCGATTTTCGAAATTCGATTTTTGCCAGGGTTTGAATTTGTTTTAGGAAACCTGGACAAATGTCACGAGCCTACTCGCTGTCTCTCTCTCTCACCTGGTAGTTTTCCACTACACCTGAGTAGCCACGCCCCCTGGCTCTCACGCTGAGTACCACCACACCTGAAGCTTCTACTAATTAACTCTTCTCCCTACATAAGCTACGGGCAAGCTTTTGTGACTCCTGGCTCTTTCTCCTGTTTTGATACCTGCTCCTACCTGTCTGTTTCCCTGTCTCCGCTGCTTGTTGTTTGTCTGCCGGACCTGAATGCCCGTTGACGACTCGGACTGCCTCGACCACGCTCAACTCTCCTCCCCTGATAAATCTAACGACAGCCTTGACACCACTACGCTTGGCTTCACTGCTCTGGCTCTCCTGCCCCAGTTCATCGATCTGCTACCCGATCAAGACCCTGAGGGCTTCGTCTCCCGGCAGCGCCACGAGCCGCAGCCCGCTGGGCATTGAAGTCTGCTCCATTCCCCTTGTCCCCAATCACTTAATGAAGAATCTCTGTTTAAACGTGACGCTCTTGGGTCCTCGTCTGTCTTGTGCAAATGTAAATGTTTAATTGTACTCTTCCTTTAATGCTATATTTGATTAATATTTAAACTAGAGGTGGGCATAGATATTTTTTTTATGTAGATTAATCTAAATTGAACTAGATTAAAATGCCTCATTTGAATTCTGCCAAAGGCATTCAGAATATTTATCCAAAATAACGACTTGCTATTTTAAACATTTAAGCAAGAGTGTATTAGTAATTTACAAGTTGATAAAAACTTTTAGTTTATTTAAAGACAAAGAGGTGAATTGTAGATATATGATGATGTTGCAGGAAGTTATGTCACCCACAGGACCCCAAACAGATGTTACTAACAGCTGTGAATAGACAAGATTCTCCTCATCCTCAAAGTTCAGAAAAAAACATAGTCATTTTGATCCCAAAGCTCTTTTTACTAAGTCCTGTTAGCCAAGTGCGCAGAGCTTGGGATCGAGTAGTTGAGCCTGTTGGGGCTGAAGGGAGCTATTCCTGTCTTTATCTGTTAATGAGAGCTCGAGGACACTCCAAGTTAACTTTACATACAGTTAGAACAGTTATTGATTTTTTAATATGCAGATATTGATGAATTTACCGTTGATTTATGTGTGTTGGGACATTGCAGATCCAATGTAATGGGATCTACGCTTTTATATGATTTGTTTTAACAGTGTAACGTAAAAAATAGTATTTTAATTTTTTATGGGTGATCGTCATGGTGGCGCAGTGGGTAACATGGTTGTCTCACAGCAAGAAGGTCGGTTGGCATTTCTGTGTGGAGTTTGCATGTTCTCCCCATTATCTCGTGGGTTTATTCCGGGTGCTCCGGTTTCCCCACAAGAACAAAGACATGCGGTATAAGTGAATTGGGTAAACACAATTTTCCATAGTGTATGAGTGTTTGTGGATGTTTCCCAGTGGTGGGAAACCGCAGTTGGAAGGGCATCCGTTGCATGAAACATGTGCCAGAAAAGTTTGGTGGTTCGTTCCCCTGTGGTGACCCCGAAATGGAAAAAGTCAACAAGAAGATGGATGATAGATTGATGGATTTTTTTATGTGTCCCAATAAGGCTTTTACAGCAATGCCCATGATATGGTATAATAAGTAATGAATGTTAATTATAAAACACTATAATGTATGTTTTTAAGCTCTAAATAAAAACCACAAATGAAAAGAAAATTAAAAATCCTCACCACACAGAACCGGTTCGTTAATTCGTTCGATACAAAGGGCAAGCTCAAAAGAAATTTTGTTCCTGACCGACACGTCACTAAAACCCACTTTGAAAATAGATTAACAGTGATATTGTTTTAATAAACTTACGCGTAACGGTCCACCACTAATTTAAACATTAAACATCTAGTTTAACAGATTATTTCCTGTTCATTTAGCAGAGGTCACTCCTAAAGTCCTTGGTAATAATAAATTGACTAATAAGAACTTGTCTTAAGTCCTCAGCTTTTCCAGTGAGCAAAAGAGTGCTAAAGCTTCTTTTGTAGCTGTTGAAGAGTTCAATATGTTAATCTATTCCTAGATTAGTATAGATCTCCACATTTGCATTTAAAAGTCAGCTTTATAGACCTCCCATCACGGTCTTCTGCAACCAATTAGTCCATCTCAGCTTTTAGTTTATTCCACATCTACTCAACTTTCATCAATTTTCATCCACAATTATGTGCATGTTTTGAGAACAAGATTCTAAACTGTTGGCTCATGAGTTAAACTTGAATATTTATCAAGCAAGTCTTGTTTGCTATAAAAAAGGTAACCTTTAAGAAATGAAATCATTTGAATCTGATTTATTCAGAGAAAGTAAAGTAATGATATCTGAAAGGGTTTTCAAGGACATTTTTTTAGAATGTTTTTTTAATTGTCCTCTCACATTAATGTTTTAGTTGAGATTCGTTTTGGCCTAATTGTCTGTATTGAAGGCAGCTGAGAGACATTAAGCAAGGTTAGAGAGAGGGGATATGGTTTTGAAGGACAACAATATTGAGTTTCAAAATCAGGTTGCTTGGAATGCTATTCAACTGCTAACTAACAGCGACAATGAGGAGCAGGACTTGCTCACTTCTAAATGAGAGGCAGTCGATGTTAAAATAGTAGATTTTTTTGCTGAGGTCTTGTTATTATTTTATCCAAGTGGGAAATGTTGGATCTACAGATAAAAGTCAGCATCAAACAGTGTGTTACTGATGTGAAATATACTGAACTGAAGGTCTCCACACTTTTAACTATCAGTGTAGACTGACAGGGGCTGCAACCTAGGGCTGCATAATGAAACATAACACCTCTCCATTAGAGCTTATGATATCTAGCCTACCTCATAGTATTCAATTCGGGTTGTGGGCAGAAACAACACTGTTTAAATGCCACATATATGTAAAGAATGAGATGTGTATAGAGATCAGGAAGGTGCTCGTTTGCTTTTGCATCATACTCGTGCATGCAGAACATGAAGATGCCTGATATTTGCAGACACGGTCTGAGCTGGAATCAAATAAACATGAGTGACATTTGATTGCTGTGTTCTCGCTGAGGGAAAAGCAATTTTCACTCTGCAAAATGATTGTTGTATAGGTACATTATGTGTGGAAGTCAAAAGGTTTTTTCAGTGGATATTTGTAGCTTCAAAGCATGTTTTGTGCAAAATATAAGATGTTCAAAGAGTGAGGGATAAAACGGCAGTGCTAAATGAAAGTCATTTTTAAAACAAAGATTTTCAGCAGGAAACAATACAAATAATTTAGTTTGGTTGTAGTTGAGCAAATAAGTAAACAGGAATGGGCAGTTTGCTGTAAAAAATTATATTTATATATAATGTATCTCCATATTTAGGATATCTTGTTTTAGTTCAAATAAAAATAAAACTTGTTGTTCCGCTCAACTACCTTCAGAAAAAACTTGAGAAAAAAAAGGCCAGGCATCTTCTACCCTATCAGAGTAGAGATATTGAAAAAGAATCACATAATGCGTATGTACTTAAGATTCTTAGAATTGTTTTAGGTAAATTATTTGGAGAACAGATATTATAGTTTTTATAGTAACATTTTTCAGTTAAGAATGGCATGTGCTATATTTTTAAAATTTCTTATTATAATCTTTGACTGTTAGTATACAATAATAAATACTCTAATTTTTTTGCTAGTCAGAAATTCAGATATTTTAAATTATAGTATTTCACAAAAGCAAGGTAAGCATTTTTTTCAATTTTGTTTTGCACAATCTATTTGAGCAGAATTAAAATGGTAAATAATTTATATGCTTTATTAGGTACATCTGTCCAACTTGCTCAACATCTAATGATCTGCCACAGTATAAACCAAAAAGTCAGAACCAGGAATACAGGTGATTTAAGTGACTTTGAATGTGGCATGATTGCTGGTGCCAGACGGGCTGGTCGGAGTATTTCTGAAAATGATCTACCCTGTCTAGGTTTTACAGAGAACAGTACAAAAAAGACTAAATATGTTGTGAGCGCCAGAGAAGAATGGTCAGACTGGTTTGAGCTTATAGAAAGGCAACAGAACAAAACTCAAATAACCCTTTGTTACAAACAAGGTATCCAGAAGAGCATCTTGTAACACACCACGATGAACCTTGAGGTAGCTACAGCAGCAAAAGAACACACCTGGTTCTGCTCATTAGCTAAGAACAGTAAATGAGTTTACAATTCGCACTTGCTCACCAAAGTTGGGAATTTTTTTTTTTACCATACACTCTGAGGTATGTTTCCAGTAACCTGTTGAATCTATTATGAGTAATCTTCAAATAAAAAGTTAGGAAACTAATTTTCTTAATATTAGAGGAAATTTTGAAACAAAGTGTAAGTTGCAAACCTAACCGTCTTCTGCGAAAAAGTGCTCCTCTCATAGTTTTTAAAATATCCAAGACTGATTGAAAGCAGCTTCAAGCAAAGCTCACCTGCAACCAAATCCAGCTAATACCTGAAATTAAATGGTTTCAGAATGTGTTAGGAAGTGTGACAGGAACCATTGAATTTATATGTGTCCTGAAGTAAAGGTGGCGTGTTTAATCCATCAGGGTCAGTCAGACATGGAAAAGTTCATGATGCATATTTAATTATGCTGTTTTACCTCAATGCATTTTTAAAATTCCTTTTGGCACAGATTCTGTTCATGGCCAAAAGAGGTACCTTGGGTAGCCTTCTGTATTTTACATAGCCTCTTAGAGAGCTGCACTTCGGATTCATGCATGTAATGAGTATTGTTTATATTCATGTTCTTATTGTTTTTTTCACGCTCAAAAACATTCTATTTCTGAAGAAAACTGGCTGGTAAAATGTCACTCTGTAAAATATTCCATGTGAGTTTTTACTTTTGATAAAAAAAATTGGTTAGGCGAGCTGTACAAGCAAACTTAGACTGAGGATGTTTGAAAGCCAACATTTGGCTCAGGTTTATCCAACAAACTTTGTTTCTTACAGTAGCAGGCTTTATTATCTGTCTTGCTTAACAGAACAATCAGATTGTGTTCTTACACTGGTTCGTTAACAATACTTGTTTTGTGTGTGTGTGTTTTACTTTTATTTTTTAATTTTTTAAGTTTAATTTGTAAACTACAAACATTACATGCAGTGTAATATACTCAAAAGTGACCACAGAAGTATGCTATATGATCAAAAAGATTTGATATTTTTTCAGTTTAACATTTTTAGATTGTGAATCTAGACGTGATTTTCTTGTGTGACATTTCTACTACAGCCAAGTAACTTTAGCAAAACTCCCATATTATTATGCCAATAAGGACAACTTTGCACCTAACAATGTTGGGCTGGAAAATGTCCATATTTGCTATGGTCTTAATACATTAAGTAATGATATAAAATGCACGTATTAAATATGAAAAATTTGCTCACACTGGTGGTCTGTGAGGCTTTCAAAGTTGATGAAAACTAGCAAAAGTTAGGGTTGTAAATATGCTACAAGTATCATTTAATTCTTTGCTAAGCTGAAAGTTATGTCACTAAACCGATACCAACATTGTAAAGGAAGAAAAAAAAGTAGTGTTCCTTTAAGAGTGTGTATTCCACATATAACCAATTTTTTCGACCACAAATAAAACTCCTAAGAAACCTTATTATGATTATTAAGATTGCTTTCTTCAGTAGGAAAACTTGCAAAAACTAGAAAGAGTTATTCTGCTCCTTGTCTAATATAATTCAATGCTCGATACTTAGCTAAATGTTTCAGATCTAAAATGTTTCAGAATGTAAAAATCACCAGATCCGAAAAAAAAACACTGAACAGATCCCAAAATGGTAAAACATGACTAATTATGTTGAACTATTGTAAGAATAAAGGTGTAGTGTTCCATTAAGACAAAGTCTGTTCTCTATATGAACACCCATTTCCTCCATTTACCACTACACATCATTAGGTTGATTGCAAGTTAACAGTATGCTACAGTTGCAAAATACTCCTTTAGTTACCATGCGGCCCACAGATGGAACCAACTTCCAGAGTGTCAACACTTTAGTCATGTTTAAATCCAGGCTAAAGACTCTCCTGTTTAGTTGCGCTTTTGTCAACTAAGCACCAACGTCCGAACAACTTTTTTTACACTTAAAATCTTAATCTTCGTTTTAATCGATGTTTTAAATTTCATTTTTTTAATCAGTTTGATTTTATATGACTTTTTAATGCTTGATCTTATTAAATGTACTTTCTCTTTTTCTTTATTTCCAATGTAAAGCACTTTGAATTACCCTGTGTACAAAATGTGCTATACAAATAAACTTGCCTTGCCTTGCCTTGCCATGTGTACAGTTGCACTGAATTGGCACTGTGTCATTTAACTGTCAATAAAGTGCTGATAATTAAGTTATCAAATCAACATGGGGCTAAAAAATAAATAAGTAGTCTGCAGAGCTGACATTTTTGCAACAATTCCACACCTACAGGATTTTCTGCCCTATATTTCTGAGCTTAATATGAAAGATCTTCAGTGAAGGCCTACGTTTATACTGACATACTAATCCAAAGACAAACTTTCAATGACAGAACACAGGATTATAGCTGACATGCTTTTGAGCCCTGTAGGAAAACAACTTAAAGGTATATTTTAGACTTTGAATGTTAGTGGAATATGATTTAAACCATCAATGCCATGCTTTCAGCATAAACCCACTTCCTTTCAGTTGCTATGGGGACATGCATTTTTATTTAACTGTCTGTCTGTAAAGGTGCATGAAGGTTGACTGGTTTTTGTGAAGTTTTCATCTTTCAGCTCAAACGTCAAGCAGCAGGTCTGAATATAGCATTAAGTGTTGTGCTGCTGACCGAAAAGGGGCGTGATCTATTGATAGAAATGTCTCTTTAAATTTCATATTAATACAAAACTAGTTTATTTTTGTCAAACATTAAGATTTAGAGCTTGAGTGCAAATTAAGTGAAGTCCTCTATTAGTTATTTGTTGCAGTCACTAAATTTAGAATGCCTCATTTTCATCTAAATAAATATTATTATAAAACTAAAAGGAAAAGATTCACTCTTGAGAAATGTGTCAGGGATACATTTGTGTTGTTAGTGTTATAAATATGAAATAAATAATTTAGAATCTCTTAGCTTTATGCTGGATTTTCCCTTGAGGGATAATCAATCTTTTTCCTTTTCATTCCTTGTTTTTCAAAATTGTTTAATTCAGGCTTTGTATCTTCTACTCTTGATGTAATTTTACTCCTGCAGATTAGCTGATTGTCCACTTGATTAGTTTTCCAGACAAAATATTTTAGTTCAGTTTGTAAACATGTGGTTAAAGTGTGTTCTCAATGGTCATCTGCTAGACCTTCCAAACCAAAATAGATGATATTGCTTATGTTCTTTAACATATTCAGTCATTAGGCAAAAGCAAAGATGTATTTTCTAAGCAATTTTTAATTACTAATGTTGGAAAAAGTTCTCACTCCATTTGTGTGGTTGTGAAGAGCTCATGAACTGCATAAAAGGGGTCAAAACCTCTGAAAGGGGTTAAACAGTATCAGCTATGTTTTTTTCATGAAACACTTTCACAAATCAAGATCTCCTGCAAGAAGAGAAACCAAAGAAACAGGCTTATAGTACAGGACATGATGCATTATTTACAGGTCGTTCTGTATATTGTGACATGTTCTCCAGTTTTTTTCATAAATTGTTAGTTTTAGTCTGTCATTCTGTTCACATGCCTTCCCGGAATTGCTCAAAGTAAAGTTTCAAACAGAAACTCAAACCTGACTTGCCTGATTTAGCACAACTCCTGCTGGTGGATGTCAAATTTACATCTCCGAGTGGCAGTAGTCATATTTCTGCTTTGACAACCATTTAAAACTCATAAGATTTCTGGTTTATGTGATGCTCAAACCATAAAGAAGCTATAAATTAACAATAAGATATAAGATGACGGTATAAGATGCAAGCTTTTGCAAGCTGCCTGTTTTTTAACCTTGTCATGTTTCCATTTCATTCTTCAATAACTTTGTCATGCACATACCTTGATTTGTTACATGCCCTCCTCTATTTGCAGTCTGAAAAATGACAAAGAAACCTCCAGCTGGAAAGACAGTGAGTCTTGGTTGCACTACTGCATGGAGAATGGTGTAAATTATTTAAATCTCCACATATAGGTTAATAGGTCAGTAATTTAGTTCTATGACAGACTCGTGTGACTCATCACGGAGCTATGAATAAATCGTTTCCTGCAGCTGTTTATCTTGTCATCGAGAATGATGTGCTGTGGGGATAAATAAAAGCTATATTTGATAAAAAAATTTTAACTTTTATTGATAACAGTGAGTGTAAAGTTTAAATGTTTAAAATTTAAGAAATGTTGGTAGCTTTTCTTGTTTTAGGATGTGGATGCAAATTCTTTTAAGATAGCACCCTTTCAAACATTAACTGTGTTACAATCCTTATTCCTTCTAAGTGCCTAGCAATATATACTACATGGACTTATGGACTTTCTTTTGGGTGTCTATGTGACATGTCTCGACCAGTATAATCTCAGTCACCTACTATACTGTGCTGTCCTTTTGTCTTCTTCTCTTCTTCATGGTTTGAAGGTCCAGGCAGAGGGTAAAGAAAATGCCCCAGGAGACAGAATAAAGCTCCTCCTTTAATACCGTTTCCCTCGCTCATTATTAAACGACTCTCTCTCTTGCTCTCTCTCATATATTCTCAGGTGCGCAGCCTGTCTCCGATGTGTGAAATTAAAGAGAAAGTAAACGGGAGGCCAGCAACCCCAGAGTCATGCTGCCTTTTATCTTCCAGAGAGCGAGGGAGTCATCGTCAGTTTAATTTGAGCCTGAGTCCAAACCAATCAGCATGTGTGCTGTGTCTCTGAGGACGGGCTGTCAGGGATCTGAGGTCAGTTTCTCTGGAAGTCAGTGAATGTTAGACGACTTGCCGGTTAGATCAATACACATGCATTTATTTGCTAAAAACCTTAGTCTGGCAGTATTGTGGTTTTGATGGGCTGACATTGAAAAGGTCAAAGAGACACTGAATACATTTCCATCTAATTTGTCCTTGCTAATCTGCTGTTTCCTGTCAAAGCAGCTACATTACTTACATTCATTTGACTATGTTCTGTAATCACTGCATTAAGCTGCTGGCATAAAAAAATTCACTAACATTTTGCAAAAACAGACTCATATATTATTATTTGAGATTGTATGTTGAGGTCAACAAGGATTTGTTCCAAGACGTTGTTTTTCCTCTACCCAAGACCCTGAGATTTAGTGCTCCTAGCAAACTGCTCCCCACCTGGTCCTGGGTGCATCGGAAGTCCCTACTACGGTGCATCGGAAGTCCCTACTACGGTGCATCGGAAGTCCCTACTACGGTGCATCGGAAGTCCCTACTACGGTGCATCGGAAGTCCCTACTACGGTGCATCGGAAGTCCCTACTACGGTGCATCGGAAGTCACTACTACGGTGCATCGGAAGTCACTACTACGTGCCTGGCTGGAGCTCCCAGTGTTTTGGTGGCATGTGCACCTAGTTTTGAGTTCGTACACCCTCATGTGGTGTAATCTGAGTGGGAAAAGAGGCTTTGGGAGATGTTAAAGCCTTAAAAACAATATTGTTTTATTTCTTCATTTATTCTTACCTCTGTATACAGTTATTGTCCTTGTTTTGTAGCTTTTTGTTTTCCATTTGTATTCAGTGCTGTCCTGTAATGCTTTGTTAATGTCAATTTTTAAAATAGATTTTTTTTACTTTGCTTAAAAAAACTGTAAAAAGAGGCAGCAGTGCGACTGTAGTTTCATAACAGCCAACTCTAATCAAGTAAACGCTGTGTATAAAATCTTAAAGTGAAAATTCCCTTTATGTTATTGGATGCTTAGGACCTTAAAGGAAAGAATTTAGAAGGGTTTATAATATGCTGTGTAAAATAACTTTTTGTTTGTTTCTTTCTTTTAACTTTTCGTACACTTTAAAAAATGGCTGGGTTAAAATAACCCAATTTGGGTAATTTTGGTAACCCATCGCTGGGTCAAACATGGACCAACCTAGCATTGGGTTATTTTAACCCAGCACTGGGTTGAGTCATTTTTTGACCCAGCATTGGGTGATAATATCCCAATGCTAGGTTGGTCCATGTTTGACCCAGCGATGGGTTACCAAAATAACCCAAATTGGGTTATTTTAACCCAGCCATTTTTAGAGTGAAATTCAGGCTACAATGCTATGATTTTTATACAATGTCTACTTCTAATGACTGTGTTTTGGGCTTCTCTATGAGAAGCGCTGTGTTGTGTGAGGATTCCTCCACTATCGCCGGTTTTGAAATAATGTCTTACATTTGAGGGCCATCTACTGGTACAATTATGTCATGAGAAGGATGTGAGTGGAAAAATGTCAGATCAGAGTTAATCAGAGTGTTACCAGAGTGTTGCCGCCAGTGGTGCAAAAAGAACTAAAAAATCCTACTCAAGTAAAAGTACCACTACTTGCAATTTTTTTAATAGAGTAAAATATCTGTTCTACATAGTACTCAGAGTATGCGTATAAAGTAGCCCTTCTGTAAAGTACTCCTGAATAGTAAGTATTGCACTGCAAAATGATTTAACTTTATTAGAGGAGGAAACATGTTTTTTTCAGCTCCAAAGCTGGTCAGTTTTAACATTGGAGTGAATGAGAACTTGCTCTGTTTTGGGGTCAGCTTCAAGTGGACGTTTGGGGAACTGCAGTTCAGTTCCTTCCTATCACGCTTCAAGAGGGAAAGAAGGAGGTGCCCCTTGAGTATTATCACCTGCTTGGGGGTGGGGCTTGCTAATTTAGAAGAACTTGTTTGAAGAGGAAAATTTCAGCATTCATTATTACAAAAATGTGTATAAACATGCTTTTGTTTTGTTAAAATATTTTTTCTTAAATTATGTATATATTTTATAATACAAATGTAATAAAATATAATACAAAAATAATACAAATATAATTTCACATTTCATTCAGACAATATTAATTTCATCTTTATTTTAATAATAAAAAATCTTTTTTTCACAATTTTAAATATAATTTTAAAATAATTCTTATGGGTGCATTAAGTTTTTTGATTCCAGCTTTCAGAGACCCTTTGGGCTATACTCTCACCAAGTTTCAGAATATTTTACATTAGCATTTTTGAGAAAATATAAATGTCATCTTTATTTAAAAAAAAATATATTTTTCAAAATGTTTAATATTATTTAAAAAAATTTCTTCGGTGCGTTTAGTTTTTTGATTTCAGCTTTCAGAGTACCCTTTGGTCTGTAATGACACCAAGTTTTAGAAATATTTACTGTAGCGTTTTTGAGAAAATATTAATTTCATCTTTATTTTAATTAAAAAAAATATTTTTCACCATTTTAAATATTACTTTAAAATAATTTCTTACGGGTGAGTAAAGTTTTTTGATTCCAGCTTTCAGAGTACCCTTTGGACTGTAATGACACCAAGTTTCAGAATATTTTACTATAGCATTTTTTGAGAAAATATGAATTAAATTGTTTTTAATTTTTCCGAAAATCATTTTTTCACAATTTTAGCAGTAAGGAGAAAATAATAATTTTAATTAAATCTTTGTTTTTATTTTTTCTAAATTTTTATTTAATCTTTTATGATAATTTCTTATGGTTGTGTTTATTATATTAATTCCAGCTATCAGAGTATTCTTAGGTCTATTATAGCACCGTATTAGAATTTTTAAATGTTCAAATATAGATTTAACAATAAATTACCTTTTGTTTTTTCTCTTAATTTAGTTTTTATTTTCTTTTTCTTTGTAGTTTGTATTTTGAAGATGATGAGCAGGATGCAGGGACAAAATGTGATTTTTATTGTACTCTCTGTTATACTTTTGGGATGTAAAAATGTATGGGAGTGTATGGTCAATAACATCAGGGTTAGTCAAGTACCATAAAAATGGAATGGACTTCCATCTAAATGCAAACAAACTGTGACAATCAGAACTCGCTCAATCGCCCAGCTGATCAATCACCCATAGCAGGAAGGGAATAAGGAGAAAATAACATTTTTATAGTACATATTTCCTGAAGAGAAGAGTTTTCAATTGCTTTTTGAAAGCTGTTAGTGTTGCTGGATCAGGAGTTTGTTCCACCAGCCAGAGACAGTGAAAGAGAAGGTTCTGCTGAGAGATCTTCTGCCTTTGTGGGACGGAACCACGAGTCACTGTTCCTTCTCTGAATGCAGGCTTCTGCAGGACATGTAGGAGTGGAGGAGCTTGTGGAGGTAAACAGGCTGGTTTGGAGATAGTTTTGTATGCCAGTGTCAGCGATTTGAATTTAACAGGAGCTGCAATGGGCAGCCAGTGAAGAGTGATGAAGAGGAGAGGAACATAAGCTTGTTTCGATTCCTTGAAGATGAGTCGAGCTGCAGAGTTCTGGATTATCTGCAGAGGTTTGAGTGCATTTGCTGGGTGTCCTGCTGGGATAGCGTTGCAGTAGTCCAGACGTAATTGGATCAGAGCCTGAACTAGGAGTTGAGTTGCATGCTCAGTTAAGAAAGCCTGATGTTGTGCAGTGCAAACCTACATAGTTGAGTGTCTTTGAAGGACATCTGTTCGTTCAAAATTACTCTAATATTCCTTACCGAAGGAGAAGAGGTGATTGTTGAGGATTACAACTGAATGGAGAGTTCATGATGCAGAAGTTCCACCAAAAGTTCTGTCTTGGCCATGTTGAGCTGTAGGAGGTGGTTCTTCGTGAGAATCAGAAAGATATTTATTGCCAAGTGTGCAACATACACAAGGATTTTTTGTCGTACAGGGATACTCTCCAGTGTTGGTTCAAAGAAGACACATTAACGTTGCAAAATACAGTAACACAGGATCTATAATTAAATTGCTAAGTTATAAGTAAATAGAATATAGTAATAGTGTAGGGAATTAGGTTCGTCTCCTCAGCAAAGCACACTTACAGCATGGGAACCTGAAGCGGCACATTCCTAACTTATCTTCAGGACCAGATGCAAGAAATAAAACATTCGGTTCAGCCTAACTCCAAGCCCTAAATGGTGACCGGCGCCACAAGTGTCAGGCTGGGTAACAATCAGTCAAGAGCTTCAAAAGAGACTGCTGGACACCTGACGCTCCCCAGGAATCACGCCGCGCAGGAATTCACGGATCATGTGACTGAAACCTCGCGATTTGCGGATATTCAACACAAAACTGCTTTTCTTAACGTACAGAGAAAAAGGGACAAATCTGTTTACGTGCATACGCCCATATCCTGGATTAATAGTCATAGCATGTCTCAATCTGCTTTGTGTACATTGAGGACCTGTATTGTGTGTAGCCAGTTAGTTAAAACGAATGATTGATTTGTGTGAATGTCTTTCCCGCCGCAAGTCCGACGTGTTTGGTGTTTTGGACTGGTTATCACGTCCCTGAAAGGATTTAATTGTGTAGAAAATTATCTGGTACTCTCTTGATTAGATATGACTTCGTTTATTAATGAATACAAATTAACCGTGAATTTCTCCTCAGCCAAAATCCTGCGCGCTGAATCGTGACGTCACCACGGCTCCGATTCCAGGAGTGCTCTCATTGGCTAAGCTGCGAGAGAGACCCGCCTCACGGTTCAAAACAGGGCGCCCTCTCCCCTGGCTCTGCTAGCCTTTTCAGTTCTCTCTCTGCTCCCAGCTTCTAGTTCAGCTAGCTTTTTTCAGTCCTCTCTCTGTTTTCAGCTGCTAGTTAGTTCTCTCTCTGTTTTCAGGTGCTAGTTAGCTTTTTCACCTTCTTTCTCCTCTGGCTCTTAGCCAGTCTTCTCTCAAGTTACCTTCTTCAGAACTCTCTCATCCTCTTGGCGCTTTCAACAAAGGAAACCCGGCTCTCATCAACCCAGAGTAGTGATTTCAAATATAAAGACTTTCGAACCAACGTGAAACGTCTTTTGAACTTCCACGGACACCTCAAACGGAATCAATCCGAATCTCCCAGCTCGACTCTCAGCGGAATCGACTCCCTGGACCTTCACAGCCGTTATCCAGGAATCCTCCAGTCCGGCCCCGTGAACCACTTGGGAACCCTTACCGATTCAACGGATCTTAAAACGGTAGCAAGCGATAATTAATTAATTTCTGGCGCGGGTAATGATAATAGAACGGACTCTTGGAAATTCTGAAGTTGATTATGTGCCTAGATTCATAATTAAGGGTAACTTTAGAGCTGTGACCTGAAACTTTGTGTCTCTCTCTCTCTCGCTCGCTCTAATCATCTCTCTCTCTCCTTCGCTTCCCCTCACCCCCTCCCGCTTGGTGTGCGTGTGTGCGCGAGCGAATGCTTAAGTCAGTTTAGCTAGAAATCATTTATCCTATGTGTTTTAGAATAGATTAATAAACATTATATGTCATGTTTTATGTCAGTGAATTCCGTTCCCTGAGGTTTCGATTTTGACATAATACGATTTAAAGGTTGGGTAGTAATGTTTTGGGATACGATTCATTTTGAGTAAGGGTCCATATTAATGGCGGTTGGTTATTTGGTGGACAGATTAACTCTAAACTGAATTTGTGACTTGGCGCAATCTCATCTGATTCGACTCCCCGAGACTTGACTCAGCGGTCCGATTCCCCAGTGAACCGCTCTGTACCCAAAGGTAATAACCTGATTTGTTTATATTACAGATTGAATGATTGCCTCTTATCGTATTATTAATTATTAACATGTGTACTTTTGCTACAGTAGCGTTAGTAAAATATAAAGGCAAGGCAAGTTTATTTGTATAGCACATTTCGTACACAGGGTAATTCAAAGTGCTTTACATTGGAAATAAAGAGTAAAAAGAAAGTGCATACATTAAAATCAAGCATAATAAAGTAAAGAGACTGTAACTATATGGAGGTACTTTGGAGATAATGTGCAGACCAAAGCATAAAGTAAAAGTAAAGTGACTGGAAATGTGCAAAGAGTCCACATCAGAGTCCCATTGCTTGTGCAATATTTAAAGAGTGTTGGTGGGGAAATTGATGGTTTGAGGAGCTGTATAGCCTTAGGGAAGAAGCTGTGTTTGTGCCCTTGTTTGGGGCTCTGCAAATCTACAAATTAAAATACCTTCTCTGTTCTCATGATTTAACTAGGGTGAATGTATCCACATATGATGTGCAAGGTGGAAATATTTAGCCGATATTGTTTCAAACATGCATATGCGTTTCACATTGACTATATTTAATAGGTATTTCATATTAGAATGATCTTTTTTCTGTTCATATTTTGTTTTAGTCGATTACTGCCGCCTACATTAATTACTTCATTAATGTTGGCTTCTGTGATAAAGTACATTGTAAACACACCTTTGGGCACTGATGAGTTTTACTGGGGCACATGTACAACAGATAGAAGTGAGTGTCAGCAGTGGTATGGGAATCCATGTCTGTGGATAATGGGGTCCAGGGAGTTGGTGTAGATGGAGACGAGAAACCATTCTCGAAGTTGCACTGTAATAAAGCTTGTGGATGGACTTGGGTGAAGGGTGGTGTGAACTGTTTGCTGATGGTGAGGGTTTTGTCTATCAAGTGATCAGCAAAAAAGTCTGCGTGAGAGAGGTCACTGGAGACTCCAATTAACATGTCATTTAGAGCAAAAAAACCCCCTGATAACTGGGATTAAAATAATAAACGCACCTACAGGAAATTATTCTAAAAAAAATTATAAAATTGTGCAAAAAATTATTTTCAGAAATTTATATTTTCCTTAATGCTACAGTAAAATAATCTGAAACTTGGTGACAATATACTCTCACATAAGACAGTATTTTAAAATTATGATTATATTTTATATAATATTTTAATTATAATTTTTTTTCAAAAATGCTACAGTAAAATATATGAAACTTGGTGAGAGTATAGCCCAAAAGGTACTCTGAAAGTTGGAATCAAAAAACGTAACGCATCGATAAGAAATTATTTTTAAATAATATTTAAAATCGTGAATTTTTTTTATTAAAAAAAAATATTCTGAGACTCTTAAAAACTTAACACACCCATAACAAGATATTTTAAAAATTATATTTAACATCGCAGAAATTTTTTTTAATTTTTTATATTAAAATAAAGATGAAGTAAATTTTTTTTTAAATGCTACAGAAAAAAATATTCTGAAACTTGGTGAGAGTATAGCCCAAAGGGTACTTATATTTAAAATGGTGAAAAAAAATATGTATTATAAAATATATACATAAATAAAACATTTTCATTTTAACAAACCAAAACCAAATTGTTAACATGTTTATGCACATTTTTGTAATAATAAATTCTGAAATTTTCCTCTTCAAACAACGTCCTTCTCAAAGAGAAATTCCCTCAGAGGAAGATTTGTTTGTTCAATGTCAAATGGGAAAGATAAAACACACACAGGTTAAAACTAGTAAATTTAGTACAGAAGTGCGCGCAGATCTTCCCTCATTTTCTCCTCAAAGCAATGACGCTTTCATGCTTGAACCCAAGAAGGGCCCTTTTTCTGAAGTTGTGTAATGCAAGCCTACACTCTTAAGTTGTCTTGGTGATGTGGTCTTTGAAGGACCACTACTTGTCCAGAATCATTCTGAGATTATTAACTAAAGGAGAAGATGTGATTGTTTGACTGTGTCAACATTTTTTGCTCTTTTGGCACCAGTCTAAATATCACACAGAGAAGATAGTTTTAACCACATCCATCAACCTCACCCCACCACTCACACACATCTGCCAAACACACCCCACCAGTCACTCACATCCATGGAGGGCAAAGTGGGTGAAGTGGCTTGCCCTGGGCCAAAACAGCAGAATGGACCTTGTGGGATTTATAGTTTACTCACTATATACTCACTTTACTCATTATTTTATTCACTAACTTTTTACCTTGTAAATTCGGATTAAAATAAAAACTGAAGAGTTAAAAAGGAGGTCTGTGTGTAAAGGCAAGGCCATAAGCACATCCTGTTTTTGAGCAAGGAAAACATCTGGACTCAGCAGATAAGAGGAAAGCCCCTGTTGCAACAGACCGGAAAACACCCGAACCAGCCCGTACCAGGCGAGAAGGATGCCTCCCACTTCAATGGAGGAAGAACACCTGGTTTCGTTTCGCCAGAAAAAGAAACATTGTCTTGTGAGCAGATAAAAAGCTAGGGCTTTTCAGAGGGGAGTTAGAAGATGCTAGATCACATCAGATGAACATCAGATACTTTCCCAGTCTGCATAGAAAAGTGTGCAATCAAAGCAATTAATATGTCAAAATATTGAATGTGTGTGAGAGGTGAAGCTTATGGATCTTGGACGATCCTTTTATGTTCAAATGATCAGGACTTTAGTTTGAGAATCAAATAACAGAGGTTTAGTATTCTGATACTGATATTCTGATTCTGAGCTCATACAGCTGGGTGTTCTCTGCAACGCGCCAAGAGAAGATACTTCTACATAGCGTTCACAGACATTTATTCCCCTTTCTCATCTGATCGTCCTTTCTCGATAGAGCGGTGAGGACCACGTGGGGCAGTGTAGTCTATTCTTCCTGTTTCAGTTACGCTGTTTCTGAGAAATTAGAGATAGCTCAAGACGCCCCCACCCTGACCTTCAACAGAACTTTCAGATTCTCCCTTATCTTTTCATATCATCGACTTTCCAGCTCTCGCTTCTGTGGGATTTATAGTTTATTTTATCTTTTTATATTATTAAGTACTTATTTTATTAATCAACTTTCTTATTCTTTATTAAGATAAAACTGCTAAAAAAACTGATGAGTTGAATAGGAGAGGATTCATGAGAGTCTGTGGGTCTGGCTGAAGGGAGAGACGAGCTGTTCCAGCAACAAGTTCCAGCAACAAAAACAAACCCTATCGGAAGCCGGCCTTCTCACCATCTCACCTTGGGAAAGAGACATCTGGTCTCGTTTCCACAGAAACTAGCTCCTGGCTGGCACATGAAAAAGTAAACAATTTGGATAGAAAAGGAGAGGAATTTTGAATGTAACTTTAGAAGATGTCAGATCTTCTCCAGCGCGCTGTGACTGCTGTTGATTTCTCTCTGCTGAAGTCTTCATTAAAACTCGATCAGTTGGCAACCTGTCTCTTGGTCATTTTGAACATGCATTGGACGCCATAAAGTCCAACAACCTAACAGAGATCGAACCGCCAATCCTCCAGTCCCACGACGATCAAATCCACCACTGCGCCCCCTGTTTCACAAATCAAATGCAATAAACATTTATCATTTTGATAAACATAAAATTTATCTTTTTGAAGATGAGGTGCTTTTCAGCTTGAGATGCAGACATCTTCCCAGGTATCTTACACCATCTTAAAAACAAAATAAGCTATGTAGGGGAAATTGCAAAAAAGTCTTTTTCTGATCTTAGACTAACCCGAATCACACATTTATTAATCCTCTGTATAAGTTTCTGCAGCATTAATAATGTCCTGAATATCCTAGGTGGAGTGAAGACTTTTTTAAACATTGTTAAACGACATTCTGGATAAAACTAGTTCACCACCGATCAGTAATGCATCAGATATCCTCTCACGGAACATCAAAACAAAATCCAATTCAATCTGTATATTGAGGTATATTATTCTGATACAATGAAGATCATACAGCTGGGTGTTCTCTGCAACATGCCAAGAGAAGACACTTCTACAAAGAGTTTACAAACATTTATGCTTGAGCTCCACCTTTCTCATCTGATCATCCTTCCTCTCTCTGTGAGGACCATGTGGGCAGTGTAGTCCTGGGCAGTATAGTCCGTTCTTCCTGTTTCAATTATGTTATTTCTGAGAACAGAAATGTTGCTCGAGACACCCCCACCCTGACCTTTAACAGAACTTTCAGATCCTCTCCTATCTATTCATATCAGGGACTTTCCAGCCCTGCTTCTAACGAGCCATTACCCACATCTGGATTTTCACAATGATATCTGAATGCCCTTGAAGACTAACAGTGAGTTGTGCACGCAGGCTTTCACTGGGGAGACTTTAGTTTTGGCTTGGGGGGTGGGTGTAGCTCAGTGGATCAATCCCCAGCTTCTGTGGTATCGGTGATTTCCCCTTCTGTAAGTCGCTTTGGACAAAAAAATCTGCCAAAAGCAAAAATGTAAATGTTGATATTCTAGTATATCTAACTACTTCTGACTATTCTAATAAAATGAGTTTACTTAACCAACGGCTCCCTACAGAGGTTAGTGGTGGTAACTTACTCACAACAGCATTCATGTCTGTGTGTGTCCATGGTTGGTACACGTAATGTCCATCTGCTTTCTGTAGCAGAGGAACTATTAGAGGGATGGCACGTTCCACCATCACTGGGTCTGCAACTGAATCACTGGATATTCTTTGATTAAGCTGAAAAGACATTCTGTTAGCGGTTGATTATATGACAGAACATTAATAAGCATTGCTTAAACAATAATAAAAATCCCAAATGTTCCGTCATATAATCAACTGCTAACAGAACTTCTTTACAGCTTAATCAAAAGAAACATTCCATTTCATTCTTTCTCCACTCCTTATGGGATTATTGATTTGATGGGTGGGGGTTTAAGGGATTATTGTTAGTATGCTAGTAAATGATAATTGTATATGGATTATCGATTTTGTGGGTGGGGGTTTAATAGTTTTTACATTAGAAGGCCAGTAATAATAATTGTTATTAGTAATAATATTGTATTAGAAATAATAGTTTTTTTGATGTGTGTATTGGAATAGTCAGAAGTAGTTAGATATAAAGTCTCCCCAGTGAAACTACCTGGGTGCAGAACTCACTGTTTGTGTTCACAGAAGAACATTCTGATATGATGCTGCAAACCAGGTATGAATAGCGGTTTGTGAAGTGTCGGACTTTATGGCGTCCAATGCATGTTCAAAATGACCAAGAGACAGGTTGCCAACTGATCGAGTTTTAATGAAGACTTCAGCAGAGAGAAATCAACAGCAGTTACAGTGCGCTGGAGAAGATCTAACATCTTCTAAAGTTACATTCAAAATTCCTCTCCTTTTCTATCCAAATTGTTTACTTTTTCATGTGCCAGCCAGGAGCTAGTTTCTGTGGAAACGAGACCAGATGTCTCTTTCCCAAGGTGAGATGGTGAGAAGGCCGGCTTCCGATAGGGTTTGTTTTTGTTGCTGGAACTTGTTGCTGGAGCAGCTCGTCTCTCCCTTCAGCCAGACACACAGACTCTCATGAATCCTCTCCTATTCAACTCATCAGTATTTTTAGCAGTTTTATCTTAATAAAGAATAAGAAAGTTGATTAATAAAATAAGTACTTAATAATATAAAAAGATAAAATAAACTATAAATCCCACAGAAGCGAGAGCTGGAAAGTCCATGATATGAAAAGACAAAGGAGAATCTGAAAGTTCTGTTGAAGGTCAGGGTGGGGGCGTCTTGAGCTATCTCTAATTTCTCAGAAACAGCGTAACTGAAACAGGAAGAATAGACTACACTGCCCCACGTGGTCCTCACCGCTATATCGAGAAAGGACGATCAGATGAGAAAGGGGAATAAATGTCTGTGAACGCTATGTAGAAGTATCTTCTCTTGGCGCGTTGCAGAGAACACCCAGCCGTATGAGCTCAGAATCAGAATATCAGTATCAGAATACTAAACCTCTGTTATTTGATTCTCAAACTAAAGTCCTGATCATTTGAACATAAAAGGATCGTCCAAGATCCATAAGCTTCACCTCTCACACACATTCAATATTTTGACATATTAATTGCTTTGATTGCACACTTTTCTATGCAGACTGGGAAAGTATCTGATGTTCAACTGCCAAAGCCATCTGAGTGGGTCAGGCTTCGAGTCTTCCGGGGGAAGTGGATGGAAACCAGGTGGACTGATCCATTGAGGGTCACTGCCAGGACGTCCAACTGCAGGAGAAAGGAGACACGTGGCATCACCTCAAATTGTGTGTTCCTTGTGATCCTCCCAACAGGTTGCTCAGAGAGAATGCTTTGGACCTGGTTTCCCAGGCCCAAGAGAGGGAAGGAGATACGGTCAACAAAGATCAGAACATTTCAGGATTACAAAATTCTCCACCAGCCAACACCATCCATGGACAAAACACAGTATTAAAGGACAGCACCAATTTCACAAAAAGGACAGGTGGTTTGTTTTCTTGCCCACAGGAAGAGCCGTGTTAGAAGCAACAGCTTGTTAGAAACAAGGGCTGGAAAGTTCATGATATGAATAGATAGAGAGGATCTGAAAGTTCTGTTCAGCGTGTAAGCGTCTCGAGAAATAGCGTAACTGAAACAGGAAGAACAAACTACACTGCCCACATTTCCCTCAACTCTCAAGGAAGGATGGTCAGAAGATAAGGAAGCATGGTCAGAAGAGAAAGGGGGAGTTTGAGTATAAAAACTTGTATACATTATGAGAAGTTGTCCTTCTCTCTTTGGAACTTGCAGAGAGAGAGAGAGAGCACCCAGCGCTGTGTGATTTTCTTGTATCAGAATATTAAAACTTCTTTTTATTTGATTCTCAAACTGTAGTCCTGATCATTTGAAAACGTCAAGAGGATCTTCTAAGATCCACAACTACTGTGAGATAAATTTGACAGAAAAGCACAAAAGTGACCCTGATCTTAAACTCAAGTCTCCAGTTTGATCAGATAGGAGCAAGATGGTTTGTACAGCAGAGATTTAGAGTTTTGACACTCTTCTGTCAGCAGAGCGCATTTCAGACTTGGAACTGTCAGGTTCGGGATGAAGGATTGGACCCAGATGCGAGGTGAATTGCTCAGCGGACTTTATTGTACAGGATAGCGAGTACAGGCAGAACTGGACACAAGACAAACGATCGGAAGAGAGTCTGTCAACATGCACAAACAATAACTCGCACAGAGCAAAGGCAGAGTGAGCCTTTAAAAGGCCAGCGCTAATTGAGTTCAGAACGAGGAGAAGGGAGGGCATAACACGAAACACCTGACGATAATGAGTAATCATAGAACACACCAAAATAGGGGGAAAACGAGAGAGCAATCAAGATAGACATTGAGACAAAAACCCGACAGGGAACGAGTCATCTATTCTGTTTCCAAAAATGTTTTTGTTATTATGTGATCTGTGACATTAATGCTAAGCTGTAACGTTACTGCCTATTTTAACTAGGGATAGAAACCCTTTAGTGTTTTAGATCCGCACAGGTGTATTTTTAAATTATTAACTCATTGATTGTGCTGTACAGTACAACAGGTTCATGTTTTAGTTAGTTATAATGACCACGCAGCTCAATCAGAGAGCTCACCGCCTCCGTCTGCTGCTTTGTGATTTGTCTGCATCAATTTATATTTAATATACATTTTAAATACAGTAGATGATCAAATGTCACTCAGGGATCGATGTGGTGTTAAGCGCTGAAATGCTGAGTGAAGTTTATGCTGTCTCTTTCCGCACCACAGGAGCAGCAAACAATACATTTGCAATAAATTTTGTATGATATATTTAACTCCATTTAACACTTCTGTGGATGACCTCACAAAGTATTGGTCTGTGATATCAGCATGTATTTATGAGTACAAGTACTCAAGCTTGGTATCGGTGCTTCCCTAAAATTCACAAAATAATAAAGTCCTCTGTTTGCCACTAGCAACTAAAAACACAATTCAGATGTTTAAAATATTTCTGTAAATTTAATTGATAAGGACAAACCAAGCGACATAAAACCGACCTTTAAAGCTTTCCCTTTTATAATGAAATTGTAATTATATGACATGCTTAAAATATTTTGCCAATACTTACCAATAAATTTTTTTTTTTATATAAAACGTTGGAGCATTTTTTTTACATCAGAAACTACCCAAAATATAAGAATAGAAAAACAACTTTGTGTAGGAAATCATAATGACTTATATATCCTTTCTTGGTGGAGGGACCAGGAAGATTTTGAAACAAATCATACACTTCTCTAATGTATCCAGGTGAAGATGTGCTGTACAAATGACAAAAAAAATAATAATTTAAGCCAGGTTTGTCATTTAGTTTGTTAAATGTACACAGACACTCTTTAAAATCTCTTGAGGATGTACTGGAACGTTGGTCATTGTTTGTTCTATCTTTTAAGCTTTCGGTTTTACCATTCTCCCTGATGATTGTGTCTCCATCAGGTTTAGTCTGCAGGGTTTTTTGGACAAGCTGCAAAGAGTTATAGGAAACAATAAGTTATAAGTCTTCATTTTCTAAAGTGGCTCGTTCTGTAAGCTGACTGACTGCAGTATTAAAATTTTTCAGATCTTCTTCTTCCGACTGTTCCCAGTTTAGGGGTCACCACAGCAAATCATCTGTTTCCACCAAACTCTGGCCTCAGTATCCTCTACTCTTGCACCAATTACCTTCATGTCCTCCTTCAGCACACCCATATAACTTGTCTTTGGCCTTCCTCTTGCCTGGCAGCTCCATCTCCAACATCCTTCTACCAATATAACTACTATCCCTTCTCTTCACATGTCCAAACCATCTCAATCTGGCTTCTCTGACTTTGTCTCCAAAACAACCAACCTGAGCTGTTCCTCTGATGTGCTCGTTCCTAATCTTGTCCATCCTTGTCACTCCTAAACTGAACCTCAACATCCTCATCTCTGCTACTTCCATCTCTGCCTCGTGTCTCTTCCTCACTGCTACAGTCTCTAACCCATACATCATAGCTGGTCTCACTACTGTTCTGTACACATTTCCTTTGATTCTTGCTGACACTCTTCTGTCACACAACACCCCTGACACTTTTCTCCACCCACTCCAACCTGCCTGCACTCGCCTCTTCACCTCTTTTCCACACTCCCCGTCGCACTGGACTGTTGACCCCAAATACCTAAACTCCTCCACCTTCTTGACCTCAGCCCCCTGTAACCTCACTGTTCTACTTCCCTCCCTCTTGTTCAAACACATGTATTCTGTCTTACTACCACTGACTTTCATTCCTCTTCTTTCTAGAGCAGACCTCCAGCTTTCCAGGTGTCCCTCCACCTGCTCTCTACTCTCACTACAGATTACAATGTCATCTGCAAACATCATTGTCCATGGAGATTCCTGTCTGACCTCATCTGTCAACCTGTCCATCACCATAGCAAACAAGAAGGGACTCAAAGCCGATCCTTGATGTAGCCCCACCTCCACCTTGAACTCCCTCGTCTGACCTACAGCACATCTCACTGTTGTCATACTCCTCTCATACATATCCTGAACTACTCTGACGTACTTCTCTGCCACTCCTGACATTTCTCATACAGGACCATAGCTCCTCTCTCGGCACCCTGTCATACACTTTCTCTAAATCCACAAAGACGCAGTGCAGCTCCTTCTGACCATCTCTGTACTTCTCCATTAGCATTCTCAGAGTCAAAATTGCATCAGTAGTGCTCTTCCTGGGCATGAATCCATACTGCTGCTCGCAAATATCCACTTCCCTTCTTAGTCTAGCTTCCACTACTCTTTCCCAGAGTTTCATTGTGTGGCTCATCAACTTTATACCTCTGTAGTTGTTACAACTCTGCACATCACCCTTGTTCTTAAAGATTGGCACTTGGACACTTCTCCTCCATTCCTCAGACATCTTCTCACTCTCTAGAATCCTGTTGAATAACCTAGATAGGTACTCCACTGCTGTCTCTCCTAGACACTTCCACACCTCCACAGGGATGTCATCTGGACCAACAGCCTTTCCACTCTTCATTCTCCTCAGAGCCTTCCTCACCTCATCCTTTCTAATCTTTTCAACTTCCTGCTCTACAATGTTCACCTCTTCCCCCCTTCTTTCCCTCTCATTCTCCTCATTCATCAACTCCTCAAAATACTCCTTCCATCTTCTCTGCACACTCTCCTCACTCGTTAGAACCCTTCCATCTCTATCTTTAATCACCCTTATCTGTTGCACATGCTTCCCATCTCTTTCTCTCTGTCTCGCTAATCTGTACAATTCCTTCTCACCTTCCCTCGTGTCTAACCTGGCATACAACTCATCATATGCCTTCTGTTTGGCCTTTGCCACCTCCCTCTTCACCCTGCGCTGTGATTCCTTGTAGTCCTGTCTACTTTCTTCAGTCCTCTCAATGTCCCACTACTTTTTAGCTAGCCTCTTCCTCTGGATGATGTCCTGTACTTCCTCATTCCACCACCATGTTTCCTTATCTTCTTTCTTTCTTCCTGCTGACACACCTAGCACCTTCCTACCGGTCTCCCTGATCACTTCTGCTGTAGATTCCCAGTCCTCTGGAAGCTCTTCCTGACCACACAAAGCCTGTCTCAGCTTCTGTCTGAATTCCTCACAACCGTCTTCCTTTTTCAACTTCCACCACTTGGTCTTCTTTTTCATCTTTCCTCCCCTCTTCTTCCTGACCACCAGAAACATCCTACACATCACCATCCGATGCTGTCTGGCTACACTCTCTCCTACCACTACTTTGCAGTCAGTGATCTCTCTCAGATTGGCTCGTCTACTTATGATGTAGTCCACCTGCGTACTCCTACCACCACTCTTGTAGGTAACTCTATGTTCCTCCCTCTTCTGGAAATAAGTGTTAACTACAGCCATTTCCATCCTCTTGGCAAAGTCCACCACCATCTGTCCTTCTGGGTTCCTTTCCTTAACCCCAAACGTGCCCATCACCTCTGTTGCCCTCGCCAACATGACCGTTGAAGTCTGCTCCCACCACTACTCTCTCTCCTCTGGGAATACTCTCCATCACCTCATCTAACTCACTCCAGAATCTCTCCTTTGCTTCCAGCTTATAGCCTACTTGTGGAGCATAACCACTCACTACATTCAACATCACCCCTTCAATCTCTAACTTCAAACTGATCACCCTGTCAGACACTCTTTTCACCTCTAAAACATTCCTCACAAACTCCTCCTTCAGGATCACTCCTACCCCATTTCTCTTCCTATCCTCACCATAGTAAAACAGTTTGTATCCCCCTCCAATACTACGCGCTTTACTACCCTTCCACCTGGTCTCCTGCACACACAGAATATCTACCTTCCTTCTCTCCATCATGTCTGCCAGCTCTCTACCTTTCCCGGTCATTGTACCAACGTTGAGAGTCCGTATTCTCAGACCTATACTCTTGCCTTTTCTCTTCTCTCTCTGCCTACGAATCCTTCTCCCTCCTCTCCTTCTTTGACCAACAGTAGTCCAATTTCCACCGGCACCCTGTAGGTCAACAGCACCGGTGGTGGTCGTTGTTAACCCGGGCCTCGACCAATCCAGTATGGAAATCGAATTGATGACTTGCATATTTGGTTTTGGCATGTTTTACGCCGGATGCCCTTCCTGACGCAACCCTCTCTATTTATCCGGGCTTGGGACCGGCACAGAAGTCACTGGCTAGAAACCCCTGTGGCTAGACACATTAGAGACAGGATGAACGTACAGTTCAACAGAATTCTAAACAAAGAATCCAATGTTACAGAGGGAGAGACAACTCTACTTGAAAGGTAAGTTAGGCAAACCTGTGTGTTTCAATATAAACATAGATAAAAATCCATAATTATGACACTATAGTTGTTATCAATAAAGACAAGATTATAGTGGAATTTGGGGTTGTTTTTGTTTTATTCCCTCATGCAGCGCTCACAAATACGTGTTCTTGTGCATTTGCGGTCAAACTGTGAGATCGAACAAGCTAAATTTGTTGCACACTAAGACACATTGGCAAAATTTGATTTTAAATATCACAGCATCATAGATACAAAAACACAATCTAACCCACTTAAATCTTACATAAATGTTAATAAACCCCTATTCAACTCAAAATGGACTGCAAAAAACAGCACACATATCTTTGGCGCATAGGTGGAAGCTTATAAAACCACTTCGCTTATAAAACCAACTATAAAAACCTAAGAAAACATATTCAAACATTTATACAAACAACTTAAACTTTTGCAATAATAATTGTTGGCCATAATGCCTGAAATCACATCAGATTATAGATGTACATGTTAATGCTTCTAACTAACGTTTGGCATTCAGTTATATTTTAGCTGTAATAACTAATTTACTAACGTTACAAGGCTTCGACGTCAAAGACAACAACTGCTTCCAATGATAAGTTCTAACTAATAAATTCATATTTTCCAGCCTACAGGCAGTTTATGATTCATTGTATAAATCAAATCCAATACGTTAGAAGAACGTTTGTGGTGGCTGGGAGTAAAATTATTTATTTATTTGACGACTTGAACCGTTTAACTTTTGGTCAACGTTAATCATCAACCTTTGCAAAAATGTTTTAGTCTGTTATACTAGCTGCTACACTTTACCGATATATTTACAGCACAATTTATAAGCCAATAACTTAATAACTTTTTTTTTAACAGAGTGTTAACTATTCAGTAACGTTAGCCTATTGTCTGCTTAAGGCCCATTCTTCAGAACTTTAAATGGCGATGCTTTGTGATAGTGGTGACTTGTGTATTTGTAAAAAAGTGTATTAAACCATTAATATTAGTCCTGGTAATTGCTTGATCAAAAAATTGTTTAAATGTTGACAGCATTGCATTTTTTTCATAATATGAAATTTTGCCCACACTGCCCCAGATCAAATTCACTGTCTTGTACTTACGTATAATATGGTGTCAAGTTAACCAAATGTAACAGGGTGCATAAATTATTAATATTTGCTTATTTATGAGTGGGAGTGTGTGTATGTGCGTGTGCGGGCATACACATGGCCTCAGTTACTATTTTAAAGTGTTTATTGGTCCTGTGATCCAAATGTGCTACTAGTGGTGGGTGAACTGTTTATGCTTGTCTTTTATTAAAGGTATGCCAGGCTTGGAAGGCGTGATAGTAATTTCAGTGGTGCTAGGCTCTGTGCGTGTGAACCACCTGCAAGAGTGAGGTCGTCGATTGTATGAGCACTGGGTGAGTGTGATTTATAATAGTGTATTTAAAAGATGTGTTGATTTGTGTATAATTTGTAATAAAGTATTGTGTTGTATCCGAGCTTTCTGGTCTCTGCCTCCATTTATCCCTTTACATGAGTGGGCGATTCTGAGTGTTTTGTATTCTAGTTATTTGAGACATAAGTCTCATCGGGGGACTTACACCATGGGGTCACACACACAGTAGAAGATATTTAATTAATAACTTTTAAAATATTTTTTCAGGTATGAGGGGTTTCGCCAGACTGGTGGTTGACGAGCAAGCCGTGTAAGACGACAGAGAGTGAGGGCACAGTGACAGGTCACACTTAAAGTCTCAGTGCTCAGAAATGCATCAATTATGCAATATAGGTCACACAGGGGTGAGCTAACATCTTTTATTAGGTCAAAGACATTTTTGTATGATTTTTTTTCTTGAATAGTATATTAAAAAAACTTACTTAACACGTGAATTTTTCATTATACTATCAGATCCCACTCCGCCTTGCCGTGTAGTTGTTCTTTCGGGATGCTAAACAAGGAGGATTTTCTCCAGGTCTTGAGGGAGAACATTCCCAACATCCCGGCAGAAATTGAGTTAATGCTCAAAGGCAAATTATTCCATTTCCTGCAAGCATACGAACGCCAGAGCAGATTGTCTCCGGTAATATATTTGGGAGATCTGCACTTTATGTTCGTACGAAGGTGAGGAAAAAAAACATATTTTGTAAGCATTAAGTTGTTATTGTTATTATTTCTGACTATTGTTCATTTATTTGTGTAAAGTTTTGGGCCTAGCCTTAATTGGAATACATAGTAAGTTTGTAATTAGCTGAATTAGTTTAAAAATGGAGTACATTTTGACCTAGTCACTAGTCATCACATGTCCGTATTCTATCACATTCAAAATTACCCAGAAAGGAAAGCAGGGACTGTAACCCTTGCATTTCTGGCCAGATTTGTCCACTTCTAATAATTCCTTTATTATAATTTGCTACATTCCTCTGATTGGTTCCACATGTCTCCTAGCATTTGTCGTGTCATCCAAGTGGAAGCTGTACTCTGCAGCAGAATTTCAGAGAGCTGCCTCAAGAAATGTTGTCAATTATTATTATTTTTCTTGTGAAAGGATTTTGACTATTATTCCATTTAGTTGAAGCCTGTTTCAGCAATTTGTGTAGAAAACATGGATTCCAGTAAAAATACAAAAAAAAAACAACGCAACCCACATGCAGATGGATGCTTGCCTTGATCTTGTTAATGTGTGACTAGCAAAACAAACTTTTTAATAATCTCTATAAACTTCCATATTTAAAGTTTCTTGATCTAGTGTGAGTAATCTAGATATGTCTTGAATTGCTGTGTTAGGATAAAAAGAATTCCTTACTGCAGTTGACGCAGACCAGATGCTATTCACACTAAAATAATCGCTTCAAGAATGTATTTGGTGAATAATGTCTCTGATTACACCACTGTTGCTGGGAACCACAAATAGTTGGGAATGAATATTGTTCATATTACAAGATGTTTGTGTATCCAGCTCAAATGAGCATAACTTTTACATTAATTTTCTCCAACAGTCTTTATCTCTTAAAACCAATGTGGCAGCTTGATCATACCACCACAGACACACCTGTAGGAAGCAGTCGTCCCATCGCAGCCGTCTCATTATTAGACTCCACATCCACAGTAGCAGAAGAAAGCAGACATCTCCACATGAGTTACAGAACTGAGTCACCAGAAAGGAGTAGGCATAGTGCTTTAACCTCTACCAGAACAACTGCCACCCAAGAACCCAGCACACATGCAGCCACAGATGTAACTGACGTTACAGTGTAAGTACAGTATAGATTTTATTATTTTTAGCAATACGTAATTTTATAATGAAAGTTTTGTCAACCACCTCCACATTTGACCTGCTCCTATATTGTGTCAATAATATTTATAATAAATTGATTTATTTACAATTTCTTCAATTTTGTGACAACTAGGAATGGCTTCTACATGGACAGAGTCTGATTGGGCAGATGTTGCCATGGCATCTCCAATCATTAGTGATGGTCCTGATGTATGTATTTCATCTTCTAAACATTGTTTTCTACCCATACGACGTCACTACTTGAATGGTAAATGAAATACATATATTTTTTGTTACAGAGAGACCTACCAGACATTCTTGGAGACTTCAGGCAAGATAATTTAGATGGCTTTACAAATAGTACCGTGATTGTGCGACAGAGGCACATAATGAGAAGTGCTTGTTTGGCACTGTCAAAGGGGTACTTTTAGTGGCACAAAACCCCCATCATTGAGTTTATTGGGGGAGATGGCAGAGGACAACGGAGGCCCTAGAAGAGAATTCTTCAGGTATATTCTGGCACTGAATGTTGTCATAGAATATATTTATGTAAACTAATTTCAATTTTTTTATGTTCCTCCTCGGTGAACCAATTTTTTGTTACCAGGAAGTCAATCGCTGGCTACACACATTCTTTACCATTTATACAAAATTAACCATATAACACATAAACAGTTTGGTGGCTACAATGGCATAAACCCACATTTTACAATCTACAATGTAGGTATTTTGAAGTGAATAATTAGAACAGATTTGACTGATAATAAGGAACTATCGTCAAGAATATTAATCTACAAAGAATCAAACATTTTAACATCATTCTGAATGCAATGACAACTTATATACTTCATTTGATTTCTAAGATTACTAAAAGAACAGGTCAGCTTTTAAACAATTGTAGAAATAAAATTTTGGCCACTCTATGTGAAAGTATTCACTAATTCTAAAATGCATGACTTTTTCATGACCCAGAAATCATTGTGAATCACATTCCCTATGATTTTGAAACTTTAACGTCAAATTACAAACTTTACAGTAATGGCAGCACTATGAATCCTAATTTTAAGTCATAATGTTGAGGTTTTAGGTTACTGTTTATGTAATGCAACGGCGTCTGATGATATAAATAACTTGCAAACACATTTCAAAGTAATTAAAAGAAAGTAAAATGTCTTTCCAAATAAAGAAAGAGAATTATCCCTGTTGGTAAAACATCCACAACATTCAACAGTAAATGAGCTGCTTTAGATTCTTGACTTATTGATCAAAAGTAATATTAATTTCACTGTTATAAATTATAAAATACAGAATGAGTTGACCTCAACATACACACACATCTTCTGCTGATAAAGATGTAAAAAAAAGTAATTATTGTTATCAGCAACAATGTTTTATTTTGTTAAAAGTGCCCCATGTCCTCTCATGTCATATAACCCAACCATTAATACATGATTTATATACTTTTTAGCCTTTGAGGAGTATGTTAAATTACCAGAGTTAATTGAACTAGGAAGTTTAAGTCCATGTGTTAACATGCCAAACTGTTAATCTGATTTTTAAAAGTTCTCTTGCTTTTTCCCTGCCAAGGGCAAATAATTTGCCAAAAAATGTTAAGGGAAAATGGTCATGAGTTGTAGATGTATGAATTTTACCAAGTACTCCAAAAATATGAACATTTTGAATATTTTCATTCTAACATGGGTGCTTTAACACAGTTTTATGTACTTACAGCTTCTCGTCCAGTTGTACACCCTTTCAACAACCATGTTTTAATATTTTTGAAGGGTGTGTCCATTTGATAAACTAATGGTTACATAATTGTATTATTTAACCAGCATATCCAAAAAAAGAATGAACCATTCAATAATGTGCTTAACTATTACTCCCCCAGACTTCTTATGATGGAGACTCGTATGGAGTGTTTGAGGGAAAACCAGGAGACCTATACTTCAGCTACAATCAAATGGCCCTGGCTGAAAACAAATATTACAACGATGGATGACTGATAGCCTGGTCCATAGCTCACAATGGACCAGGCATCAGGTTCTTGGCTACAGCAATCCAGAGGAACTACTTGAAACAAAAACCTCACCGGGTGATTGAATCAGTCACTGTGGGGTTCCAAGCATTTTTACCGCATCAGTTGATGATCTGCCTACAATATTTGGGCAGTTAGTGACACACCACATTTATCACATGTAAATATGATTATTCACTTCTAAATTATTTATATATATGTATATAAATAAATCGGCAAAAATGCAGCAAGATCCCTGTTCTCCAGACTAGAGACATTGATGATCCTAAATTGGTAGCAGATATTTGATATCTCGAAATGTTTCCTCATAAAACAATTGCAAGAAAGTGCTCACAGAAAATTCCCAAAATTTTGCAACCCTATTTAGAACTGGATTATTTTTTGTTAAATCTATGAACAAATAAGAATAATTATTAATATTTCAGATTGGAAAACCTCCCAGATAGTAAAAAACTAGACGAAAAGAGCAAGCGGACTTATGTTCCACAGAAGGTGTATGTACCACTGATTCAGACCAAGCTGAAAATGCTTTTATCTTTTGTGTTCCCATATTTGATTGCAAACACAATGAATCCATCAACTACCTTTTGCTGTAAAGTTTCAACAAAGTAGTCAAGAATGGAAGCTTTAAATGATTTTTAATATCAAGATTTTAGTAAGATGTTTTTAGTCCTTCAGCAAGGACTAGCTAAACTGATTTAAAGGATGTTTTTAAAAAGTAACACGTATGAAAATAAACCCCAAAGATATGGAATCTAGATTTTGATCACACAAGTCTAGCTTCAATTACAGCTTGAGTAATTAACTATCGAGGGTGCTATGCCAGACGGCTCTGAACTCCACAGCTTGTTGCTATATTTATTACTTGGCCTAGTCAAGTTTTGACATTGACGGTGACTTGCACATTGTCAATATCATGAACAATCTGTAAAAGACATTTAACACTTTTTTTTTTAACCCTATACAGAGTGGCTAGTATGATCCAGCATTTTGTGGCTGGAATGAACTCTTGTGGACGTTTGTGGGAGGTGGTTCAAGAAAACTGGAAAGCACCCCCCAACCCCCTGAAAAGGCTGGAATAAAAAGATTTCCTTTCACCTCTACTTGTGCATTGACACTCTCTCTACCTAGGGGAGTAATGGATGATGTCGAATTAGAGGAGCTAATGTTTACAGCAGTGACAGGGTCTCTGGCTTTGGATAGGTCTGAAGTGTTTGATTTATTTATTTATTTGTTTTTTGCAACTTTGACAGTACATTGTTGATGATAAACAATATAATAATAAACCTTAAAAAAATAAGTGTTTTGGTTGCTTTATTTTGCCACAACGCTTGTTTAAACTAGTTTTATACTTGAAAAAAATACATGCTGTAACAACATTTTCTTTATAATTATCTTTCTAATAAGTCGAAGGGTACGGGTCAGTTTAATTCTACATTTTCCTCATACTACTAAACATTACAATCCCCAATGAAACAGTAAATTTCCAAGCCTACCTGCGCTCCCAAGAAGTGGAAGCAAGTGTCTACTTCAAGCATCACCTACGACTATTCAGCTAAACCAGGCTCACATTTCTTTAATATTCTTTTTTCTGTACAGACTTTACTGATTTTCATGACTCTAGTTGCCGCAAAAATGCACTTAGCCCATGGGGCTAAAGCTAACTTCTGCTGTAGCGGTACCTGCCCGCTGTCGACGTTAAACCCCGAAAATGTAAGTCAGTAGACATATTAGCTCCGCTTACGTATCGTAAACCATTATATAACAATAGAAAGCTAACGTAAACTTATATAAACAGCTGAAAGAGCTTCTCAACCTAAACGGTTCTTTCATTGACAGGTTAAAAGCTAACAAACACACGCAGCTCTTGTGCTTTTTGCGCTCTCTGCTCTGCAAGGTTTATAGATAAATTAGTTGGATCTCTGTTGCTCCTAGTCTTTTTAAGCTATTTACTTTTTAACTTACTTTAATCACACACTAAGTCCTCAGATTTAGCTCTTTTAAGATTGGAATCACACAACTAGTCTAACCAAAACAACTCTTTGAATTGTCTTGTTTAACATTTAGACATTAAAAGTAATAAAAAAATTTAAATAACAAAAAATTATTCAATTCATAAAATAAAAAAATCAATTAGTATTATAATTAATAACAAGCTAAATCTGCTTGGAGGAGCGCAACCCATTGTTTCAAATAATTAATTAGACGAAATACTCATTACTACAGCTTGTTAGTTTCAGCTGTCTTTGTGAATGACTGACCTGCTCAAGGCTGATCTATCCATAGAAGGGCAAACTGAAAAATAGGCTGAACAAATAAGTTATAACAAAGTTTTGGAAAAACAAAACAAACAAACAATTGGCAATAATTTTCAATCTCTAAATAAAATTATCAATATTAAGAGTAATATAAATAAATAAACACATTTCTTATTTCCTTAAACACACAACCTAGTCAAACACCAAGCTAATTTGGCTTCGAAACCCGCTTTTATTTATTTATTTTTTAACATGTGCCATTAAACAACAGTGTAGTGTATAGTTTAAATGATGCGCATTAAATGATGCGACACCCAAAAATTACCGTTACAATCATGAACCGCGCTCAACTGGTCGTGGTGGGGGTGTTGCCACAATATAAAGAAATACCCTAAACACAACCAGAAAGGCAGAAAATAAATTCAAAACCTTCGAAGTACTTGTGCTTCATATTAGACCGGCAGAATCAAATCGAAGACGGGCATTCTGTAACATTAGCTGTTGTCTGCAGGCCACCAAAACACAATTTCAAGCTTTCTTCAAGAATTCGCTGATTTTGTCGCACATCTATTGGTCGAAGGAGATAAAATACTAATTTTTGGGGACTTTAACATCCATATCAATGACGAAAAAGACTTGTTGGGTATTGCCTTTACAGACCTCCTAAATTCTGGTGATTTTAAGCAAAATGTGGTCGGAGCAACTCACCGTCTAAACCACACTCTAGATTTGGTTCTATCTCATGGCATTAACCTCAGTGACATTATTATATCGCCTCAAAGTGAGGACATCTCAGACCACTGTCTTGTATTTTGTGCTAATACTGTAAGCATTAGCAATATCATTCAACGCTACCAACTAGGGAGAAATATAAACCAAAATACTAAAGAAGCATTTATAAGAAACCTACCAGATAGTACTCACCTTTCTAGTGTACCTATAGATGAAAATGAACTTGAAACAATCACCTACAGTATGAACAATATTCTCACTAGCACCCTAGACTCTTTCCACCTTTGTGTGATGTTGATACTGTCTTTTAATACAGTGTTTTGTCCATGTATGGTATTGGCTGGTGGAGAATTTTGTAATCCTAGAATGTTCTGATCTTTGTTAACGGTTTCTCCTTCCTTCTCTTGGGCCTGGGAAAACAGGTCCACAGCAGTCTTTCTGAGCAACCTGTTGGAAGGATCACAAGGAACACACAAACTGAGGTGATGCCACGTGTCTCCTTTCCTCTGCAGTTGGACACAGTGGTCCTGGCAGTGACCCTCAATGGATCAGTCCACCTGGGTTCCGTCCACTTCCTCCAGAAGACTCGAAGTCTGACCCACTCAGAGGGAGCTGGCAGTGGATCATCAGATACCTCTATAGTCTGCAGAGAAAAGTGTACAATCAAAGCAGTTAATTTGTCAAATGATTGAGTGCGTGTGAGAGGTGAAGCTCCATCCTGGTACAGCTGGAAGGAGGGGCCTGGAAACTGACGACCAGTAAGCAACTCAAAAGGTGTGAAACCAGTGACTCTAGAGGACCGTACAGACATGAGAGCAAGTGGCAGGGCAGCAAGCCATGTCAATGTAGTCTGAGCACATATTTCAATTTCAGTGTCAAATTCATGTGCTCGACTTTCCCTTGGCTTTGAGGATGGTATACTTCTCCAAATGAGTGTTTTAACACAAGGGTCTGTTCTTGAATTTTCAAGTGCTCATTTTTTTAAATGTGAACCTTTGTCAGATCAATTTTTTTGTGGAAAACCATAATGGGGAATGTAATGATTGATTAGGCATGTGATAACAGCGGTGCTGTCCTACCGGAAAGGCCTCTGGCCAACCATATCCAGCAGATATTGACTATGAAGTCAATAACAACTTCCTCACCTGGTTCGGAAGTGAGAGGGAACAACCCTCTCTTTGTCTTAAAAGAAGGCTTGAGATTAAGGTTTGACAGGTTTCACACTCTTGAATATGGTTGGCAATCAAAGATGACATAAAATGATGCCACCATACCTGTACAATTTTGAGCATTTGTTTTTCACTCACATGAGCCAGACTGTGGGCTTCAGCTAGCACAGCAGGCACAAGAGAGGATGGCAAGGCGGGGCTTCCATCTGGTGCCTACCAGAAATTGTCGTGGGAGCACTGTGCTACAACCTCTTTCCATGCAGAGATCTCTTCTGGTGTGGCACCTTTTTGCTCAATTACAATGAAAACTTTAAAATGTATTTTTCTATTTTTTAGAAAGCGTTTTTGTAAGAAGTCTGCAAAAGTAGCATTAAATTTCACTATGGCTTGGGTAGCTATATACCCTGCTTATTGTTTTGCCGCCAAATCAGCTGCTTCATTTCCGTTTGAAATGGGATTTGTCAATTTGGAGTGCCCTTGGCATTTGATGATAGCAACTTCAGTATGAAGCATAAGAGCCTCAAATGCTACTTTCACACCGGGCACGGAACTTGCATGGTTGGCGTTTGATTTATGTGTTAAATCAATGCCCAGTTCAAAAGAGTTCTGCGTCAGTTGCGTCGCGTAAACGATTAGCAAGGCAAAGAGTCTCGATAAAAACTATATTTCTTAACAAACTAATCAATGAAGGATTCGGTTTTAAGAAAGCAGGGAAGCAGTCGGATTCAGATGAGTTTACAGTTTTCTACCTATCTCGGACTCTATAAAACAAGCCTATTGTCGTTAGCATTTAGCCTGTAAGCTAACGCTGTTTTCAGGCTTATAAATGGTTGTAATTGCATTTTTTACTATATTTTTAATGATGCATATATTCTGTAGATGTAACATCCTTTAGCTTTCGCGGTGTATGAATGTCTTGTCATTTTATTCAGCGCAACAACAGTGGTTGTCCCCGAAGTGGCCGAGGAACTCTAGTAGTGGGAGCTCTCTGCTGCCCGGCGAGCCAAGAGACTTGAGTTGGTCCCTGCTCTGCTAAAGGTGTGGCCTTAAGACAGGAATTAGGAACTTTTCCATTGCACATCTTTCTTCAAAGCAATATCCTTCATGTATCTTAACGTTTTACATACATGTACATTTAACCTTAAAAAATGCGTTTTTAAAAAATGGTTTGTCGATTGCTTTACGATTTCCGTGTGATACTTTCTTTACATGTGCTGTAACAGTGTTACATTCTCATGGCAAATATGTAAAATGATTTATATTATGTTCTGTTGTAAAAATCAAATAAATCGTAAAGGTTAAGTTATTAGTAAAGAGGTTAATGTTATAGAAAGCATTTGTTTAAATGATCCTTGTTTCCTTTTTATGCTGGGGTATTAAAATTAATTTTAATGAAATAAGTATTCAATGATAATTGACCTATTCTTGAGCTAACAGTGACCATGTGAAAAAGAAGTATTTAATAGTTGTAAAGTACTTATGATTACAAACATTCTGTAAATGTAAACTATGATAAGGTTAGGTTACATTAATATTAAAGTATTTGAATAAATAAATAAGAAGAATTTATTCATCCCTCTCGTTTGAGTATTGCTGATTATACGTATTTTATATTCATGTCATTTGCAGATGTTAAATCATAACATTTTTATTTTACAGTGAGACCAAGAAAAAGGCCACAGAAAAGGCACTGGAATGAGCCATCCGACATGGAGCGTAAGCTCATTGCAGCTCTCCATGAGCGACCTACATCTCACTCAGATGAAGAAGTCTTCCTTTTAGTTTTTGTCCCTTCATTAAAAAAAGTACCCGAAGAGGAAAAAGAAGATGTTAAATTTGAAATTATGCAAATTTTGCATCGACACACTAAGCATAAATAGTATTCTTTATTTTTTAGTAATCTTATTTTTTTTTACTTCATAATAAATGTTTTAAACTTGCTTCATCTTGTAATGTTTTACTTTTAGAACATACAATTTTAAAATTCACTATTTATTTTAAATTCAGTATGAAGTATTAACTAATCTGTTGGTGATGTGATAAGATTATGGTTTAGTTTGAAAATTTTTATCTAATTACCCTTTTAAAGTAGAAAACGTTTTGGTTACTTATGTAACCTCGGTTCCCTGATGGAGGTAACGAGACGTTGTGTCGAATGACGACACTGGGGGTTCGCCCTTCAGAACCAATCGACTCTATGCTACATTCTAATTGCCAATGAAATTGCGCAAATGGATTTCAGAATGAATTTGCATGCTTGTCTGTGCCCCGAAGCGGGATATAAAGTGAGGAAGCTTGCTCCATTCATTACCTTTATTCTGAGAAGCCCAGAGCAAAGTTGTGGCATAGGGACACAATGTCTCATTCCCTCCATCAGGGAACCGAGGTTACAGACGTAACTAAGACATTCCCTTTCTGTCACTTCGACATTGTGTCGAATGACGACACTCGGGGTCCCTGTTAATTCCCGCCACAACTTTTGGCTGCTGTCATCTGGTGCTGGCAAAGCAAATTCTGGCAGGAGAGACGTGCCAGGCAACGCTAAGCAATCACCAAACCTTCCAGCGGTATACACAAGGGTTCCCGTCCGTAGAGAGGAAGTAATCCCTTCTGTCTGTAGTCCCTGCGGCGTTTAGACTCAAAAACTTGGAGATAACACAGGGTACCGGAGAACACTAGGAGCGCTTAACTAATCTAAAAAATAAGTGCAGCGGAATAACCTCACGTATAAGGGGAGAGTAATAATAAAGTCTCACCGCAGGGAGACATTCAAAAAATGTTCACACACCTCTGGTAGGAACATAGGGCTAAGGCCCAAGGGAACACTGCTACTTGGGGCAGCGGAGCTAACTGGGAAGAGCACAGCGATGAAGAATCACCTAGTGAATAGCGTTCAGCATGTCAACGAAGGTGCCAAAATGATGGAAGAATCCTTCCCAAAGGGGAAGTAAGGGATCTGGACTCACCTCAGTGGAGGGGAGCAGATGGCGCAAGCAGACGCAACCAGCTACTCAGTCATGCTCTGAATGACGTGAGATGATGCTGGCTCGACACGGAGAACCGTGTAAAACCGTGCAAAGGTATTAGGCATCGCCCAAACCGCAGCTCTGCAGATGTCTGTTAGTGTAGCGCCTCTAGCCAAAGCCCAAGAGGAGGAAACCCCTCGGGTGGAGTGAGCTCTCACACCCAGGGGGCATGGGAAATGCTGGGAACGATACGCCATGAGGATGGCGTCAACGATCCAGTGCGCTATCCTCTGTTTGGATACAGCATTCCCTCTCTGCTGTCCTCCATAACAGACAAAGAGCTGATCAGAGTTTCTGAGGCTCGGACTACGGTCCAAGTAAGAATGAAGGGCTTGTACTGGACATAATAACTCAAGGGTTGGGTCTCAAGGCCCTGTGGGGTACGTAACCGGGTCGGGGTCTCAAGGTAACGTGAGAATTCTCAGGTCAAAACTCTAAGCACCCGGTGGACACAGAGAAGGCTTGTAGGTCCTACCCTCTTGAAGGAAGCGAGTGCTATCAGAAGTGCGGTCTTCATCGAAAGATCCGACTCTGGCAGAGGCTCGAAGGGGGCAAATTAAAGTCCCGCTAGGACCACAAGGAGGTCCCAAGGGGGGATAGGGCGCGGTCTGGGTGGATTCAACCTCAGGGCGCCCTTTAAGAACCTTGACAATTAGATCGTGTTAGGATCTACCATCAATAGGTGGGTGATGAGCGGCAATGGCGGCTACATACATTTTCAGTGTTGATGGAGATAGGTTTTGCTCCAATTTCTCTTGGAGGAAGGTCAACACTGTAATCGTGCAACTCTGTGGACTTTCCCCATGGGAAATACACCAGGACGTGAAGATACACCATTTCAGAGTGTAGAGCCATCTCGTGGAGGGAGCTCTAGCAGTGGCAATTGTATCAACCACAGCCGAGGGAAGGTTGGCTAGGGTTTCATCGTCCCGTTCAAAAGCCAGACATGGAGGTTCCATAGGTCTTGTCTCGGGTGCCATAACGTGCCTCGTCCCTGAGAAAGAAGATCCTTCCTCAGGGGAATCGGCCAGGAAGGAGTCGTCGTCATGTGAGAGAGCTCCGAGAACCAGATTTGGTTGGACCAGTGGGGTGCAACACACAGGATCTGATGCTCTTCCTCCCTGACCTTGCTCAGAAGCTGAGCAATGAAACTCACTGGGGGAAGGTGTACTTCCTCTTGTCTCGTGGCCAATCGTGGGCTAAGGCGTCTGAACCGAGAGGGGCGTCGGTCAGAGCGTACCATAGCGGGCAGTGGGTGTTGTCCTGGGACGCAAAGAGATCGATCTCTGCTGCTTCCCCGAACATGTCCCATATCTGCTGGACCACGGAGGGGTGAAGTCTCCTTTCTCCATTGGCAGGAATCTGTTGTGACAATGCATCGGCTGTATGATTGAGAATGCCTGGTATGTGAGTGGTGTGTAGAGATTTGCCTTTCGGCTGACTCGACAGAAGGAGGCATCGGGCGAGCTGTGACAGTTGCCATGAGCGTACTCCACCCTGGTGATTTATGTACGCTACTACGGCTGTGTTGTCTGTTCAGATTAACACATGTTTGTACTGTATAAGGTTGGAAAAGCGCCGAAGGGCTAACAGGACTGCCATCAGCTCTAGGCAATTGATATGCCATCCCAGTCGAGAACCCGTCCACAGGCCTGAAACTGTTACGCCTTAAAACCTGCTCAATAGGTACTCCGACTCTGAAAAAGAGAGGGTTGTAACATGGGCTGAGTGTGCGTTGACATTCCGGAGTGACAGCTACCTGGAGTCTGGCCACGCCGTCCTTGGGACTCTGGAATGGAGCCAATGCTGAAGTGGTCTCATGTGCATCAGGCTTAGAGGAATGACCGCCGAGGACAATGCCATGTGCCAAAGGAGTTTCTGGAGGAGCTTTAAGGAAACCACTGACCTTGTTCAGATAGCGTTCAAAGAGGTTAGCATCGATTGGACGCGCTTGTTGCAGAGGCTTGTGACCATTCCTACTGAGTCCAATTCGATTCCCAGAAAAATGATACTCTGGATGGGGGAGAGTCTGCTCTTTTTCTGGTTGACCCAAAGTCCCAAACGATCTAAGTGCCGGAGCAGTATGTCCCTGTGTGTGCAAACTACGTCTCAAGAGTGAGCTACAATCAGCCAGTCATCGAGATAATTTAGAATTCGGATCCCCTCTTCTCTGAGAGGTGATATCGCTGCCTCGACCCGCTTGGTGAAGACGCGTGGTGACAGGAACAGGCCGAACGGGAGGACTTTGTACTGATACGATTTCCCTTCGAAAGCAAACCGAAGGAAGGGTCTGTGTTGAGGGAGAATCGATACATGGAAGTACGCGTCCTTCAGGTCTATAGCCACAAACCAGTTCTGATGTCAAATGGACGTCAGGATGTGCTGATGTGTGAGCATCTTGAGAGGTATGTGGTGGATATATTTGTTCAACACTCGCAGATCCAAGATGGGGCGCAATCCCCCTCCCTTCTTAGGTACTGTGAAGTAAGGGCTGTAAAACCCTGTTAACGTCTCATTTGAGTGGACAGTTTCGATCGCCTGTTTGGCCAAGAGGGTGGAAATCTCCACACAAAGCATGGAGGCGCCGTCTCCTCGAGCTGAGGTGTAGCAAATGCCCTGAAACTTGGGCGGGCGTCTGGCAAACTGAATGGCGTAGCCGAGACGGATCGTCCGTAGTAGCCACCTCGACGGGTTGGGAACTGTAGCCCACGCTTCTAATCTTCGTAAGAGGGGTACTAACGGAAGGACTTCCTTCACAGTACCGAGGGGGTTGTGGCTGAGTGTGTGAGTGTAAGGAAGGACGACGTATCTTACCTGAAGTTGCCTCACCCTTGACGGTTCCAGCTGGCATGGTTGGTTGTCTACTAGAGAGCCTTGTGGTGCTTGTGGAGGGAGCATAAGCATAAAACCCAGGGAGGATGAAGTTTGCTCTTTTACTGACCAGGTGGGTACCAGGCCCCTGGGGGGACCTGGCGGTTGGCGAGGCAGTAAGGGATCCGTCCCGCTCCGACTCGGAGACGATAGAAGGCCTGCTCGAGTCAGGCTTGATGTCAGTTTTCTCCCTGGATTGAGGCCGTCAGGAATGCTTCGAAGCCTTCGGGTCCTTAGGGGTAGACTGACGACCTCCCGCTCTCCTGCGCTTTGGTGGCCGACCACGTTTCTTCTCCGAGGTGGACTGGGAGGGTGTTGGCTTCACAGGAGGTGGCGGTGGTTGTTTGGCTGAACCAGGTCGACGAGATCGCGACGACCGAGGTGTGATCGGATCACGCCGAGGCAGGATGTGTTTGATCGCCTCCGTCTGCTTCTTCACTGTAGAAAACTGTTCAGCTAGGCTCTCTACCGTGTCTCCAAACAACTCCCCTTGCCCGATGGGGGCGTCGAGCAGGCGAACCTTCTCGGTGCCCCGCATCTGGTCAAGATTCAAGACTTTTTGACTTTCAAAACACTTTTATTTTATAAACAATGTAAAAAATAGCAAACAAACAAAAAACAATTAAATATAATTACCCCTAAAAATTACCAGTTAAAAACTACATTACCGGAATCGCACACAGTCACCAAAGCACCTCCAATGCCCCATTTCAATTCAAAATAAGGTACATTGTTAGTATGTACATAATACGCATATTCAATTTGTACTCTTGACTCCACTACTGACTTAAAAACACTGCTTATATTCACATTTTCCCCCAACATTTTACACTGATGAGATTTTACAATGACAAGTTTAGCCTGCCCTATTAAAAAATTCACAAGTGTACGCTTTTGTTGCCATGACCTCTTATATCTGCAACCCATAATAAATAGACTGAAACCCAAACTAACAATAATTTTTTTCTGTATATTAAATAGAGATATAAGTCTAGGACATTCACAAAACATATGGAATACATTGTCACGTGCATCACAAAAAGGGCAAACTGGTTAAACAGTCTCATTAATCTTAGAAACAAAAGAATTAGAAGCTATAATGCAATGTAAAATCCTCCACTGAATACTGAATTGTCTCCACATTTCTTAGAGATAGGAGGTTTGTACAGTAACCTCCACGACGGATAAACTTCATCAGAAATAGAAAGATAAGACCTCCATTTAGCCTTCCCAAAAAAAATTAACAAATGCTATTTGTACACCAGAAAGTAATTCTTTTGGAGGATCTAATACAGTCAATTTATGCCATAACATTGACGCTGCTAAATTGTTTATGACCAAACATCTCCCTCTAAAAGACAGATGTGGGAGAATCCATCGCCATTTCTGAATCGAAGTATTACTTTATCAGCCAACCCTTCCCAGTTCTTTACTGTATAATTACCTGTCCCAAAATATATACCAAGGATCTTAAAACCATCTCTTTCCCATTTACAATGATAAAGGAAACCAGGGGGTCCTGCACTCTTCCAATCACTCAAAAGCAAGGAAGCACATTTATCCAATTAATGCGTGCATATGAAGTTTTTTGATATTTGTGTAATGAAGAGAGCAAAGAGGTAACATCTTCTGAATTTTTTATAACTACTGTTATGTCATCAGCATAAGCTGTAAGTCTGACTGGATCTGTGCTGGGGTCATTAGGAACATTAAAACCACCCAGTTGTCTCCTAAGTGAGACTAAAAACGGTTCAATGGACCAGAAAGAGGACAACCTTGCCTTATTCCCCTAGTTGATGAGAAAGGCCTAGTTAACGTACCGTTAATCTTCAACAAACTAAAGATTCCATTATACAGCATTTTAATGAGGGACACAAAATAAGGACCAAAACCGAAAGCTTCCAGAGTTTTAAAAAGATATTGGTTATCAACCCTGTCAAAAGCCTTTTCTTGGTCCAGTGAAAGAAAACCAACATCCACATTGTGCATTTTTGCCACAGTAACCATGTCCCTTATTAACAAATTATCAAAAAATTTTGGGATCCCTTGATTGATGCATCCAAGAAAAACTTAATAAATGTGCTGGCCCAGTAAATCCCAGAAAGTTTTGAAAAATTCCACTGTAAGTCCATCCAGTTCAGGTGACTTCCCAGAAGACATTTCCTGAACAGCTTGTGAAATCTCTCCAAAAGTCAAAGGTCTTTCCAAATCGTTACATTCTTCTTCCGTTAGTTTAGATAAATCACTTAAAAGAGTTTCAGTTGCTGATTCATCACATGGTTCTGAATGGTACAACTCCTCATAAAAAGATAGAGCATAAGATTGGATCTCCTGCCGATCAGTTATCACACCACCACCTGGTATTTTCAGCTGATGAAAACTCCCTTGCTCCCTTGGCTTTTTTTCAAGCCCAAAGAAAAAAGACGTAGGGGCATCCATATCATTAAGCTGGGTAAATCTGTTCCTCAAAAAGGCAGCTCTTCCTCGCTCCTCCAACAAATTCCTTAGAAGGCGATTATCACTTGCGATAGAGTCATTGAGTGTTGAATTATTGTGGGTATTGTCACTGCTTTGTCCAAGTACAGACTGTTCAAGAGACTTTATTCTTGTTTTAAATATTCCGGGACTATGTGCAGTTTATTGCTGGCAAAAAGACTTTATTTGTGACACAGACACTACAATAGATACGTAGTGATGATCTGACAGAAAGGAAGGCATAATTGAGCTACTAAAAACCTGCCTCTATTGTCCTTTTCCACCTAAAACCGATCAAGTCTGGCTCCTGACAGATTATTGGAATTAGTTTTTAGCCATGTGTACTGTTTCACTCTAGGAAAGGCCTCCTTCCACACGTCAACAAAATTGTGTCAAAAAAAGAATGGCAACACCTGCACTAAGGTTTGTACCATGACTTAATACCACATTGCCTTTCCAATCACTATGCCACTGAGCTTGATTTTGTTGATCTGTATGAGTTTCTTGCAACAAAATCACATCTGTCTATTTCAGCCACAAATAATCAAATAAAGCAACTCTCTTTTTTGTGCGCCGACATCCGTTAACATTAAAAGTCCCAATGTTTAAGGTTGTCATAGCAAAAATAATAGAACACATGTAATACAAAATTTTAATATACATGACCTAATTAATTTTCTTTACTCTTTTTTTACATGTTTTCAGTCTTTTTTTGACAGCAGTTACATGTTTCTGTAATCTGTATCTTTTAGCCTGTTCAAGTTCTTCCAATGAGGCTTTTGTCATAGCCAAAGAACAAGAATCAACAAACCGCTGTAAATCAGAGAAATGCTTCTCTATTTTTGGTCTACGCTGATTAAACGTCTCATCAAGAAAATCATTCATTTGTTGCACCGTATAATATGGTGGTTTCATTTGTGAGTTATATTTATTCCCAGCAGAGCTACCTTGAGAACTGACATCAGTGAAATAATCGTCCATATCAGATTCCTCACTATCCGAATTTAGATCCAAAGACTGAGCCTCGCCGCCCTCAGATAGCTGCTCCATATCAGCCTTAGATTCTTCCACAGGTACTTGCGAGTCCTCTGACTCCGGCTCTCAAGAGCTCACCTGGCTCCACAGCGCGCTCGGATTCGCTGCTTCGACAGCGACAGCTTCACAACCACCGCTCGCCATGCTGCGATCCTCTGCACGCTCATTAAAGCTCACTGCATTTACAGCACGATTGCTCTCTGAATCCTCTTTTGGATGTTCATACTCTTTTGACAATGAATCCGATTCAGGTCGCTGATCAATTTTATCACCATCATTCTGATTATCATTCATTATGACTAGAGCTACTTGCTCCAAAGGTGTTTTAGGTTCAGTCTCAGTGTCATTTTGTTCAGTCACCTTATTTTTAGTACACTTTAATTTTGTGTGTCCATAGACTTCGCTGGAAAAACATTTAATTGACTTTGTGCTGATAAAAATAGTGTATTCTTTACCTTCCAAAGTCAATTTCGCAGAAACATCCAGATGTTGAAATTCAGCATTTAAAATGATCGCAGTTTGGCGTCTAAACGACATGACATGTTTTAAATTAGGGTTTTTAACGCCAAGCGGAATCATTTTGATCGACATCATTATTTTACCATAGCGACTAAGTAATCGCTCAAGTGAATCATTCGAAATGAATGGAGGCACATTGGAAAGAGTTACTTTCTTTGAAGGGCTCGATAACGGCACAACAGGCAAGAAAACATCACCAACAGATAAACCAACCTCTACTAAGTGATGGACCATTGTCTCTTCCCTCAAAAAGATAACGACAGCTTTGTTCATTCTAGAAGCTGACAGAATGTTACGAGCACCTATTTCATTACTAACAGCAGTCAGACAGTCTTCAACAACGATTGACTCATCCGGTAAACATTTACAACCATATCTGTTAAGGTAACAAAACCGTCAGAGTCTGCCGGCATCTTCACAGCCCCGAATTAACCGTGAATAACACTTCGCAAAAATGGAGAAAAAAAGAATGAAAACTCACTCAAACAAGCCGCAGGCCCACCACACGCTCAAACACTCACACACTCCTCCCAGAAACTCCGCACATGCGCACGAGAGAGAGAGAGAGAGAGGTGAACAGTCCAATCCTGGGCAGTTGTAGCTTTAAGCTGGTGTAATTGTTTCTCCCATTTCAACCACCGGCTCTCAGAGGTATGCGGCTCTAGACGCCCCCACTCTGACCTTCAACAGAGTTTCAGATCCCCTTCTTAACTGTTCATAACACAACTTTCTGGCTTTACTAATGATCAGATGCTCACACGTGAAACTGCATCAATGTTATCTATAATTAGGGAGTCAAGCTTGCAGAGCTTTTTCCCAAAAGAGACTTTAGTTTCTGGCTTGATCTTCTCTTCACTATTCTAATACACAAATTTAAACCACAAATGTACTGCTACCGCCTGGTCCACCTGGGGTACAGCGACATATCCCTGGGCTGCGCCACTCTCGAGGGTAGTGAGGGTTAAGGAGCCACCATCCCGAGAGCGTGCTGAAAAGGGCGCTCTCCAGGATTTAGTAAGCTCCTCTTGCACCTCAGGAAAGAAAGAAACTGGGGTGATACGCAGCTTGGAGTCACGTGTCGATCCCAGATACCAATCATCTAGCCGAGAGTGCTGGGGTGACGGTTCCGAGGGGCACCGAAGTCCAATACTCTCGACCGCCCGAGAAAGCACGGCTGCCATCTGAGCATCAGACTCAGATACGTTTCCACCTCCAACCAGAGGGGGCTCCATATTGTCCTCCTCCGCATCAGACAGCAGCAAATCGCCCTCCAATGCTGCGGCTGACATTTCCTCTTCCGTACTTCCCCGCCGGGTAACGGAATAACCGCCACAGCAGGGCAGTTTTCCCAGGACCCCATCGGAGACTGCGGGCTCAGAAATGCTACGAGAGAGATAGGCGGACTGCCGGGAAGTGCAAGGCAGCGAACCGTCCCCATCTCTCGAATTACCCGCATCGCTCGCTTATCAACTCGCCAAAGGGGAAGCTGTGTAAGCGTCCAATGCGGTTGCTGTCGGCCTCAGAACGAGAGCTGACAGCCATAACCGCAACATCCTGATCGGCATGTTCACGCCCCAAACATGCCGGACAACAATCGTGCCCGTCAGCGGGTGAAATGTGCCCACCGCACCCAGCTCTGCAAACGCGAAAAGCCATCCTTAAAAGAACGCTTTCAGTTTGAGGAAATTACTCTTATTTTATTAAGCTCTTTGGTTAAATAGAGACTGCTGAAGCACCCAGGGGATGAGTCACCGCAGTGAGAATCCAGCTGTACACACCGTCTCGCCAACAGTAGAAGATTTTTCTTCTCCAGCACCAGCATACGCGGAAGGGCTCTGAAGTATGAAGGTAGTGAATGGAGCAAGCTTCCTCCCTTTATATCCCTCTTCGGGGCGGAAGCAAGCATGCAAATTCATTCTAAAATCCATTCACGCAATTTCAATGGCGTTTAGAATGTAGCATAGAGTTGATTGGTTCTGAAGGGCAAACCACCAGTGTCGTCATTCGACACAACGTCGAAGTGAACGACAGAAAGGGATCAACAGTTATTGGTAATTGAATGAAATTAATCAAGTCAAACATATTTTTGAAATGTAGTGTCTTGACTGAAGTGTTGACATCAAGAAAATCAATTGTAATTATATATCAATATCTAACAATTTATTAGTTCACTAAGTCGTCGTTACAGTAATAAGCAGTATTTCTCACAGCAATATACCAAAAATTTAAATGACAGGTTGTATATGTTTGTAAGATTTGGCTCATTTCAAGAGTCAGTTTCTCTTTTTCTATAAAATGTGTTAAACATAAAAAGTACTGTAGGAACAATAAACCTTCTGCTCTCCTTAAAAACAAAACATCTATAATATAATATACCTGTTCCAAAATGGTGAAAGATGTACAATGTTTACAAAGGAAGGTATATACAAAACTATGAACTATTTTTATATTAGGATCAACTAAATAAACCATTTACAACTTGAACAGAACATAGAATTAAAAGCAACACTGAATGAAAAAAACAACAACAACCATTCAATGTTAATCATAAATAAATTATAATTCATGTTATTGCCATGGCACTGCTCCCTCAGCAGAGAAGTGGGCCAAAAACTGCTCCCTGACCCCGATTGCTTCTCTGGCAGAGTTGTTGGCAGCACCCCGGCCAAGATCTTGCAGTAAGTCTTCAGAACCCTGCACTTGCACACTCACTGCTCCAACTGATGACTCTGCAGATCTTCCCATGAAGTTATGGAGGACACACATCGCCTTTACACACATCTCCACAACTTCAGGATGAACCTCTATGAGGCGATGGTACATCCTCCATTGTGCAGCCAGGATCCCAAAGGCGTTCTCCACTACCAGCCTGGCTCGTGAGAGATGTAATTAAAAACCCGTTTCTCAATGGGTAGTGTACGCCCAGGGTAAGGCCTCATAAGGTTTCTCCTAAGAGGAAAGGCCTCATCAGCGACAAACACATGGGGCAGGGCTCCCCTGTGATCAGCTCCTGGCACCAATTGGTCGGGTGGCAGATGAAGTGTCCCACTACGGAGTGCCTGGCCAAAGGGTGAGTTTGCCAGTATCCCACCATCACTCGTACGCCCATATCTGCCAACATCGATTAGCCTAAATCGATATTTGGCATCCACAACTGCCAAGAGAACCAGTGAAAAGGTTCCCTTGTAGTTGTGGAACTGTGATTCGGTGTTTGGGGGTGCCTTGATGTGGACATGTTTGCCATCCAGTGCTCCACAGCAGAGAGGAAAGTTCCACCTCTCCTCAAACTCCTCTCCGATGGCCTTCCACTCAGCAGTACTGGGCACTGCCATGAACTCATCAACCAAACCCTCTCAGATGGCTTTTACCACATCTGGGATGATGGTCGAGATAGTTGAGAAACCAACCCGGAAGCTGCTCGCTATTGTCCGATACTACTTTTTGAGTATTACTTCACATTATCCTTCACTCTCTCTCCTCCCTTTCTTTTTTGAAACATATTATAATAAATAAGAAATGTACATGACGATATTAGATTACTTCTGATTAAGCTAATTGAATATAGTTATCATATTTATGAAAGTGGAACAACAACTAACATTTGGCCTGTAGACATACAACGTTACATACCATAATTTGTAATTAAATGCAGTATTAAAAGATTTGCTAACCGGAGGCAGATGGACAGGCGCTCTGCTGCTGGAATGCAGCGCCTGTAGTTGGTGTCGTGCCGGCACTTGTTGAGCCTGAAATACCACTGGAAAAGGCCGTCATCCAGTCTCACCTCCTGAAACAGTCGGTGAAACTCACCAAGCTGCATGCGCTGGCGAAGAATAGGATGAACCCATACACAAGGGCGACTGTGTCTGCGTTTCTCTGCTTTCCATAGCAAAAACAGCATCCCCACTCTCTCATGCACAGCTGTCACCACATAGGTGTACTATAAATGTTTACTCCTTTCCCAGCCACAAAACCGCAGATGTTAGGGCTGATCAGGGTCTTAGCCAATCTTCTCTGTCTCAAGGAAGAAAATGTAAATGCTGTTGAGTTAACAAAGGACATAACAGAATGAGATGTCAGTATATTCAATTTGTGGCCCATAACAATGTGGCTTGTTTTGTCAATGATTTTAGCCAATCCAGCAACAAATCTGGCACATGTGGGTTGCCTCAGTTGTTCAGTGTTATCCAAGAGAACACTGGCATAGGTCAAGAGCTTTCTTTGGCCGTGTTATTTCTGTAACAACTCCCCATGTGCACAGGTTTTTGTTTCAGAGACATCCAAGTAAAATGGAGATGTGTAGTCTGGGCAATTTAGGGAAGCTGCTCTAGAAAGCTGCAGCTTTAAGTCAACGAAGGATTGTTGCGCTTTCGGTGTCCAATCCAGACTTGATTTCAGATTCTTCATCCCTTTTTCTTTCACCAACTACCTTAAGGGCATTGTTGATAATACATACATTGGTATGTAGTGTCTGCTGAATCCAGTTAAACCTAAGAAAGACAACATGTTAGAAACAGTGACTGGCTTAGGATGTCACTCCTATGGGTGCTGGTCAGAGATGACCCTGTAGCTGTGATCAATCTTCCCATAAAAGTTACAGTGGCTCTGCAAATTTGTAGTTTAGCTTTGCTTACTTTGAATCCTGATTTGTGCAGTTGTTGCAGAATCAGTGACATTGCTTGGAGGCAACTTTCTTGTGAAGGAGCTGCTAATAGAATGTCATCAACATACATTATCATGACACACCCTTCTGGCAGTTCACAGTCATCAAGTTGTTGTTTTAGCAGGCTGTTTTTTCGCAATCTGTTGTAAGAGTACTGCTTTTTCCTGAAAGTAAATGCTAGATACTTTTAACATTCTTCTGCAATTGGTATGTAAAAGAATGCATTTGCCAAATCAATGCACGTGAACCACTTCTGAGATGGTGTCAAAACAGAGAGTGATACATAAGGATTAGGTATCACCAATGTAGGTGTTGCCACCACAGACTTGATTTGTCTGAGGTCATGGACTAATCTGTATTTTTGTGTACCTGCTTTAGGAACCGGAAAGAGGGGAGTGTTCCACTCAGAGTCAAATCGAGTTATCACTCCTCCCTCTAGAAGACCAGCCACTGTACTGGCCACTCCTTCCTCAGCTTCTGGTTTGTTGTGATACTGTGGGACCCATAAAGGATTGGTAGATGTCAATTCAAATGTTACAGGAGTTACATTACAAAATCCCACTTCCATGGGGCCTTGACACCAATTCTTCAGGCAGTGATGCAATGAGCTCCTCTAACCCTTCCCCATCTGTGTTTTCTCTGCCATGACACCTGGATATTCTTTCTCAAACCAACACTCCTAAATCTTCTGTGTTTTCCTGAATCCAGTAAGCTTCCTCTGCCCTCGAGTACATATGTTAGCTCTACCTGTTTCTTCCCAGTCTGTCACTTGCAGTAACCTTTTGGTCATTTGTTCAAGCTCACTTGCTTCATGTCCTGGATGTAATGCTAGGGAAATGTGTGGTGCTGCTGTATCTGACATTACATAACATCTGCTCTTCAGTAAGGTGTATTGGCGCTACCACTCCTTCTTTCCCTATCATGATTCCTTCCCCTCTCCGGACCCACTTGTCTCCTTCTACTTCCTGGGATACTTCCTTGTGTCATTCCTGTCATAAAAAGTGTACAATGTAGAGGGTCAATTGGGGGCACAAAGACATTTAGCTGGCGAATCCAAGGGCTACAATTAGCATACAGTTTGATAACACTCATGTCATCTTCTCTTTCCTCTAGTCGTACCCAATAAAAGTCTGCATCAGTTCTCTGACCCTTACCGCCCTCTGGTGTACAAAGGATGCTTGCCCCTAATTTGATCACGAAATCTCTTCCTAGTAGAAGTACAGGTGCATTACAGGAGTAAAGAAAAGATGAGTCAGCGATTGATTTGCTATTTTAACTAGTAATTATTTTGTCAGAGGCCATTTCTCAGCCATACCAGAATATCCTCTAACGGTTACACTTTGTGTAGACAGTTGACTCTTGTCAAAATGCTCTGTCACCGTAGAGTAAGTTGCCCCTGTGTCCACTAAGGCACTTAGTGGTCTGTTGTTAATCACTATCTCCATGAGTGGGTCGGCTATACCCCTTATGGTGGTTTTCTGTAGGCCCCTTCAACAGTGCTCCGCACCATCCTCTGGATCCCAGGTTGGGAGAATGAGCACCTGTAGGTTGGAGGATGACGCAAGGTGTTGGCCTTGGTTTCGGGGTTAGCTTGTCCCCTGCCTAGACCACACATGCCACCTCCTCTTTGGGGACCCCATTCCGCCGCATTCGGTGCTCTGTAATAACCTCTGCCATTGGCTTGGCCAGGGCAATTTTTAATAAAGTGTTCTATACTGCCACACCCATTGCAACATCTTTCACTCCTGTAATTAGCTCCCCCACCCCCACCTATTCTATTTCCCCTCTGGGGTCTGTTCCACCCTTGTGGGCACTGCTCATACCTGCTTGTGTCATACTGCAGCTGAGGCGGACTCTGTCTGTTGAGGCATCTGCTTTGAAAGTGTTTTTCTCTTTGTCTCCCTTCCTAGCCACTTCCAGCGGCAGTTTCAGGAGTTGTGTCTTGGTTTTCTCTGTCCCTTCCTCGTCCTTTGCTGTCCTGTCCATAGCCTTATCTGTGTGTAAAATCAAATGTCTTTCCCATACTGTATTTGAAGCCACCTGCATATCTGGGTTGTTGTTTATAGCCTGCTTCACTCCATTTGGTGCTCCTGACATCACTGCCGTTCTAAAAATATCTTTGGTCACAGCATTATTAATACCATTTTCTTCTACCATTGATTCCCATTCACTAGCACAACCAAAATGATAAGCTGCTTTGGTCTCTCCATGTTTGATTCAAAATTTTATGTTTTGATACACTGTAGGGGGAATAGGGAACATCGCCTGCAGTGCTGCGCCAATCAGAGTGCTTACCTGTGTGAAGGGAACATTATTTTGACAGGTTAGAATTTTTGCATTTTGTTCAAAATCTTTAATTTGTGCAGCAGTCAAAATTTGACCCAAAAGGCATCTCACATCACCCAAAGCCAGTGTAGTTCCATGACATAATGAAATGAGTTTACTTAACCAACGGTTCCCTCCAGAGGTTAGTGGTGGTAACTTACTCAACAGCATTCGTATCGGTGTGTCCATGGTTGGGACACGTTAAGTCCATCCGCTTTCTGTATCAGAGGAGCCATTAGAGGGATGGTATGTTTCATCATCACTGGGGTTTGCAACTGAGTCACTGAATATCCTTAGTTTTTAATCAGTCTGGGGGCACATATTGTCTCTGCCCAATGAATTATATCTTTGCTTCTTGTTCGCATGGAAATGCTTTCATTATTTTCATCTACTTCTGAGATCGCATGCTGTGTTGTGAAACAGAATTAATTTCTAATTCTTTTTCCTCCATTTCTTGTTCTTCTCTGATGCTTCTCTCTATACTTTCTATGGCTGCCTGTGCTTTCCTTGACATGTCAGTAAATTCTCTGTGTGCAGCATATTTCACTTTCACTTGATAATTTAATTCATTTATATCTGCTATCTCTACATCAATGGTTCCTCCTTTTCAACTATTGGTTGCTGGAGAGTGGGTGCAGGATGCTCATATGGAGGTGGTTGAGCCAAACTCGGGTAGAGGCCAGGCATTTTGGTTGGAGGCTGGGCAGAGGGTAACATTTCCCTTCTAACATTCTTTATCACTGTGAGAATAATAAGAAATTCTCATATAATTACTCTGTATTCTTGTGAGACTCTCTTTGTGCTTGTGTGTGTCTAGAACATCCTTTGTTTTTATTGCTGCAGCTGTCACAGTTCATCTTCTCCTGGAATTCTCCTGCACACCATTTGCTCTGGGGAGGTTGGGGGGTTTAAACTCTGACCGTGCTTGTGTGACCAGTTTACCCCTCCCTTGTGGGAGTATATAAGGAGACTAAAAAATCTGTGTTTCTGGAAGTTCTTTGTTTGAATAAACTCGTATTCACAGCAGTTGAGTTGTTCATTCAAGACGTGATCCGCCTGTGCAGGTAAGCGAATTTTATTTTTTCCTTGCCTGCCCAGGTGGGTCTTGTATGTAGGAAGATTATAAGAGATAATTAAATTAGGAAATTGTAGAAGATAAGAAATTGTAAGAAAATTGGTTATCCTGTGATGGTGTCTCGTACCTGATTAAATTTGGGTTAGCTATTTAACAGAAGATCACATGATTGTGATATGAAGTTTGAGAAAAATTGTTATCCTGACGTTTCATACTTGATTAAATTTGAGTAGCGTACTTTGCAGAAGATTGCGCATATAAATAAGGGATTTATTTTATGGTAATAACATACCTTTAAAAACTTTTTTAAACGTGTTGAGCATTGGAGCTGCGTCACTAGTAGATCCCCTGCAAAAGCCTTTGAATCATAGGTCAAACTTATCTGAAGCCTGAGCCCGCGTTTACTCTCACAACCCTGCCCGCGCTTGCTCTCACACAAGAGATGAAAACAGATGTTCTCTTCTCTCACACCACTCCAGCGCTCAGTGCTGTGAGAGAAAGTGAAACTCGATCTGAAGCCCGCGTTCCCGCTTCTAAATTTTATCTGTCTATCTCCAAAATTAATAAACAAACACAACAACGGAAATGGAGCAGACTTCAATGCCCAGCGGCCTACGGCTCGTGTTGCTGCCGGGAGACGAAGCCCTCGGGGTCTTCACCGGGTAGTAGATCGATGAGCCGGGGTAGGAGAGCAGAGCGTAGTCAGGAGCTGGTGGTAGGTCGGGTTTGCACCAAAAGTAATGCAAGGGGTAGCAAAAGACCTAGGAATAAATTGGCATTTACATATCCCTTACCACCCTCAGTCATCAGGCGTAGTGGAGCGAAGAAATCGCACCATAAAAGACAAATTGAGAAAAGCTATGCAAGAACAGAAGACCCCAAACTGGCCCGCATTGTTACCGATGGTGCTGGCTGACATGAGAATGTCCCCACACAGAGGACTCCTCGGGTTGTCGCCTTATGAAACAGTGATGGGTAGACCTTTTCCGGCCCCTTGGAGAGGAGACAGCTTCGCTGTGGGGGATGGCTCGGGTGATGTTCATTCAAGTGAATACATACATCAACTAATTGAGGTTCTGAACCATTATTGGCAAAAGATACATTCAGAGGCGGCACCAATGTTTGAAGACAGAACACACCCGTTTAAAGTTGGAGATAAAGTTTTGATAAAACAATTTCACAAATTAGGAGAAAATTTCTCTGAACCCAAATATAGTACTCCTACTGAGATTGTTTCTGTCGCTAGAACAGCTGTATTAACTTCCTCCTTTTCACAATGGATCCATGCTTCTAGAGTAAAAGAAGCCCCTGAAACAATGTGAATTATTATGAGTTATTAGGAATATTCACAATGAAAAGAGTTCCCATAATCTGTCTTGAGGTTTCTCTGTTCCTAGGGAACTCCCATCAGAGAACTCTGGTGGCCAAGCCAACAACTGCTTAACCTCCATTCTGAACATTATTAAAAGAGCTGTCAACCTTACAATGATCTGGAATTTTTTCCTCTGTGGACTGGTCCTGGGACATTTCCTGATGGACCTCAACCACCAAGTATTCTGTGGAAATCCACCACCTAAAGAAAAGCAAAGCACGAACCCTATAGAAGAAAATTTGTGGTATAAATATGCAAAGGTTTTGGCTAAGTCATATAATGTTTCTAATTGCTATGTCTGTTTTGTTATGCCCTACTCAGCCCAACAGGTCACCTTATATGGGAAACATATGAGAGGGCCTAACGCCACTTGTTTTGCTAGCATAGCCTCCTTGGGGTATGCCGAAGAGTTTCTTCCATTTCTTCTCACAGGAACATTTGAGCAAACGATTGAAGATTGAATACAGTTGAGTGTGATTCCAAATTTTGGGCTAAAATAGGCAGTAAAGCCCTGAAGGGAAAATTAGTAGGACACAAAATATTTATAAACCATAGTAAAATCCACCGTGTTTGCTATGAATAAGTAAAGGGCAGTATTTTCATGGGGGAAATTGATGAGAAAAATTGTGGCATTACCAGTGTGGAGTGCCTTTCTGACCCTACATCATCTGGCCTCTCCGACGGCACATATATTGTGGAGGGTGGCTGGTGGCTGTGTGGATAAATGGCTTACCTTACTCTGCCTGCTAACTGGACAGGTAGATGCGCTCCCATCCATGTAACAGATCATACTTTTATTGTCACAGCTAAAGCTGGGGACAAAGGCAAACCCAACTTCGAAGTTGGTCACCCTAAGCGGGTGCGAAGCAAAAGAAGTGTGCCCTCTTTTGAGCCACATGAACCAATCTGGGGGTCAAATGTTCCTGAAGAATTTAAAATCTTGACTACGGGAGGCAAGGTTACCCTGGCATTGGTACCACACATGGGAGTAGCAAAATTATGCTCTAGCTAGAGACCCTGCCCTACAGATTTGGTTTGTTTTTAAATGCAACAATTTATATTGATCAGAAACTGAATAAGGAAATTGATAATCTCAGAATTATGGTAATGCAAAATAGATTGATTCTTGGGTTACTGACTGCTTCCTCAGGAGGCGTCTGTGTACTGTTAAATACAGATGACGTACAGAGTGACAAAATGAAAAAAGCCCTTGATACATTGATAGCCCTGAGGCAATCTATGACTAAGGGTTGGAAGAGTGATGTTGGACTTTATGGCGTCCAATGCATGTTCAAAATGACCAAGAGACAGATTGCCAACTGATCGAGTTTTAATGAAGACTTCAGCAGAGAGAAATCAACAGCAGTTTCAGCGCGCTGGAGAAGATCTAACATCTTCTAACTCCACTCTGAAAAGCCCTAGCGTTTTATCTGCTCACAAGCTCTTTTCTGGCGTCTCCGTGACTGGTACAGAGCTTTCCTCTTATCTTATACAGGATGTGCTATGGCCTTGCCTTTACACACAAACTTTTAACTCTTCAGTTTTCTTAATCAGAATTTAGAAAGTTGGTTAATAAATAAGTACTTTTAAATATATAAAAGGTAAAATATAAATCCCACAGGGACCAGAGCTCGGGCTGGGGGTTTCCTAATTTGTCTGGGTGGCACTTGTTCCCATAGCAATCATTCTCTTACTGCTTTGCTGCTGTGATCCTCCTCTTATGCAATGTCAGGTGAAACTCTGACTATTCTTGTGTGTCCTGATCATCCCTCCCTTAGGAGGATATAAGAGGAGACTGTACCGTGTGTTTTTTTGAAGTCTTTGTCTGATTAAACTCATACTAACAGCAGTTTACTTACTCATTCAAAGCTTCCCAAGGGCTGCGGGCATCCACTAGCGACTCGGCTAAAATAAAAAAAATCCTACAACTAGCTATAACCTCTCTTCTTAGCCATGTACTGAAGCTGCCTGGCCAAGACCTCAAAGGATTGAAATCCCATCTGGCCAAAACCTTGTTTTTTTATGCTTGTTTTCTTGTTTGCCAAACAGCTTTTCTGCTAATAACATCAAAAATCCCAGGCTCCTCACAGTTCCGGCAGTGAATGAAAGTATCCTCCTTCCAAACACATTCACACTGCTTTGTCTCCTTTGCTTGATTCCAAATGCAGATCTCACATATCATACATTCGCAATTTCTTGTACTTAAGTACATTTTCTCTAGTACACATTCTTGGTTATTCATACGATATTCCGTGCAAACAGTGCTTTCACCTATAGCACACGGCAAGGTCACGACAGGTTTATTATTCCGCGTAGGTTTATCATAAACAGCTAACCTCAGCTGAGCCTTGCCAGGGTCTTCTGCTAGACGGCCCTAGTCATAAGACTGAACATACCTCTAACTCGTTATATATTACGCAGCTTGTTATTGGCATAACTTTGGTTCTTTCCCCTCTTGGAAACTTTTGACCCCAGACTTTAACCCGCACTTTCCCTTGCCCTTCATCTTTAACTCTCACCCACTTAGGTAAAGATTCTTTTAAATCAATTAAGGACCAACTAACATTCTTCTTTATGTTAGTTCTGATCTGACTTCTTTCTAAGATCTCTGTTTGACCAGATGACATTGTTCTCAAGTCTAACAGTATTACTTCCTGTATTTTTAACTGCTTTATTTAGCTGTCTTGTTTTGCCCTTAAATCTGCCTACCTTACGCTCGTGCAGAATAATAACTTCTTCTCCTTTCTGAAATCTCTTGTTGACTGGCTCGTCAGAGCAATTTTCGTCTTTGTGGCTGAATCTGTAATTTATAAAGTACAAGCAGGTATCAGTGAGCTCATCCCATTCTGCTTTATCCTGGTTTTTGAGAAAACAATTTTTCACTTGTTGTATTCAGCAATGCCATTACTCTCTGGTCTGTATATTACAGATTTCACTAATTGAACTTCAGCTTCGCACCACTTACCAGTTCTTCCGGTGAGGTTGTGCACTCTGTCACTTCTTAACCTTTGAGGCTTCCCACGAAACCTAATCCACTCATTCAGACTTTTGATCACTAATTCGTTAGTGGCTAGACGGCAACGATATATTTGGCAGTAATTGTCACAATTATCTGCAATTAGTAGAAAATAGCAATTACCATGTTTTGTCTTAGGTCTTAGAGGACCAGCAAAATCCATGCTGATTTCAACATTAGATTCAGAAGTTTTAGTGGTACTGTAGTCAGTAGGACTTTTCTTTAGATTTTCAAAGCTAACCTGGTAAGTCGATGCATTTATATATTAGTATGTAAAGCTTATAGCATCTACTTATTTATATAAAAAAATTATCTTGCATCTGTTAATCTGTGATCAATATTGAAACTTTTTTATAAAAGCAAATTAAAACACATTTATAACTTTACTGGGTGTGTAGATGTAGCAAAAGTTCATTGGTGTACTTGAGTTAAGCCATCCCCCATTAAAACACTCTGTGGTGAAATAGTCTGGTCTGCTCTGTTCATCACTGATTGGGGTGGGCATACTCCTTTTCAAAATGAGGGGGAGGAGCTCATTATGCAGACAAGGAACCGAAAATGGGTTTCGTGCACCCAAAACAGCGTTTTATGGATATCAACCAAAATGGTGTTTTGGGCAGATTTTCGCGCAGTTTTTACGCAGAACTGCAAACGGTGTTTTTTTGCTGCGCAAAAGCGGTTTAAAATGCCGTTTGCGGCAAGGTTTGATTTGTATACGCGCGTGGAATGAGCACGTTTATGACCCATTCAGCTCTCCATAGGATTGAGCCTCTCGACGAACCTAGAGACATATTTTGTACTTCGTACTTATGTACTTATTGTACTTCGTTCTAAAACCACTCTAATCTATGAAGCCAGACAGATTTCAAAAATAAGTTTTCAAGTAATACAGTTTATAAACCAATTGCCAATTCCAATTTGTAAATTTAAAACTACATTTTCTAGCCAAACCCTAAAGATTCCCTTTAATTCATACGCTCGTGCATTTTACCTGAATTCGTTAGAAAATAGATTTGAATAGGGTTTTAACCAAAATTGTGGTTAAACCAAAAGTGCCAAAATTCTGTTTTACTTTTGTGATCTTCGTAATCTTTTCTAGCACCAATAAAAAATAAAGTCTACAACACGTGGGTCAAATTAGATCAGCGAACTGCTGCTTCTTAACATTTTTTCTTTAAATAAGAATACTTGTGTTAAAAACCTACAGGACATTACTTTTTTGTAAACACGAATATGTTGTATTATCAAAAGCTTAGTATGTCACAAATTGGTATTTTAAAGTTGTTTGTTGCTTTCTATTATTTTTTTTCTCGGATATAACTAGGAAATTTTAGTGAAAGTTTAGTAATTTATTTTTAGTAGTTTATTTTTCTCGGATATAACTAGTTAAGTTTTTATAACTGTTGAAAGTCTTCATTGCCAATTATAATGATGAAAATGTATATTTTAATCTCAAAGTCTTTCTATATTTCTATCTTGTTACAAAATAGCTAAAGTTTTTGTGTTACGTTTGGGAAGCAACCTGAATATGATGAAACATTTATATATCAACATTAATCCTCCTGTTTCACTCGAGAGATATTATAGCCAACACAAATGTTTTTAGTTTTTTTATTGTTTTTTGCAAACATTTTTTTAATTAATACATGTTGGTCCAACAACTACAGTACGTGTACATTTAAAGGATTAGCACAATGCAACGCTCCCTCCTTTTTAATCACTCTTTTCTCCTCGCTGTGTGTCAAGGTGTCACTCCCAAGTGTCTGCTGCTCTCTGCTGGACAAACATGGCAAGAACAAGGAAATACACGCGAACGCGCTTTGATATTAGGATAAAACCTCTAAATCTGACTCAATTAAAATTAATAATTCGTGGTCACGTTGTTTTCTCGTTATACTAACTTTTACAGACAATTCTATCAATTTAGAATGACGTAATGGTTCTTAGATTTTTTTATAGTATTTAACATTTTTCAAGGTTCTGAACACTGTCACTGTCAGGGTTCTGTTTCGGTTTAGTCCTTTAGGTTTTTATTCTTGTCGAGTCTTCTTGTTTTCTATCATTATAGAGTTTAGCTTCTGTTTATGTCTTTGCAGTTTGTAAATGCACTCCTGTCTTGTTCACTGTCTTGATTGATTTTCACCTGTGTCTAAATGTTCCGGTTCAGTTCTCGTTGAGGTTAATCGTCTTCGTTTATAAGACTCCTTCTTCCCATGTTCAGTGTTGCAGTATTGCTAATGTCACACCTTTTGTTCTGTTGAATTTTGTTAGTCCTGTTGTAGTCTTTCTTCACTTTTAGTCTTTAATCTTATACTTTTCTACTTACTTTAGTTATTGGAGGTTTTCCCCCTTGTGGACAATTTTATGTTGTTATTTTCTGTTTTACTTCTAGAGATACTGACTAAACCTCTCGCTGTTGTGCGTTTGGGTTCTGTTACCACCCTTCTCTTTTTAGAATCTTGGCAGTTGCTTTCCTGAAGTCTTAATAATGAATTTACTTAAGCTCTGACTATTTGGAGCTGGTCACAGATGTGTATTTTAATCGCTCAAGGGATTATAATACGTATTGTTTCATGGAAATCTTACTCTAGAATTAAGATTCCGCCAGCACAAACCGTTAGTAAATCTAATAAAAGAAATACTTAAGGCTTAGAATATGATTCTTATCTTACTGTCAGAACATTTCAATACAACAAAAGTATTCTCCAATAGTTATAACTTTTAGCCTGTGGTATAACGTTTAAATACAACAATGAGCTTAAACTCTCTGCCCAAGACAGAACAGAAACGCTACTGCAAAAGTTAATATGATAAATAATGATTTCTGAACAAACTTCAAAACAAACAATTGTCAACTTATTAATCTGGTAAATTATAAACAAATTCACCTCTAGTTAAAATGCAATCATCAAATACATTCAATTCAGTATAGTTTAAAGTACAAATCAATCATAAGAAAAATAACTATCTAACTAAATGTATTCTAACTAGCCTAATAACTTAGAGAAAACTCAATCATCGTTTTACCTGTTTGCTTGAGAGAGAAAAGGCTGCACACTGCGAGCCGTGCTGGAATTCTGATCGCAGAATTCGTCCAGTTTAGAGAGAAGTCCCTTTAAATACTCAAAATATCAATATTAAATTACATCAATAAGGTTCTTTAACTTTGGAAGGCTGTCCTTCTGTGAAAAGCCTTTATTTCTAAAGATGCGTTTGTGTATGATTGGTTCTCTGAGAGATAAAGGTGAGAGATCAGACTTTTTGGTGTGAAACAAAGACTCATGGGTTTGGTTAATTAAATATGATGCACATCATCACTTAGGCTAGACTTCTCTGTCCTTGAAATTTAAATGTTTGGGGCTTTCTCGGCTTGGTGTCAAAGAAGTAACTTGATGGCTTTTATGCACACAAACATATTTTCAGCACTGAGTTATTCTCTCATCTGATTCGGCACGCATTTCAAAAGATGGGTGCTGCTACTTTAAAAGACCATTGTGCTTTTCAAAGCAGTCAAACAGAAAACATATTTGAATTCCTTAAACATTCCATAAATCTGTTTCACTATAGCTGTATAACTGTAAAGATCATTAACTGATTGTTTTGGGGGGGGGTGGTGAGGTTGCTTCTCTGTGCATGTTTTCATGACAAAAATCTTCAGCTTCACCTTCAAAAATGCAGCAGGTAGGTGAGTCCAACGAATACTATAAAAAGAAGCAGTGGATGCCAAATGTAAAAATAGAAAAGCATAGAACAATACTATATTTTCCAACAGCATGAGGTGTAATTTATTTACAGAATGTCAAAAAGTAAAAAAAGTACTTTGTTATATACACATGTTAATTATTTAAAGAAAATATGTATGTAAAATGAGAAACATATTGAAGTTGAGTTGTGTACGAGTCATTTTCTGTAGCAAAAGCTTTGGATTTTGTAAGCCACAGGAAAGTGAGTAGAACAAAGTACTATGTATTCTCAATTATGTATTTGTATATTTGTAAATGTTGAACCATATTATATTTCCTGACAGAAAAAGGTTTCAATCACAAATGAACCAAAATAAAACAAACAACTAATATTAGGAGAACGTTTGTGTTGGCTATGATTTCTCTTGAGTGAAACAAAGGGATTCATGTTAATATTTCAAATCATTGATTATATTTAGGTTGCTTTCATATGGAATGAGATTTACGCCAGATGTTTCATAATAAAAATAAATAAAATTGAACAAAATAAATTGGTTAAAAGTGAAATTCTGTATTTTTTTTATAAAAAAATATTAACATGATCAACAAAAAATTACATAGCCACTTTACATTAAAATACGTTTTCAAAATTTTTCTTTGAAAACCTCTTTTTAAAAATTCATAATTTTTTCAGTTTATTTTTGTTCAGCAATTGCAGCGCGCTCGATGTGGAAGGACCGTCTTTAAAGGGCACATTCTGAAGAGAACACTTTTAAGAGTTCTAGAAAACTGCAAATGGTTTTCTTGCCCTGGCTCTTTCGCAATAAATTTAAATAAAAAATATGATGGATGAGGAGATGGATGGCTGAGCAGATCCATGAAGCAAGTCTTACATCAGATTATTATTGATTACTGAATTGTTTGCTTATATTTCAGCACATTATGTATTGAATATGTGCAATGAGGCATGAATACAAATTCTAACAATTCCCAATTGTCTGTCCATTTATGTGTTCATAGAATCTAAGGACAGGCATTGGTCATATTTTGGACAAAAATATCAGAGATCAGGAAATGCATGATTTCGGTATGTAAATAAATAAATGAGGTCCCCTGTCTTTGAGACTATGTTCCAGCTTGCATTGTTTAAAACTTTTTGGGCATTATCTGCTTAAATTCAAAGGTACATTGTGACCGGTGCTAGAGAGGGTTCCATGGAAGTTACCTGGCACTTTCACCGCAACAACATCCGGGAAAAGATGCAACCTGAAATCTATAGTAATTTCCTTATTCATTCTATTTTAAAAGATGACTAAGTTGTTGGAAATGTTTGTAAATATAATCTAATTCTGTTGAAATGTTCTGTTTAAAAAAAATACTTGGAAAAAGTCAAATTGACAATATTTATTAACCCTAAAAAAATTATAAAAACTTGTTGCCCTATAAACGACAATTTTGTGTCTTGAAACAGCAATTTATTTTAGGTTTTGTGTACTTAAGATTTGATGTTTCTTAAATTAAAACCATTTAGTACACTGAACTAAGTATTAATAGTTCATTAAATTAGTTTAATTAACTTAACTAAGTTTAATTAGTCTACTTATAAATTCAACAAACCTACAAAATATTGTTGATAAAACAAGACTAAATGTAAAAATTCAGGGATCAGAGTTTCCATAACTTTTTTAGTTTCAATTAATCTGTAATGGTTCACCTGAAACCTAAATTATTAACGATGAAAAACTAAAGAAATTTAATTTAAGTACTTGCTATAATGAATGCATTGAAGACACAACAACAATACATGAACGACAACAAGGTTTTCAAAATAGCTCAACATTTATATGAATAATTTTTATATGTTAAAGTCAGTTTACAACAATTCTAAAACACCCCCAAACAGTAAAAAATATAAGTTATATGGCATTAACAGATGTGAAAATTAATGAACTTTAAAGATCAGCAATATAACAATACATATTGAAAGGAAAATGAGAATTTCATTTTTAATCACTTAACCCCATGTCATTCCAAAGCTGTGAAGATTTTGTTCACACATTTGGACAGTACGTAGGAATACTCCGCTTACTCTACTATGCCTGTTGGAGCGATAGGAGCTAAAAAGCAGGATGGTAACTCCAGGGGCAAAAATAGCACACATATCACCAAGGAATGGCACAGGCCAAGCTGGAGACACCTTCGAACAGTTCAGACCATGCTGCCACCACCTAGCACGGGTGAAGAGATGGATTCTACGCTCAGGTTATAGTACCTGGTGAAGGTGTTGGGTGTCGACCGCAGTCTTGCAGATCTCCGCCAGCGGAGTCCTCTTGCCAATGCCCAGGAGGCCACGACACCCCTGAAGAGTGGGCTCTCAACTGCAAGGGGCAATGCACATCGGACGCTATGTATGCGGTAGAGATGACCTCCACTAGCCAGTGGGCCAACCTCTGTCTGGAGAAAGCCTTCCCTATCGTCTTCTCCACCCTCTAATTGAGCCTAATGCAATCAGCAGCAGTGCTAGTTGACAGAACTTAATATCTACTGAGTCAAGCTGCTCGAATGGTTGACCTTGACGTCCTCTCAGGACAACAGAAGGTCCCAGGAGGGAACTAAAGACAGCCTAGAGCATTAACCCTTCTGGCCCCTCATCATGTTGCCTGGAAGTCAATTGCAGCGATGTAACCTCCTGGGTGGATGGAGACAGTCCTCGATCCAGACCCTCTTGGAGAAGGTTTAACAAGAGTTCAATGGGGCAGCTGCTCGGGTCTACTTGGCGAGAGTGACACCAGTTGATGACCTAACCCCACTTGTCGGCATAACAGGCTCTGACAAAACACAGTTTTAGGGGTGGGTGCTTGTACACACATCCTTGGGACAGAAAGTCCGACCACAGGGGAATTGCCAGGGAGAGACTCTCAAGAGGAAGCAGAGTTCTATGAACAAGGTCAATTAGGCCGATAAGGTGCCACTGTTGAGACCTCTGCTTCGTCCACCACAGGAGGGGTGCAAGGAGGTTCACTAGGGAAAACACATAAGTGTTTCTTCCTGGACCAGCAATGCACGAGTCCATCTATCCCGAGAGGAGCCTGGGACAGAGCGTAGAACAGCCATCACTGAGAATCCTCTGGGGTGGCGAACAGGTCTACCTATATACACAGCACTCCCAGATCTGCTGGACTCCCAGGGGATGGAGTCACCATTCTTCTGACCAGGGTACCTACCGAGACAGTGTATCTGCCAAAAGTTTCATTCTGATGCGAGTATGGACTGCAACTAGGGACAGCTTCCTTGTCGACTGACATACACAACCACCGCCGTGTGATATCCCTGCAGCATTCTTCTGAAGTGCTTTACCTCGAAGGACACTGCACAACTCTAGGCAATTTATGTTCCAGGAAACGTAATTCTCAGTTCAACCCTTAGACAGTGCTTCCTGTATACAGCCCGCCACCTGATCTTTGAAGCATCGGTAGGGATGCCAATATCATGGGGAGCTGCCACATCTCTTTCTACGCGGCGTCATGAATTCTCCCAGACGTTAATGCCAAAGAGACCATCTGGGACTGCAGGTGCGTTGAGGAAACACTTCTGATGGTTTCGGAGCATCTCAGCGTTGGTGATGGTGGCTGTGGACTGCTAACATAGACATCAAGTGGCCAAGCAAACTAGCTGCAACATTCGTCACCGATGTTAGCTGTCAGTTCTCGATGCACTTCCGGGAAGAACGGGATCGGAGGCGGCTGGGGTATCATCCCGACATGACCCCACAAACCACGTGTCCAGCCTGGAGATTTCAGGTGTGAGGGTTGGAGCTACCTGCAAGTCAATTTCTCTGGTAGCCCGGGTCAGCAACTTGGCCATCTCTTTTGCAGCAAAATCTGCCATCACCCCATAAGGAGAGAGCGTTCTCCTTCAGGAGATGCGGCGTTTCTCAACGATGCAGCAGTGGAGATCACATCATCAGGCGCACAGAAGCCTTCGGCTTCATCTGTTAACTCACTGCGGCGGATAGCACCAGCGGAGCAGGAAGCGCGCAGGACTGGAGCCGGCGCGCACAAACCTGTTCGACCTCTGGATGCTGGAGACATGCACTTATTGACCCTTATGTGCAGGAGTTACAACATATGCCAGCCTCGTCCTAAGTGCATTGCTGGACAGAACTATGCAATCAACACAGCCTGATCTGTCAATCGCTGCCTAAGCATGTCTACGCCAAAGACAACGAGACAATGATCATGGCTATCCGTTAATGGGATTGATATTTACCACATCCAACAGACTTGCACGGTTGAGACATGTTTGGAACACGCTACTCAAACAGTCAACCAGCAAAACAAGTGCTCAAATAATAAGAAAGTAGTCATACTTGTTGATGGAAGGCAGCTAGAGAAAGAAAATCTGGAGCGTGCAGTGGCTCTAGACTCTGGATCCGACCGAAGAACTATGTTGGTTGCAGTTGACTCACCAGCAATGTTGCCAACTCCTCAGTAAGAAAAGTCGCTATAGGCTGGCTCAAAAGTCGCTAAAAGTTGCTAGATGATGGCATCACCTAATTTGCATAATACCGCGTGACGTACATTCCCCCCCCCCCAAAGGGTTTTTATCAATGCAAACTTAAAAGCATTGCAGGAATATGTGTTTCATGTCTTTAAATTAACACATATCTCGTTATAAAACATAAATTAAATAAATTAAATTAAATAACAATACAAACAATGAGAACAGAATTGTGTTTTGCTGTTGCTTGAAGATGAATGGTAAGCTCTGTTATTTTATAGTAACGTTAATCATGTATTTAAATCAATTTTGATTTCACAGTGTCAATAAATTAAAATCTAAAAAAATGTTTTATAGTACCAAAAGATTGGGTTACTTTGTATTATATCTATGGGTGATGGATGTTGTGTGAGGGAGGAAAACCTCACACAGGCATAGGCTTCTATTCGTGTGCAAAAATTTAAACAAAACATTTTATAGAACTTATTTTTTGTAATAAAGACACACAATCTCGAAATTTGCACCGGAAATGTGATAATTGTGGAGTAGAGGAAACAATAGAACATGCAATACTTAAACATATGAAATGGAAAGAAAAGAAATGATGAAAGAGATAACGGAAATAATAACAGCCTTATAAACAATTATCAAAATCCTAAAGGAAACAAAAACGTATAAGGCAATCCTTTATTTCCTAAATAGACTAAGAATCATTTTAGAATATAAATAAAAAATAATAGGAAATTAAAATTTTCCCTTCTTCATATTTAGTTCATACTATACTTTCCAGTTGGTGGTGGTAATGCATAATTAAGAAGACTTGCAAACTGCCTTTAAACAGATAAAGAAGAAACTTACGCCAACCAGGGGCATTGATTATTATGTATAGTGAATGGCTTGACAGTTGAGCAGGCTCGTGGGTGGGGGTGAAGACAGTGAGTGACAGAAAGGCTCAGCTCAGTCATTGCAGCCGTGTTCCTCCATCCAAACACCCCCTCCGCCAGGATGAAAAAAGTCAATAAAAATCACTAGAAACTGCAGGAAAAGTCGCTAGATTTGTCACTAGTCGCTAGGAACCAAAAAAAGTTGCTAGACGGTTTGAAAAGTCGCTAAATCTTGCGACAAAGCTGCTAAGTTGGGAACACTACTCATCAGAGCTCTCCAAACTTCACACAAGGATATAATTCAACCCGTTTCTGTGGTTCTCTCACTGTGAGTTACTCGCGTGTCAAGAGTGGGCACCAACAAAATAACAAGAAGACTGCCACACTTGCATCCACTTTTGAGTGTGGCGATGTGATCAAGGAACTATCAGCGCGTAACCACACCATGGCTAACAGACCAGCCATGTTCAACAAGAGTGAGACAAATTTAGGTTACTGCCTTTAACAGATATGATGAAATGTTAATAAACTACATCATGTAATTGACTTGCATCAGCACATTCAGCAGATAGACACAAACTCAGAATAAAAATGTATTATAAAATAATTTACCCCGCTGATAAGGATAGCTCGGTCACTTTGTGTCAAACTCCAATGCAGTTACACTGCGAGTTTTTGACCAGTCAGCAAATGCAGTTGCGCAATTGTCCATCATTTAAACCACAAGATAACTTTATCACAGCGATGTGGTGATTTTTTTATATCAACCTTTATAGATAAACTGCTAGTGTTTAAAATATAACAAGATAATTTACCGTTACACCAAGACGTTCATCTGCTACTCTCTGGCTGAATGATGTGCTGAGAAGTGCTCAAGGGGCGAAGCTGTGAAGAATAACTGACCTATAAAACCCACCAAAGAGCCATTTGGCTCTACAGCTTTAGCAAGTAGGTGTGAACAGGATGCTTTTGACACATGTCTTTGCTGCTGAGATGTATTGCTAAAATAGTACACAATTAAAAAAGTTTTATGCGTATTTACTAATAAAAATAAAAATATCTGTGGCACTTCAAGGAAACATGTGCAGAGGATGGTGGTTTTCTGGCTAAGCAGTTGGTTTGCAAGTGACAACGATGTGAAGAAGTTGTTCAGAAGTTCTGCCCTTGTCTGCCCATGGTTCCATCAGCCTCATCACCACATTTTCAGACAGTCTCTCCCCACTGGGATGACTGGAGGACTTGCCAAGATATGCGAGAACATTGCAAATGGATTTGAAGTCGCAAGCCACCCCAAACTTGATCCAAAACTAGTCAGGTTTTGTTGCAATATACTGAAGGAAACAGCAGTGAGTGAAAACTGACTCAAGATACTTTTCCTGCCTTAGCCATTGGCTCTCCATCTGCAGCGTACGCTTCTATTGGGGGGAAAGGGAGATGTGTTTCCACTCTGTGCCATTTTTCGCTGTCTCTGTCAGGCCAGTCCCCAAACAAGCTTTCTTTTTTGGTTCAGGAGAAGTTTCCTCATCTGCGGTATGAACAAATTCAAATTGTTAGCAACAGGAAAGTCATTGATATCTCAAATGTATGCATAGATACTAATACTAATTTCAGTATATCCTCTTCTGTATTGGAAAAATGTCTGAAAATCTTCCAAAATAAAAAAGATACTGCTATAGCAGAGAAATGTCTTGCACTTCACATAACAGTGAATATCCGCTAAGGTGCACAAATAAAAACTTATAAAAGACAAAAAAGGCAGAGTACATATTTCTGTTACTCCAATCTGCTTTTTGTATATTAAACTATCTTGTTTGATACGAAATAGGAAATAATATAACATGAAATCCCACTTGAAGACAGCTCAGACAAATCAGAGTTCGAATCCGACTGAAGGTCTATGTCTTCTCCATCTGAGTCACAAGGGTTTGCTTCACTATAGATCATTTCCAAGGCTGGTCAATCAAGTTCTCTGCTTGCTTTTAATCACCTACAGTCACAAAAACACACACAAAAACCCATTCCTTCACACCTACTCCCCTGCAGAGTCCTTGGGTAATTACCAAATTTACATGTGAAAGGATACTAAAAGTTAGCAAGATTAGCTGCCTGTTTGCTAAAACAGGTCTAGAAAACTCTGGTCCCAGTGTCCTGCGAGCTTCAGATCACAAGTCGATCTCCTTATCCACTGAACCACGACTGCCGAAAAACACACCGTGAACACACACCCGGAGCAGTGAGCAGCCATGGCCGCCGCAAGGGGGTGGGTTCAGAAGTGAGCAGGTTCTCATTCACTCCCATGTTAAACATGCGCAACTTTGGAGCTGAAAAAACATGTTTACATCCCTTGGGCTGTAATGTTTTTTTTTTCTTCATGAACACTCTGAGAGAGAGTACTTATTTTTAAATTAGTTTGTTTAAGATATAAAAATGTAAACATTCAGCCAATCAGACATATATATGCTTCACCCTAGTCCCGTGACTTTATCGGACTGTACCCATGTTTGGAATGGTTACAGGGTAAGTGATGCATTTTCACGAAGACGTTGGTTACGTTCATTTTTAGCTTGTTTCACGTATCAACCTAAAAGTTGCTCATTCTACACTCAATGTATGCTCTTTTGCGGAGCACAACCGTTGGAGTTGACGTTAAGACATTGCTTACGATAAATACTGCTAAAAACTTATAAATATTAATGGTGTCGGGATTGGTCAAATATGTATAATACAATTAATGATTTTAAAGGGGGATGATATGGCACCTTTAATAGGCACTCAATGATATTAAGATTTGTTCAGAGGCTTGTTAAAGATCTTTGTTAATGAATTCAGCTGTAGACACTAACGTTTGTTTTAAAATCTACATTTCAAATATTTCAGTCAAAATATGGGGTTGTCTTGTAAAAAAAAGTGACACAAAGCTTCTTGTAAAGCTATTGTAAAATGCAACATCCGGTACACTCTTGATATGGGGAGGTTGTTTGTTCCATAAAAGCATCAGAGTGGCAGTAATGCTCTCTTCTCTGTGTGAGGCTGTGCAGAAGCAGGCACGCGCCTCAGTTCAACCCACTATCGTATCACACATGAAACAAGGAGAGGCTGCTCATGTCGTATCTCGGGTGCTAAAACGTCTTCCTCTAAACTGACGCATTGTCTGCTTTCGTTTCCGTCCTGCGTAACTCTTCTCTTCGTCCGGATGGCAGTACTCCAACGGTGGCTCTTATCGTCATCTTGATAAAGCCGTTATTTTTTGTCAGCGCTGGTCATGAAGCTAAATGGCAGTTAGCCTAGCAGCGACGCTACTCTCTGTAGCAGGAGGACCAAATTAATACAATCAATGAAAACCTCTCCTGGGACCTGACTGTGGAGGTCTGTGAACTGACATCAGCAAATGCCAAGAACACGCAGCAAATGTGGGCACAAAAGGAAAGAAAGTAAGTCTAAGTGCTGATAAAAGAAGTGAAAGGGAAAACGGAGGAGGAAATACAACAACGGCAGCTATTAAAGTGAAAGAAAGACGGCAACATTGTGATGGCAAACGAGCCGGTTGTCCTGAACGTGTATGACATGGTAAGCCTCAAAACAAGCACAGATATCTGGCGTCATTGATTGAGTTGTGTTGGCAATGGTAGTGCACATTCATTGGCTGTGTCCCAAAATCTTGAGCGCCCCTATCAAGTTCGCAGGGTGCATTACACCGTGTGCCATACAGTTGGTTTATGAAAATATATGTTTTATGGAAATATCTCGCTTATCAGTGATGCTCTCAATTCTTATAATTGATGCTCACATTCCTTCTCACACACACACACACACACACACACACACACACACACACACACACACACACACACACATATATATATATATATATATATATATATATATATATATATACACACTTTTTTTTTATATATGGCTATGACCTAGTTAAATCAGCTGCCTTTGAAACCAGCTATGTAATCTACAGCTGTTTGAGATCATTTGCTCATAGCCTCTTTTTGTTTTAACTCAAACTGATGGCATTTTAAATAAGCTTTTGGTCTGAGTCAGCCCCCAGGCTATTTCAGTAAGATTGCTTGATATTTTCCATTATTTACATTCATTTCCAGGAATACAACTAGCATAATGTCATAAACTGACATAAAACTTTCAAAGAAGTAGACGTGGATGTTCAGTTGTCAAAGCTTGAGTTTTCTCAGTCCTGTCAGTTTTAATGCTGCACCTAAATCTTAATGCCTGATTTGAATGCCAATTTCAGAACTCGAACCGAACTGTAAAGCTTGTAAGAAGAATTGCATAAATAAAATAATTATTGTAGCGATAGATTCAAATGGTATTGTAATAATTTAAATCAACCACCAACACGAACTTGCTATTCATGTGTTGTGGCAGCTGGTTCTTCTCTCGTGGCTGATGTTTTTCGACTTGGAAATTGTTGAGCTTTAATCTCACACCATCACACTCCCTTTAGAGTTTAGTTACTACCCTCAACGTGCAACTACAATTACAGCAGTTTAAGTCCTCACTAACTGTATATTAACATTCAAAATAAACTACCGGATATTAAGTCAATGGGAAGACACAATCTTGAATTCATGCAGATAAAGCAGAGCAAATGTTGTCGTTTTGGCTAAACAGATAATGTGTTGTAGTCACACTGTAAAAATATCCTGTAATTTAAAGGTAAAATACTGACTGCAGGCTTCCAGCAATAGTCTGTAATTTAACAGTAAAATACTGGCAGCAGGGTTTACAGCAATGAGCTGTTTGTTAATAGTTTATTAATATTTGCCACAAATACAACTTTTCTCTAATTTTACATTAGAATACGGGCTGCAGGGTGTCCAGCAATAAACTGTAATTTAACTATAAAATACTGGCAGCAAGGTTGCCAGCAATAATCTGTAATTTAATTTACTGTGAAAATGAGCTGTAAATGAACTATTTTTTTGCAGTGTTTGCATGTAATAATAATGATAATATTAATAATAATGCGTTCAATTTATAAAGCACTTTTCCAGAGCGCAATGATGCTTTACAATATTTAGAACATTATTCATTTATTCAAGATTGTTGTGATGAGTTACCTTGTTAGCCCTCAGCTGCTCTGGGGCAGTCTGACAGGACGTGGCTCTCAATCCGAGCCTATGGCCTCCTGCCCACCACCAAACACACCCCACCAATCACACACATCTATATGGTTTCAACTTTGACACCATTAGAATTTGACAGTTGTTCAAATGTTTGTTCTTTCTCAGATATTGGCAGTCCCATAAACAAAACGGGGAAAAGAATACTACTGGGTGAAAAGCAACTGCTCCTAGAGATTTCACTTGCTGAGATACCCCTGACTTCTGACCCCTGAGTTCACCACTGACTCCAAAACAGTAAAAAAAAAAAAAATCTTCTTAACATGGACATAAACTTTAATTATGAAACATAATTTGTAGTATATTTAATTTTGGGAATTTTTTAAAATGTAATTATAAATTAAAGCTGCAAGCAGCGATTGAAGGGCTCTCGCATGATGCGTCCGCCGGAGCAAAAACACCGCCTCCCGGCCTTTCAAGTTTTTTCACTTGTTGTCGTCAAGCGTGAAACAAAGTATAAATAGTGCAGTGAGATGACAATGTTTCTGATTTCTCCTATGTGTTCAAACAGAACCGTGCTCACAGATCAATGAAAGCTAGCTGTCATTTGATAAACTGGTGTCATCTTGAGCTCTGTCGAAACTTTCTTCTTTGGTCATTTAGCAGCTTTCTGATTGACAGAAAAGTTAAGTCCATTACATCTAAACACAAGGATGTGAGAGAGCTGGTATTAAGCATAATTTGCATTTATCCACCATGACTTTTCTGTGATGGAATGACAGCCGTGTAGATGCTATAGCAATTGTCAAAACACAGATGTAGATTCAGAATGTAGGTCAGATTTGAAAGTATAAACAGAAGATGAAAAAAGCCTGAGGGGCAGAGAAACTATTAGGTGGTTGCTGTCTTAAGCCACATTCACACCAAGAAAAGAAGGGGCGTGATTTACGAGGGTCAGTGTGAAGAGGTGATCTTCCGTGAATCCGTGCAGAGAAATGTTATTGGGTAATTTTTTAGGATTGCGGACAATGTGTTTGATGTTCAATGCTCACAGTGCTTCAAATATTTGAATATTTGCAGTGAATATCCATGCTAACCAATAAGGAGCTTCCTTTATAGTAGTTTACCCCAGCTCTCACATCATGACATTAGTGTGTAGTGGTTTTTCACTGTGGATATTTGCAGCGGAAATAGCTATTGAATAGAGAATTTCTATCATGTTTTGTTGTTGATGGTGATACTAGACATCATACTGCACTTCATCTTCTCTGACGGTCTTCTGTATAAATAATATCTGATGCATTTATCACCTTACATGACAAATACTCATTTTTGCATCATAAGAAACCATGTAATATTGTGACATTCAAATCATTGGCCGTTTTTGACTGCCCACCCTAATTGTTTTGCCTGTCACCTAAACATTTTTTTAGGTAAACCACTAATATTTATTCAAATGAACTTTACCTCCGACATACAGAGGCTGGGAAAAGACCATACACAATTACTGGATTTATGGACTGTACTTTATGTCAAAGCATCATTGATTGGAGAGTAACTTGAACAGTCTCCATTTAAAGATTTAGTTAGTCTCGTGTGTCTCACAACCCCTTGAGTGGGTCATTGAAATGTATACTTTCCGCAGACCTTCTTACTCAAGTTGGGATATTTTATGTACCAGCCTAATATTTTGGATGGAAATGAGAGCCACCTTTTAAAATTTTTTTAAAAAGTATATCATATTTGTATTTTTTATTTTGAAGGCACCATTGTTAATTGCTAGCCCATAGTTATTAGAGATTTATAGTACATTTAGTTTTACAGACAATTCAGTCTTCAGTGCAACAGTCTGTTCAAGAATGATAATCACTGTAATGTTATGTAATGTTGCTTGGTATTTAAAACACCAAACATTGCACGCACCCCTAGATTACTAATGGAATATGTGCATTTTTAATTTAGTCTCCATGGTAGCCCTGCTTTTAAGATTGAGTAGAGTTTGCATGTTCTCCCCGTGCTTGTGATGGTCCAATCTGGGTGCTCCGGTCTTAACTTGTCCGGTTCCGACTTTAACTTGTCCACCAGAATGAATTGAAAGTCAGTATGGGTGAGCATTTTAAACAATGAGAGCTTGAGAACCCAGTGAAACTTAGTAGTATTAAGCAGGTTAGAAAATAAATAAATGCAACTTTCCTTCCAGTAGTTATCATTGAAGCTGACAGATGTTGGAAATCACAGATCGGTTTTGTCTGAGATTACAGCTTTTGTCATCTGAAATAACACTTGGTGGCAGTTAGCGATCATGGTTCGTCTAATCCCTTGTTCTGTGATGAAGGATATCTTTAATGAGCTTTGCAGTAATTGAGGCCAAAGGGATAAGTGCCTTATTTACAACCCATGCCAGGGCACGATAGGTTGAAGAACTGTATATGTTTACGTTCATTATTTTTTACAATATTTTGAACTGGACAAGAGGACAATGTTTTTGGAAGTCAAAGTGTTGTTTTGACTTGCTGCTGAATCAGCCATGATGGTCTGTAACTCTTAATGAGGGCACTAGAATCTTAGAAAGGACCCAGAGGTCAGTTATGCTTTACCTGGCTGAAAATCTAATAACCCAGAAACCTCTATCTAAAAATAAAAAGTATGGTTTTCACAAAACAGGATTTAAGACTATGTACAGCTTATTTACACTGTCAGTAAATATAAACAAATTTAATTGTGTTTTTTAAATGGTTGCCAGCCGAACAAAAAACAGCAATAGTTGATTCATGAGGGTGCAGTACCATGTCAGGCCACTGAAGCAGGCCACTTGGGTAGGTGCAAAGGTGTTGAGAACAGGAAGTACAGTGGAGAAGAACAGGGAACCTTCAAGCTTTGACTGTATATAACATGGACAGAGTGACATTACCTATATGTTTCTGGCAAAGTTAGCAAAACTAATTCTAAACCTCATTTTAAGATGCTCTTGAATACATGTTTTGAGTATTTACATTTTTAAAGTAATTTTTTTATTTTGTATTTAACTGAACCAGGAATGCATGCACATTTTAAATTCTCAACAAATAAATTCTTGGAGTGGTAATACTAAGAGGCTTAGGCATTTGGTAATACAGTACAATAGCTACAATTAATATAAACAGTAGTTACTTTGGACACTTTAAAATACGGTGAATATAGATCCAAATATAGATTATAGAAACTTAAATTGAAATACCACAAAACAAATCAATTCTGCCCCACTGAAGTGAAAAATCAAACAATGTTTGTAAAGACTTATTTAAATAAGAAGGTTAAATCAAGTAGAGAAATTACAACATTAATACAACATTAATTTTATGCTCTAAAATAGTGACTTCCATCAGTACTTCATACATGAATTTAGTCATGTATCAAGGACATACAGAGTATAATAGTAACTGGTGTGGAAATGTATAACACATTTTATTTATTCAATACAGAATGTTTTATTAGTGATACAGTTAATACTGCAAAAACAGTATTTTTATTAGGTAGTACACCACAGTAGATAGTTTTTTTAGCAGGTAACAACATGTCTAAATGGAACAGTCAGGAATTACTCACAAAAAGTTAAAAATCCTAGTTAGTTTGGGCATGATTTTTTGTGTGCTATATAAAACAGTATTTGAAGCTGTAATGTTATCTTATTGAGGTTTGAATTACTCACAAGTAAGGTGTGTGTTCGGGGCTGGGGAGAAACCTATAACATGAGTCTGCGAGAAAAACGATCGTTCATTACTGTGCATTTATTAGTCCATTGACTCAGCAAAAAAGGTTTTCATAGAACGAGCTCCTAGTAGTGTTTTAAGTAAAACATATTGTCTAACAGCAAGCTCAGCAGTTAACCATACCCATCATGCGCACTTGATGAACGTCGAAGTACTTTTTTCTATTGTTCATTTTTCTATTTAGCCAATTAGGTTGTGGATCCCACTGAATGTATGACATGAAATGTTTGTAACCTTCTGATTCATGCATTGTTTTCTTTTAGTACTGGATTAATGAGTTCACTACCTCTCTGGGAATTGGAGTCTTTCACACAGGAATCGAGGTCTATGGTAGAGGTAAGTCATGGTTTCACACAGGCACAAGTGAGTAATGTTTCCTAGAAACCCAACGCTTCACTTGTGTGACTGCACCAGCGGAAGAGGACGGTGCCAAAATATGACCAAACCTCACATCATCATGCTACAACAGGAAGAAACCATGACACGTTTTCAATATCTGTCTCACCATCTAATCAGCAGAAGAAATGTTCCTTTCAGATCAAGAGAGGGCTCTGAATATGCCTTCTTTAACCCCTTTAAATATTTAGATTAAACATTAAAGGCACATTACAACGCAAAGACTTTGTATTTAGAATTAATTGTTGTTTATTTCACCACTAACAATTCTAAATCAGTATAAATCAGTTAGGACTAAAGCAGCTGATATCAGTTCTGACAGTGATAGGGTCTCTCTGGGATCTTCTGGTGTTCTATGCCATTTTGCACCTTGTTATGTTTATGTTTCAATACTTATTCCCTGTAGAATTTCCCTTTCCTAATTACGCCCAGTGTTGTGCTAGTTAATAAAAAATAGTAACTAGTTACTTGACACAAAAAGTAACTGAGTTACTATGTTAACTTGTGTCTTGAGTTACTCTTAAAAGTAATTAATTAGTTACTTAAAAATAGTATGCTAACATTAAAGCCATTTATTTTCATTTCAGTACTGTATGGAAAATACTACTTTGTTGATTAATTGAACAATTTTTATTTACTTGCACAAAGCTGATTTAAAACAAAGAAATATTTTTAATTGTGATTCATGTCAGACCAGCACAAACTAAAAGTGTCAAATAGATTTTCAAAATAATTAACACAAAACAAACCAAGTAACATATTCAAGTGTTTAACCCTTAGAAAGTTCCGTCACAAACATATACCACCAAATAATTTAAAGCAATTATTAACAGTACATGTGGAAAAAAAAATGTTTCCTTTAATAAAAAGATGCATTTTATATAAAAACTTAGATCTTTTAGTAATGCATTACTTGAAAAAAAAAATAGAGTTGCTGTTTGTTCCATTGACAGTAGCTTCGAGCCAGATAGACAGACCTAGCGTCTTACTAAGATATTTTTTTCCTTACTCTCCACTTTGGCAAAATAATGTGTATTTCCACTTCGAAATTTTTTTCTTTCTGCCCGATTATGGTCGTTTAACACCTTAATGAGCAATTTCGGCGAGTGATATCCACCAATCATACCACAGTTTACACTAATCCTTGAATGCACTTTTTTTTTTTCATGTGTCCATGGGTGACGAATCCACCAAGCCTAAATTTTTGCGTCATTTGGCGTTCAACAGTATGCAACGGAAAGAAGTTGGAAGCAGGAATAAAAACACAAAATAACTCACTAACGCAGCAAATAGTAAGGGTAACTGAGTTAGTCCATTTTTAAAAGTACTGCTTCAGAGTATCAGTTACTGCTAATAAAAATGCTGTTGCAGTAACGTGTTATTAATAACACTAATTACAACTCAACTTTTATACTTAAAAGATCTGATTACTTTGAATGCCTTCAGTGAGAGCTAAATTTGGTAGAAATGTAGTGTCAATAGCTCATTTAGAAATCAATTATTTTACCCACTTTAATCTGCTCTTTTTTACACACATATACTTTCACTTTTTCATACAACATTTTTGTACAATTTTAATTTAATATTTTGACTAAAACGTTTTGAAGTAAGCCTATTTTATTTTGGTTCAGCAGCAAAAGCTAACATATCATTGTGATAGAACTTGAGCATAGGCAGCATAGAACATAGAACCTTTAAAGAAAAATGTAGGTATTTGAATTTGATCTTAACATATGATGTAACTATGGAAGTGTTATTGCCAGAACCAGCTGTGAAAAGTGAAAAAAACATCCTCTAAAGTATATATCTTAAGGAGAGATTGAGAACGGACCCAATTAAAAGAAAAATAAAGTGGAGTGTGCCAAACATCACTCTTTACAAACCTGTAGGTGGTGTCATGAACAGCTGGCGGTGATTCAAATTGAGTCTGTTGTCGAAATGTGCCATACGTGATCCAGTCAAAGCAAGATTTTGGACGCTTTATATGATGCCTATTGTTCTGTCTCGGTCTTTACCACAATGCTTTCCTGTCATTGCAGAATTTGCCTATGGAGGACATCCTTATCCTTTTTCAGGTATATTTGAGATAACGCCTGGTGATGCCACAGAACTTGGAGAGACATTCAAATTCAAGTGAGTCGCAATTTATTCATCAATCAGACTGATTGGATAAGTCTGTAAAACCTCATACTCTCTTCTTCAGAGAAGCCATTGTGTTGGGGAGCACAGACTTCACAGAAGAAGACGTAGAGAGAATAGTAGAAGAAATGGGCAAGGAATATAAGGGCAACGCCTACCACCTGATGCACAAGAACTGCAATCACTTCTCCTCTGCACTATCTGAGGTCAGTCAAAGATTGCTATGGATACTGGACTAGAAAATTAGGATTATCAATTGGATTTTTTCTGAGAGTTTGTAGTGCAAATGGTTCATAAACCCAAAGAAAACTTTCCTATGGTAAATGTAGGTCAGGGATTCACACTACTTTTACACCTTGTCTTCAAACTTGTACCTAAAGTTCCTCTTAACTCAATTGTTTCCCTCTCTTTTAACGCTTCTGCTGGGTCTTAAACAGTATCACATTTAAAACCCCAAATATTAGGCCTTAAAAAGTCACAAGTCTTTTTTTCTGATGTCCTTGTCAAGCTCATTTAATGTGCTTTTATTGTTTCTTGGGGTTGCTAGAAAATGAGAAAATGCTCAAAAATGCTGAAAAAGTGCATAAATGCTCAAAAAATATAAAAATGATGGTTAGGAGTGACAGTTTGAGAAAAAGCTCATTTAAATACAAAATCGTAAAAATGACTGTTGGGGTTGCCAGAAATTGACATAAGGCTCATAAATGTTAAAATTAAAAAAATGTATTTGTTGCTATTGTTTGAGTTTGAGAAAATGCTCATAAACACTCAATTTTGTAAAAGGCATAAAAGGGTTGCCAGAGTTTGAGGAAACTTTTGTAAATTATACATTCATTCATCTTCTTGTCGGCTTTATTCCCTTTCGGGGTCGCCACAGCGGAATGAACCGCCAACTCTCTGGCATATGTTTTACGCAGCGGATGCCCTTCCCTGCCGCAACCCATCGCTGGGAAACATTCACACACACATTCACTCTTTAACACTATCGGCAATTGTTCTTAATCAATTCACTTATTCCGCATGTCTTTGGACTTGTGGGGAAACCGGAGCACCCGGAGAAAACCCACACGATCACGAGGAGAACATGAGAACTCCACACAGAAATGCCACCTGCCCCAGCCGAGCCTAGTACCAGCGACCTTCTTGCTGTGAGACGACCGTGCTACCCACTGTGCCACCGTGACGCCCTAAATTATACATTTTAATAAAAAAGTATGTGTTTTTGATCTTATGATATAGGTCTTAAATTAGAAAATTATAAAACTTCAGAAACCCTGTAATGTCCAATTGATGAATTACTGTTGCATTTTTTTTGCTATATTTCTCGCTAGAAGAGAAATACTCTACTCATTTACTTCTAAATGAGATGACTTATTTTGGGGTTTACATGACCTATTTTACGCTTTGTTTTTAAATAATTTTGTGTCATTTGTAAGGTAAATTTGAATTACTTTTAACGTATGAATCATTTCCTCATCCAGTTCATCCACTCAAATGTGGAAGACAGAACGTAGGATTTAAATCATTGTGATCTCAGCTTTGATCTTTTAGTCCTCTTTTTCTGTTCTTCATATTGCTGAACATTTCACCGTCTCTTTGATGACTTGGGTAGATCCTCTGCGGTCGGGAGATTCCACGCTGGGTGAACCGACTGGCCTACTTCAGCTCTTGCGTGCCGTTCCTGCAGAGCTGCCTGCCTAAAGAGTGGCTGACGCCGGCTGCGCTGCAGTCCAGTTTAAGTCAGGAGCTGCAGGGGGAGCTGGAGGAGGCGGAGGATGCTGCTGCCTCAGCCTCAGTGCCCGCTTGTGCGGTGGCTCCAGCCAGCAGAGCTACCCGACACCAGCCACGACGATGAAACCCCAGCCTCTGTCTTTCCTAATGCATTTCAAGTGAGCAGAACCATGCTCGTAACCTTTCAGTGTTTTGATTTTGTTTGTTTTATGTCCTTTTATGTTTTATTTGGAAAAACTCAGGACTTCGATATTTATCAGCATTTCTGATTTGGAGATGCTTTTTTTTTTACCTTGGATTGCTTGCCAGCCTTTCTCCTTTTATTCCTACTGAAAGCGCCTAGTCTGTGAAGGTTTTATAGAGAACCTATGTTTACAGATTTCTTGCGTTCCATTCGCTGTGTGATTGTGGTGTTGTGTGCAGATTACTGAAGCCAAACCTTCACACTTTCATGACCACATACACTTGGTGACTGTGCCTGAAGATTTTTACTGTTACGTGCTCCAAGAGCTCAGAATCTTTCTCTGCCTGTTGGGTCTGACTTGTTATCCTGTGACATCTTCCTGGGATCTTTTACACCTTTTTATTTTTTAGTCTTGACAACATTTGTATTCCAATTTATGATTATTAAATAAAATATACAAACCTCTGTTCTGAGAAGAGTTTCTTCAGCTCAACATGAATTCAAACAAAAGTTTTTTTAATGTTAAGTGGGCAAAGATGGGGGGGGGAAGGGGTATTCAGAATATATTTAGAAAAAAGTACTTATGAAGATGAATAAGAGAAAAAGTAACTGCCAATAATGCACTTGAGAAAAAACAACAACAAAAAAGAATCAAATGAAAAATGTACTTAAACAGTTAGTTACCAGTGACATCTGATCTGAAAGATACAAAGCAAAAATGCTGATCATAAAATTACTAGAAAAGCATCTAGTTCTTTTCTCAAAAGTTCTGCTTGTATGAAATATGCTTAGGTAAAAAAATATTCTGTCAGTCAATGGGCAAACACACATTAAATAACTTGACTTTTACAATAAAGATCCATCCAACAGGTTTATCTTACAATGTACACTTTATGTTTTTAAGTCCTATAAATGCAACTCATTTTAATTTATGTGAAATGAGGATTGATGAATCTGTAGTTTCATAAAAATAAATTACTTTTATAATAAAAAAATATTTTCTGGAATTTTGCATGTATGTGTAGCAGCACAGACATATCAATCATTCACGAGTGCACACATGATAAAGCATTGACACTAAGTATTTAAGGTTGGAGCTGGAGTTCATGAATATCTGGACGTCAATCACTTTGGGTGCACAAAGCATGCACTGCATTTTTGAGAAAATTTTAATACGAGGTTATTGGTGATTTTTCACTGTTAACATGAGTAGCTGACAAACTTGCACATCAACACCTTTAACATTTCACAAGACTTGCTAACTTGTTTAAAACTTGTAGCTCGCCATCAAAATTAATATGTATTTATTTCCAATATTTTAGTAAAGAAGAAATGCGTAAAAGAGATGTAGCTCATACAAGTAAGTAAAAGTGTACGTATGTCACTAAAAAGTACTTGTGTAAAATTAATTTTTAAAAGTGCTACAAAAGTACTAGTTACCCAAAAAGTGGCTACAATTTTTCTGAATATGATATGTTTTTGATGAGTAAACAGTACTAAAACATGCTAGAAATGTCTGAAAAGTCGAGTTTATATATGGCTGCATTAAACTTATCAGCTCTCTTTGGGCCAGTCAGTATAGAGGATCAAATGAAAATGATGCCTGTTCGGACCGAGACTGGAATCATAGTGATTAGAGTGTGATTTATATTTTAAGTTAAATGCTGTGTACTATATAGAATCATTGTGGAGAAGGCAGAGAAACCTGGAAACCATGACGACAGGTGGAGTTTGTTTAAGGCAGTGGTTCTCAAACTTTTTCACCAACTACCTCAGAAAAAATTTGGCACTCCAAGAACTACCATAATGAGCAACATTAAAATACACAACTCCAGTATGCCCACAGCATACATGCCTTCCTGTTCAGCTACAGTTCAGTACAGTTCAAATAAGAGACGATATTATTGAAAATAAAAAAATATTCATTTTAGCAGCAGTATGCATCCTGAACATTAAGAATGTAATGATAAACGTTTCTAAAAGCATCAAGTTTGATTGCAAAATATCAGCTTTTTTATTCTGTCTCCCTCCTCTTACTCTTTCCTATCTCTCCCTCCTCTATCTCTCTCTCCCTCTCTTCTTTCTATCTCTCCCTCATTCTCTCTGTATATTAGGCACATGCACACGTTACAACATTAGTTTTATATTTTTGCATTAGCTCTGCTTTCAGGTGCTCTCAATATAATCATAATATATTAAAAGAGTTATGATGAGCGATGATGTGTTTATATGAATGCTGACCCTTCAGATACTCGTCTCTGATATTTGGTTTCTTCAGCTCAACAGCGCTGTTACTGTATATTAGCAGAGCGTTGCATAAGCTCGTGCTGTAATCATTGCGTAAGTATCATTTAAATTGTGATTTTCTGATGAAGACAATTTTGACATAAAACACTTTTCTTCATTCCAGCTGCAGACATTAAATCAAGTTGTAAGATAGCTTTTGATTAACCTTAAAGAGAACACCTTCCTGCTGTGATCAAGGGGGTCAAGGGGAGAATATGTGTGAGTAGATTCACTTTTAAACAACGTCAAAGTAATGCTTTATGTTTTATCTGCATAGATTAGCGTCAACAGTTTTGGAAATTTCATATTTTAACTGCAATTACTCCAATTTCTCCTGTTTAAAATACAACCCGATGAGAGATTGGACTGAGAAGCAGAGCACGAGCGTGCTCCCGCGGCGGCAGCAGCATTGCTCCACTATCAAACCAGTGTTACAAACTCCTCAGTAAGAAAAGTCGCTATTGGCTGGCCCAAAAGTTGCTAAAACATGCCAGATGGATCTAATTTGCATAAATTCCACATGGCGTGCTTGACATACATTCCCTGTCTAACAAAAGGTTTTTATTAATGCCAACAAAAATTCATAACCACATGTTGTTGTTTTTTCAATGACACAAAAAACTTGTCTTGCATTGAATAATGTCAGGGTATAAGATGCTTATCCACTAAAGGGCAGCATGGCTTTATACCACCACTTTTACCACCATATGGTGGTGCATCCTAAAGCAGACGAAGACAGAAGTGTTACCAGCAAACAACTATTCAAGGTTCTTTTTCAAATAAACCAACGTGAAACTCAACTGAAAGAATTAGTGGTTCAGTTTGAATGGTCTCAGAGTTGAGTTAAACTCCCAGACAAAGTTTCCACCGTCTCTGTATCCATAGTCTCCACTTCCTCTTGAGCATTGGTGCTTGCACAGCAGGGAAAAGCCTTAAAAATATCCCTCATTCCATTGGTAAGAAAAACAGAAAGTAAAGGATCCAGCAATGGTCCAAGGTACAGCAAGAGATCTGACACGACTCCCAAGTAGTAGGCATAAGCACTCAGAGACAATGCCTTGAAAAGTGTGTTGAGAACAAAGGGCAGGTAAATCATGCAGTAATTACACAAGATGGCTGTCTGCATTCCCAGAATCTTCTTTCTGTTGGTCAAAGCTTCAGGCTGCCTCCTACACCATAACGCTCTAAAAGAATCCAGAAAGAAAAACAGCAGAAAAGGTAGAGGCAGAAGCAGAGCAATGGAGAACAACATGATGTATCCCTGATATGCCAAGAAGAGGATTGCGAAAGGAGCTGCCCACACGGCTAGGGAAATCATGCTAGACTGCTTGAGTCTGACGCAGAAGGCATTATACCGAGGACAGGCCACCAATAGATATCGCTCCTGAGCCACACACACCATGAAGACGATGTTGGAAATGATGCCGAAGTAAAAAATGAGGGATGAAATGTCTGTAGTGGACAGGCTGGCAATCTTGGGTTGCTCTGTGGGAGACTTCGGCCGGCCAAGGATATTGAAGATATCGGAAGCCAGTAGACTAATGAGGAAAACAGGGGCACCCTTTCCTTCCTTGGCTTGCATGCCCATCAGGTAGATCGAAAAGCCAATTCCAGGGAGTCCAACAGCAAAAGTGACCCATCTGATGATCTCCTGGACATGGTTCACATCGATAGTGCCATTGTTGAGTGTGGCAGACGTATTGCCCACCACAATTGTGGTGGTGTCCATAAGCTGGAAGAGTTCTTAGTCTCTTCCTCACCAATTTGAAAGTGTTTCCATGTCCGCAAGAGCTAATAATGGAGTTTCAGTAAGGGAAACTGTTGTAAACACTTGCATAGCTGAAATAAAGAGAGCTGGTGTATTCAGAAGTTTAGTTATCAGTTTTATGGCTCTTCGGCAAACTTCCAGTATGCTCTTTCATGCAAATATGTCTTTGAATTCTTTTATCTGTGATAGCTCTTTCCCAAAAACCCTCTGGCACCTGATTCATGTGAAAAAGGTATTCATTAGACAAATTTATACTGTGGACAACCGTTGATGATAAATAGCAAACTAAGTATAGCCGCCAGGCTAATCTTTAGGCAGCTTGGTGTGACTGGGAGTTGTAGTCGATGCACATTAAACACTGTCCACTGAGACGTATGATTTTAGTCCTTTTATTATTCCTCAACACCACTCCAGGTAGCGGTAGCATACAATAGCGGTCCAAACTGTGCAACCTTATGAAACACACCCTCAGCGCGGAAAGGTTCCTCCCTTTATACTCATACTAATTAATTAACACACCAAAATATACCAAACAGTAAATTAAATCACCAAAATATACACAAACGCAAGTATGGCTCTTGCAAGTGAAATTTACTTTTTGTAAAGCTGTAATTAAAATTCTGACATGTATAATGATGATCAGCTCACTTCTGCAGCCAGTCTCAATGGTTCAAGGAATTATAGTGACAGGGTTTATACTGTAACTCAAATCTGTTAATTATGAAAATCTATATTGTACATAAGGCATTTTTACAAGATTAGGATATTTTTAAAATGTACAATACATGGAACATGAACATGGGAATTTACCACAAAAAAAAAGATCTTTATAAATCTAACAAACAAAAATTATCACATGTAAAGAAAACTAAACATTCTTACCAATCCTTATTTTTAGCCTCACATTGCTAGCTATACCGCTAAGTTTCACTTTCCTACTGTTGCCAACTCCTCAGTAAGAAAAGTCACTAAAAGTCGCTAGATGATTATCACGTAATTTGCATAGATAGCATTTGACATAGATGATGTACACCCCCCCATTGTTGTTTGTATTATTAAATAATAACACAAACAATGAGAACAAAATTACATTTTGCTGTTGCTTGAAAATGAAAGGTAAGCTCTGTGATTTTAAACGTTAATCATGTCTTTAGATCAGTTTTGATTTCACAGTTTCAAGAAATTAATATCTATAGAATTTTTTTAAAGTATCAAAAGGTTGGGTTACTTTGTATTATATGATTGATGGTGTGTAAGGGAGGGAATTGTGATAATTGTTATATATATATAATCACCTCACAGATTGTTAGGAACACCTGTCATATTTCTCATTAATGCAATTATCTAATCAACCAGTCACATGGAAGTTGCTTCAATGCATTTAGGGGTCTGGACCTGGTCAAGAAAGGTGGTTTAAGCAATTTTGAGCATGTCATGGTTGTTGATGTCAGGGGAGCCAGTCTGAGTATTTCACAATCTGCTCTGTTACTGGGATTTTCACACACAACCATTCCTAGGGTTTACAAAGAATGGTGTGAAAAGGGAAAAACATCCAGTATGCCGCAGTCCTGTGGGCAAAAATGCTTTGTTGATGCTAGAGGTCAGAGGAGAATGGGCCGACTGATTAAAGCGAAGCATGCAGCAAAGCAATTGTGAAGCCACAACACGCACAGCCTTGGGGCTACAACAGCAGAAGTACCACTCATCTCCGCTACAAATACGAAAAAGAGGCTACCATATGCACGAGCTCACCAAAATTGGACAGTTGAAGACTGGAAAAAGTTGCATGGTCTGATGAGTCTCGATTTCTGTTGAGAATGGTGGAGTTAGAATTTGGCGTAAACAGAATGAGAACAAGGATCCATCATGCCTTGTTACCACTGTGTAGGCTGGTGGTGGTGGTGTAATGGTGTGTGTGTGTGGGGGGGGATTTCTTGGCACACTTAGCCCCCTTAGCGTCAATTAGGCATCGTTTCAATGCCATGGCCTACCTGAGCATTGTTTCTGACCATGTCCACCCCTTTATGAGCACCATGTACTCATCCTCTGACGGATACTTCCAGCAGGATAGTGCACCATCTCACAAAGCTCAAACATTTCAAATTGGTTTCTTGAACAAGACAATGAGTTCACGGTACTAAAATGGCCCCACAGTCACCAGATCTCAACCCAATAGAGCATCTTTGGGATGTGGTAGAACAGAAGCTTCGTGCCCTGGATGAGCATCCCACAACTCTCAATCAACTGCAAGATGCTCTCCTATCAATGTGGGCCAACATTTCTAATAATGCTTTCAGCACCTTGTTGAACCAATGCCACGTAGAATTAAGGCAGTTCTGAAGTTGAAAGGGGGTCAAACAGTGTTCCTAATAATCATTTAGGTTAGTGTAGATATTTATTATAATATAACAATTAATTATGTCCTAATCCAGTTCTCTAGTATGTAGCTGTAATGAGTAATAAATTACTATAGTTCAATCCAATCCCAAACTTACATCGTCTAAAAAACACAAAGCAAATCCTATATGAAAGTCAATGTGTTTAATGTTTGGTCAGAGGTTAGATTTCCAAAACAAACAGTTATTCTGAACAGTAATATCCACGATGCTAACCAGTGCTATGGGTGGTAAGCTATTAGAATGTGAGCACTACTAAACAAGATCTTTTATTTATGTAAAAAACACTCAAGACTACAAATATACTAGCGTTATCATTTATTTTATTCATTCATAAGAAGGCATTCATTAATACAGTGCAATAGGCAATGTTTCCACAGTTAACAAATAAATACATTAGAAAATAGCAACAAGAACAGCAAAGCACCTCTAATATAAGACCACTTGAATACTCACAATCTCTTGCAGCAAATACACAACAGTCCAGATATATTGAATACTGTCACATCATTGACTCTGACTGGAGCAATGAGTAAAACATTCTGCTTCAACATTTGGAACAGGATAATCCAGGATAAAATATGACAACAGTGCATAAGTCATGGAAAGAGATGCTCAGTCTTTTGAAATAGCACAGAACTCAGGGTGGATTTGTTTCTAAATGGTTGCTGGTCATGGTCATGTTTACTGATGACTTTTAAGTTCTCCATAGCCCAAAAAGTTTAATAGATCATCATCATACTGAAATCACATGTAGAGCTCATCAAGTCAAATGTCTTTCGCCCTTTAACTTTTCTGTTTTGGCAAACAGGAAGTAAAATTTTTTTAAGCGGATTTAAAAACTTGTGCTTTGTATTATGAAATTATCCATCAAAATCGGCTTGATGCAACTCTTAACCTTTTTAATCCTAAATTATGAGCATATTTTATTTATTAGTTTAAAGTGAAGGTTTGCTTGTGCCCAGGTGAGAAGTAATGGTGAGAAATCAGTAACAGGAATTGGCTCATCTCTCCTTATGCTTTGTTTGTAGCCTTTTCAAACAACAAGGTATCAGGGAAATAATCACACTGATGTGAATATTATGTAACTCTACCATAGCGCTTCCTACTGGTAACAGGAAGTGTGCCACTTTCAGAATTGCTTATTTTTACTCTGTTCACTTAAAAAAATATGATGAACATGATGTTTTAACTTGCCTCATTTGCAAGCATTGGCTATTTAAAGCATTGGTCGGCACCACCAACTTGTTATAGAAAGTATGTCATTTTCAAACAAGCTTTAAATTATACTCTTTTTTTTTTGCTCTGCTCACATGTAAGCTAGCTATGGTTGGTGTAAAAACCAGGCTTATGTTTATTCTTAAAATTTTGGTTTTATCTGAAATTGTGTTACCATGGTAATGCTCTAAAGTGCATAAATTAACTCTAATGTTAGATTACCCTTACTTTTTTAATGGTATCTGCCAAAATCCATTAGCCTCAGTTTAAGACGTTGATGATGCTAAAGTCCAAACAGATTTGAAAGGTTCTCTCCAACGGCAACCAATATATATATATATATATATATATATATATATATATATATATATATATATATATATATATATATATATATATATATATATATATATATATATATATATATATATATATATATATTGGAATAAATTGCACAAGATATCCAATCTGGATTCCGATCACACTTTTCTGGCTCAAATATGTCTCTGAGAGTGTTTACAATGATTAGGCAAAGTACTGGGGGTGCTGTGTCACATGTTGGTCCTTCGAGCTTCAGGTTGGTATAAATTTTAGTTTTTTCTTCTCCAAATTGTCATTTGGGATGATTTTCCACAAGATGTTACCATTCTACAGTTTATTTGCCTTAGTGAGAGTCTGTTGAATTCACATGTCTCATTTCCCTTGTGTGTATCTTAAGTTAGATTTCCTCTCACCACCCAGTACGAACAACTTGGTATTTCTATATCCTGTATTTTTGTGTTGTACAACATGTAGATACATATTCGGTTTGCCAATACAAAGCTTAATTTGAAAACCTGCCTCGTATGAGTCTTGGTTCCTACACCTGCTTCTGTTGTAATAGAGTCTGTGGTCTCCAACACCAAAAACACCAGTCACAGAGGCTATCTTTTTACCAACTGTCCTTGGTTTGGATCCACAGGCTCTTTACATTCCTTATAATATACGTGTGTTAAATGTTTTTTTTTTTAAGAGTTATGGTTGGCGGTGTTATTGTTAAGCGTGGAGAAGGCGATGGACTGTCTGTAACTGTGTTTGTGAGAGCATCAGTCGATGCATCTGCTCCTGACCTCTCATGCACGGCACCATCACCCGGCCCACAAGCACAGAATCACCCTGCTTCTCCTCCTTTGCCTGAGACAATGAGAAAGAACCATAGATGGCTTATACACAATGGAATAAACAGTAGTAGAAAAGGTACTGTACGCTTGGATATTTATGTCACCTTCACAAAGGAAGCGCAGGGAAAGGTGGCAAAATCAGACGAGACTCGTGCACCAGGTCGATGAGTCACCACATGCTCAGCCACCTCATCCTAAAAAACAAATAAAAGCATTGGGTTGTTTACATGAATGCTTGTGTCTGCAGGATTATTAAATCATAAACACCAAAGTTTTACTCATTATCATCACATCCAAAACAAATTCAATCTGTTAGGAGTGTGTAAATGTTGGTACAAAATAAAATAATTTTCCCTTCACAAGAGACGTCCTAAGTTGTTGCTGGAGGTCTGCAGCCCAGCACATGTTAGTAGCTACTCTGCTAAATTAATGTGATCAGCTATGTTTCATGATGATTAAGAAAACAATGTGCAGGGGTCTGACTTTCAGGACCAACTGCGGAAATTTGTCAGCTTCACACAGTGTCATATGCAGGTCCATTTTTGCCCAAATCATCATATATCTGGTAAGATCAACTGGAAACTACAGGCTGTAGCTTAATACATAGTAGTTTTTACCTTAAGCCTATCGAGCGTATTACTGAGTGACTGCAGTCTTGCTGTTTGCTCAAGCAGCTGGGCACTGGCGCTCACTGGAAATAAAACACATTTTGAAAAAAAGTTTACACTTAAACATGGGTCCCCAATTTTTTTTTACCCAAAGGGCAAATTCCATCCATCCATCCATCCATCTTCATGTCAGCTTTATTCCCTTTCGGGGTCGCCACAGCGGAATCAACCGCCAACTCACTGGCATATGTTTTACGCAGCGGATGCCCTTCCCTGCCGCAACCCATCACTGGGAAACATTCACACACACATTCACACTTTAACACTATGGGCAATTGTTCTTATTCAATTCACTTATTCTGCATGTCTTTGGACTTGTGGGGAAACCGGAGCACCCGGAGAAAACCCACGCGATCACGGGGAGAACATGCAAACTCCACACAGAAATGCCACCTGCCCCAGCCGAGCCTAGAACCAGCGACCTTCTTGCTGTGAGACGACCGTGCTACCCACTGCGCCACCGTGACGCTCCAAAGGGCAAATTGTACAAGACAAAGCAGAAAAAGTGTTGAAGACAAGGACCATCCAACCCCGCCCCCTTTTCTTTCCCCATCAAATACATTAAAAATAAATACATTTAAAACAACACATAGAATTTTTTTGTAACATTTGAACTTGTTAATCTTTTATAATTATTCAAACAAAGGGATCAAATTTATGTTAAGCACGTTCACATTAAAAAGCAAAAAAACACCAAAGTCACCTGGAGACTTCCCTGTGATGTCAACCACTTTAATATTAGCACTCATCTGGAGTAACGTGTCTAGCAGTTGGTCAGTTTTGCGGTAGAGGGCGCTGGACAGGACCTCAGGCCGACAGCCCTCGCGCCACCCCAGCCTGGATACGTTCAGAGCAGGAAGAGATGCCAGTTGAACCCGCATCTTTTCTGCCTGCACACAAAGACAGAAAAAGAGACCACAATCAGTTCGAGTTGAGGAGCGGCGGCTGAGAGGAAGAAGAGGTGACCTTGAGTCTGTTGTTTTCGTTTTTCAGATGCTTTATGCTGAGACGCTGAGCTTCAATTTGCTGAGTCAGAAGAGGAGAATCAATCACCTGCACGCCTGCAGCCACACACATCCCTTACACACAGAGAAAAAAAATAGATTTTATTTACAGAGACAGATGAAAGTAGTGTTCAAGGGAACATTAAATCCCCATGTCTAACAATTATTTTTCAAAGCTTCGATTGATCAAAGGTTTCGATAAAGGCAATGACCATTAACAAAAACACCTTGATAATTTCAGAGCTCAACAGACTTAGTTCTTTTTTTTTTTAGGATTATTTTTTAACTTGCATATTGTTGTTGTTTTTTTCAACCTTGTACACGGTTATGCACACTTGTACATAGATATCAATTACTTTTTTGGACTGTGAGCCGAAACCCACACAAGCTTCGGGAAGTCATGCAAACTGTACTCCAAAAGGAACCTGTCATGCCTCCAATCTATGACTCACCAGAATCTCTACCCACTGCACCAACGTGCTGCCCCAACATCATCTCATTAAAATGTAAACATTTTGTTTGGGGTAACTCTTAATAATATCAAGAAGCATATAGTAAAAGAGGAGTTTTGAAAAAAAGACTTAACCTGCTGCCGGACACTTAAAAACCATTCAAACTTATAATAAGCACACTTCACAGAAGAAATAATAAAGAAATAAACCTAAGTAAAAGTAAACTTTAGTTGACTGCAAGAGCAGCACAGTAGACTAGATGAGGTTAAATAAGCTCCCACTGTTGTCAGTGATGTGAAATAATATTAAATTATACCAAATGCATATGAAATTATTAAATCTGCGGATATTGTAAACATTTGAACCGCTAAAATTCATGGTCCTGGAAATGATAGGATTCAAAAACCATGCAGTAAAGTCTTCATGGTTAAAACGGTACACACACATGCTGAAACCATGAGCGAGAAGAATAAAGGATGATATTTGGAAAAAAAAACAATAACATCACTTTCAGTACATATCAACTTTACCTTTTTGCTCTTCTAAAAGTAAGACAAACAATGACAAAGATTAGCAGTTGAGAAACAGAAAGCTATTTTTTACAAATGAAAAGTGCAAAAAATGTATCGATCACCTGCAGAGATCCCACTGGTCATAATGGAGGCCTGACTTCCTCTCAGGCTTTCCATGCTCATCTTTGATTGGCTGCCCATTCTCTGCTTGAGTTCTGCTTTCTCTGCCTCCAGTTGGTCTATGTCTGCCTGGAGAGCATCCATGGTCTCCTCAAACTCCCTAAGCACCATTACACACAGACCAAGTTCCATGTGTATAAGTGCAGTCATCTTATAGAAATCTTCTCTGTTTTGAGCTGCTTTAACAATGATAATGATAACATGTAGTGCATATTAATCTATATGGTAAAAAACATGACTGGATTTTATTGGATTTGCTTTCAAAATGAAGACAGAGCTAATTGACTGCTTAGGAAGTTGTGTGGTTCAAAGCAGTCAAGTTAACACCTATAAAACCAGGATTTTTTTTTTCATTTTCAATAATAGATCATGTTTTGTGCTTATGCTTTGCTAAAATTTGTATATCAGCTACTATCTGTCTGAAGCTGCACAATAGCAAACATGTAATCAGAGATTCTGTTTTTAGGCCAGATCTCATTACACATTACGTTTTCTCTTCCACGTTTTGAGAGGAGCTGAAATAGATGTATTCATGTGCAGATGCAGGGGCTGGTGGCAATAAAAGAGTGAAAAAAGGTCCTGCCCCCACATCTCCGAACACCTGATTCTCTCACCTGAAACGCAGCTGTATCTAATCACTATCTGCTAATTTAGAGACCAGACATGATTTTCAGCAGGTCTTCTGTCATTCAAATCAACCCAGAAACCTTTATCTGAAAGTATGTGAAGTGTTTTGATATTAAATGTAATTGAACAGAGGTTCAGGTTCAAAATGTGAGATAATCAATCATTTATTTATTCCATTCATGAACATGTTTTATTTCATTTATGAACCTGTTTTTACATTATTAATAATGTAATTTTGAACAGGTATGTTTTTTTAAGAGAATAATATTTATTCTGTAATCTGTAACTGTACAATTGCTTCATTTATTAATTATAATTTTGTCTGCTCAACAACAAAATGTCATTCATTCTTGTTGTGTAAAAGTAAACCAAAGACATAACCTCTAAACTATTTTACTTTAAATCCGTTAAATATTTTTAAAATTATAATGCTCTACATTTATGTATTTAACCTAAAGACATTATCACAGTACAGTCCATACTTAAGAACAAAGAATTGTATCCTAAACATGCACCAAATTCCAAATTTTACACTGAAAATTTGCAGAAAATATGGTCCTTGTCCCAAAAAACAACAAATTACCATAAACATTTTAAGCATTTAAACAGAAAATTCACAGAAAGCTTTCTCTAGAAGCTGCAAATGTTACTTTAATTCTAACATTCAATCATAAATTGCTTGGATTTTAAGAATTTAACAAGAAAAGTCCAAAAATACTGTATCAGTCTCAGCAATCTTCAAGACCCACCCTTTTACCCTTAAAATGTTCCAAAATTAAGACCCGTGTCATCATGAATGTGGATACAATAATCGATTATTCTCATGTAGTCTTGTCTGTGTTTTTATATTTTTTTTGGTGGGGTGGGGGCAAACTTACTTCTCTTTCTTTTTCAGCAATGCTTGTGTCTCATCTTGGAGCATCTGGATCTTCTCCACTCGGTCATCCGCATCTTTAGATGCACTGTCTAGCTTTTTCTCAAGCAAACTAAGGCGAACATTGGCCTCGCTCAGTTCTTCTCCCTGTAAAAAAAACAAACAAAGAATCTTCACTTTGAATCCTCACAGAAATCTGACCTCTTCATTTGTGAGTGTGAGTGCTTTAACCTTTATTTTCAGGGACTTCTTAAGCTCTTTGATGACTGTTTCTCTATCCTCAAGTTTGAGGCCCAGCCCTTCAGCGTCAGTGATCTCTGCTCTTAGTGCTGCCGCTCTGACATCAACCGGAGAGATCTAAACAATCACATCCAGGCAGATGAAGAGAGACAGTGTTGAACAGCAGTTGAACACAAACACAGAGCATACGCATACAATACAAACCCTGGCCTGTGGTCGCTCAGAGTCATATTCTCCTTCCTGCATGGCAGTTGCCATCTTGTTCATAGTTGCTATGACAATACTGCATGACTGACGAAGACATTCTTGTGGGTTTATGCCCTGGGAACCATATATCTGAAAAGGAAAATGGTCCAAAAAGATAAAGCGATATCTGTAGATTTAGATTCATTTCATCAATCTTCAGTTCCTGACTGAAGTCCACATTTACAGAAATTAGCATTGGTTATGCAAACAAAGATACAGAGTTAAAACGTACTAAGTGAGCAACAGTAATACAACAAACACTGCCAGATGCTGTGAACAGATTCACCTAAGCTAATTGAATTAAATGATCTGTTTCTTGCATCTCATCAAGGGAAAAGCTCTCTTTTAGTTCTGCTAGACCTCGGTGCTGCCTGCAATACATAAGATTACGGGATTCTCTTACACTAGAGAACTATGCTAGCCTCCAGTGCCAGGCTCTGAGATGGTTTAGCTCTTATCTGTCTAACCGGAATCAGTAAATGTTAACAGAGACTAATCAGATACAGTAGCAGTAGGGTATGGAGTTCTGCAAAGATCTGTTTTTGGACCCATCCTATTCTCAATCTACATGCTGCCACCAGTCAAATTTATTAGAAGGTATGGTATTAAGTTCCATGGCTATGCTGACTACCCCCAGCTCTAAATGTCAGCAAAACACAAAGAACATTCAAAGCGAAATGAAATTTCAGAATGTGTTGCTGATAAAATGTTTGGATGAATGCTAACCTTCTTACGGTAAAATCTGATAAAAAGAAGCAGTACTTATCAGGTGTATACAACAAACACAGAATCTTTACATTTTTTAGCATGGTGCTTGGGGGAAAGACTGTACATTTTTCGCCCACAGTTAAAAATCCCGTTATAGATAGCAAACTAATGTTTAAAAACCATATTTCCTACATTACTAAAACCACCTTCTTTCACCATGTTTTCACCTGTACCAAAGTACAGAGTATGCTGCATATTGTAGATGCAGAAAAATTTGTTACTGCGTTCATGACCTCCAGAACAGACTATTACGCTCTGTTAGCCGGGTGCTCAGCCACCACGCTATAAAAACTACAGTTAGTCCAGAATGCAGCAGCTAGAGTTCTCACAAGAACAAAGAAATATGACCACATTACACCGGTTCTGTGCTCTCTTCATGAGCTTACTGTAAAACATTGAGCCAAATGTTTTTGCACCTAATCACTCAATCGACCGCTCAAGTATCTGCTGGAGAAAGAAAAACCAGCAGGTGCTGCTGCCCTCCAGGAATTAAGTTTGAGACCCCTGATCTAATGCAATGTAATAGATTTTCTATGTAAGAAAACAGAATAATAAAAGAAAACAAAATTAAATAAAATGTATATACAATGCAGTATAAACAATACATATTAGATCTTCCCCAACACAAAAATAACTGCAGGAAAAATTGGGAATAGTTCATACACATATATATTCAAAAACAAACAAATATAAAATGAAAAGTAACAATTAAAACAGTCTATGAGATTATGCCACTATTTGCCTGTAGTCATTTGATAAATTATCCTGAAAAAGTTTACCTTATTTAATGGAAAGGAAAAATGTATTTAAAATAACAATATCTGAATGTCTAGAGATGATGGTTATAACCATACAGCATGAAAAAAGTTAAACTGATGATTTTGTATTTAAACACTTCTAGAAAAACATATTTAGGTCTGTTTACAAACAATGCTTCTGAAGTAGCAAACACAAATAATTAGCACGGGACGGCTTGTCTGCTCATGTTTGTCATCTCCCTTTTTTATATATAAAACATTGGACCCTGAAAAGAAAAATGATTAAAAACAACACTGAGACAGGGGTGAGCGATATGGCAAAAAAAATATCACAATATTTTTTCCCTTATCAGTTGATATCAATAATTATCACGATATCTGGGAGCCATCCTAGTCTCAATCTACATGCTACCTTGGCAAAATTATTAGAAGACATGGGGTTAGTTTCTATTGCTATGCAGACGACACACAGCTCTATATCTCAGCAAAACCTTTTAAAGCTAAATAAAAACTCAGAATGTGTCGCCAATATGAATGATTGCATGAAGGAAAATTTCCATATGCTAATTCCTGATAAAACAGAAATATTGCTCCAAAAAGCAATTACAGAATATCTCAGTTTGAATTATGGAGCTGGGGGGACACTGTTATGTACTCGAATACAGTTAAAAATTATAGATAGTGAACTGACGTTTAAGAACAATATCTCTTATGTTACCAAGGCCGCCTTCTTTCACCTCAGGAATATTGCCAAAGTACAGAACATGCTGTCTATCATAGATACAGAAAAAATAGTTAATGCGTTCGTGACCTCCAGAATGGATTATTGTAACGCTCTTGTTTGCGGTTGTTCAGCCACCACGCTACAAAAGTTACAGTTAGTCCAGAATGCAGCAGCTAGCAAGAACAAAGACATATGATCACATTACACCGGTTCTATAATCATTGGCTTCCTGTACTATAAGATACTGCTCCTTGCCTTTAACGCTCTGAATGGCTTGGCTTCACTCTACCTGAGCAGTCTGCCATCACAATATATTCCAGTTCGATCTCTTCGATAACAAGAAGTAGGATTTTTGAGTATTCCGAAGATTAGTAAATCCACCAGAGGAGGAAGAGTGTTCTCATACAGAGTCCTGAAACTCTGGAACAAACTCCCGGGTGCTGTCCGGAGTTTCTATCTAGCCTTCAAATAATTAGCTCCTGGGATTTGTACAAGCAGATATGGTGTCTGAGTGCAATAAACATACAAATTGTTAAAAAAAAACCCATAAAAAACAAGGTGGTTCAATGTGCCTATCTTTTATCATTTAACTCTCATCCTGCAGCTGATGCTGATCACCTATTTGTTGTCTGTGTTACATTGTTCTAACATCTGTTTCTGTGTTATTTTTTATTTTCAGGTGCTGTCCAGCAAGCTGTTCTTCGATCAATTTTAAGTTCAACTAGTTTTTATGCTGGGGAGGTGACTCAGCAAAGCTCCCTGTGACCTCACAGAGGGAACTCCTATTTACTCTACCTGATCCTCACGAGGACTTTGTGAAGCTGCTTTGAAAGTAACTGCTAAAAAAGCGCTATATAAAAACAAATTGATTGATTGATTGATTGATTGACGATATTGTCAAATCTTTATTTAAAGTAAAAATAAAAGCAGGTTTTTTTGCTCTGGAGTGAAAGTTGTTCAAACCTGATCATTCATTAGCAATATATATCCTATATATTCAATAATATTATTAATATCAATAGATATTATTGCATAATTAAAATTAGGTTTTCAATTTTTAAATGTCGTGGAAGGGGCGTGGTCAGCAAGAATGCATTTCCTGATTGCATTTCCAAACACATATCCCATGGCCTTACCATGAATATGCAATCCTGGCTTTCCTAACAGCGATTCTAAATGCAATCAGGACAATCAGCATTTGAATGCTCAATTTGCTACTATTTTTGTGTGTACATGTTGTACCTGTCATTCGATTCTAGTAATGCATGTTCAATTTCATTTTGACGTACATTTTAAAACTACAATTGTAAATGGCAAAAGTATATTACATATTTTCATTTCCTCAGCAAACTTGGCACACACATTTAATGGGAAATGGCAATTTAATTACAGAAATGCATTTTTATTACATTGCATTTCAATTACATTGCCATATTGAATAATACATTTCAAAATACAATTTTGCTGCTCCTATGCTTCCATATGTGAGAATGAAAATATTAAGAAATATTTCTGACTTTGGATGTTTTCAGACATGTGTAATGTGAGTACTGCGTAATGCCCCCATTTGTTGTCCAAATTCTGGGAAAAAATGACATAATTAATAACCAAACTGCTTATTGGTAAATAAAGGACTCGCACCTGCTCGGCAGCTTTGAATGCCATGTCATCTAGCTTGAGTGCAGGAAGCCCTTCGTGTTCACTGAGAGGAGCAATGAGCTGAGCGCCTGCTGCAGCCACTTCCTGTAGCACAGCGATCACCCAGGCTAGCTGCCTTCTGCTCTCTGCCAGGCTCTCACACACCTCAAACACACAGAAACCAATCAATGCAACATATATCAGATAGGAGAGCAACCTTAATAGAATATGGAGGCCCAATCACCTGTGGTCCAAAGCTGAGGGCCGCTGGGATCCCCGGTGCATCTGTGCCAGGCATACGACGCCGGATCTTCTTGCAAAACTGTCGTATGTCACTACAGGAAGTGTCCAAATCTTTCAGCAGCATACAGAATCCCTCCTCATCTTGTCCTGTCTGAATAAAGCCCCTCAAACGGCCTACTTCCACGGCCATGCAGTCCAGAGCACCCTGCGTAAACTGGATAGAAGTGCATTGAAGTGAAGTGTGTGAGAGAGATGTGTAAGAGGTGCTATTACGAGTGTCTTTTTCTTACTCTGATGTGATCAGCAAGCTGCATGGTGCAGTCCTCCGGCTGTTCAGCAAGATGAATACTGTATAGATGCTGCAAGCACACAATACCCATACGTCAACAAACTTACATTGTCTTTCAAGAAAAAACTGATCAGTGATTCTACATTCACCTTGTCACAATCTTTGTGGCCAGAACCCACCAAATATAGTTACATGAATACAAACAAAACTTAAAAATTGGTCTACACTTTAGTCATGTTTTCCAGATTTTTGGTTGATGAGTCTTGACCGACATTCTCTTTGTTTCATTACATTTGTTTCTTTTTTCCACATTTTGTTTTTCTTCTGCATTGTGTGTGTGTGTTTTTTTTTAGATTTGACATCTAAAAGGGCATCCGGCGTAAAACATGCCAAAACCAAATATGCAAGTCATCAATTCCATTTCCATACCGGATCGGTCGAGGCCCGGGTTAACAACGACCATCACCGGTGCTGTTGACCTACAGGGTGCCGGTGGAAATTGGACTACTGTTGGTCAAAGAAGGAGAGGAGAGAGAAGGATTCGTAGGCAGAGAGAGAAGAGGAAAGGCAAGAGTATAGGTCTGAGAATAGGGACTCTCAACGTTGGTACAATGACCGGGAAAGGTAGAGAGCTGACGGACATGATGGAGAGAAGGAAGGTAGATATTCTGTGTGTGCAGGAGACCAGGTGGAAGGGTAGTAAAGCACGTAGTATTGGAGGGGGATACAAACTGTTTTACTATGGTGAGGATAGGAAGAGAAATGGGATAGGAGTGATCCTGAAGGAGGAGTTTGTGAGGAATGTTTTACGAGGTGAAAAGAGTGTCTGATAGGGTGATCATTTTGAAGTTAGAGATTGAAGGGGTGTTGTTGAATGTAGTGAGTGGTTATGCTCCACAAGTAGGCTATAAGCTGGAAGCAAAGGAGAGATTCTGGAGTGAGTTAGATGAGGTGATGGAGAGTATTCCCAGAGGAGAGAGAGTAGTGGTTGGAGCAGACTTCAATGGTCATGTTGGCGAGGGCAACAGAGGTGATGAGGAAGTGATGGGCAGGTTTGGGGTTAAGGAAAGGAACCCAGAAGGACAGATGGTGGTGGACTTTGCCAAGAGGATGGAAATGGCTGTAGTTAACACTTATTTCCAGAAGAGGGAGGAACATAGAGTTATCTACAAGAGTGGTGGTAGGAGTACGCAGGTGGACTACATCCTAAGTAGACGAGCCAATCTGAAAGAGATCACTGACTGCAAAGTAGTGGTAGGAGAGAGTGTAGCCAGACAGCATCGGATGGTGATGTGCAGGATGTTTCTGGTGGTCAGGAAGAAGAGGGAAGGAAGATGGAAAAGAAGACCAAGTGGTGGAAGTTGAAAAAGGAAGACGGTTGTGAGGAATTCAGACAGAAGCTGAGACAGGCTTTGGGTGGCCAGGAAGAGCTTCCAGAGGACTGGGAAACAACAGCAGAAGTGATCAGGGAGACAGGTAGGAAGGTGCTAGGTGTGTCAGCAGGAAGAAGGAAAGAAGATAAGGAAACATGGTGGTGGAATGAGGAAGTACAGGATATCATCCAGAGGAAGAGGCTAGCTAAAAAGAAGTGGGACATCGAAAAGACTGAAGAAAGTAGACAGGACTACAAGGAATCACAGCGCAGGGTGAAGAGGGAGGTGGCAAAGGCCAAACAGAAGGCATATGATGAGTTGTATGCCAGGTTAGACACGAGGGAAGGTGAGAAGGAATTGTACAGATTAGCGAGACAGAGAGACAGAGATGGGAAGGATGTGCAACAGATAAGGGTGATTAAAGATAGAGATGGAAGGGTTGTAACGAGTGTGGAGAGTGTGCAGAGAAGATGGAAGGAGTATTTTGAGGAGTTGATGAATGAGGAGAATGAGAGGGAAAGAAGGGGGGAAGAGGAGAACATTGTAGAGCAGGAAGTTGAAAAGATTAGAAAGGATGAGGTGAGGAAGGCTCTGAGGAGAATGAAGAGTGGAAAGGCTGTTGGTCCAGATGACATCCCTGTGGAGGTGTGGAAGTGTCTAGGAGAGACAGCAGTGGAGTTCCTATCTAGGTTATTCAACAGGATTCTAGAGAGTGAGAAGAGGCCTGAGGAATGGAGGAGAAGTGTCCTAGTGCCAATCTTTAAGAACAAGGGTGATGTGCAGAGTTGTAACAACTAAAGAGGTATAAAGTTGATGAGCCACACAATGAAACTCTGGGAAAGAGTAGTGGAAGCTAGGCTAATCAATCAGTTTCAATCAATCAATCAGTTTTTATATAGCGCTTCTTTAGCAATTGCTTTCAAAGCAGCTTCACAAAATCCCCATGAGGATCAGGCAGAGCAGACAGGAGTTCCCTCTGAGAGGGGACTCCCGCTGACTGAGGCAGGTGCTAATCACCTCCCCAGCATAAAGAACATACAAACTAAAAATCCATCGATGAACGGTTTGCCGGACAGGACCTGAAAAACAAAAAACAAACAAAACAAACAAAGACAAAACAGGAACTAAGAAATGGAGAAAACGGTTAGTAAACTGTAACATAGACAACAAACAAGTGATCAGCATCAGCTGCAGGAGGAGAGATAAATAATGAGGATAGGTTAGAGAGGAACATTGAACCACATTGTTTTTTTCAAACAGTTTGTATTTATATGGTGCTCAGGCACCATATCTGTTTAGACAAATACCAAGAGATAATTATTGGAATGCCAGTTTAAACAGATATGTTTTTAATTTAGTTTTGAAATCTGTGAGCGTAGTTGAGCTGCGGACAACATCCGGTAGTTTATTCCAGAGCTTCAGGGCTCTATATGAGAACGCTCTTCCACCTCTTGTGGATTTACTAACCTTTGGTACAATCAATAGTCCTGCTTCTTGTGATCGGAGAGAGCGAGCTGGAATATATCGTGATAGGAGACTGCTCAGGTAGGCCGGAGCCAAGCCATTCAGTGCCTTAAAGGCAAGGAGCAGAATCTTGTAGTCAATGCGATATTGTACAGGAAGCCAATGAAGAGAGCACAAAACCGGTGTAATGTGATCATATTTCTTTGTTCTTGTGAGAACTCTAGCTGCTGCGTTCTGGACTAACTGTAATTTTTGTAGCGTTGCGGCTGAACAGCCGGCTAACAGAGCATTACAATAATCCATTCTGGAAGTCATGAAAGCATGCACTAATTTTTCTGCATCTACAATAGACAGCATGTTCCGCACTTTAGCAATATTCCTGAGGTGAAAGAAAGCAGTCTTAGTAACATAAGAGATATGGTTCTTAAACGTCAGTTCACTATCTATAATAACGCCAAGATTTTTAACTGTAGTGGAAAATTGAACAATGTGTCCCCCCAGTTCCATATTTAAAGCAGAGAGATTCTGTAATTGCTTTTTAGAGCCAATAAGTAATATTTCTGTTTTATCTGGATTTAGCATAAGAAAATTTTCAGTCATCCAATCATTGATATCAGCGACACATTCTGAGATCTTATTTAGCTTTAAAGGGTCGTTAGGTTTTGCTGATATATAGAGCTGGGTGTCGTCTGCATAGCAATGGAAACTAACACCATGTCTTCTAATAATTTTGCCAAGGGGCAGCATGTATATTGAGAATAGGATGGGTCCCAAAACGGATCCTTGAGGAACTCCATGCTCTACTGCTATTGTGTCCGATGAGTCTCCATTTACATGAACAAACAGACTCCGGTCAGAGAGGTAAGAGTTAAACCATCTTAGAGCCTGGCCCTGGATGCCTGCATCGTTCTCTAGTCTCTCGAGAAGAATCCTGTGATCTATCGTATCGAAGGCTGCACTGAGATCTAGCAGAACTAGAAGAGAGATATTTCCTTGATCCCAATCAAGTAATAGATCATTTGAAATTTTAACCAGCGCAGTCTCTGTGCTGTGATGCGCTCTGAATCCAGATTGAAGTTCTTCATAACAGTTGTTCTTCTGTAAGAAGGAGCTGAGCTGTGCTATAACAACTTTCTCTAATATTTTTGACAAGAACGGAAGGTTAGAGATTGGCCTATAGTTGGATAACTCAGTAGGATCCAGGTGCGTTTTCTTGATTAGTGGTTTAATTACTGCATGTTTTAGCTGTTTGGGAACGTAACCTAGCGTTAGAGATGAGTTTATAATATTTAGAAATGGTTCTTGAGCTATTTGTAGCAATTCTTTCAGTAATTTTGTTGGTACAGGATCTAGAGAGCATGTTGATGATTTAGACGCTGTGATTATTTTTAGCAGTTCTTTCAGGTCAATATTTGAAAAATTCTGCAGTGAGTGAGTCAAAGGTATAGGGTTTGAGTTAAACTGCTTTGATTGAATATGAGTTTTAGTAATTTTGCATCTGATAGAGGTTATTTTATTTGAGAAATAATTCATAAAATCATTGCTGCTAAATTTTATAGCTGCATTTGAATCTGTCGATGTTTGACTGTTTAGTAAATGAGCCATTGTTTCAAATAAGAGGCGTGGGTTATTTTGATTTGTTTCTATTAACTTGTGATAGTAGTTAGTTCTTGCAGTTTTTAGTGCTAGTCTATATTTAGACATGCTCTCTTTCCAGGCAATTTTGAATACTTCCAATCTAGTTTTTTTCCATTTACGCTCATAGTTTCTGGTTTGTCTTTTTAGCACCTTTGTATTATCATCAGACCACAGAGTGGCCTGTCTATCTCTGACTTGTTTTAATTTAAGCGGGGCTACAGTGTCTAGGGTGTTAACGAGAATATTATTCAAACTGTAGGTGATCGTTTCAAGTTCATTTTCATCTGCAGGTACTCTAGAAAGTTGAGTAATATCTGGTAGGTTTCTTATAAATGCTTCTTTAGTATTTTGGTTTATATTTCTCCCTAGTTGGTAGCGTTGAATGCTACTGCTAATGTTTATAGTCTGCATAGCACAAGATACAAGATAGTGGTCTGAGATGTCCTCACTTTGAGGCGATATAACAATGTCACTTAGGTCAATGCCATGAGATAGAACCAAATCTAGAGTGTGGTTTAGACGGTGAGTTGCGCCGACCACATTTTGCTTAAACCCACATGAATTTAGGAGGTCTGTAAAGGCAATACCCAACGAGTCTTTTTTGTCATCAATATGGATGTTAAAGTCTCCAAAATAAGTATTTTATCTGCTTCGACCAAAAGATGTGCGACAAAATCAGCAAATTCTTGAAGAAAGCTAGAATTGTGTTTTGGTGGCCTGTAGACAACAGCTAATGTTACAGAGAATGCACATCTTTGTTTTGATTTTGCCGGTGTAACATGGAGCACAAGTACTTCGAAGGATTTAAATTTATGTTCTGTCTTTTTGGTTGTGTTTAGGGTATTTCTATATATTGTGGCAACACCTCCACCACGACCAGTTGAGCGCGGTTCATGATTGTAACGGTAATTTTTGGGTGTCGCTTCATTCAATCCAAAATAATCGTTTGGAGTGAGCCATGTTTCAGTTAGGCACAGTATGTCAAGGTTCAGTTCTGAGATTAATTCATTTATGATTACAGCTTTTGGTGTAAGAGATCTAATGTTTAGGAGACCAAATTTTACAGAGTACGTTTGCGAGTTGTATAATTTGTAGTCTAATTTTATATTGATCAGATTATTGGTGTTAAGTAATTTGTTGTTTATAGTTATTTTCTGTTTTCGTGGTATGGACACTGTTTCGATAGCAAATGTTAGGTTTTGACAAGTTTTAAGTTGGTTTCTGGGGCAGTGTTCAAAGGTGTTATATTTGGCATTATTTAGTCAGATGCTAATAAGGGCCCTAGTGATGTTATCTGACAGAAGTTTAGAGCCTAGCTTGCTTGGATGGATGCCGTCAGGACGGAAGAGATTAGGGCGCTCCCAGAAGAGATTCCAGTTGTCAACAAACAATAACTGCTCTTCTCGACAGAAGGTGGTGAGCCACTCTCTGAGCGCAAAAAGTCTGCTGAATTTATCGGTTCCCCTTCGATACGTTGGCAGAGGGCCAGAGACGATAATTTGGGTCGCGGGTGACAGGCGGCGAGCAGTGCGGATCAGTTTACTGTAATCCGCTTTTAGCACCTCTGACTGACGACGAGACGTATCATTAGAGCCGACGTGCAGGACCACAGCCTTGATGTTGCCATCAGGCTTCAGGATTGCAGGTAAACCTGCGACTAAATCAAGAACCCTAGCACCGGGGAAGCAGTGCGTACGTGCTTTGTTCGTACCGACAGTCACTTGGACGTGTCGGACGATGGAACTGCCAATCACCAGAGTGTTCATCTCAGGTTCGCTGAGAACTGTGAACCGGTTCTGGGTGCGGATCTGAAAACTTGGTTGCGCGGGAGGAGTGAAGGCCCCCCGAGGACGGGTTCGCCTTCTCCTCTTCTGATCACAAAACAAGAAAGTGGGACTGTGATGGTCCAGTGCTGGCGTGCAGTTTACTGCAGCAGCATCTGTCCTTCTGTGCACAGACGCTGAATTAATATTAGAATTTTTATGAGCGGAGATTGCCACATATTGTTCCTTGAGCTTGGATCTTTTGGCATGTAAGAGGCTGATCTGAAGCTCAATATATGCTAATTCGGATTTGATGACGCTGAGATCGAATGACTCCTGATCTTCGCAATTTGGTGAGGAACAGTGTGGTGAGGCCATATTATGTAGAGTAATATCTATCTGCTTTATCAATATTGTTTAGGTTATTATTTATTTAATTAGACTGTAGTTAAAAAGTTTTTAGCTGCACTAAACTATAAACTACACTAACACTGTTGTTTAATGGGGCACGGTAAAAATAAATAAAAGCGAGCTTCGCAACCAAATTTGCTTGGTGTTTAACTAGGTTATAGGTTTAAGGAATCAATTTATTTGTTTATTTCTTTATATAAATCTTAATATTGATTATTTTATTTATAGAGTTTCAAGATAACTAACAAAAAATAAAAAATTTTTTTTTTTTTCCCTCTAGAGTTTGTTATAACTTATTGTTGAGCTTATTTTTCAGTTTAGCCTACTATGGATTGAACAGCCTTGTGCAGGTCTGTCATTCACAAAGACAGCTGAAACCGTAGCTAAAACTATTTTTTCAGTTTAGCCTTCTATGGATAGATCGGCCTTTAACAGAACCGTCAGTCACAAGGGAAGCTGAACCGAAAGAGCCAAATTTGTGTACTAGTTGTATTAATGAGTATTTCGTCTAATTAATTGTTTGAGAATGATGGGTTGCACTCCTCCAAGCAGAACTAGGTTGTTATTAATTGTATTACTAATTGAATTTTTTTATTTTATGAATTGAATATTTTTGTATTATTTTTTTATTTAATTTTATGTCTAACTGTTAGACAAGACTAATCAATGAGTTGTTTTGGTTAGACTAGTTGTGCGATTGCAATCTTAAAAGAGCTAAGTCCGAGGAATTAGTTTTATGTGATTTAAAGTAGGGTTAGCAAAAGTTAAAGTGGCCAAAAAAAGCTAGGAGCAACAGAGATCCAACTGAATTATCCAACGGCTAGTGTGTTAGTTTGTAACGTAGTCGATTTGTTTAAAAACCAGTATAAAGAATAGAGTGCGCAAAAAAAAGCTCAAGAGCTGCGTGTGTTTTAGCTTTTAGCCTGTCAAGGAAAGAACCGTTTGGGTTGAGATGTTCTTTCAGTTGTTTATATAAGTTTACGTTAACTTTCTATTGTTATATAATGGTTTACGGTACGTTTAGCGGAGCAAAGACGTCGACTGACTTTCGTTTTCGGGGTTTAAAGTTGGCCGCGAGCGGGTGCTGCTACCGCGGAAGTTAGCTTTAGCCCCGCGGGCTAAGCGCGTTTCAGCGGAACCTAGAGTAGTGGAAATCGGTAGCGACTGTGCAGAAAAAAACAAGTGGTTCAATGTATTATGAATATAAAGAAATGTGAGCCTGTTTTAGCTGAATAGTCGTAGGTGATGCTTGAAGTAGGCGCTTGCTTCCACTTTAGAGAGCGCAGGGAGGCTTGCATACAGCAGAGGACAGGATGTGACGACAGCGGATGTCAGCGGAAGCCAGAACTGGAGATTTTTTTAAGAAGGGAAGTGGATATTGGAATATTGGGAAGTGGAAGTGGATATTTGCGAGCAGCAGTATGGCTTCAAGCCCAGGAAGAGCACTACTGATTTTTGCTCTGAGAATGCTAATGGAGAAGTACAGAGATGGTCAGAAGGAGCTGCACTGCGTCTTTGTGGATTTAGAGAAAGTGTATGACAGGGTGCCGAGAGAGGAGCTATGGTCCTGTATGAGGATGTCAGGAGTGGCAGAGAAGTACGTCAGAGTAGTTCAGGATATGTATGAGAGGAGTATGACAACAGTGAGATGTGCTGCAGGTCAGACGGAGGAGTTCAAGGTGGAGGTGGGGCTACATCAAGGATCGGCTTTGAGTCCCTTCTTGTTTGCTATGGTGATGGACAGGTTGACAGATGAGGTCAGACAGGAATCTCCATGGACAATGATGTTTGCAGATGACATTGTAATCTGTAGTGAGAGTAGAGAGCAGGCGGAGGGACACCTGGAAAGTTGGAGGTCTGCTCTAGAAAGAAGAGGAATGAAAGTCAGTCGTAGTAAGACAGAATACATGTGTTTGAACGAGAGGGAGGGAAGTAGAACAGTGAGGTTACAGGGGGCTGAGGTCAAGAAGGTGGAGGAGTTTAGGTATTTGGGGTCAACAGTCCAGTGCGACGGGGAGTGTGGAAAAGAGGTGAAGAGGCGAGTGCAGGCAGGTTGGAGTGGGTGGAGAAAAGTGTCAGGGGTGTTGCGTGACAGAAGAGTGTCAGCAAGAATCAAAGGAAAGGTGTACAGAACAGTAGTGAGACCAGCTATGATGTATGGGTTAGAGACTGTAGCAGTGAGGAAGAGACATGAGGCAGAGATGGAAGTAGCAGAGATGAGGATGTTGAGGTTCAGTTTAGGAGTGACAAGGATGGACAAGATTAGGAACGAGCACATGAGAGGAACAGCTCAGGTTGGTTGTTTTGGAGACAAAGTCAGAGAAGCCAGATTGAGATGGTTTGGACATGTGCAGAGAAGGGATAGTAGTTATATTGGTAGAAGGATGTTGGAGATGGAGCTGCCAGGCAAGAGGAAGGCCAAAGACAAGTTATATGGGTGTGCTGAAGGAGGACATGAAGGTAATTGGTGCAAGAGTAGAGGATACTGAGGCTAGAGTTAGGTGGAAACAGATGATTTGCTGTGGCGACCCCTAAACTGGGAACAGCCGAAAGAAGAAGAAGAAGAAGATCTGTCTTTCATGTGTTGCTTTTGTGGGTCATGTTGGCTGGAAATGCTAGGAGTTCTGGGTCTGGAGTGTTGATTTTAGCGTTCACACAACAACGGGGTGCCTTCTCTTAACCTCTTATCTCCAGCATCAAACATCCACACCTCTTGCTGGTTTAATCATGTTCATAAAATAATGTTTTGTTAACCGGTTTATGTTTAATATTGTTTGAAATATATTGGAGGGTTTAGTGCAATGTTCGTATATCCCAAAACTAGAAACTTTAAAACTCTCAACAACTTTGACTAATGCTCTCCTGATTCGCACTCCTGATTCGTCACTCCTCTCTGGGAGGAGATTGGTCTGAAGATAGAAGCAAAATCCTTTTCGTTTCTGAACGTGGCTCATGAGGGAAGAGGTCCCTTATCATGTAGTAGTCTGGGAGTGAACTCTTAATGCCTTTTTTTAGAATGATCAGTTGCAAATTAAGTGTAGACAATAACTCCTTACTCTTGGTTCATATTTCATAAGTTGTATGTTGGTTGAATTTAATGCATTATTTTTACAAATGGTCAGGTAACAAGATAGTGAAGCTAAGCTAATGAAAGACCAAGAGGCTGAGAAATTAAGAGTTTGTGCTGGTCAGCTCTGTGCGCATGATGGCTTGGATGTTATTGACCTTCGTTTTGACTTGGTGCTCGGGAGCACAGAGTCTTGGCTGCTGAATTCCAAATTGAGATGAATGGTAGACTTGTGAAAGCTCAGAGTATATATTACTGAATATGATTTTACTGTTACCAATTGTTCCATGAATTCTTACATTTGTCTTGCAAAGTCTACAGTTGCCATCAACATGCATCTTGAACATTTTGGCTCTACTTTATTTGCAGTCTGGTTTGCTACTCATGTAATTTCTGGAAATATTCCATTCTGAAGGCATTGTATAAATCATGATCACACTTTAGCAATTGGGTAAAGGCAGATCCAATCGTGTTAAACTTTGGTAGAATGCCACCTCTAAAAAGAAAATGAAACTCTGAACGGAATTATTGTATGTAGTGGGAAGGGGCCTGGCTTAAATTAGGCTAATAGCTCTCTATACTTAATATCCATTTGTGTTTTAGACTATTTAAAAGGAAATGAGAACATCTCAGATCTCGACTGCATTAATTCAATTTTCAAGATGAAAACATTCCCTGAACCTTATTGTCATGGGTAAGAGATTGAGATGAACAATAAAAAACAGAATTTTACTCAAAACTCATAACATTTATTTTTCTTATGGTGTAATTATCTTTCTTTATCAAATTGCTAAAAGCTAAAGGCTTTTTTTAGAAGCTAAGCTAAGGGCTGTCCTAGGGAAATGTAGAAAAAGCTTTCTTTTGCAGCCTCTGGCTTTTTCTTTAAAACTAAATTTTCATAGCAAATAACTTTTTTTCTGTTCTTAATCTGAAACTCTCGTTTCAAACATTCAACATTAAACCTTTCAAATACAAATAAAAAAATAAGCATTATTTGCTTCTCTGCTACAGCAACACACTGGGTTCAACTATCTCCAGTTTCTCTAAAACTTAAGATTTGCTACTCTTTAATGAATCAGCGAAATTCTTAATTTCTCAGATACCAGCGTTTTGTTTATAACATCAGATTTACATTTTCTTGTTTTATGTTTTAGTTGTTGAAACTTTTTGTCCCCTTCCAGGAGGACAGCAATGGATTCCTTTTCTTCATGTGTACATTTTGTAAAAATTTCTTTTTTTTTTTAAATACCGTGTGTTATTTTTCTTTTGCATTTGATGTTATCGAGGCACTGAGGAAGGTGATACCTGATAGTATTTAATAGCTTTGGTGAGAGGCTCCACGTTGACAGTTTCATCCAGCAAGTCTTTGTACAGGAGATCTATGAGGAAATCCAGGGAGCGCTCATGAACGCTCATCTCAGAGTACAGAGAACCCACGTGCTTGTACACGTCCACACTGCACTGATTCAGAGCACTGTGAGGGAGAGACAGAGACATCAAAATCCGGCAGTAATACTAATGCATTCATTTATTAGCATGTTTCGACTGGTCTCCATTGTTGTGTACACGCAGTCATTCTTGAGGAAAACCTACTGTTCATATTTGTGGAGCGCCGCCTGTAGCAGCGTGAGAGAATAGCTGAGTCCTGCAGCAAAGCTCAGCCGCTCTCCAACTGCTCCTCTCATGCCAGGCCTCTGAGAACATGTCTCCGTTAGCTCAAACTTCTCCTGTGCCTGCTTGCTGATCAGCTCTGCCTATAGCACATAAACACATGTTCAATTAACATCAAGATCAGAACTGAAGCTTAGTGGCTTTAGTGCAGCCTTCTCAAATCAGAAACTAAAATAATTTACTGTAAACCAAATAGGATTAATTGCAATTGTTCAGTGAATGTGAGCTTTATTATGTTAACCTATGTACCCACCTAGTTATGTACCCAGTTTTAGAAGTACTGCTTAGAAAAGTTAAAAGATAGTGTTATTGCATGTGTTAGATTTAACGTTGCATTAAATTTATTTATATTTACACATACACTTTGTAAATTTTTTGTAGAATAGTTTTGATGTATTTTATACTGAAAAATCTGTAACCTTTTTGAAGAAGTAGTTGTTGGTGTATTTTCTATTTTTAAATCGTTTGAAGACATTAAAATGTGTTTAGTCCCAAAGAGGAAGATGGCTGCGTCAACTCCAAGAGGGACTCAAGCAAAGGAGAGACTGGTTATAAAAGCCCAAGGAGAGCCGTGATAAGTGAATTCTGACAAGCTCAGCTTCCCTTGATGCTGGAAAACCAACTGCGTAATTACTTTATTGTATTAATTTACCATTGTAACCTTTCTGTTTGAAATAATATTGTAACTATCTTAATTATTAATTTATTTTTGAAATATTGTATTGTATTTTAACCAACCAAAAAAATCTTTGTTTTTTTAAACTTGTTGTTTGGTGTGTGTGTTTTTAGAAGAACACAGGAAAGACCATACCACAAAGAATCTTACTTACCAAAATGTAAGTATTTCAATTTACTTATAATGTGTATGGATTTGACTTACTTTACCTAACCTGAGAATAATTAAATAATAAGGTTAAATGTGGTTTTAAAGTAGACAGTGTAAAAAATACTTTTACAAATGTTTTGAGGTGTTAGAACAAAATAATAGTTTGTAGATGTATTATAATAGCCATTCGCTGGAGTTTTAATTTTAATATCCAAAGTTCCAAGGTAGCTTGTTAGTGATGTCACAAACCTTTGATTTAATTCCTACAATACATAACTATCTTTGCACATATGATTTTGTGCTGGTGTTGAGTTTAAGGATTAACATAAAAGTAGTAATTTACTTGCAACAATTCACTGAAACTCTTCCACATTATGTGAGAGGTTTGGAGCTTTAAGGAACATAATTAATTAACATAGTAATTAACATAGTTCTACCTAATAATTTACGAAGTGAGAAATCATTTAAAGGTGAATTACCACATCTTACATTTTGCAAACAATTACAACCCAAACTAAAGAAAAGATGAACTTTAACACCACTGTGTCCTTAAGACTCATACATTTAGAAAACTGTGCAACTGCTTTGATTCTGAACATTTTTCTCTCAAAGATGTTGACAAGACATACAGAGAGACACTAGAAAGCCCTCTCAAAAGCAAACGAAGAGTGCGAACCTTGCAGATGAGTCGAGGGATGAGCAGCAGTGCCAGGATGCAGTCGTGATCTCCTCCATGCTTCAGGAAGGATTCAGGCATGAAGGAAGTCAACAGCGACACCTGTCTGTTTGCTTGAAATACCTCCATCTTCCGCAGATCCATTTCAATAGCCTGTAGTTCCAAAACGGAGGAACACATGATTATTTTAAAAAGCATGGGGTTAAAAATATTTTCTTAATTGCTTTAGAATTATGACACTATATTTGTACAAATTACTATCTATCTATCTATCTATCTATCTATCTATCTATCTATCTATCTATCTATCTATCTATCTATCTATCTATCTATCTATCTATCTATCTATCTATCTATCTATCTATCTATCTATCTATCTATCTACCTATCTATCACAGAGATGACAGGTTGTGATAGATATGCGAAAAATAAATTTATCTATGAAAAGCCTTACACATTACACTCACTACAAAAATGCTTAGTCCTTAACTAAAGTGAAAACCATTGAATTCTGGTAAAATATTTTCACAATAAAAAGACAGTGTCATTAAATGAGCGGTTACTGCAATGTTTTTCTTACGTGCACATGTGATAGAGAAGTAGGATTTACCTTAGCAAGGCTGAATTTACCTTAGCATAGGCTTTGGTTTCTGCAAATTTGATCTTGAAATCAAACATCTCTGTAGACTGCTGTTGCAGCTCCGAGCTTGCTTCGTGTTGGCTTGTTAGCTCCCGGTTCACCTCCTGATCCACAAGCAGAGAGTAATACATGCTTTACCTCCTGCAATTTGCAGCCTGCAAAATTCTTTGCTAAATATGGGTGGAGAACAGGATTTATTTATAGGTCCAATGCTTGTTTAATCAGCTCCCTGTTTGGTGTTTATACAATGATAATGTCTGTTAGGTATTTAAGTGCTAAGTTATGTTTGGACTTATATACTAGCAGCAGAACTATATAGTGCAGTAGCTGCAATTTGAGTGTAATACAATGTAAGTTAAGTGTATGTGACCAGTTGGCCAGATAGACCCATTTCCGGAATTTGTGCTCTGCATGTAACCCGTCCCAGTGTACACATATAGCAGAAAACAAACACAACGTAAACACACACCCGGAGCAATGGGCAGCCATGACTGCGGGGCCCGGGGAGCAGTTGGGGAACTGGAGCCTTGCTCGAGGGCCGCTCATCTGTGGTTGTTGAAGAGAGGAGAACAAGTGTTTCATCACTCACACCACCTTCAACTCTGTGGAACTGGGGATCGAACCAGTGACCTTCAGATAACAAGTCGATTTCCTTATCCACCAGACCACAACTGCCCCTTGCAATATATACTGTGTATCTTATACTCTAATCTGACCTGCAGCTGTGCAGTGAGTTCTCTGTATTTCTGAATGGTCTGCTGATAGTCTGCCACTGTCTCCTGCGCCGCCTCCACCCTCTTCTCAGCCTCTCTGACGCTAGTAGCTGCCAGGTCCACCTGCTCCCTTAGCTCCAGCTCTGTCTCTCGAGCGTTCTCCTGGAGCTCGTCGTTCATCTCATTCATAGCTTCCTATATCAGCACAAGAACATGAATGATCATCATCACTTTCACGTGAACCCACTCTCTTCTTTAGTCACTCACCAGATCTATAACAGTCTCACGAAGCTCTCGCACTTTCTCCTCCAGGTCCAGATTACGCTCCGTCAAAGTCTCCACCATCTCCTCTGCACCAAGAGCAGCATCTACCTGATGGAAGACATGCTTGTGGTCACTTCTATTAACAATTGCACTTAATTTTAAAAAGTTCATGTGGGGCTTGAGTGGACAGAGAGAACAGATTGGAAAACAAGAAAATTGTCAAAAAATGAAAAATAATTGTGATGAAAGAAATGTTGCACTTGAGCACTTATTAAGAAAAAGTGTTTCTATGCTGTCATTGTAATAAAGATAGTGTAGCAGGAATTTGTTTCAAAGCAGGCTTTTTCCAGAGATCAAGTTTTCAAATGTAGCAAGATAAAAAAAAATCCTCTGGTTAACTGCTCATGCTGGAAAGTTGCACCTCAGCTGCCTCAATTACAAATGTGCCATGTGTCTTTGACATAGCAACAATATTATCTATTAAAAGCTTTTCATATGTCTTAACTCATATGTGGAAGCTCCGATTGGTAATTCAAAAACCATTTAATAATAATTCAGTCATTGAACACTTCTTGTAAAGGCTTCATTCCGACTAAGAATACATTTGAGATATTTTTTATTTATAACCAGGTGTCAGGGAACTGTTCGATAGACCAAATAAACAGACCTGTCAAGCTCCAGTAGAAAGAACCTACAAATTCTCTTCAAATCATCTGCCATCCATAACTTTAGCAAGCAAAAAGGGCTCCATAGCTTCAAAACATTTATGTTGAGAACCTAATGGCTGATGACACAAAAATGACTATGGGAAGCTCTGCTAGGGTTGCTCTATTCACTCCACACTGTTTTCAAAATGCTAATCATGCTGTCCCGCATAAACCGGACGCGAGTGTGTCATTCTTGCTGTTGTTCGAGTGGAGCCATACTCTCGACACGCGAACGACTTGTGAAAGACACCACAAAAACAGTTGGATTACCTTGTGTGGATTTTGGAGCTCTGGTGAGTCGAACGGCAACCAGCAAGGTTTTTCGGCCGGATCCGGAAGGCTGAAACCAATACACGCCGCAGACTTCCGTTCTTTCACTGCCTTCCACCAACAAGTAAGACTCCTTTTTCTTAGTAGAGCACTTGTTTTGCCGGTCGACTGTTTGTAGCGTGTTCCAAACATGTCGTGACCGTGCAAATCTGTTGGATGTGGTGGATCGATTGCTTAGACGGGTAGCCACGATCATTGCCTTGTTCGTCTCATCGGTTGACGTATAAGACTGTGTGAATTGCACACTTCTGTCCGGCAGTGCACTTAAGGCGAGGTGGGAGTACTTTCAGTACGCCACCGGAGGCTTTGTAAGTCCCGCCTGTAAGGGTTGACGAGCGCATGTCTCCGGTGCCCGGAGGAGTCAAGCAAGGTCCCCCGCTCCCCCGGTGCATCCGCTTCTGAGGGCTCCTGTGCGACTGATGATGCGATCTCCACTGCTGCATCAGAGAGAGACTCCGCATCTCCCAAAAGAGACAGTACATTGCTCTCCCCCTCTGGAGTGACGGCAGATTGTGCTGCAAAAGAGATGGCCGAGTTGCTTACCCGGGCAGGCAGAGAAATTGGGTTGCAGGTGGCTCCGCCCCTGGCACCCGAGAACTCCAGGCTAGACGCGTCCCAAACTTGGGACCTCCTCGGCTGGGGCTACGAGGTCGAGCCTGGACGCCCAGGTAGGTCTCCACCTAGTCTCCCTTCGGACCCCACCGCTAAGTCCGCTAGTTCACAGCTCTTTTATGGAAACTATAACGCCATTAGTGGAGTTTCATGAAGCCTGGTGGAAGCTTCCCAATATTTCCCCTTGGCTCGTACACACTATCCGGCACGACTATCTACTGTAGTTTACTGCCAAGCCGCCCAAGATCAAGGGGGTTCTAATGACAAAGATGCAATCTAGCCAGTCCCTCCTGCTGACAGGGAAAGCGGGTTTTACAGCCCATAATTTCTCATTTCCAAGCAGGATGATATCCCTCTGACGCACGGTCCACTCAGTCCTTCCTGGGGATTGGTTCGCCACAATATATTTGAAGGATGCGTATTTTCACGTGAGTATACTCCCTTGGCTTAGTCCCTTTCTTCGATTTGGCCTCTAATGTCGAGTGTATCAGTACTGCACCCCCCCCCCCCCTTCGGCTTGTCCCACCTTCACAAAGGTGACTCTAAAGAACTTCCAGAGGCTCCTGGGGCATATGGCTTCCGCAGCAGCGATTATTCCTCTCGACTCATTACATATGAGACCACTCCAGCTTTGGCTGAATTTCGAGTTTCGTCACAAGCATGGCGTCCAGGGCGACTGAAGGTAAACAATACACCTCGTTGCCACCTCCACCTGCGTCTTTGGAAAGTTGTTCGGTTCTTCCGTGCCGGTGTCCCCCTGGGAGGACCTGCCAGGTGCGTAGTTGCAACTACCGACGCTTCAAGGACTGGATGGGGTGCTGTAAGCCAAAAGCACAAAGTCTCAGGGTTTTGGACCGGGAAACACGCTTCCTAGAGAATAAATAGCCTAGAGCTATGTGCAGTGTTCCTAGCAGTAAAGCACTTCAGGAGAATGCTGCAGGGACATCACATGTTGGTCAGGATGGACAACACGGCGGCTGTGGTATATATCAATCGACAAGGAGAGATACGCTCACCCCCTTTGTCGCCTCATGCCAGCAGACTGCTCCTCTGGAGTCAGCATTGGAGTCTGTCCCTAGTTGCATTCCATATCCCTGGCAGGTTGAATCAGACAGTGGATGCACTGTCTTGGTGGAAACCCCGGTCAGGAGAAAGGCGACTCCATCCCCTGGCAGTCCTGCAGATCTGGGAAAGCTTTGGTATAGCGGAGGTAGACTGGTTCGCTGCCCCAGAGTGCCGGCTGTTCTACGCTCTGTCCCAGGCTCCTCTCGCTGGTACATTGCTAGCCCAGGAAGAAACGCCTATATGCACTTCCCCCAGTAAGCCTCCTGGCAAACCCTCCTGTGCAAGATCAGGGAGGACAAGGCAGAGGTCCTAGTGGTGGCACCTTATTGGTCCAACAGACCTAGGCTCGTAGAACTCTGCTCCTTCATGACAGTCCCTCCTGGCCAGTTCCCCTGCGGTCAGACCTTCTGACCCAGGGATGTGGGCACAAGCACCCGCGTCCAGACCTCTGGAATCTCCATGTCTGGCACGTCATGCAGCGGAGGACCCCAGGGGAATGCCACGATCTGTGTTTCAAAAACTGTCTCTTGCCAGAGCTCCCTCTACTAGGGCCTGTTATAACGGCAAGTGGGATCAGGTCATCGACTGGTATCACTCTCGCCAAGTAGACCCAAGTAGCTGCCCCATTGAACTCATGCTAACCTTCCTTCAAGCGGGTCTGGATCGAGGACTGTCTCCATCCACCCTGAAGGTTTACATCGCCGCGATTTCTGCCTACCACCTTCCAGTTGAAGGCAACACGTTGGGACGGCACGAGTTAACGGTTGGACTAACTAGACCGTCCTTAGTTCCCTCCTGGGACCTTTTCATTGTCCTTAGAGGACTTCAAGGTCCTCCATTCGAGCAGCTTGAATCAGTAGAGCTTAAATTTATGTCAATTAAGACATTGCTCCTGGTCGCTATGCAGGCACTCTCTGTCGATGAGACCTGCTTAAAATTCGGACCTGGTAATACTCATGTTATTCTTAAGCCCAGGCCTGGATATGTGCCCAAGGTTCCTACCATCCCCTTCAAAACTCAGGTAGTGAACCTCCAAGATCTGCCTTGAGAGGATGCAGCATCCGCCCTTGGTCCCAATTGCCCAGTTCGAGGACTGAGGATCTTTGTAGAAAGGACCCGGAAGCTTAGAAGTTCTGATCAGCTCTTTGTATGGTTTGGAGGACAGCAGATGATAGGGAAAACTGTCTCCAAACAGAGGTTGGTCCACTGGCTAGTGAAGGCCATCTCTACTGCATACACAGCGTCTGATGTCCCTTACCCATAGCAGTTGAGAGCCCACTCTATCAGGGGTGTCACGGCCTCTTGGGCATTGGCAAGGGGGACTCCGCTGGCAGACATCTGCAAGGCTGCGGGTTGGTCAACACCCAACACCTTCGCCAGGTATTATAACCTGAGCATTGAATCTGTCTCTTCACCCATGCTAAGTGGTGGTAGCATTGTCTGAGATGTACGAAGGGGTCTCCAGTTTTGGTTACGCCTGGAGATAACCTCCAGTTTTTTGGCTCCTCTCGCTCCAACAGGCGTAGCAGAGTAAGCGGCGTATTCCTACGTTCTGTCCATGTGTCTGCCTTCTATGATGGACTACCGGCTGAATCTTCCCCGGGCATGGGAGGGCCGTGCCGGTAACTCTCGAAAACTATTGCTCTAGCTAGTTCCATCTATGCCATCTTCAATTTGAAAGACCTTTCCCCAGTTATTTAAGGCGTATTTTCGTAGGTCCCTCAATGAAACCTTGCGTGTATTAAACTGCTGGAAGTTCTAAGTCCAGCCTTCGAGGTGGCGAGTACGACTTCCGCGTGTCTCCCTTCAGCTCTGGGATTGATGCTGCTTCCTCTGGTATGAGTCGGTATGAAAGAAATTGCCGATTGCCCTTTAAAAAGTAACTCTATACTTAAGGCCAAGGTGGAGGAGGGCCCGCTCGGTGCGAACTACTGATGTGCCCGGCTTGCCTGGCCGTCGGCCGTTGCTGAAGGACCTAGGTTGTGGCGTTTTGCATGGTGTTCCCATAGTCGTCACAGACATAAGTCGAAGTTACGCACTGATGGGGAACGTAATGGTTTCTTTCGTTATGAAAGTAACCATTACGTTTTATGAGGCTTGGAATCCACTGAGAAGTTACTTGCCTCTTATTTTTTTTTATAAAGATTTTGTAAGAATGTGTTAATGTCTTAATGTTTTTTTTACTCTTTACTATAACCAATTACAAACTATTTGTAACCATAGCGAGTGGCATTATTATTGTAAAAAATGTAAATAAAACTCATCTTAATCATTAGCACCTCTGTTTTCTAGTTCTTTTTCAATATAGTTCAACCTTAATATCGCAAGCATGCGGTGGTGGGTTTAGAGAAGCGTACTTAACTAGGTGTCTGAGCAAGGGACCCTGGTACAAGAGTGACCTGGACATCTGGCCATGTAGCTGATGGTGGGGTTTCCTTGATCAAACGTCATCGAATCTTTGTTTTGATAGGGCTCATATACTTGAAGAAGTTGGTTCATCGGGATCAGCTGAGGGAGTCAGCTAAATAAGTGATGACCTTCGCCTGAATTTGATTTATTTAAATTTAATTTGCGTAAACACTGAAAATGCTGTGTTCATTTTATGGAACTGTATGTGTTCAAAATTTACTGGTTTATATCTGTACTTTAAAACTCACATAACCCTCTGAGATATTTTTGGTTTAGTTTCCGTAAGAGCGGCAAACACTTGCCGCTATCTTTAACTTATTTTTCAGTTGTTCAGTGGAGAAAGTAAAGCTTACACTTATTTATCAAAATACATGGTCAAATGACACTATTTCACCTAATAATATTTGTGTTAGTAAACTAGTTAAATTGAAATGAGTCTAATTATTTTCATTCACATTCTCAATTACGTCATTTCAATTCAATTTACAGTTATCATCAGTCCATAATAGATATTGTTTTGTTGGTACAGCAGTCAGTGAGCAGAACTAGAAAGTACAGCTTACCCTAGATAGTGAGTAAAAAAGATCAAGAGTAAAGAATAACATAAAAAAAATTATCTCACACAGTCAGTAAATTAAACATTATACGATAGAGAAATATCTGTTTACTTAATAAATATTCTGTAGAATTGCAGAAAAAAGCAGATTTAAATTTCCAGAATTGGCCATTGTAAAGTAGAGGTGAAATATAATAAAAATGTCCCAGTAATACTCTGTCATTGCAGATTGGCTTCCAAGTGTTCTTTTCACACTCCAAACCAAAAACCAGCAGACCTTTGAAATCTTAATTGAAACCTATGTTTGACTCTGTATTAATCTAATAGACCTTCTCCTTATTGAATCGGTTGGGTTGCTTTGAGCAGGTTTTGTGTGTTCAGGTTCATTGCTGTGTCTGAAAACATGAATCTCAGGTCAATTGATGAATGTAAATTGTACTTAAATACATTTATGACACTACATGATCTGAGTAAATAGCGTCTGTTGTTTTGTTTCTTCATTCACAATGTTGCATTTTATATTGTTAAATGGGTCTTGAAAAGGTTTTTTAAATATAGATTTGTATGAAATTATATACACTGTAAAAATCTGTAAAGAAATTGGCAGAAAACTTCAGCCAATAATTCCATAAAATTATAAACAAATACTTGTCTCGTCTTCTCCCACTTATCGCTTATCGGGCCGGGTCATGGGGGCAGCAGTCTAAGCAGGGATGCCCAGACTTCCCTCTCCACGAACACTTCTTCCAACTCCCCGGGAGGGATCCCGAGGCGTTCCCAGGCCAGCTGGGAGACATAGTCCCTCCAGCGCGTCCTGGGTCTTCCCCGGGGCCTCCTCCCAGTGGGACGTGCCCGGAACACCTACCCTGGGAGGCGTCCAGGAGGCATCCGGAATAGATGCCCAAGCCACCTCAGCTGACGGAGCTTCTCACCCTATCTCTAAGGGAGTGCCCAGCCACCCTGCGAAGGAAGCTCATTTCGGCCGCTTGTATCCGGGATCTTGTCCTTTCGGTCACGACCCAGAGCTCATGACCATAGGTGAAAGTAGGGACGTAGATCGACTGGTAAATCGAGAGCTTCGCCTCTCGGCTCAGCTCCCTTTTCACCACAACAGACCGATGCAGCGACCGCATCACTGCAGATGCTGCACCGATCCGCCTGTCGATCTCGCGCTCCATCCTCCCCTCACTCGTGAACAGGACCCCGAGATACTTAAACTCCTCCACCTGAGGCAGGAGCGCTCCACTGACCTGGAGAGGGCAGGCCACCTTTTTCCGGTCAAGAACCATAGCCTCAGACTTGGAGGCGCTGATCCTCATCCCAGCCGCTTCACACTCGGCTGCAAACCGCCCCAACGCACGCTGGAGGTCCAGGCCCAAAGAAGCCAACAGGACAACATCATCCGCAAACAGCAGCGATGAAATCCTGAGGTCCCCGAACCGGACCCCCTCCGGCCCCCAGCTGCGCCTGGAGATTCTGTCCATAAAAACTATTGTCGAAACCTGCATTGTTCCTCCTGCATCCGAGGTTCGACTATCGGCCGAACTCTCCTATCCAGTACCCTGGCATAGATTTTCCCCGGGAGGCTGAGGAGTGTGATCCCCCGGTAGTTGGAACATATCCTCCGGTCCCCCTTCTTGAAAAGAGGGACCACCACCCCGGTCTGCCAATCCAGAGGTACCGTCCCTGACCGTGTCAATAAACAAATACATACATAGTAAATAATATTTTGATGGAGATCTTTGTATGTTTAATTTAAACATTGTAGCAAGAAATTTAAACATTGACAAGCTTGGGATTCAAACTCTGAACTGAAGACCATCTGTGCTTTCAAGTCCTGCTCGCTGCTCACAATATGATGAGACAATATGCAAGGCAAGTTTATTTGTATAGCACATTTCATACACAGGGCAATTCAAAGTGCTTTACCTTTTCCACCGACCAACCATAAAGAGAACACAACAATAACCCGCAGGTGTTTGCGATATTCTGCCCCAGAACTATCTCAGAATGCAACTAAAATACAATTCTGGATTTGATCATGTTTATTATCATATTTCTCTACAATTGTTTTAACTATGTTGTATCTAAACCAACCATTATGAACTCACCTGTTCCTTGAGTTCATCGATGGTTTTCTCTGCCATCTTCATTTCATCCTGTAACTTTTCTTTCTGGCTTCTCAGTGCATCCAGATCAAAGTTCTTCTTCTCCATCAGTTTCTGCTGCTTTGCATGCTCTTGTTTCTCTGACGCAGAGAGGTCACGCATCCTAAAGAGAAGATGATCTGAGGGTTTCATTCACATGAGCCTCGCTGAGTTTGGAGATCGGAACAGACGCTGACCTGACCAGTGCCTCCTTCAGTCGGGCATTCTGCTCCTCCAGCTGTTTCACATGAAAGCTAGACGCTGCTCCGGCTGAACCTATCAAACATTTCAAAGAGTAGATTATTCTTGCAATGATTTCTCAACAAAATAAAATGTGTGCTTCTAATATAATCACTTGTTTGTGTAGATTATAATGTTCACTTCACTCAAAAATATATTTTTACCTTCACTTTACCTTGTCACTTTAAATGCCTGATATCTACAGTAATGTGAGCACAAAAAGTTTGACTCCAATGTCTTAAACATGTGTTGTGTATATTGTTGGTGAAATTACCACAAGGTTGTTAATAAACACTGAACACTTGTACTGTATTTTGTTTTAAATTTGGCCCAAAGGTTTATATGTAAATAAAGCTCATACATATATAAAATACATATATATATATATATATATAAAATACATATATATATATTTTTTTATATACATATATATATATTTTTTTTATTATTATTATTTTTTTTTATGCATATTTAAAATCTCAAGAAATATATACACAGATATACACATATACGCGTTTGCTAGTTCAGTTATTTATTTTGTGGCAGATAATTCAGAATAATCATACGTGTTGCAATGGCAATGCCCATTTACTTTGATCTGGCAATTCTCGCTAAAAACGCTGCTCAGTGGAGAGAAAGAACAACATCAGCGTCACTTCTAGCTTGTTACATTACCCTTGTTACATAGAATTGTTATCAACATGTAAAATTTTGTTTGCTGTATATTTGTTCTTGTTTTCTCTCTCTTTACCCTTTCACACTTGCTTTTCTCAGTGTGTTGCACTTGATCTCACTTTCTATACTTCCAACTGAGGTTCCGCCCACTCCCTCTCTGCAGCGATATCCTAAGTAAAATGCCATATCCACAAACAGAAATACAATGCAAATCGTCATGAGGGCCATGTGGTAAAAACCGTGTATCTTCTACTACCAACCTGCTCACTCTTTAGTGGAGTAAGCACTTATAGTGTGCCCTACTGCCCCTAGTGGTCAGGATCACTTTATAGCTCCAACAATATATCCATTATAATTGAAAATGTAGAAAGCCTTCTTCAGTGAGAAGAACCTTTTTTTAAGATGCTTTTTATCTTGCCTCATCCACTGTATGGTGCTGTGTACAAATTTGTACCTTTCTCCTCTATCTCATGTTTGAGTATCTCCAGGTCCATAGTCAGCTCATCTACTCGCTCTTTCAGAGTGTCAGCCTCCAGTTGCACAGATTCTGCTCGTTCCTCAGCCATTTCTTTGTCCAGTGTAGCCATCTCAATGGCATCTGCAGTATCTGCCATCTCCTCCATGTAACGCTCTTTAGCTTCAAGAGCCTCCTTAGCTTCCTTAATGAGGAATCAGACCTGTTATCTTCAATACATTAGATTTAAAATCTTCATAAGCTTTAAAATCCATAGCTCCTTTGTTAGGTTTAGCTAAAATTTGCATTGATAAAATCACAACTAAAAGATTCACATAACGGCATCCTTCTAAACCTGTGTTATAAGGAATCAGAAAAGTTAAACAGGACTCAAACCTCAAACCCTGAAGTATCTAGAGGCATCTGATTAAGTAGTTGTTTTGTGCAGTATAATCTTATACCCTCTTTGCTTCCTTGAGCTGTTTCTGAAGCTCATTTTGCTGCTCCTGCATCTTAATCTTCCACTCCTGCAGCTGCTCCAGCTGAATCTTATGCTTCTCCAGCTCCTTCAGTTTGACTTTATCTTCTGTCCTCTTCATCTTCAGTGTTTCCAGCTTCTCCTCCAGATCCTTCAGCTGTGCACGGAGAGATTCTTCCTCCTGTCAGAGCGGCAAAATTTATATCTGACAGTCATGAATTATCTAAGACTCAATTCATAATCTGTGATGCGTTTTCTTTGAACCACAACTTTTAAAGGTTAGAATATAAAGAATATAAAAGTTAGAATAGAAGAAAATAACACAGACATTTGGATGTCATGATTATTACGGTAGTTTGGTGTTTTCCGGTAGACAGAGAGTGAAAGTTTTTGGAACTGGAGGGGACTGTGTTTTCACCAACAATACTACTTGCACTACAATATGAACACAACATTTGTGGACACACTGTATACCTGCACTTCTACATATTTGGGCTTCTCGAGTTTAAAAACGAACACAAACAACCAGATAATGCTTCTGTTATAGGCTAAAAGCATCACCGACCTTGCTAGGCCCAGGGAAAGGGGGACCCCCTGGAGAGTGCAGATTTCCCACAGGAGAAGGAATGATTGGAGCCGCCAGAGGAGTCTGAGCTGGAGTGCTGGGTTCACTGCTGCTCATCTCTCCACCAGAAGCTGAACCAGAGCCCACCTTTGCTGACACACCAGCCCGCGTTTGCTAAAAAAAACAAACACAAGAAGAGATTTACTAACATTTCATATCTAACCAAATGTATTAGAGTTGGCATTCCCAGGAAAGCGGTAAAGATGTAGAAGAAAAGCTGACCAACAACTGAACCTTGAGGAGCAGTCAATGAGTAATGAATACAGATTACAGTATTAACATTCTCACCTTAGGCCTTCTGGTGGTGGTCTAAGAGGAGAACCACCATGGGTCAGAAGAAAGAAAATCAAGGAGGAAAAAGGGAGGAAAAACACATAGATGAGAGATTAGTAAGAGAAAGAAACACATTAAACAAAACCACTATAGAAAAAAATGATTTAAAATAGCAAAACTGGCATCAAACTTCAAAACACTTTGAGGTGTGTTCAGTTTTAAGGACAATTTTATTCTCTTAACATTAAAAAGAAATTAAACAGCTGTTTTTTTTTTCAACATTACCTGACAGATAAATTTTTTTTCTACTTAACTGATGACTAACTTATCGATTCACATGTTTCATTCATATCTTTGACACTATAATGATTATAATGATGATTTGCCATTTCCACCCAGGCTGCTCTATTATCACAGAAAGAGTTGAGCGCTACTTCAATCAATGCATCAGTCTGTTCTCAAAGCAAAGTGCCTGGCACCAATTGAGTCAAAGAGGCACGGATGTGTGCACCAGCATGCAGACAGATATGGGAAAAAACATTCTTTGTGTCTGAACAAAAATATAAAACACATGATGACAATTTTAACAAGTAAATGCTGACAAAATACAAAAAAATACAGTAACGAAAATTCTCACAGTAGGCAAAAAAATCTCATTGTAGTAAAAGCATTGTGCCTGGAGCCAGCTCAGGAAAGTGTGATATTAAAGGTGGTTAGTGAATTAGACACATGATCACATTCACGGACATTACCTGCATTGCATGTGAAAGAATGGAAATTTTAATTTGCTTCTAAACTGGGCCTCGACGATAATCAGGAGATGAGTGGTAAGCTACAAAAAAGCATGAAAGAGTGAGCTTGAACAAGCATAAGGTAACTATTTATTATTTGTCCGCTTTTGTCTTGTGAAATTTACTGAGCATTTAAAAAGACTAGAATGCTTTCCATGTGTGGAAAACATAATGTCCTTCAAATTTGTGGTCAGACTTTTGTACATAAACAGGCACAGTCTAGGCTCTCATCAAATCAATTAATCTTGAGCTTAATCGGTCAACCAATCAGAGCAGTTAGCAATTCATGCAGAAGATTACTGAACCAAAAACGGAGTATAATTATAATGGATTATAATGTTGTCATGCACAAAAATCAATTCACGAGCCATCTATCATTAGGGCTGGGAATTTAACGAGTTAATTCAATTATTTAATCAGTAAGAAAAACAACAAGTTCTTATTTTATACATCACTAAAACGCATACCGCTACAGCCCTATAACGGAACACAAATGCAAGCAAAATATTAATCGTGGGCATTTAGATTACATTTAATACTGTGTGTTAGCAACTCCTCTGCTTTCAAAATTAATAAAACCAAAAATTATGAAAAATGTAAAACTGCAAGCAGAGCCCTTAGACAGAACTGAACACATACATGTACATTGTGGAGGCAATCTCTACATATATCTCAAAAATTTACTAACAAGACTTAATCATTTTAATGATATAGTAACACCAGCATCAGCACACATCCTCATGGTTGCACAAAGCACTAAGCAACAGGACTCTGATGTGAACTCTGCACATTTCCATTCGCTCCACATTCTGTTGTTCTGTTGCTGCACTTTATTTTTTACTTACGCTTTGGTCTGCACATTACCTCCAAAGCACATCTCTTAAGCACTTCTATAGTTATAGTTCTATTACTTTATTTTTTACCAGCTCTATTTCTAGAATATTACTATATTCTATTTACCTTTAACTTGAGCAATTTACTTATATAACCTGTGTTACAATGTTACTGTGTGACAGGTGTTATGGTACCTGTGTTACTGTGCAACGTTATCGTGTCTTTTTTTTGTATGAACACAGGAAATTACCCCTGTACCTCAACAAATCCCTTGTGTGTGTGTTGCACACTTGACAATAAAGATCGTTCTGATTATGATTCTGATAAGCCTCAAGAAGATTTCTGGGCAGCATCCCCCTTTTATTAGGTTAATTGGTAACACTACGTTACCAACAAGTTTGAGTTTCTCTAGAGAGAGAGTGAGAATAAACAATACTATCCAATAATATCTGCAATTCTCGACTCGTACAATGCTTCCTGAGATAGCGGTCAATGAGCAGGTCACGTATAGCAGAGCTGTGCATCGGGTGACCCATGGTCTTTTCCCGACCCCACATCCATCTCAATAGCCAAATGAATTTAATATTTACCCAATTTATTTCAGTTAATTTATTAATGGATTTTTTTTATTTATGAAAATCAATTGACTAATTTTACTTTGTGTTCAGTAAGTTACTAATTTTAAATGTCATATACTGCAACCTAATTTTACAGACTTAGGTTTACTCAGTGATGATGTAGTAATATTTTTAATTCATTACATTAATTCAACACTTATATAGACACTCCTAGATGTGAATTCAATAACAAAGAAACGGCTTCTTGTATTATCTATGTACATTTCTGTGCAAAGATTTTAGACAGTTGAGAAAAAATGCTGTAAACAACGAATGATTTAAGAAATATAGTTCATGATAGTAAATTTTTGACAATTTACAAAATGCAAATTGAGTAAAAAAAGCCAATCAAATCAGAATTTGCCTACAAACCAACATCAATTTTAATAGGTACACTTTCAGGAACAAATTGAGGGATTTTTTTTGTATTACAGTCAGATCAATAAAATATACCAAACAGGCTCATAAATGTCACACCTAGATTGAAAATCATAAACAGTTGGCTAAGAGGGTAAAAACTGGGCAAGAAAGTCAAACTATGTAACCATGGTGAGGTTGAGAAAGACAGTTGTTTGTCATAACAAGATTGAGCACAGCAACAAGACACAAGGTAGTTTTACTGCATCAACAAGGTATTTACCAGACACAGATTTCAAAGAAGACCAGTGTTTCAAGATTTGCAGATTAATGCTTAAAATTTTTGCATAGTACTGTATGACCAATTAAATGCCATAAATGAGACACAGCGTAAATTATCACAATTAAAACATGTAATCGATTGACAACATGATTGAGCTCAGCGTAAATGAGATAACAGTATTATACATTATGCTTAAGTTCTTTACCCTGTGACTAAAGACTGAATGAATGCTTTCCAGTATTTCTCCTTTTCCTCACAAAGTTTTTAGGTTGATGGTTTTAAACATAAATATTCTGATTTGGAACAAAATCTGATTCTTCTTCATTCTCTGAAGTCCCTCAGCTTGCAAAGTTTTTTTTATTTTTATTTAATATCATATTTTTGCATTGATATTTTTTTTTCTTTAGAACATAATGTCCCACAGTAATCAGTCTAATGAAGAATTCAGAAAAATGTAATCTGAAAATGTAAAAAACATCCAAGGATCATGAAAAAGCAAAAAAAGCTTTTGAGAATTAAACAAACACCCGAGCTACACATTAAATAGCATGCCACAGACATAACAAATAATCCTCTGTACCTTCCGAGTGGTAGGTGCCTGTCTCATCATATTGCCGATGCAAGAGGAAGGACACAAACAGGTGACAGACACACACCAGACACAGAAAAAGAGCAGAAAGACTGAGTCACATCAAGAGCAGATAAAGATGGGAGAAGGCCAAGCCCATCACAGCAAAGCCACAAACACTCATTCAGCGCCTGGCATAAGCTAGCCTCAGACAAAAACAGATGCGGCGCAATGGTGTAGCGGAGTGTCTCTACTGCAGCTCAGGCGACTGTAGTGTCCAAAAAGAAGAGAAGCAAGCTCTTTTTAAGCAATTGTCTGATTCTGGTGCTGATCTCTTTTTCTCCATCTCCTGTACATTTTTCTCACTAGCTCCCTAAACCAAGAACTGCCTAGCAAGCACATTACATCACTAAACACACCACTCCCACCCTGCAGACAGAGAGAGAACGAGCTGTGACACCAGAGGAGAGAGGGAGACGAGGAGGGGCTGATGGGAGTCTGGTAGGTCTCCTAGCAACACTCCACATTAGTATCCCTTAGACTCCTGAGAGTAGGCATGCTTGGGTGGTTTTAAGTTTTAATGCATTTTAGTAAAACCTGCATTAGTTCAGAAAAAGTAAGATAAATATATATCCAGTGTATGCAAAGAGGTTTCAATAAAAAGCAGATTTAAAGATGTTTTGTATGATTTTTTTGGAGCCAGTTTTGACATTTGAAATCACAAAAAGTAAGACATCCAGTTCCTGTCTAGACCAATAGTACATTGTCTTGATTTTAATAGCTGCTGCTGACTAAAAGTTCACTTTGGGACCCAAAACTATCCTCATACATGCATCATGTCTCCCCTTCATTTGTTTGTTTGTGATTATTAAACTGTGTCTTGCTTAACCACTCTTTCACCTAACCCTTTCCAAATGAATTGTTTTGCTGTGCAAAATAGAAAGGAGTTTACGAGAATCAATCATAAACAAAATCTTCAGCATTTGTGGTTAAAAAAAAGGTTGGACAGTGTTTCTTTGGCAAAGATTTAAAAATGTTATTTTCAAAAACTGATATATTGCAGTGTATTACATAAATATGCTTAATCACAAAGAAAACTAAACAAACCATAAAAACTTTAAAAAAAAATTATAAAAACTGTATGATTATTTTATTTAATTCCAGAAATGCATCAAAGGGATTAGGGATTAAATTAAGCAATCACACTATTTTGTTACAAAATATTACCATTTGTTTATGTTTTAGTTAATATAAACAGTTTATGTTACATATCTATAATTTAAGCTTAAAAGTCACCAGAACATTCAAAAACAAAAAGAGGTACTTTGGTTAACAAAATTACTCTTCCATCAACTAAAGTACAATTATAAAATTACTCAAGAAAGCTAGTCTGAATCTAAAAATTATATTTTAAAAAAACTAAATGCTAAACTACGGAAGCATGTTTTAAAAGAGGCAGATGTCCAAGAAATGCAAAGCCCAAATTGTGGGAGAAAATTACAGAACCTAATTACATTACAATACGTGTGTGTTTTATTTTCAATTACTTTTGACTTTACCATCTTTTAAACATATCGAATTTTCAATGAAAACTGAGTTGAAATTGATATCTGTGTTGAAGTTAATCAGTTTATTTGGTTCTATGTTCATAGCATGGTAAATTGAAGTACCTTGGTGATGAATAGATTAAAGACAAACATCACACTGTTAGCATTTTTTCAAAGAAAACTAGCAATTAAGAAAACCTCAGTAAAAGTATGGAAAGGGATTCATGTTCTCTAATCTTACTGGTTTCCTGCATTATATTAATATAATATTCATATATATTCTTGTTAATAATCATTTTAACAAGATAAAATTATACAATCCATTGTAATGTTAAATCAAAGTCAAATAGAGCTGTGACTAAAAGATTTTTTGATCATGAAGTGCAACCCAATTGTGTGAGCTTTGCATCAGTGCAGTGTAGGAGAGCAGACACATCATTATCTTAGAGCGCATTACAGAGGAACGAGCGATGGAGGGATGGAGACAGAGTGATAGATCACATTACAGCTTTGCAGGAGAGAGAAATGATGTGGAGTAGAAATTATAAAAAAGAATAGGCACTGTAAACAATGAGTCTGCAAGATGTGTGCTGTTATTGTTATCACTCTAAATACCTTTTTTTTCACTTTATAAATATAGCAAGCAAAACAGCAGTTGCATTCTCTTGACATTAACTCACTCCAATGTTGTGTTGCTGTTCAAGGGAGAGTGCTAGATTATTAAACTTTATTAAAAAAATGTATATGGTAATAAAACAATGGTTTGCATTCATACAATGTAACCCTTAGCTCATATGATTTATTTTTAATACAAAAGTTAATTTGACCAGTCTTGGACAAGTAAAAGTAATTGTATTAATTTAATATTTTATTAGTTTTGGCATCAGATCCATTTTTCAAAAATATTTGATTGCAGCACCAACTTTTCATATATTTATGCATCATTTATTGTTGGTTTTTGCCGTTGATCAAGACAAGCATAGTTTCTGGCTTTTTTATGTGAAGTTATATAGCATTAACATGAAATTCTATGACTTAGAAACATTTTACTCAAGTAACATTGTCATTATTAGATGTCAGTGACAGTGTATTTCCAACAAGGGTTTATTCATATTTGCAGCATGGACCACTTAAATGAAAAAAAGATATTTTGGCTATGTTTGTACAATCGTACATTTGTTTTTAAAGAAAGCTACATAATCTTTTGATGCCCTCTGTCTACATTAGTTGATACACAATTATATTATCATTCTAGAGCAATTCATACAGCCAGGCTGCAGTTGGGAGCATTAGACAGCAGCATTCACCTCAAGCACTGACATTTAAAAGGAACGCAGGGCTGTGCACAATGAGCTTTCAATTCCAATATTTCACTGCTGGTCTAATGGCTAGAGCTAATGCCAGGCCAGCCTGGAAGCCATGCACAGGAACTTTCCCCTTCACTGCCCAGCATCTAACAAAAGCTGGAGGAGTCACAAACAAACAAATATTCATAGTACACATAATCCCTCAAAACATATTTTAAACTACTTTTAGTAAATGAGATTTTGGAAACTACAACTTTAAAGGACCCCTATAATACAACATTTTTAGAGGGTGTAATAACACACTCATATTAGAGTGGTATAAACACATCAAGTAATTCTGTATAAAATAAAATAAACTCGAGCAATTTTGATAGCAAATGATGGAGTGATGGAGTGGTGTTTAGCTTTGATGTCACTATTTCACTTCCAAGGACTAGTTCTGAATCCCGCCGTAAAATTAACAGGGAAGGGATCTTTAACATTGACCAGCTCTGCAGTTTCACTCTTGAGTATGGATGCGGAAACACCGTTGCGGCTACCATAGGCATTGTGGGAAATTTAGTTTTTTTTTTTCGTTTTCATTTTTTTTATTTTTAGACACTCAAAACTTATTTTTAGACACTCAAAGCTCTCACGGGCCACATTAGATTACATGGCGGGCCAACACGTGGTGTAGACCATAAATATCCTTAAAATGGCACTTTCAAACCATGTAGCCACCATCACTTTAAGAGGAAGTGACTGAATTGTTATGTCTTAATTGATCGCAAAAGACTGAGCTTAGAAGTGAACATATTCCCATTGACACCCATGTTAAATGTGTTATGAAAGGTGCTTATTTTTTTACATTTAATGGAACAATAAAACAACCCTGAAAGTTTCCGACCTCAAAGCTTTTTTTTAACACTTGTTAACTTTTAGTACTTTCAAATCTGAATGGCAAGGGATCAGATTATTTCAAATATCAGATTAGTAATACACTTTCCCAACTTTTTCACTTTCTCCATTTTTGAGTATAATTTCACCCATCAGAAGACACGTAGAAGCTTAGAATGACAAAATTATTGGGCCACAGAAACTTAACAGAAGAACCTTAATCAACAGAATAATCGATGGCCAATGGCTAAAATCTAGCACTTGCAAACTCTAAAAGCCTCACCTGCTACTGTAAGTTTTCTTTTATTATTAATTTGTTTAAACTTTTATTTACTTAAACTACATTTTGGGGTCAGAGGACTTGAATGATTGGTATGGACCAGTGCAAAGAACTGTTTACATGAAACGGTTGATTTACTTGTTTTCCTGCTCTTGCTTTAGACCACAACCTAATTACAAGAGGAATAAAACCTCAATCACTTTCCATTGAAAAAGTTAAGTTTAAGTTATCTCACACTTTCACTGTATCTATTTCTCCCACATTATCAATGCATGTCAACTATCCATCCAGCTAGCACATAACACGCATGAAAAACTGTACATAAAATTAAAAGAAACAAACTCCTGGTGAACACAATCACACACTCAGGTAATGTGTTGTTTGTGTGATGCCATGCAACAGAGTCGTTACTTTGGTAACAGGTTAGAGAAACATGCAGCACCTTTTTGGGTTTGATTCCTCGCTGCACTCCGACAGAGGAGGAGGAGGAGGAGGAAGATTGCACAGATTAATCCCAGTCTGTGTGTTTGCAAGGAGCATGAAAGTCTCTCACTAACAAACACATCATGACTCACAGACAAAACAGTAGATTAGTGCCCCGTTTCATAGACAAAGACCTTAGAGTCTGCGACTAACACAGCAAGGCAGTTTAGGTGTGCTTAGAGCCTTAGGATCTCTTGTGAAAATAAGTACAATTTATGTTATTCAAGGATTTAATATGAAATCAGTGATATCAAAAAGAAAAAATATTAAATGACTAAAGTTTTAAGTCAAACTTTACTTTATACTGGCTTGAGAATGTGTCACTTTGCACTTGCTAGCCTTGATCTGATATTTATTAGCAAATAAATATAGCAAGTTATAGAAGTTTCATAACTTCAGGAACAAGAAGTTCCTGATAGAAAAATCAGAATGTTGCTAACATGAACAAGCAAGCAGCACACCAACAAGTCGCTAGCATGAATTTGCACCTATTTACCATAACAACAACATTTTCATTTTCTAAAATGGTGCTAGCAACAAATACCCCCCTAGAATGTTGCTTACAAGCATAAGCAACTAAGAAAATAAGGATTTCATAAGCATAACCTAATGCTAGCAACTTGCATTGTGCTTGCCTACCAGCATGCAGTACTAAGAATTAGCATGTAACATGTAAACTGCATAAATTAGCACTAATAGCTATTAAACAAGATTCTTATTCGAATTCTTATTCTTATGGTCGCTACTAGCATGACCTACTTGTTTTTTAATGAGTAGATACAGTTTGAAGCAGACACTCAACATAACAAAAGTTAGCTATTTGTAACAGACTGATCAAGGACAAATTTATTTTTTTGAATAAATATAATTATCTATATATATATATATATAAATATAATATTTATATATTATATTATCTATAATTATATATATATAATATATATTTATATATTATATAAATATAAAATTGATTTTCTTCCAATTTTTTAGCATATTTTTTGCAATGTTTTCCTTCATCAATATGAACCGGTTACAAAGCAGAGGAAACATCAGTTTATCAGTACCTCTCCATTTCCTGTTATGAGTTATTGTTGTCTATGATGTAAAGTGTTGTTTCTCTACTTAAGCTTTTTTTCAGAGTGCGCTTATATAGAAATAGCATACTTTGTGCACCTACATGTGGACAGGAAAGATTATTCATACAAACCTTACAATGGCAAAGTATTCAGCAAATGTATTTAAATCTTGCTTTAATGTTCTTGTGACGGAAATATGAACGAATCTAAAGAATAAAAAAACTCATTGCAATACTACCTAAACCATGTGGAATGTGTCCAAAACTGTGTTGTTTTAAGAACTTTTACTTTAAATTAGCATCGCATCAATCTAACTTTGACTATCTGTATGTAGATAAAAACATTATGTGACAACCCAAATGTGTGCATCTTTAGTTTTTAGTTGTAAATATTTAATGTGAAATCATGAACCCTAAAAAAGATTGCAGGCAGATAAGAGTTCACTCAAGCTGAATTCTCCTTTTAAAAGTGAAATGAAAGAGTTTCTTTTTAGGGCCTACCCCTGCAAAGTGTATTAAAATGTACTTTGGATGAAATTGTACCTGCTTTTGACAAGAGATTAAAGAGGTTCATGCAACATAATGTTTATTAGAAATTGGCTGAGATTGTTACAAACACGTGCTTGTGACATGAATTCATGGTATAAACTAAATCAATAGGAAAACAGAAAATTTGTTTACTTTTGTGAAATGGAGGAAGGGAAATTATTTATGGATAAAATGGTACTATACCTCCCTCTACTGGTGATGCACAATGCATCTGAGGTAGGTTTATACCAGGGGTCGGCAACCCAAAATGTTGAAAAAGTCATATTGGGCAAAAAAAAAAATATGTCTGGAGCCGAAAAACAAAAAACCTTGTATAAGCCTAATAATGAAGGCAACACACGCTGTATGTATCTATATTAATCTACTATAAAAATGACTTGTTGGCTACAAAGAGCCTTCATGATTCAATGTTTATTTTTTCTGTAGAGAATGACGCACCACGTGACTACTCTGTTGTATGATGCCACCTCAAGTTTATTACAATATTAATGAATTATGTTTCATTACTTTGATGAAATTAAAGAAATGCAATAAAGAAATAAGAGTTTTGATGCCATTTTTATTTTGAGGATTCCAAAAAACATCTAAATGGAACGTGCATAACGTGCCCCTTGTCTGAGCAACAAACAGTCCCACGTCAACATGAACCGCGTTATTTTCTATCTATCTGAGTGCTTGATCAGTCTCACTGTCTATCTTTTATTGAAAGCACACAAACAGCATTTTTTAACATGACTGTGAATTCGTGCTGCTTTGTCTGTCTCCTAAATCATAACATCCCAGTTTAACCAAAATGACTAAAAGACCAAAATAAGTTATCGTCATACATCGATATATGCAGCAGAATGCGGAAGGAAATTTCGATGGGGTAGGGAAAACCAACAGACTAGTGCATAATTTTTTACTGCGGCAGGAAAAAACTACGAAAATCCAATAGAACATCGGTTTGTTTACGACAGCCACCTGTCTGGCATCCCGCCCCCTGCTGGTAGAAGTGTGTGTCGCAGGCTGTGACACAAATCTTCGCTGACAGAAATGTTGAAGTTAAATATTTATTCTACACACTTTTACAGCATTGGAAAACGTTACGAAGGTTTGTCCTGCTAAAAAACCATAATAAAACAAAAAATATATTTACCTCCCTCATCTTTTTCCATTTTCAAACATTTTTGAAAAAGCTCCAGGGAGCCACTAGGGCAGCGCTAAAGCCAGAGCCGTGGGTTGCCGACCCCTGGTTTATACACATATGGTTACAATTGTTGCAAAATATAAGTCACAAAATGTAAACATTGAAAAATAACCAGACAGGCAGTTGCTGTGAATCTTTCATAGAGGAGAAATTAAGTGGTCCTTAAGGGGTGAATAGGGTTAGCTTAGGGTTAAGCTTTTGAGAAGAATACAAGGTAAACCATTGACTCGCAGGTATTGAATGTTAAATTCAGATTCAGTTCAGATTTTTTTCTAAATTTTAACAAATTATATATTGGTAGCTCAGTTTATCATTTAAAACCCAAGTGTTTACTTGAACATTTCAATCAGTACAATAATCATTTAGTGATGGAGTTGGCTTATTTAGGAACTATTCTCCATTTTCAGTGTTTACAAGGTTAGCATGCTGGTGTTCTAACAATTCATCCTACCAGGGATTTCTTCCTACATTTGATCACATGGCCCTGAATCCATGTTGTTCCTGCAGTCGTTAGCCTTTAGCCTGGGATAATGTGTAACAGTTTCTTGATAAACGTAACCCCACAAAACTGTGCTAAATTGGGTTTTATGGGGTGTGCAATCTTAGTGAAGTAATATTTATTTGATGACTGGCTTCACCCCATGAGACTGCTACTCTAATGTCAGGTAGGATGCATGTATTCAAAATGTAGATTAGTCCATTAATGTAGGTGTGATTTCTTTGGGAAGAAATTCACTATGGGAGAAATTCTGATAAGTTTGATATAAAATCAAACCAAAGGATCGGTTCGAGAACTCACCACTTTGTTTGATTTTGAACCTTCTGTTATATCTGAGGAGAACAGATGATGTGAGATTATTAAATTCTCATGTGATAGTGTTAAAACGGAGTTGCATTAAAGCTGATTTACCTCTCCTCAGCATTTTGGAGGGGGCAGCCTCAGGTGTTTCAGGAGATGTAGAGTCAGCCCCATCTTCCACTAACTGGATCTGCAAGAGTTCACAAGGTTTCTAGGAGCTTCAAGATAGTTTATCTTTGAATGTCAGTGCATCAGGAACGACTCAATAACCTGTGATTGCCGTACAAATATCCCATGGTTCTCCTGACAGGTGAAGTATCGCTTGCCCTGCACAGTCCCATCATTCTTGCCTTTAGGTTCCTCTAGAATAACTCCAACCCATTTTCCAGAGGCGAAGAGTGTGTTTCCAATGTAACCCACGGTGCCTCTGTGACCTTTGCCGATGACTTCAACCAGTGAGCCCACCTTCACAGGCCGCCCACCTGCATCAGAACTCATTCTGCTGCTCCCGCTGCTTGTGGTCTGAAAACAAGAAAAGTAGAGGCCCATGGGCCCACATCAGACTTTAATGAGAAAAACAAAAACTCAAATTTAGGACTTAAGACAGAAATAATATTAGAAAGCATCTCGAAAATGACTCAAATATTCAGAAATGTAACAAACGAATTCACTTTTTTAACACATAATTCATTAAAGCAATGATTAATATGTTTAGTTTTGACAATTACATTTATTTAACATTGACTAGGTGGAACGGTTTTGACTAATTTCAAAGAGACATTAGTTCATAGAGTAGGAATTAAACCCAACCTACTGTATAATATATTCCTCTCTCACTGAAACCAAGCACAACTAATCTAACAAACTGAAGGGCGGAGACTAAGACACCGTAGCGACCTTAGAAATGTGAAACCTTTGATGTCTAGTTAAACACACTTATTTTGTCAGCATGTCTATTTGATAACAGGTAATATTGAAAGTGTCAGATATTTTAAAATGATGACTGAAAGATGCAACAGAAAACAAAAACTATGTACAATCGAGATGGACTGGCACCCAAATGCAGCAACATTACACATCCATCTGTAACTTAAATAAAACAAAATCAGTATCCCACATCAAACTGATCCCAAAAAGAACTTAAATACATTTTGTATATTGATATATAGTGGTGATTACGCAAACATGTGTTTTTAAAATAAATGCTAGTTAAAAGATCTTGTTTAAGTGTAAATATATGTATCCTGGTATATTATATTGGAATGTTTTTTTTTATCTCTAAACTGGCATCCATTACTTGAGCTTCAGAATGACTCATTCATCACACACACAAAAAATCATTACAATGAAGTTGCTGACAAATGCTGACTCATGTTGAATAAGATGAGAGCGGCATGTGTTCATGCCACAGGAGTTACCATTTACTGTACTGAAAAAGGACAACATCACAGGGTTAGTGAGGAACTGTGGGTTCTGGAACCTCACAACTTCAAAAAGTTTACAACAAAACTACCGGGAGAACTGTTAAAGCCCTTGTATCCAGCGCTCCGTGTTCACGCCAAGGAATGTTTCCAGAAGCCATAAAATTATTCCAATTCATAAGACAATAAATCATAACTTGACTATCTGTTGACATGCATTCATATTGTTGAACCTTTTTATGGAAGCAGTTGAATAAATAAATATCAGATGAATAATCATATTTTTTTTAACTTGATAAATTCATTTACCTTCTAAGCCATTATTACCCCAGCTTAAAGACCTCCAGATCACATAATCATTCCATGATAATTGAGTGTTTTAAGAGCATCAAACTGAGCTTTACGTAGAGCTGTTTAAATGATATTTAAACAGGAAAGCTAACACTGATGTCAGGAGATGATAGCATAAAGTATTACTATTTTCAAATGTCCCTAAATGAACAGAATTGTAGCTGTAGTTTTACGGTCATTTCAATTAAACAGTAGTGGTCTTTTTGTTTTGCCTTTGGTGTTCGATTGCAGCATAAGTGATTGACATGAAGAAACGGGACACTGATAATAATCATGGAAATAAATTGAAAGCTTTGTTGAATGCTAAAACCATTGTTTTATTGCCACCTAGAACGTAATAAAATATTTTCATTCTAGATTCATTAACATTGTGACAAAATGTGACACTGACCAAAACTATGAGTTTACACAGCAAAGCATAACATGCTGACAACGGCTGTGTTGATTATTAAGTTCAACTTTACAAAATAGGGAACAGTAGTGCAGGAAATAAAGTTTGATTTCCAAGGTTTCTCAAGCCTTATTTCGTCTTTTAATCATGGTAGAGCAAAAATCTGTCAGAGTTCCAAAAAGTAGTAGCCAAAACGAGATTAAAATAGGTTCATACATCAGTTTTTACAAACAACAAGTTTCCTTTTAGTTACTTGACTAAATTACTTCAAGTGGCAACTTGTAGATGATTAAGAAGCCTTTGGTTATCCATTGTTCTTCATTCCCAATTGTTTCTGAGAATGCTTGAAAATGTCTGCGTTTGATTGGCTACAAGCATGTGTCACTTTTTTTGGTCCTAATTTTGCTATATCCTCTGCAGAAACACGCTCATGGGTGCACATAAATATGAGTTCAGTATGTTTGCATTATTTCTCCCGGAGCTCATGTGTTGTTAAAATAATGTGGTTAATCAAGAATTTTGTGCATGAGAAATCAGAAGTATGGTGCAGCCGCAGCCTCAGGAAGTTTTAGTAAATGTAGGAATAAAGGCATAAAATTCAAAAACAACTTTATAGCTTAAAAAGAGAATGAATGTGTTTATTTGATGAGGTTAAATTAGGGATTATTGAGATAATGCCAGGCGATGCCTTTGGAAGTTTGTAGCATCAACTTGGATAAGAATTTCTTTTTTATTCACTAAGAGAACTGTGACAAGCATTAGAGAGCATTAATGCAGTATTCAGGTTAGCACTTTTCAGAGCCTCTGTCTAGATGCAAACAGCTGCAGGTTCTCCCTCGGCTGCTTGGGTAAGATTTTCTCAAAGCAGCTACCTAGTAAGATGTGCAACATGTATTTGTTGCAATATTGACCCGCAAAATAACTCCCAACAATTTGTTAGTGACCCCAATATAACCCTAGCCTGTGTTGTGCTTACTTCTTAATCATCGTCATTACACGAGAAGATATTGTGTCACTTCTAAATCAAGAGAGTAGAGTTAATTCTGAAGGGATGCAGCCCCTTCTGGTTTTTCTTCCATGCCTGTTTTAAGACACACACGTGTTGCTTAAGCCAGCCAAAGGAAGCTTAATTAGTGTGATCAGGTGTGTTTCATGAAGGTTGAAGCTACTTGCACCTGCCCTTGGCCCCGCCCCTTTGGTCAAATTAACATCACTAGTAATATGTACCTTTGAATCCCATTTAAAGATTAAAACAAAGAGCATCATTAATTACTCAGCCTCCGGGATAACACTGCCTCTCTCAACACAAAAAGCTAAATGTAGAAGTGTCAACCATTTTTTATTTAGTTTAAAGCAAAATCTTCTGACTGAACCTAAAATTCCTCCCGCCTCCAAACACACATTGACACACCTGCAAGTCCAACTACATCATTGCACACACCTGTCCCCCACAACACTGTGTACTTGACTTGGCTTTGTCACTTCACAAGAGAGCAGCAGACAGCAGTGTGTCTGGAGTCTGTCACTCACCCGGCTGTAAGTGTATCGCTTCATGTGAGACAATGCTGCTGCTGATCCTGTGGTTGCTACAAGCTTCAGCTTTTTTGCTTCTCTCTCTCTCTCTCTCTCTCTCTCCGTTCGTCTCTTCCCTACCTCCAGATATGTCTCATCCTCTCCTAAAGCACCCCATCCAATGATATGCCATTTGGCTCAGCGTGAACACAGAAGACATACAGCAGAGTTCCTACCAGATGACCGAGTTTGCATGTGCACAGTCATTAAACGGAGTTGGATGTGTGTGAGAGAGTGTGTGGTGGATCAGGATTGGTGGTGAGGGAGAGAGCTGTATAAATGCGCTAATGTCTGTGCTGCAGAAGAGCAAAGGATATCTGGGTCCTAAAGCCTGGCATAACTCGAAAATTAGCAAACTGAGTTGTTATTTCATTTATAAACGGAAATGACGAATCTTTAAATAATTCTTCCATTTAAAAATCTTTAGAGCAAATGTTTGCTCAAGGTTTATTTGGTTAATTTTATGGTACGCAGGCTAGAACCTCTAGAATTTCATAAGTCAGATTCTCATATAAACGTGTTTCCCAAATAGTCCCTCTGGACTTCATTACCTGAATCTCTTAGATCTTTTTAACTTCACTTATTGACATGATCACCAACTCATGATGCCTAATCATTTTCAAGTGTCTCTGTGTCTGTTTACAAAAGAAAACTTGATTATAGACGAAAAACAGAAGTACACAATCACTGTGGACCCCATCTTCCTGTGAAGTGTTAGACAATAACAAAAATGGAACAGATGTACACAATCAGTCTTACATATTTGTCCTTTGACAAAAGATATAAGATCATGTAACATAATGCAAAAAAAAAAAAAAATCCGGTGCATATTTTCCATGAAAAAAATTATGATAAATAACCAAATTTGGGGACTTTTAAGTAAGACATAACTGAACACCATCCTTTTATCCATTTCATCCTGTTAGTCATAGCAAATATACCATAAAGGATGTTTTGCAGTCCAAGAAAGTATGGAGGCTACAATTTGGTCAAGACAGAGCAATTAAAATCCTAGTGGCAAGCCTAAAAAAACGACAGCACTGTTTTTGGGTGAGGTACAAAAAGTCATGCATATTTTGTTACAGACTTTATAAATATTCTTAAATCATTCCAGCTTTTGTAAAAAGGTATCAGATGCAAGTGTCTTAAAAATCATTGTTTTACACTTTCTTCTCAAGCAACAGAATATTTAAAGCGCAAATCTATTTTTATCTAGTAGAAACATGTTTTGTATAACAATGACGTCCTCAGTTAATACAGGAGAGTCCAGAGAAAATGCAAAGGGCTTGATCTGATAATGAGCAGCTCACGTCATCATTATCCTTAACATACTGCATGAATCACTGGATTAGCAAGCCAGCAATACACAAACACTCACTTTACCAGCATTTGTCCATGACTGCAGAATCAGATTTTTTTTTTATTAAGGATCCAAACATTATGGAAGGAACTTTCTCTCTGTAACGTTTAAGGGTTGCGCTCATGTAACTTAAACAATGTGAATGCTATACAGCACACTCACTGGATTAACAACTACAACTGCACTGAATCCCAGAGGGCTTAAGTGTCTATTACACACTGTGCATAAAGAGAGTAAATACTGATGTTCCAAACACTCTTTTACTTTTATACAAGTATAAAGAAAAGTATTTACAAATTTAAGTCTGTCTGAGAGAGAGAATTAAACATGTATGAGAAAACAACTTGTTACTAGCGGCATTTGAATCGGAGGGAATAGAAATTTTGAGGAAACAAATGCTGAAAAGGCAAAGAGCAAAAAGCAAAGTTTTGTGATTTAACAATTTTTGGTGAAGCAAACACAGAATCTATCATTCCATCATCACACCTGCATCGTAAACATTACAAACAAACGACACTGATAAAGCCAACACTCGAAACACTCGTTATAAAGATGACCCGAAGATCAAGCAGGAGCTGCTAAGTAACAATATTCAAGCATTTTATTGTCAACCATAAAAGCTTTTTTGAACAAAGAAATATAAATATATATTAGTGCTGTCGATCGATTTAAAAAAAATAACTAAATAATCGCACAATATTTCAAAATTAATCACGATTAATTGCAATGACAGGACTGAACTTTTTTAAATTTATAAATGCAAAATATAAACAATTAATGTAAAAATGAAGACAAAGAGACTATTAAATTCAAAATAGGAATGTTTATTGAATTTTTTGTTTAACTTGTAACACAGGTTTTGTCATAAAAACAACATACCTGTAGTAAACCATGAATATCCTCCACAATAACTTTTTTCTTCTTTTCTTTGGTGGCTGTTAGTTTGTGGTCTCTTTAGACCAGGGGTCGGCAAAAGGTAAATATGTTTTTTGTGTAATATGGTTTATATAGGAGGACAAACATTCTTAACGTTTTCCAATGCTGTAAAGTGTGTAGAATAAATATTTAATTTCAACATTTCTGTCAGCGACGATTTGCGTCATCACCCCCGACACACGCTTCTACCAGCAGGGGGCGGGATGCCAGGTAGGGGGCTGCTGTAAACAAACCAGCGGCTGTGTGGTGGGACATGGATCCCAAAGAGAAAAAGAGAAACATAACTGAGGAGAACTGAGGGTTCAACGGTTCTTGGACCGAATTGTTTGCATTCAGTGCCGATGCGGAAGGATCACCTGAATGTTTGCTCTGTATTGGGAAGTTGTCTAATAACAAGAGTAACATGGAAAGACATTTCCAGGGAAGGCATGCACGTATTTAGTAACAAAGTGGCTGTGATTTTATATACTTCTTTTCAAAAGGCTGCTGTTTTATTTGTATAAATGTATGCTGCGTTTTTTCGCATTGTTTGTTGCTCAGACAAGGGGCACGTTGTGCACGTTCTATTTTGATGTTGTTTTTGGGAATCCTCAAAATAAAAATGACATCAAAAATCTGATTTCTTTATTGCATTTCTCTAATTTCATCAAAGCAATGAAACATAATTCCTTAATATTGTAATCGTACAACAGAGTAGTCACGTGGTGCGTCGTTCTCTACAGGATTCACTGCAGGGAAAATAAACATTTAATCATGAAGGCTCATTATGTATTCGTAGCAAACTTAGTCATTTTTATAGTAGGCTAATATAGATACATAAAGCATGTGTTGCCTTCATTATAAGGCTTATACAAGGTTTTTAATTTTTTTTCAATGGAGCACTTATATCCAATGATTTTGGATCCTCATCTCCTTCCAGTGAAAATTCAGGTCAAATGAAAAGAAATTTGTTGGTAACTAAAACCCTAAATATTTTAACTACATTATCACCTTTGATTGTGGTTCACTCCTAAACAAAATCCATAAGATTCTCATTAGCCTTGAACATTGCCGAGCAACAAATTAATCCACAATCAATCCAATCTGTCTGTTTTTTAAATCTATCTTCAATTATTGATGAATGTATTATTCTGATTATTGTATTAATTTAGCTGCAACAATTATTTTTGTAGTTGCATTCCTTAGAACTTGGGGCCTGAAAAAAAAAGATCTAAAGAAACAGTAAAATAAACAACTGATCATAATTTAAAAATAAGAATAGGCAGACAAAAAGGTAAAAATGTACAGGGGCATAATTAAAGCAGTGAAATATGCTTTTCAATCGTGAGATGAGTCTTAATAATGTATGACACATTATAATGGTATAATAGATCAGACGTACATTAATACGATTGATTTTCTGGCTAAAATAAACTGAATATTTTGTTGTTAATTAATGAGCAAAATGTTGATGGATGCTGAAAGAAGTAATAAACTAGCCATCTGCTTTTAGCTCCCCTCAATGAAATATTGCATTTCTTGATATAACCCAATCCTCACAGAGATGCCAAAGGAAGCTTTGTCGACGAGGAGTAGTCGAGGAGTAAACCGTGTCGGTTTAAAGGAACGCTTAAGGCATCGCTAGTAGCTCCTGTCATCGATCAGCCACCGCCTTTTCACTAACTACAGTCGCCACTCATACAGCCCTCGCTCGGGATGAAAGGCTCACGTAAAGGACGAGCGATGAACAAACCCGTCCCGCATTATAAAACATGCCTTTAAACTTACTGGGGTGTTTCTGGCGCTGGTGTTCCCGTCGCTCGTTGAATCTTTTCTCTCGCACGACGTGGATGTGACAGCGGATGAGGCGACTTCCTGAGGAGCGTGACGTCACCGGACCCGGGAGCGACCCTCTTCTGTGTACACTGAGCGAACGCCACATGGCCTATTATTTTACTGAAATTAGGAATATTCTGTGCGCAATTTTTGTCATTCATTTTATAAGGTGAAACCTTATGTTTCAGAGATAATTGTAGTGTGCATTCAAGTTATAAGATAGGGAATATATCCAGAGACAACTCCACAAGAAGGGTTTGTCAAAATGGTTAACGAGTTCTGTAGCCAAGCTTATTATTTGAAAATTAACTGGAAAGAAAAAGTGTGTCAAGAAAATGTACACACAGCCACAATTTGGTGGAGCTTATAAAGGTGTGAGACAAGAATGTGAGGAGTATTTTGGCAAATCTAATGTTTTACTTAATTCACTTTAAATATTTATTTATTATTAAATATTTCAACATATGACTTGAGAACATTCCTAGCTGGAAGGTTGTTAATAAACTGTACATGCCAGCACTGACTGTGCAAGAAATGTGTCATACGTGGAGTTGATTTGAATTTTGTTGGACATCACACGATGCATTTACCCCATCTCATATTATATAACATTGATAACAAGAGTTTAAATAGCCCACCTTCTTATTACCTGAGCAGAGCAAAATTATTGTTTTGTTGTCTGTTGAAGTGTGTTCTTCATCTCATCTTTTAAAAAAATGATAGTTCTGGATTTACCACCTCTCAAAAGAAAATCACCCAGCTGTTGTGTTTGAGCATTTATATATTAGTTCTAGGCATGGCCTGCAAATGCTGAATTCCTTGAGCCACTCTTGAACCAGAGATTCTTTTCTTCTTTTTTTTAAGAAAAAAAAAACGAATTAAATGTAGCATAGATCAAATTTAACTAAACATGTCAGGTTTGATCAATTAAATACATAAACAAGCAATGTTTCAGATGTCAATTAAAATAAATGAAGTAATTTATTTTACTGAGCTGTGTTAGCAACTGCTCTTCCACAATCAGGCCGTTCAAACACAAGTGAAAGTGAGCAGTTGGTCAGTTATGGAGTGAGCCATACCTGGAATGTGTGTTCTGCATGTAGCCCATCCCAGTGTACACACACACACAGCAGTGAACAAACACACTGTGAGCACTCACCCGGAGCAGTGGGAGCCATGGCTACGGCGCCCGGGGAGCAGTCGGGGAACTGGTGCTTTGCTCGAGGGCTCCACAGCTGTGGTTGTTGAAGATAAAGAGCAAGTGTTTCAACACTCACTCTACATTCTACGGATCGAACCATCAAGCTTCCGAACCAGTCAATCTCCTTATCCACCAGATCACAACTGAGCTGAGCGAGGAGACGATTGAGCCAGTTGCTCAAGTGTACACGCCTTCTGTGTCTTTGATTTCAATATATTTGAAATAAAATTGTAGTATTTTCTGAACATTTTAGGGATTTCATACAATGACATTTCCAAACCCTGACACCGATATTTTCCACATGCTTAGCCTGAAGCAGAAACATGGAGATTAGTAATATTATACAACATGATAACATGAATCATGACTAGCTCTCACTGCATAAATTAGCCAATAAAGTAGGATGAGGTAATGATGAATTAGTGATGAGTTCACATTTGTATCATTCATGCACTCATTAAACCCGTATCCAAGTCATAGAAAAGAATATACAAATTCCTAATTGTAAATTAATACAATGACTCTAAAATATTCATATACAAGTGTAATTAATAATTTAATTATGATAAATTGAAGATTATGTGCCCTAAAATGAAGTTATCAAACTTATCACCCAATAATAATTAATTAATTATCAATAATTATATCACCCCTCTCTTGTAAATCATCAATGGGAAAAAAATGAAATAAAAACAACTTTTTCTAATGTTCATGTTTTCCTATAAATTTAGTGATAGTCCATGTGGATAATTACAATCTTTGATAGAAATAAATACAAAAATCCTTTCACATATTAATTTAATTGAACTAGTCCATAATATTTAATTAAATAAGCATTACAAATGTAAATTAAAGTGAATGCTTACAGTCATTAATCATTCAATAACACGGCAATCACTTCATTTCAATGCTTAGTAATTCAACACACAATTGAAAAAAGTAAAAACTACAACTATGAATCATTGACAGACTTTTGGTCAACATCAACACTGGAGGCTATACTGTATTATTTTCAGCGGGGGCAGAGGCAGTTGAACAGCTTCAGACCGGTTCAAGGTATTAATGTCTTCTTTCCTTTAACCAACCCAACACAAATAATAGAATGTCTAGAAATGACTCTTAGTCATAAACGACCCAGGTAACAGCTTCCTGAAATACAAAAATCATGCTTCTATTGAACAGGTGAGTGTGACAGATCAATCGATGAAAACAAGACCCTTAATCTCAGATTAATTTATCCTATAACTCATGAATTCTCGTCTAATAACATTAATTTCCATTTCTAAACACAATTAAATAATGTATTAAAAACAAACACAAGAAAGAATAGCTTCAAAGCTCCAGCTTTTTTGAATACATGGCAGTGGGGGTTTTCACTAGTGTTCTGTTGAAGAAATTCCATCTTCCCCCGAGAAAACTGCTTCACTGTTTCTGAAGCTACTCAGTTCTATTGTGCCGAAAGAACTTTTGCAATAGCCTAGCAAAGATCATTGAGTTGGATTAGACCAGTTTCATTAAATAAAAAATATTTGAGAAGAATTTAAAAATGATTAGATTAGAGGACTGAGAATTAGAGAAGCAATGAAAAGAGAGAAGTGAAGAGAAATGACCTCCGTTAAACACGTATAAAAAAACTACTTTTAATTGTGATGGTGTTTAACGATAAGATGGTACTCGAAAATTGTGAAGTTGGTCAGCTTGGCAATGAACTCGGGAGCACTAAATTCCCTGACCTTCTGGAAGCCCATGTGCTCATAGAGCTTCTGAGCATCAGTCTGGACCACAGAGGTGTGGAGCAGCACTCCTAGATAGCCCCGTTCACGCGCAAATTCAGTCACTGTCCGGCAAAGAGCTTTAGCGATGCCTTGCCCTCTGTGACTCTTCTTCACAGACATTCGCTTTAGTTCCAGAAAGTTCTTGTCCAGCTCTGAAGGGAAACACCCAACTGTTCCCACAACACGATCCTGGCTCTCAGCTACCCAGAAAGCAGCGTTTGGTGGGTCCATGTAGGTTTGCTGAATGTGGTTGAGGTCTTGGTTAAGAGAAGTCTGGATGTATTTGGTGAACATGTAACTCACACTTTGCCTGCCCGCAGCTAGAAGAAGTGTGACCGCCAGGACCGGCAACAGGATAGACTTTGAGCTGGTTAATAGAGCACAGAACACACATCCCAGAAACATCTGTGCCAGGGGCTGTTTGAGGACATGCATGCAAGAAGGAGGAATGTGCTCGCTCATGCCGATAGTGAAGACCTCCTTTACTTCTTCATGATCTTCTGCTCTGTAAAGACGAATCTGCACCTCAGCCATGACCTTCAAAATAAATTTGACATTAGAAAAATCACAGACTTGGTCATTTTTATAACAAAAATGACCTAAATCTGGAACAAGTAAAATAAATAGCAAATTAATTCATAGAGATTTAACTCCAACGTCTTATGTATGTCAAAACATTATCGTCATCAGTGTAAATCTATCTAAAATGTATTATTGTATCAAAACGCGCCAACACAGCAATAAAGATAAAGAAACTCACAGTAGGTTCTCCGATCTCACTCCAGACACGAGTTTTTCGGGTTTTTGACCTTTAGTCGATGACTGGGAGCAGTCTGTGAAGATATACCCTTATAAGTTCAGTGTTCCTTACGCCTTCGGTGTTTACGGAAGTGTTCCTCGCAGCCTCACAGCGTGAATCCTTCGAAATAGAATCATTACAGTCTCTTAGAAATAAGGCGCATGTGTGGTTTTTCGTAGTAACGCATCCTTATTAAAGAGAAAAATCTAATAAACTCCTCCTATCGAAAGCGTCCAGTCAAGAGTATTTAGGCTCTTCTTCTTGATTGTGTTTGCTGCCGGTTTGAGAGTCACAGCGCTTCCTGCTGGGGTTGACAAGCAATACAGTTTTTCTTGCGGCTAAACAACTCTTCTTCTTCTTGTGAGGTTTTGCAAGCCTACTTTCTGGTGCATTACCGCCACCAACTGTGAAGTAGTTTGAATATATAGAGAATAAGGAAAAAACAACCACTATTTCTTCTCTCACTTTTCTAAATATACGTGACAAAGAATCAATTTCCCTTACTTATGTTTTTATTTTAATAGCTCACTTTATGTACTTTTCTCCCTATAATCTAACTAATTTCATTTCTTATCTTGTATATAGCTTATTTAATCTTTTCTACTCGTTGGAAAGATTTTTCTAATAATCTAAAATCTTCTTAAATTCTATAAATTTTTTTTGTCTTTTTAAGAAAAGCAATTACTGTTTTATATGTTCTTAATTTGGTAATTTCTTAATATTTTTATTAGAGTAAATGATTCTGTTACCATTTTCCTTATCTTTTCCAACATTACAGTTATTTCTTTCTCATGTGTTTTACATCTTGGTATTACATTTTCTATTGTTTCATCCGCTCTACAATTATCACACTTCCATCATGATGATTTCCTATCTTATGTTGATGAAAATTTAGTCTAGGTTGCTTGATTCTTAGTCTAGTAATTATTAATTCTTGTCTCCTATTCTTCCTTTTCAGTCATTTTTGTCAAACACCTTTCTGTATACTATATACCTGTGTTCTTTTCACCCCATTCTTTTTGCCATATTTCTTCTATTTTCTTATTTATTATACTTTTTGTTTCCTCTTTACAGAGCGGAATGTTTGTTGTAACTTTCTCTTTTTAACCGCTCCTTTAGCTGCTGCATCAACCTCCTCATTACCTTCGATCCCGATGTCTGCTGGTATCCATATCAAATCTATTACTATTCCTTCTCTTTAGATTTCTTCAATTGTCTTTACTATTTCATTAACAATATCCTGCGTAGCTAAACAATTCACTATTAGTTCTGCTATTTAATGAAAGGAAAAATATTTATTTTTATGGCATTTAAAAAAATGTCCTTTTATTTCACTTAAGAACACTGGTGCAGGTTCCGAGTGTGTCTGCTCTGATAAGCGCTTTTCAGTTATGCTCATCTTTGCATTTGAGGTAAAATAACTATGAAGCCAATCGATAGTATGTCATAGTAGCATTTTTATTTTATAGACTCAGAGCCTGAATGAAATAACATTAAAGAGAGAAAAAAAAAGATTTCTACGATAATTTACTAGATTATTACTAAATAAAATAGTTTAAAGTAAAATGTAAGGTTTTTGTTACTACTTTCAGAAATAAATACCATTCCTTATATAGATTTATTACTTGTAAAAAGCATTTAAAACTCATTATGGTTTGTAAATGATGAAAGTAAAAAGAATAAATACAAATTATTTCCCTTAAATATTTCCCCTGCAGAGGTTTCTTGACACATTCATGAGGGAGGCTACTGACTTGACAGATGTCCACATGAGATTAAATCACATATTGCTAAAGCAGTTATATCTAAAACATTCCAGGAAAGTTGAGAGAAATGAAAAGCTGTTGTAAGACTAAGAACACGTTTCAGACGTTTGAGAGAATTTCAGTGAGCTTCTCAACAAGCATCTGGGAATGCTAGACTTTCTGTTTCTGGATCAGTAACGATGCATTACATGTTGTGAGTGATGATTTGAGTTCTCAATAACCGAGTACTCCGGTCCTGTCTTTGAATAACACACCTTATTCTTTTATAATCTAAGGGAGCATAAGTGATGGTATTTGGTTCAAATGGCTCTGGGAACTCTCCTGGGCTTTAAAATAGTATTTGAGGATCAAGGCAGTGATTTGGTCATATCCATCTTTTTCAATCTTAGGTGGCTGGCAAAGATAAATCATATTTTTCATCATTTTTAAACAGAAATCCATGTGAATCGTCTTGGCTGGCTTACTGAAGTGCTCTATCTCGTGGAGTCTCCCAGTCCTCCCTTGCTCATCTCCAATTGTCTACTGGTCGACACATGCAAAAGAGACCATACCACCCCCATTCTGCCCATGCATCACTCCACTACTGCCCTTGCATTTAAAACTTGCTGCCTTTTCCCACAATAGGCTTCATTCTTCTCCTCAAAGTACTAAGGTCTAAGAGGACACTCAGCAGAATTTGAGCTATTGCCATTGCTGCAGCAAAAATGTGAAACAACCTACCATTACATATAAGACTGATCCCCACACTTTTGTCCTGAAATACAAAATTATTCAAATGTTCAACATTGATTTTATGAAATACACATGTAGAAATAAGCTTTCCTGAAGCTGAATTAGATGCTGATATATATTACTTCTTCACAGTGACTGAACTGTTAGTGATTAGTACATGGTTTATTAGCACAATTTTATTCAACATTGATTAGTTATCATATTCCTTAGTTGTTAACAAATGCAACTACACTGTTGATAAACAAATTCTTTATAGGTCTACTCTCATGTTTAAGAAGTGAAAGGGTTCGTTCTCACACCGATAAGTAGAAAAGTGCCGGAGAGAGCTGATATTGCAGTCGCGGGAGAGGCAGGAAATGCAGAAATTCAGAAATCTGATTTTTGGCAAACATCTGCTTTCACCAACCAATCAGATCTAGTGACGCGTTGTTCGGATGGAAGTCTTTGCAAAAAACAAACAACTCACAGTCCAAGGGTTTTCTGACTAAGCCCTTTTAAAACACAAGACTCACACGGATCTTGCTCAGAGGAGTAAGAGAAGAGGTTGGAGAATCTGGTGAGTTTCAAGTTTCCACTCACATGGAAATTGTAAAGGGACTTCATTAGCTTTAGACGCTACACTAGCATTATACTGTTGTGGGGCTGCTTTATATTTGTAGTTGAAGTGTGCTGAAAGAAGCTACTTATTTGAAGGAGAAAAAGAATTGAGACTGAAGCCCCTCCTCTATGTACCCTCCTGTTCGGATGTGTTCGGACTTTTGAGAGTTAATGACATTTGGAGATTTTGTTGTCATCCAAGCATGAAATTATTTTGGTGTGAATTCAATATTCCCTTGCTAAGTGATGGACATCAACAAGTAACTGATCCCAAACTACAAAACCTTTAAAAGAGCACAACAATATGTGAAATTATACTTATAATGTAACAGTCTTAAGCTTCAGAACAGACAAAGACTTTAATCCATAATCTAGATTTATCTTCACTGGGTCCAGTGGAGGCCTTTTACCAAACAAATTCCTCCACACACAACAACCATTGTTCTCAGCAAACAGACCCTACCAGTGAGAGTAGAGCCTTCAATTATCTTTAAACATTAGTACAAGAATCTTATCTTCAGGGACCCACCAATTGTGTGATATGTTTTTAACAGTATACAGCGCAGTGAAATCAAACTGAAAACCAGCAGCATTTGAAGATCTTTTGCAGACAGTTATTCTTTGTTCTCCATAGCTAGCCCAGATTGATATCTCCAGAAAATAAAGTAATGAGGAGGATTACAGTAAATCCGGTGAGCAGTCCAGCATTTTGGATCAGGAAGAAGACAGTTTTGTCCTTTGAGCCCTTGGTGTGGGTTGCCATAATGCTGTTCATCTCAGGGAACTGAAAAAAAAAAGACAATATTTTTTCAGGCCTCACGTTACAGTGGGGGCCCTTGACCACCAACAAAAAAATTTGATAGCAAAGCTACAGTACAAAAGAAAATGTTTTAGAACCATCCTTTATGGTTTGTGAAGGTTCGGCACAAACAACTTGTGGAAACTTTGGATTCCATGTGAGAAGCATGTCTCACCATATCTGCCAGGGAGATGTAGAGGAACATCCCACCAGCAATGGCAAAGATTACATTTGGAGCGAAACTTCTGCCAAGCAGAATTCCCAAAGCCAGCCCGAGATAACAGCACATTGCTGACAGCATGTTGAAACACACCGCCTGACCGACACTCATCCCAGAATTCAACAGAATCACAAAATCACCTACAGAGACAACGAGTGAAAGAGTACTCTCTTCTGGGGATCAGATGGAAGCTTTCTAAAGGAGTCTTACCCAGCTCATGAGGGAACTCTTCACAGAAGATGGCGATGGAGGTGCTGAAGCCAGTGAGGAGGGAGAGTGTGAAGGACGCACCAATGGCTAGACCGTCTATGAAGTTATGAACAGCATCACTAACGGTGATCATCCAGGCCACAGTCTTTATATTAGCCATCTGAGGTCCCTTCAGCCAACAACATGCCACCAACATGCACACACTCTGTTCACATAAACAGGGTAGGGATAGTAACTCTACAATGCTTTACATTGTGGGTGCTAAATTGTGTTAGATTGTATCTTTGTACTGTAAGATTTCTGTTTTTTATGTTCTTGTGACCCAAGGGGTCTCTTGAACCTTGAGACAAGATGTATCCACACATGATGCATTATACATAGATTGCAGGACAAGCAAGTAGGTGAAATCACATTTAATGTTGGATGGGGAGAGAGTGCAGGAGTGTCTTAAAAACTGTGTGGAGAGTCGATGGAGAAGATTGAGGAGCCGATGTGTTGACAGTGCTTGGGTTGATGAACGGAACTGTGAAAATTCAGTTGCGGAGTTAAAAAAAACATTTTAAGAGGTGGTGAACTGTTTTTTTTTACTTTACTTCTTTACTTGTCAGGCTCTCTGTCTCGTCTGCTTGTTAAGCTTGTTTCCCTCCTTCCCTGTGCCACCTGTCCACAGTTCTGGTTATTCCATTCATCAGCCTCAGTTGCATCTCGCTGCGCTAATCTCTCTGCTACTTAAGTCCTCATGTTTTGTCTCGTCTTTGTAAGCTATTGTTTGGCCACAGCATATCGCAGATGCACTACTCTAGCTTTTCCTCTTGTTGTGGAATGCTTCTTGGGTTCGTCTCTGCCCTCACCTGAAGTACAGAGGATCTGCTCGGACCCTCTCTGACTACCTACATCCTTAGAAGTATCAAGGAGGACCAGCAACCCTTCATTTGCATGTAGTGCTCCTTAGCCAAGCCTGAGTTATATGCTATTGAACTGTGACCTGTTCCACCTTTTCTGTTGAACAGTTGATTTGTTTTGCCCTAACAAGCTATTAAAGACTCTTGGTTCTGATTGCCTCGCATCTGGGTCCTTCCTTCCTACCCACTTTGTCTAAAGCTTATATTTGCGGCCACTCATTAGAGCCGAGGTGAGCTTCTGGAATCGCCGAATCGTGTCGGATTCCGCTTCTTCCTCTTGAAAGACCCACGATGGTTGATGGTTTGATGGACGGAGTTTAGCAGAAGTCCACTACGTCACAGTGTCTATCCGGCTTCGAGTATCTGGTAACCATCAAGAAACTATTTCTTTTTGTGTTGGATTGCTCTGTACACTCTGTAATACTGGGGCACCCTTGGCTCGTTAAACATAATCCTCACCTATATTGGGCTAGAGGGGGAATAAAGTCATAGAGTTTTTCCTGTCAGTTCATGTCTCATGTCCGCTTCCCCTTCTCTGACTTCTGTTTCTGCATTACAGGACAAGCATGTTGATCTCGTGGGCGTTCCCGCTGATTATCACGATTTGAGAGTGGTCTTTAGCAAGTCACGCGCTACTTCTCTTCCTCCTCACCGGCTTTATGATTGCACCACTGACTTGTTACCGGGGGCAATTCCTCCCCGGATTTGTCTTTATGCTCTCTCGCTTCCCGAAAGGGAGGCATTTGAGTGTTATCTAACTGAGTCGCTCTGCGCTGGCACCATCATTCCGTCCACATCGCCAGAAAAAGGATGGTTCGTTGCGCCCTTGCGTTGACTACCGGAGACTGAATGAAGTCATTGTCAAGAATAGATACCCTCTTCCCCTAATGTCGACAGAGTTTGATCTTCTGCAGGGAACTTCTATATTTACTAAGCTAGAGCTTATCACCTAGTACGGATTAAGCAGGGTAATGAGTTGAAGACTGCCTTTAACACGCCTCTCGATCATTTTGAAACCCCTTTGGGTTGACCAATGCCCCTGCGGTGTTTCAAGCGATCATAAATGACGTTATCAGGGACATGATTAACATTTTTGCCTTTGTTTACTTAGACGACATCCAAATTTTTTCTCCCAACCTGGAGACGCACGTGTTACAAGTATGTCAGGTGCTTCAGAGACTGCTTGAGAACACGCTCTTTGTGAAGGCAGAGAAATGCACATTTCACCTGCGTTCGGTCTTTTTTTTAGGTTACATTGTCTCTGAGACTGCTGTCAGCATGGACCCCGCTAAGGTCCAAGGGGTAATGGTTTGGCCGGAGCCCGAGACTAATTTTAGAAATTGATCTAATTTTTACAGGTGATTTATTCGCAACGTTTACAGCCGAATTTTATTCGCATCATGCATAAAGTGGACGCAAGCATGACACTCTTCCTGTAGTGAAGCTGTAGCCATACTCACCCCCTAGGCAACCAGACTTACTCACGACCTTACGGTTGTGGCTGGGGGACATAAGTCTTCCTTTTCTATTCGGGGAACAGGGGTTACGAAAGTAACCATTACGTTTCCCATCAGTCGGTCACTATGGCTTATGTCGGTGACAACTATAGGAAAATTTATTATAGGAAAATAGGAACAACACTTCCTGGGTGCTGGCAAAAGGTACTCTGTTTGCAGAGATCTGCAAGGCTGCAGGTTGGTCGACACCCAACATCTTCGCCAGGTAGTATAACTTACTGGGTTGCGTTATTCTTAGTGATGCATGCTCTATTTTTGCCCCTGGAGATACCTCCAGCTTCTCTCGGCTCCTCTCGCTCCAACAGGCGTAGTAGAGTAAGCGGAGAATTCCTACGTTCGTGTCCATGTGTGTGCCCTTTATGAGGGACTACTGGCTAAAGCTTTTGTGAACCTGTGCACGGGAGGGCTGAGCAGTTCCCTGAAAGGACAACACTCAAACTATTGCTGTAGCTATTTCCATCTATGCTATCTTCCCTCTAAAAAGACCTTTCCCCAGTGGTTCAAGGCACATTTTCCATAGGTCCCTCATTGAAACCATACGTGTATTAAACTGCCGTAAGTTTTAAGTCTAGCTTTCGAGGTGGTGAGTATGGCCTCCGTGCTGCTCCCTTCAGCTCTGGAAGTGATGTTCCCTCCTCTGGGATGAATCGTTATGAGATTTCCTTTTTGCCTATGAAAAATTAAGTCCATACCTAAAGCCAGTGTGGAGGAAGGCCCGCTCAGTGCTGGACTACTGATGTGCTCGGCTTGCCTGGACATCGGCCCATGTGGAAGGACCTAGGTTGTGGCGCTTTGCAGGGTGTCCCATAGTCATCACCGACATAAGTCAGAGTGACCGTCTGACAGGGAACGTAATGGTTACTTTCGTAACCCCCTTTCCCCGAATAAGGAATGGAGACTTATGTCCCCCAGCCACAACCTTAAGGTCGTGAGTAAGTCTGGTTGACTAGGGTGTGAGTACGGCTCCGTCTTCACAACAGCAGGAGTGTCACGCTCGCATCCGCTTTTGTGCGTGGCAACATGATCACGTGACAATCAGCCTGCTTGTTGATTGGCATTTTGAAAAGAGTGTGGAGAGAGTAGAGTGCTCCTAGTGGAGCTTCCCATAGTCATCACCGGCATAAGTCTCTATTCCCTATTTGGTATTCAGGGAACCGGGGTTACGAAGGTAACCATTACGTTTTGCTGACCATGTATAGTGAAAACAAACATGTTAACCTATAAACAAACACATTTTTGCTATTGCTTAAAGACTGTCAAAAGACTTATCTTAGGTTAAAGATTATCCTTAGGATGCATTGGTTTTGATGATCATCAATTGAGTCACCATTGCATAGTTTTTTTATTAATTCATTTTCTTTCACTGATAATTAAATAATATATTTTTAGCATCTTTTTGCATGGTGCAGAAACACTCCAATGGGGATAAGCTGCAACTAAAACTGGAGAAGCCTGTAGTGGTTCTTTTATTGTTCAGTGTTCTTACCTGTTCTACGCCAGCCCTCTTGCTTGCATTGTTGAGCTTTTCATTAAAAGAGTTCATTGGATGATTGCTGTTGTTTGCAACAATATCATTGCTGATGTTGCTTATGATGATATCATTGCTGATGGTGTTAAAGGTGACGTCACCTGGTGGCAGTGGAGGTAAATGGCCATGACTGAGCAGCTATGGAGATATACTCATTAGAAACCAGGTAATTTTTCAGTAAACAGTACTGAAACATGTCTCAGATCTCACCTCTGTGTCTGCTTTCAGAACAATCTTTAAAACTTGTTCGATCAAGAACAAAATGTAAAAGCCACCAAAAATTCCAACCACATTCGGCACGTAGTTATTATTCTGGGGGTCTAAATCAAGAGCCTGTTCATTTGGGGAAGAGAATAGATTCAGGATAAATGCAAAAAGATGTCTAAATTGGCCCTGTCCCCTGCTTATTTTAAAGTCAAACATCATAAAACAAACCTCATCACAGGAATTAGGAGCCCTTGTGGCATGTTTTAGCCAGATTGGTATGCATACTTGAGCTGGATTGTAACTAAAATGTGCAACAGATTATGCATGTTTCAGCTTTTATAATCTATTCTTAACTTACCTCTGGAATGAGTTGCAGCACAGCGTTTGAAAACAGTGTCCCAATGGCTAGTCCAATGAAGTAAGTCAAGACTTGAGGAAAGTATGTCTTTTTAGTAAAAGGTACCAGAAACAAACCCAGCAAAGCAGCCAGGTTTATCACAGTCACAGCCAGAAACCCATAACCCCAAACTAGAGGAAAGAGAAAACAGAGTTGATGACACACTCTCAAACATGGTAGCTAATATTTATTAGGTATACACTGTTAGGTCCAATTTATGTTAAAGTTCCAAACTGTAAATGTAGTGCTGTCATTTCATTTCTGTGATTAACGAAAAAGTATTGTTTGCTCTTGCTGTAGGATGTTAAGGCCAGCTTATGTTAAGGCTTGCTTATAGTCTGGGCCCAGCTGGACCCTATGAATTTGGTTGGGTTATGTATTGAATATTCTTGCGAGGAATGAATCAAAATAAAGAATGAGCTGTTCTAATACTGTGTGCTGAAGTTCAAGGACAATTCTCACAGAATATCTATCAATCTGTTTTTATTCTGAATCTACTTTTCTCAGTTTAACGCAGTTATTTAGAAAAATCGTGCAAAAGAAGTACCTTAAAATAAAATATTTTTTTTTTGTTTTATGTGCTTTCTATCTTAGTCTACTTCTCAAGCATAAAGTATTAAGCCACAATGGTTGCTATGGAGTCTTTCTAAATGAATCCCTTCCTCGTCCATGTTAGGAAACAGCATTCTGTAGATCAGTAGTTTCTACATTATCTACAGCTCTAAAGAGTCACATAAATGAATTCAATTAAAATTGTTATTCAAGATTACTTGGATTATTGTGTAAAAGCATTTATGTTAAAAGTGTTACATAGGTAAAATATATATAGAAAGAGTCAATACAATTTACTGGAAGATTCCAAGTAAATAGAAGAACGTGGAGGCTGAAGCTGTGTTGAAGTTTAAAGAGAAAACAGATAAACAGTAAACTTAATAAACAATCCAACCAGCAATAACACAAAGGGGTAATCCAAAATGCAAAAACTAGAGAGGCATGCAAAAAGGTCATACACGTGGTAATCCAAACAAGTCAACAAGGACCGCTCGGTAAGGCAGCAGAACGGCAATATTTCACAAAGTCTGTTTGGCCCTGTTGTTTCTTTTTTATTTCTTATTTATTTATTTGTGTTGTTAAATTAAAAGTCTGATTGTAGAACCAAGACTGCTAAAGCTCAACAGTCCAATTCCTTTTACTCTGGCCCTGAGCCACATTAACATCTTGTATTAGTACTCACAGGCACAACAGTCTGTGGAATTCTGCAAAAATCTGAGGCTGCAGATTCTGCTTAGTCACCCCCCCCCCCCCCCCCCACACACACACACACAGACAGAGAATGACTTTTCGTTTTCTGAAAGGGTTTTCACTCTTTTCACCCTTGTGATCAGGGACAGAGGAAGACTCATTAAGGCTTGAGGAGTTGTGAGGGCAGGCAGGAATCAGGACTTGGTTTAGCAGAACTGGACACATCCTCTCCAGATCCTCCAGGTTGACCGCAGAAGCATTGTCAAGGCCAAATGTACTCAATAGATCTGGCAATGACCAACACTGCAGAGTAACAGAAAAACGAGATGGAGACAGACTTTTTAAAACACTGAAAATTCTTAAACACAGCGCTTCAATCAAATTGAGAATTTTATACTCCCAGTGGAAAAGTTGAAGCCCTGCACACACACCCATAGGTGCTTGACTATATCAAATCCAGCGTCAAGGCATAAAGACTGTTGAAGTCCAATTTAGAATTGTGAAATTATGCTTTTGTGCAACAAATCCAGTCATGAAATTTACTCTCTTCTAAATATTCCACAGTCAACTGTCAGCTTTATTATAAGAGAATGGAAGAATTTGTAAGCGAGAAAGAGATAAAGTGGTATGCCATGTACACCAATAAACCAGGGTCAATAGATGCTGAGGGACAAAGTGCGTAGAAGGTCACAACAGACCTCCAAACTTCATGTAGCTTTCAGATTAGTTGAAGAACAGTGCGCCGAGAGATTTATTGAATGGCTTTCCATAGCTGAGCAGCAGCATCCTAAAAGTACATAAGCAAGTGCAATGCAAAGTGTCAGGCGCAATGATGTAAAGCTTAGTGCAACTCTAGAGAAATGAAAACGTGCTCTCCAGTGACGTATCTCCATCTGGCAATCTGATAGACGAGTCTAGGTTTGGTGGTTGCCAGGAGTATGGTACTTGTCTCTCTGCATTATGGCATCTAAAGTTTGTTTGAGGGTGTAAGAATCCGTTCTCATCCTCCGCGCCACCAGGTTCTGCCTTGCACTGCCTTTCCCAGACTAGTGGTGGTGCCCTTACCCACAGTGTCGCTCCGAGCACAGACAATCGGCCTCATTGCCACACCTGTGTTTTTTTTCCTATAAATAGTCTTTGCTTTCAATGCTTTGTGTTCAGTCCTGAACTTTCCCGCTGTGTCGCTCTTCCAGCATGTGGACAGGTGCGAACACAAGCCTAATCAAAAATATTTGGAGGTTTGGTTTAGAACCCTCTTGTCCGATTTATTTTGTGCAAAAGTCTTTTTGTACTTTTCTTTTTGTTCCTCAAGTTCTAAGAGCCTCAACATCTTTTGTGTCCTTAACTTTTTTATTAAAAGTAACGATTTTTCTGTTTTAAACTGTGGACTCCTCGTTGTTTTCCTCCTCTATATTTGGGTTTACTGAAGCAAGGGAGCTCATTCTATAACACCGGTACAGAGCTACACATTCGATTCAAGCTCATGCTGGATCATTACAGAGGGAGATTTCGATGTGAGGTTGCTTTTCAGGAGCTGTGTTAGGCTCCTAAGGTCCAGAGAAAGAAACTCTAAATACTTATGCCTATAAAGATAAAAAAAATATTTGGAGCTAAACCCATACTCTTCCAACATTACTGAGTTGAGCACCATACAGATATAAATGACCCAAAAGAACACTTGTGGGATAAATGAGTAGGACTTCTCGTCCAACATCAGTGTGTGACCTCACAAATGTGCTTCTGGAACAATAGTCAAAATTTCCCCTTAACAAACTCATAAACATTGTGGACGGCCAGAAGAGTTGGAGCTGTTCTAGCTAGAAAGGGTGAATGTCAAACTGAGTTGGAATGTGATGTCACTTAAGTTCATATGCATCAAGGTACAATGTACAGCACATGTAAGGTGCAATTGTACATTTGGCAACTTGAGTTCAAACTCCTCTTTATATCCCAAACAAGTCATCCATATGATGAATAATCTTAAATAAGTAACATATACCGTAACATATAAAATTATAACAATATGCTGAAAGGATTATTTACTGAAGTATGGAGCTGCCACCCAGCTAGATAAAAATTTCATCACTTTTAATTATAATGTTACTTTATTATAGCTATAATTGGGAAAATAATTATGTTTTAACTGAAAACATTTAGGTTTTTATGTGATGATGTTTGTTATAACGTGAATGATTTGCATTATAACGTGAAATGGAAATTAAACGTTTCATGTAAAAGTACACCATAAATTTCTCATATTAGCATAAAACCTTCACGAAAAACTTGATTATTATGACATAAATAAATCAATACATAAACATTAAAACCTAAAATGCCTTATTTATTCATTCAACTATTACCTGTAATAAATAAATAAAAACAGTGTAATCCGATATTCCTTCTTAGTCAGGACCCTTACATTACGGTCAAGGTGTCATTTGATGATGGTAATTATTTTATTTACGTTTTTCTTAAATAATAATTGAAAATACACAGTAGTGTTTCAAAATGCTTGCTTTAGAAGAAAATAAAAATCAGATCAAGGTTTTTGCATCTGTTTGCAGATACTTAAACAGCAGTCTAATATCTATTCAAAACTATCCATGAAACATTTTTAAATGAGGCGTTAAGATGCTAATTAGCAAACCAAAAACAAGATTATTTCAGCTGAAATTGAAAGAAAGATGAAAGCTGCTAAACAAAGATGTTTCAATAAAAAAACAAACATTTGAATCTGTAATTGAATAGAACAATAAACAAAAGAGATAGTGAGTTTAGTTAGGTTACCTTGTTGTTTACCTGAGCACCTCTCAGCAGGTGTCCATGGCCCCCCAGAGACCCCCCCAGGTGACTGCTCAGGAAGTGCACAAAATTCTCCAGGTTTCCCACGGAAAGAGCGTTTTCCTCACCATAGAAGAACAAAATATTCTGCATAAAACTTTCCTCCATATTTTCACTCACGAGAAAGAATTCAAATGGACGTAAAGAATTCAAAGCAGACGAAAGTTAAAATTGTTAAGAAAGAACCTGCACTCATTCACATTCAAGCTGCAGAGAGAATGCAATGGAACAAGGAAAAAGAAATCCAGTTCTTTTTTTTGTCCACAGATCATGTGTTGTCTTCTGGGTGTGGGAGGAACGATTACTTTTCATCTGCAATAGCTGTGTGCAATCCGTAAAAGATGAGCGTGTACACCTCTGATGCGCACTCCTCATTCCTGAAGTGAGCGAACACAGAGAGCGCGCATACGAACAATGTTGCTGTACCAGCCTGCTTTCAACCTCCATCAAACCCCAGTCAATGAGGCCTTTGTGTTCACTTTTACTCAGCTGCCATGAGAACGTGTACAAGGAATTCACAGACTCTGAGAAGACAGGAGTAACATTTTTGCTCGTTACTACAAGTAAACTATTTTGATCTACAATTCAGAGCATGACATTGAGGTTTTAAAATTAGAACACACATAGATATATAGATGTATTAAAATGTCATCAGAAATATGTAGACATAATTACAGTATTTTAGATTATGGTAGATTGTGTGTATTTACAAGTGAAACCTTGGAAAGATGACTTGTATTTATGAGTGACACTTCACATCGGACTGATTTTTAAACAAAAGCCAGTTAAATACAGTTTAAGCGTATCATTAGCAGAGTATTTTTAAGCGCTGCAATTCTAAAATAGTCTGAGTGTCAGGTAGTATGGTGGTTATATAACACATATGCACAGCAGCCAGGGATCCAAGAAAATTACTTTATTAGCAAAACTCAAAATAAACACCACAGAAATGACCAAAGAGTGGCAAAACCTACATAACTAAACTTTCTAAATACAGAACAAAAACCCATGAGAGGGAAAGGTTTGAAAACAGGAGACTCAAACAACAAACACTAAACTACAGACCACAGAATTCCATCATAAAACGTACATGGCACAGAGGGTGATGTTGACTAATGTAACAACAAAAAACTAAAGCAAAACAAGCCATTATAAAGGGAGCCTGAGCAGGAGCTGCGGCAGACTTAACTTAATAAGGTTATTTTCGTAACCTGGTTTCTCATCAGTTGGTCACTACGACGTATATCGGCACGACTATGAGAAACTTTGCTAAGGGTGGGAACTCTCTCCACACTCTCCAAAACGGTAATCACTGGCCGCGCTGATGGTCACGTGATCACATCATCACTGACAAAAGCTGATGCAAGCATGATACTCTTCCTGCAACATGTTTGGAACACGCTTCAGACATTCAACCGGCAAAACAGGTAGATGGAAGGCAGTGAAAGATAATAAATCTGGGGCGCGTAGCGGCTCTGGCATTCTGGAAGCAGCCTAAGAACCACGCTGGTTGCCGTAGACTCACCAGATCTTTTATAATACACACAAGGAATAATCCAAAATTTGTTTGTGGTTATCTCTCACTTGAGTAGTTTGTTCTTCTAAAACAAACTCATCTGCATCGACTGCATCCAGATATGTGGGGTAGCTCTCTCTTATAGGGTCAATGTCGTGTGACACAAACTAATATGAAATATAACACTTTCCTTTAATATTCCCACTGTCATCTCCATCTCCACCATCTTCATATACTTTTGTTATATGAAGATTCTCAAAAAATGTAGACGTCATGTACAGTCTCTGGCCATTTTGCCTTAACATTTTTGTTGAGCTTGCTTGCATCACCTGAGGGCAGTACGCAGGACACTGTATGAACTTGTGTAGGACCTGCCTTGTAGGAAACAAACCGTAGAATAACAAACCGTGTCTGTTTTAACCGTCACAGTTTGTTGCAATTGGAATGTGGACTTTAAAAACATGGGTACCTCTAACACTAATGTTTAAATACATTAAAAATTTACTTAAATGAACTTTTTTTATAAACTAAAAGGATCACTCTGGATCACTCTTGATATTTTCCCCTTTTTGTGCTCCGCATCGTTTTGTTTGATCCTTGCCTGACACCCTCAGTTTCCATTAGTGATGGGAAGTTCGGATCATTTCACCGACTCGGATCTCTGAGTCCCGTTCAGCAAAATGAACGAATCTTTTTTCGAGTCATTTCGTTCATTTCATTCATTTAAGTAAAATACCAATAAAATGTTGTGTGTTTCTTCCCTAACACATTTAGTATATACACAAACCCGAATCACACTGCAAATAAGACAAAACTAAAATGCTAGAAGACAAAAAACATATTTTAATAAGCCTACCTGGGTCTTTTAGTCGGATTCAGCTCAGCTCTGATCTGTCTTCAGGTTAAGTCTCGTTCGTTCCTCACGTTTCTTCTCTCTGATGGTAACGAGTTCAGTCCGGCCCCGGGGACTTCTGTCACGTGACGCTCTCTAATATTTACCAACACAATATGAGCCGGAAACCTACAAGATTCTTTCTTTCCCCACACAAGGCTTTCTATGTTGATTAATTTGAGTTCTCTTTTAAATATTTTTATGTTAATCAATTATATTTAATTTCCATTGACCAATTTGCCTAACAAAAATGTACAACAAATAAACGTACATTCGTTTTTAAAAAACAGAGTAAAATAGAAGTAAATTAATGAAAACAAAGACTAAAATAGTCAGTAAAACTTCAAGATTTGGGATCCTACCACAACATTGATTCAAAACTTCATCATTGAAAAAACACCATTGAAAAAACCTCATCAATTAAATTGATGACAATTGACGGACAAATTGGGTTGTTGGCGTAAGGTGATAATATGGACCAAGATGCGTGTTGATTTCCTGATGTTTAGTCTTCTTTGGGATCAACAACACAATTTTTAAATCAGAAGTTCGTTTTAACTCGGAATATTAAACTGGAAACAGAGATACCTTGCGTATAAATTTATTTCCATGAGAGAAAGCAGCTAAAATATAAAAAAATGTAACCAAGAGATAACTCTGATGTAACTAAGTAAATGTGCAGATATTTCACAAAATATTTACTTGAGTAAAAGTAAAAGTGCACATTTTTAAAAGTACTCAAAAAGTGCTAGTTACCATAAAAAATGTACTCAAGTAAAATGTAACTTGGTAAATGTAACTAGTTACTACCCACCTCTGTAAATTAACATAATGTGTGACTTCCAGTCATTAAAGTCCAGGGGCCACGGCAACAGAGGGTGTGGTATTACACTCAAACTTAATAAATATCCCTGATTCTGAAGTGTGTACTTATTAAATGTCACAGTGACAATATTGAGCATACAATTTAGAACATATAATACATATAAAATAAGTAAAAAATATTTTTATATAATAAGTACACTTTAAAATATACTTGATGTGAAATATATGTTAACTTTCTAGTGTAATACTTCCAAATGATTTACTTGAGTAATAGTAAAAAAGTAACGAATGAAAAATTTACTCAATAAGTTAATTATTTGTTACTTCTGATCTGAATGATACAAAGTAAAATATGCTGAAACTACTAGAAGAACATACTAGAAGAACATCTAGTTCCCTTCTCAAAGTAACCTCATCCTGCTTTTGTGAAATACAGGTTTAAGTAAAGATTTCACAGTCCGTTTATGGGGACATACACATCACATAGCCTGACAAACAAACAAAAAAGAAGTTTTCTTATAATTAACTCTGGGGTCATTGGGGTGGGAAAAGCATTGACAGTTTAACTTTAAATATCATGGTCAAATTGCTCGTAGTAACCATAGTGACTTAAACACTTAAATAATGAAATATTGACACTTGTTTACTGCTATGTGTTATGTTTTAAGTTGGAGCTGGAGTTTATAGACACCTTGATCTTCGTTACTTTTGTTGCACAAAGACTGCGTTGCATCATGAAGCTGATTTTCTGAGCATTTTGTGAGAATAAATAAACTTTGAGCGTGTGCACAGGGATGGCCTTCCATAGTTGATATGAGTAGCTGACAGAATCTCTTGCTTCAGTCTCTTTCTATTATATTGGAAGAAATATAGCTAAGATGTAATTAAAATCTAACTAATATATAACTGAGATGTAACTAAGTAAAAGTACAGAAATTTCATAAACAATGTATTTGAGTAAAAGTATGCATTTTTCAAAGTACTAGTTACCGTAAAAATGTACGCAAGTAAATGTAATTAGGTTACTACCCACCTCTGGGAGTGGCCCATCTCTAGTATTCTTTTGGGAGTAGTGACTCTCATTGCTACGACTGCAGCCTCAGTTGCATGTTAGTGAACCTCCCTTAAAACTTTATCTTGATCCCCCCCCCCCCCCCCCCCCCCCCCCCCCCCGATAATCCTCTAAGAACACAAACTCTCGGATATCATCACCTGTGTATCACGATATGAAGGCTTGATATATTTCTCTCTGTCAAATTAATCTATGAATTGTTTTTCTCTTTCCAAAATGAGTGACAAATAAATTAAATTTCTTTCATAGTATTCTATTTTTTTTAGATGCACCGATTATCTCTTAAAGTTAATGAATTCTTGGACACATTCTTTAGCAATTTCTGGTGAATAGAAATCACTTATTTGATTTATTCCTCATCTAAAAAACATACTTTAAAGCCGTGGGTGGAATTGTAATGCTGGGTCAGAGGTTTTCAGGCTGGACAGATCACTGATTTAGACTTTGTGTTTAAGCAGTCAGTTATATCTTAAGTCATGCATGTTACGGGCAAGTTTCTAAAAAAACAGATTCCACCTTTTGTTGTTTTACACTTGACTTAAAATCTAACTCAAAAATCTAAATCTCTAAAACTGGAGGTTCAGCACTTTTTGTGTGATGAATTATGTGAATTATATGAATTCATGTTATTCAGTTATTCTGAAAATCTGTAAATTAAAAGTATTTTATTGTCAGGGTTGTGTTTGGGTTTTCCCCTTTTTCTAATTATCCCGGTTGAGTTGAATTAAGTCACCTGTGTCTGTTTTCGTTTAGGTTAATTGTCTCCCTTTATAAGATTCCTTCTTCTTTTGTTCAGTGTTGCTGCATTGATGATTGTCACACCTTTCTTGCTGTTTAATGTATTTAGTTCTGTTGTAGTCTTGTATCTTCTGCTTATCTGTTTACTTTAGTTATTGGAGGTTTTCCCCCTCGTGGACTATTTTAGGATGTTATTTTCTGTTTAATAATAAAGAGACTGACCGAACCTCTGGCTGTCGTGCATTTGGGTTCTGCTACTTCTGCTACCTTTTACTTCTGGTACTTTTACCACAGTGGTACTTAAGTATGCAATATTTTTATACTCTTTCCAAATCTGAATCTAAGCAATACATGATGTTAATTTATTCTTTAAAGCGACAATTATTTAAAATAGCTATTTGTAGAAATGTAGAAGAGTTTAAACATGCTTTATTTTTGTTATGCTAATGGGAATGACAAGGAAAATAGACTTTTGTATCCATTAAATGTATATAATATGGCCATCATCCATAGTTTTCTGGCAAATTTAAAAGAGGCTCAGAGTGGGTGCAGGTATTAATCGAAATTGCGTCCACAGAGGAGGGACATTGCCATAGCGAAGATGTCTGATTGGTTGAAGGGTTTGAATATATCTTAAGCAAACAAGAGCCAGTCGTGAAAACATGTTTTTTTAAATACTGGAGTGAATGAGAACCTGCTCACTTCTGGAGTCAGTCTGAAGGAGCTGAAAGAGGAAGTGCAGTTCAGTCACTTCCTGTTACGCATCAAGAGAGAAAGCAGGAGATTGCTACAAGGCAAGGCAAGGCAAGGCAAGGCAAAATTATTTGTATAGCACATTTCGTACACAGGGTAATTCAAAGTGCTTTACATTGGAAATAAAGAGTAAAAAGAAAGTACATTTATTTAAATCAAGCATAAAAAAGTAATATAAAATCAAACTGATTAAAAACACTGAAATTTAAAACATCGATTAAAACAAAGATTAAGATTTGAAGTGCAGAGGTAAAATAGTTGTTGAATAGTTGCACAGTCGACAAAAGCGCAACTAAACAGGAGAGTCTTTAGCCTGGATTTAAACATGACTAAAGTGTTGGCACCCTTGATCTCCTCTGGAAGTTGGTTCATCTGTGGGCCGCATGGTAACAAAAGGAGGATTTTTTTTTACATACATATTGTACATGCTTAGCACTGCTTGTTTTAACCAGTAATGATCCATATTTCAATATTAAACAATGAAAGTCGTGCTACCCTTCAGACATTTATTACAAAATTTTCAAGGTCATCTTTATTAGGCTCAAAACTCATTTTATTTAGAGGTTTCTGAAGTCTGACCTTTACTTTTCACATAGAAAAGTGAGTGAGTGAGTGAGACCCTGTCCTACTCTTACCTTAGTTGTTCATTTTTAAATAAAGATGTACATGTGGTTGCCATGGAAGCATTTTCAGAAAAAGAAGCTGCTCACTCTAACAGGAAATTGGCCTTTTGGTCAATGATAAATCATTCGATGACACCCTGGAAGACAATGTATCTGTATTCTATCCACAGATGAGGAATAATTAGCCAGAGCTGATTAAGAGAAGATAAACAGCACAAACTTATGATTTCGTTCAGTTGGAGGAGCTTCAAGGTGAACGTCACACTTTTGATCATTATCTCCCAAGAACACAAGGTTTTTCCAAAAAATCTCTTTCATATGTTTTAATGATGATGTTTTTCAATTCGCTGTAGGGTTGAGGTTTGTAATATTCCTCAACAAAATATTTTTATTTTGTTAAAGAAAAGGTTGGTTCACTGACTTTCCACAAGAGGGAGCCAGAGTCAAACAAGAAAACGCAAAACGTTCCAACTGCGCAATCATAGAGCTAGACATAATGAGTGAGGGTTTTATTACAACACACCATTTAATATGTGTAGGATTTCTTTTATTTGAGCAACATCATCAGCGGATCCCCTAGCCTTTGGAGAAGCTGTTTGAGTATATTCAAACAAAGACTTCTGGAAACACAGAATTTCAGTCTCCTTATATACTATCAAAAGGGAGTGGTAACTGGTCACAAAAGAATAGTCAGAGTTTAAACCCCCAAACCCCCTGAAGCAAATGAGATATCCAGGAGAAGATAGAAGGTGGCAGCTGGAGCAATAAAACAATAAAGCAATAAAAGTAAACAATAGAGCAATAAAACCAAGTAAATCAGTTACAGAAATAAAAACACAGGATAATCTAGTCACACTCAGCACACAGAGTTTAACAAGAATACAGAGTATAAAAATGAGAATTCCTTATTATTCTTACAGTCCCCTCTTTTGGGCTTGAAAAGCCTAAGAAACCATTCACTTTAAAGGAATTCTTTCATTTTTTCTCTCCATCATACTTTCGATAGTCGCGTACACACGGTTCATCAAGCATTGCATAAGAGTAGGACCACAGCAGCAAAGCAGTAAGAGAATGATTGCTATGGGAACAAATGTTGATAACAAGGGTGAGAGCCACACTGACAAATTAGGAAACAACCATTCCCATCCCCAGCCCTGGTCACTCTTCCAATCCTTAGTCATAGCTTGCCTCAGGGCTACCAATGTATCAAGGGCTTTTTTCATTTTGTCACTATGTACGTCATCTGCGATAAATGTACAACACGTTGTATTTAGCAGTACACAGACTCCTCCTGAAGAAGCAGTCAGTAAGTCAAGAATCATCCTATTTTGCATTACCATAGTTCTGAGATTATCAATTTCCTTATTCTGGTTCTGATCAATATCAATTGTAGCATTTAAAAACAAACCAAATCTGTAGGCCAGGGTCTCTAATTGGAGCATTATTTTCCCTACTCCCATGTGTGTTACCAATGCCAGAGTGACCTTGCCTCCCGTAGTCCAGATTTTAAATTCTTCAGGAACATTCGACCCCCAGATTGGGTCGTGTGGCTCAAAAGAGACCACACTCCTTTTGCTTCGCACCCGCTTAGGGTGACCAACTTCGAGGTTGGGTTTGCCTTCGTCCCCAGCCTTAGCTGTGACAATAAAAGTATGATCCGTTACATGGATGGGGGCGCATCTACCTGTCCAGTTAGCAGGCAGAGCAAGGTAAGCCATGTATCCACACAGCCACCAGCCACCCTCCACAATATATGTGCCGTTGGAGAGGTCAGATGATGTAGGGTCAGAAAGGCTCTCCACACTGGTAACACTACAATTTTTCTCATCAATTTCTCCCATGAAAATATTTCCCTTTACTTGTTTATAGCAAACTCAGTGTATTTTACTATGGTTTATAAATATTTTGTGTCCTAGTAATTTTCCCTTTGGGGCTTTACTGCCTATTTTAACCCAAAATTTAGAATCACATTCAACATTATCCATTGTTCTGTTCAACTCCCTATCTTCAATCGTTTGCTCAAATGTTCCTGTGAGAAGAAGTGGAAGAAACTCATCGGCATACCCTAAGGAGGCTATGCTAGCAAAACAAGCGGCGTTAGGCCCGCTCATATGTTTCCCATATAAGGTGACCTGTTGGGCTGAGTGGGGCATAACAAAACAGACATAGCAATTAGAAACATTATATGATTTAGCCAAAACTTTTGCATATTTATACCATAAATTTTCTTCTATAGGGTTTGTGCTTTGCTCTTTGGTCCAGTCGAAATGTCCATGTTCACTCCAGCGTCGATATCTGGTCAAAAGTTCTTTAGGTGGTGGATTTCCACAGACTACTTGGTAGTTGAAGTCCATCAGGAAATGTCTCAGAACCAGTCCGCAGAGGAAGAGTTTCCAGATCATTGTGAGGTTGCCAAGTTCTTTTAATAATGCTCAGATTGGAGGTTAAGCAGTTGTTGGCTTGGCCACCAGAGTTCTCTGATGGGGGTTCCCTAGGAACAGAGAAACCTCAAGACAGATTATGGGAACTCTTTTCATTGCGCATATTCATAATAACAAATAATAATTCACATTGTTTCAGGAGCTTGTTTTACTCTAGAAGCATGAATCCATTGTGAAAAGGAGGAAGTTAATACAGCTGTTCTAGTGACGGCAACAATCTCAGTAGGAGTACTATATTTAGGTTCAGAGAAATTTTCTCCTAATTTGTGAAATTGCTTTATCAAAACTTTATCTCCAACTTTAAATGGGTGTGTACTGTCCTCAGACATTGGTGCCACCTCTGAATGTATCTTTTGCCAATAATGGTTCAGAACCTCAATTAGTTGATTCATATATTCTCTTAAATGAACATCACCCGAGCCATCCCCCACAGCGAAGCTGCCTCCTCTCCAAGGGGCTGGAAAAGGTCTACCCATCACTGTTTCATAAGGCGACAACCCCTGGAGTCCTTTGTGTGGGGACATTCTCATGTCAGCCAGCACCATTGGTAACAATGCGGGCCAGTTTGAGGTCCCCTGTTCTTGCATAGCTTTTCTCAATTTGTCTTTTATGGTGCGATTTGTTCGCTCCACTACTCCTGATGACTGAGGGTGGTAAGGGATATGTAAGTGCCAATTTATTCCTAAGTCTTTTGCTACCCCTTGCATTACTTTTGCTGCAAAGGCGGGGCCTCTGTCTGAATCTATGCCACATGGTATGCCATACCTTGGTATGATATCTTTCGTCAAGTATGAAATAACTGTTTTTGCATCCTCTCTTCTACAGGGAAATGCTTCAACCCATTTAGAAAATACATCTACAAAGACCAATAAATATTTATTTGGTCCCCTCTTAGGGAGATGTGTAAAATCAACCTGCCATTGCTGGAAGGGGCTTTCTGGTTTTATCAACTGTTGGTGTTTTGCCTGCGGTTTTGTAACATTATTTTGTGCACAAATTAAACATCTATCAAGTGTTTGATTTATGTGTGTTGTCAAATTAAAAATACATAAAGAAGAATTCATTGTGTCTATTACCCCTCTTCGACCGCGATGTGTAACACCGTGGAACTCGCGGGCGAGAAAAGGCGCACATGCGGAAGGAACACAAATCCTTCCTTTTTCGTCAAGGTAAACACCATTCTTGTCCGGTTTGGCGCCATGTGTTTGCCAAAAATAGAAATCTTGATCAGAAGCAGCTGCTTGAACAGCAATACAAACTGCTACAATGTTTTCTCCCATAGACGGGCCATCTTTATTGGCGGCGTCCATTCGTTGCTGCTTTTCGTTATTAATTTTGGAGATAGACGGATAAATTTTAGAAGCGGGAGCGCGGGCTTCAGATCGAGATTCACTTTCTCTCACATCGCTGAGCGCTGGAGCGGTGTGTGAGAGAGAAACATCTGTTTTCATCTCTTGGGTGAGAACGGGCGCGGGAAGAGCTGTGTGAGTGCGCGTGCGCGGGGCTGCATATGGGGGTGGAGGAAGAGAAGCTCTGCTCACAGCGCAAACATTATCCGCTTTCTTTCGTTTGTCAGGCTTTGGTACAGTTTTTAACACAGATTTCGGCACAAAAATGTTTTTCTTTTTTCTCCAGGTTGAACTCATGTCATACCACATGCCTTAAGCAGCCTTCATATAATCTAAATTCCAATCTGGATCTCCCATTCCACCATAAGTCAAATCATGTGCTGTTTTTAGATCGCTCGGTTCAAATGAGCCTTCGCGAGGGAAGTTACGCCATTGTGGCTGTTCTTCCGTCCATCCCGCAAGGCTGGAAACGTAGGGTTGTGTAAAATAACCCCAGCCACAACGTTCCATCCAACTAAGGGCAGTTTCGCCGGGCTCAGGCTTCGGATGAGTTTGACCCATATTACAAAGGCTTTTTTTTTTTTTTTTTTTTTTCAGGGGATCCACTAATGATGCCGCTCCAATGCTCAACAAGTAAAAAAAAAGTTTTTATACGTATGTTATTGCCGTAAAATAAATCCCTTATTTATACGCGCAATCTTCTGCAGAGTACGCTACTCAAATTTAATCAAGTACGAAACGTCACTCTTTACAGGATAACCAGTTTTCTCAAACTTATCTTCTGTTAAATGGCTAACTCAAATTTAATCAAGTACGAAACACCATTACAGGATAACTAATCTGACTCCTATTTTATATCACAACCATGTGATCTTCTGTTAAATGGCTAACCTAAATTTAATCAGGTACGAGACACCATTACAGGATAACCCATTTTAATTATCTCTACAATTTTCCTACAAACAAGACCCACCTGGACAGGCAAGGAAAAAATAGAATTCGCTTACCTGCACAGGCGGATCACGTCGGGGTCACCAAGTTGTAGGATTTCTTTTATTTGAGCAACATCATCAGCGGATCCCCTAGCCTTTGGAGAAGCTGTTTGAGTATATTCAAACAAAGACTTCTGGAAACACAGAATTTCAGTCTCCTTATATACTATCAAAAGGGAGTGGTAACTGGTCACAAAAGAATAGTCAGAGTTTAAACCCCCAAACCCCCTGAAGCAAATGAGATATCCAGGAGAAGATAGAAGGTGGCAGCTGGAGCAATAAAACAATAAAGCAATAAAAGTAAACAATAGAGCAATAAAACCAAGTAAATCAGTTACAGAAATAAAAACACAGGATAATCTAGTCACACTCAGCACACAGAGTTTAACAAGAATACAGAGTATAAAAATGAGAATTCCTTATTATTCTTACAATATGTTCATTTGTCTTAGTTTGAGGAAGAAGAGACAATACTTTAAGAGAAAATATACATTTTGAAAAAAGGTAAATATACAGTAGATAAAACATTTCTCACTAGCATACTTTTTATTATATATCCAATTAACCTCAATGAATGAAAAAGTCACAGAGAATTGCGTTAAAATGTAATAAAGATTTCCATCAGATTTTTTTTATTCTATCCCTTGGTTCTCCTGTCTTTCATTGTCAGAAGTGTTATGTATTGAATGTACTTAAAACACAAGCTAATCGGTGATTGAGAAGTGATCAAAACATCTCTTTCAATCAATTTACAAGAACAACTTGCACAATTGGAGTTCTAAAGAAAATCATTAATGAAAATAGCTCAAGACTTGTTTTGTGTACACGTATACACATTGTCAGCACATTAAGACTCTGTAATAAGCTTTATATAATTAGTAAAGACGTATTAAATTTGATAGTTTTGAAGCTTAAAGGGATCATTTAGCATGCAAGGTGTAATCTCTGAGGTATTTGCTTTGTTTATTTATTCCAAAATGTGTTAAAACTGTTTTCCAGACTCACGCTAAAGTGCAAAGCAGAAATCAAACTTGTCGATACTCTTAAATAATTGCTTCTTAAACAATTGTAAAGTTTTTCTGTCTGTGTTGTGGTAAAACTGGAAGCCAGTGTGTTTTTACCTTGGATGTCTAACCATTTAACTACAAAATGGCAAATCATTTTGGGATCCTTTTTTGTTAATTATTAAACACATCACTGCTTTTAATCCAGATTCTACTGTTTCAAAGATTACATATGGATTACATAGAGTCTAGGTTCAGACATTTTTGAAAATTGTTCTTTTTTTACTTTAACTTTAGATTCTAATTAAATTCATAAGACGTAGAAAGGAAACCAGAGAAATTAACAAGCACTTCCTTTCTTGCTGTGTTCAACGTCAAAAGCACACACTGAGGTGGACGTATAAAACCCTAAAATCATCTATCAAAAATTATAAAAAAATCTTTCCAGAACATGCAGCAATATCTGAAGATGTTTGGAAGAAGGGTTTCACTCTCCTCTCCTTCATGTGAATCTCCCTCAGTATTTTTCACTACTTTGTCCATATTTCAAATACAAGTATTCAACAGCTACTCAGCATTATAATGCTAGCTTACTGGCTATAGCTATAGTGTCATTAAGTTTAACCCAATGATAGTAGACCTCACTAGAAACTCACTAGATTATCTAACCTCTTCGCTGCCTCTACTCTGAGTAAAAGGCTCTAGAGTGTTCATACATTGCATCTTTTGCTTGCTCTGCCATTTTTCTTGAGTTTTTTTTCTCTTAAGGTCATCACACACCAGTCCAAATTTCTGGTCCAAAGTTTTGTGCATAAACTCGCCTGATTAAAGACTGTCGTGAAAGTAATGGTTACTTTTGTAACACCCGTTCCCTCGAATAGTGAACAGAGACTTATGTCAGTGCATAATGTTTTCAAAATGCCAATCAGCGAATGTGTTGATGGTCACGTGATCATGCTGTTCCGCATAATCCGGATGCAAGTGTGACACTCTTCCTGTTGTGACGCTGGAGCCCTACTCACCCCCTAGACAACCAGACTTACTGGGAACAGGGGTTACGAAAGTAACCATTACATTTCCCATCAGTCGGTCACTACGACTTATGCTGGTGATGACTATGGGAACACCCTGCAAAACACCACAACCTAGGTCCTTCCGCATCGACCGACGGCCAGGCCAGGTGTTGGGTCGCAGATCTCTGCCAGCGGAGTACCTCTTGCCAACGGCCAGGAGGCCGCGACACCCCTGATAGAGTGGGCTCTCAACTGCAGGGGGCAAGGGACATCAGACTCTGTGTATGCGGTAGAGATGGCCTTCACTAGCCAGTGGGTCAACCTCTGTTTGGAGACAGCCTTCCATATTGTCTGTTGTCCTCCAAAGTATACAAAGAGCTGATCAGAACTTTTGAGGTTCCGGGTTCTTTCTACATAGATCCTCAGTGCTCGAACTGGACAATTGGTACCGAGTCAGTGCATCCGCTGTCTTATTCAACCTGCCGGGGATATGAACTGCAACTAGGGACAGACCCCAATGCTGACTAGAAAGCGTGGCTAGAAAACATGTTTGGTATCTATGGCATCATTAGGTTTTCCGATGCAAATTGCTTGAATTGTCCTTCATGACAACTGTGGGGATAGTGAATTTATGCTTTTGTTACTCTGAGACTTTTTTCATCTTGACACTTCGTTTGCCAGTTTGACAAGAAAAAATTATTCAGTCACCTCAACTGAGAACCTCATCTGCTCTCTGTTAAGTTCTATGCGTGAGGTCACACTCACGATGTCCATTATATAAACAGTCACTTATTGTAAGGATTGATATGGTTGTTATGAACTGCTTTAACGAGTATGAGTGGTTGATCTGAACTGGATGTGTCTCATGCAACCTGCTGCTTGATTCAGTGGGGCCGCAATCACCCCCCTGAGTATGGCTGCAGGATGATTTTTGCAGATATGATGCCGTGACTTCAAATAGCCAAATGGCAGTTTTATATAGTCCATATAGTTTACAGGCATTTGTTTAAACAGATTTAACAAATAACCGTGCTTTGTGTAAATGGTTTTAAGACTCATATATACACAAATGACTGCAAGGGGTCTGAGCACATATATATATATATATATATATATATATATATATATATATATATATATGTATATATATATGTATATATATATATATGTTTCTAACAATCAGACAATAAGAATACCCTCCGAAAACCTCTCCAGAAATATGTTTTAGTAGCAGATAATTTACAAGCATCTGCTTGCTTTTCATTATATGAATAGAAGTAATGATTCTATTAAGAGATTAAATACAGAGATGGAGTGCCTTATCTTGTCTTCTTGGCTGCATAGTATTCTCAAGAAGAGAACCAGGGTAAGTGAGTACTATTATATTTCTTTTTAATTTGTCTGTGTGATGTATGTTCAAAGTACTTTGTCAGTGAGAATTAAACGACTTCAAGTTTAACTTGCCATGCCAGCCAGGGACAAAACAGTGGTGTTTTTTAAACTGTCCATGTCTGCAAGTTTTGTTTACTTCTCCCTGGAGGCCTCAAGCTTTCCCTTTTTTCATGTTGCCAACATGAGCTCAAACATGAGACATGAATGTTTCTCTTTCTGCTTCTGCATTTATTTAACCGTGTTGTGTTTGCTCAGCACTAATTAAAATTCTTCCTGGCTTCTGTGTGCCTGATCTAGCTTTCAGACAGGTCTGAACGGAGTGAGCGGAACATGTGACCGAAACAGGACAGCCGTCTAATGATCCGTTGGCACGCAATATGGTCACTAACTAGGCTAAATTAGCAGGTTGCATGCAAAAAAGTTTTGAATTTAAGCCAAATCGAGGAGCTTGCATTACAAATGCTTGCTTTCCTCAGGGAGCCTCTGAATCAGATAATCTCATTAGCCTAAACAAAACGGTTCAGAGAATGTCAAAATCTGTGGCCACAGAGCTCTCAAAAAGGCATTGAGCTACAAAATGCTGCTAGCCACTTAAAAATAATTAATTTACCCTTCATTTATTAAGGATTTATTTTTTATATGTAATCAGTACATTGACGTAATAGCATTATTACAGTTTCCAATGACACTTTGTGCAAAGTGCAAATACTTTATTAGTTATTTATTAAGATTTTAATTCAACCAGAATTAAATAAATAAATAATATTTCTATTGCTTTCCCAGCGATGGGTTGCCGCTGGAAGGGACATGAAGATGAAAGAAAGAATTTTTCTATTGCAGAATTCCAACATAATTGTTCAATTGAGTAAAAATGGGAAGTAGTAAGTAGTAAAAGGGACTTCAGAAACTCCATTCACTTGTTTTTTGTTATTCACCGCACATTAACAAATAACTATGACCAAAACATAATTACTTAATAAATGGTCACGAATATTGTTTTGAATCTGCATTTCTAAGTTGACGTGTCTAAAAAAAACTGCGACCCCTTTACATGTGCCACTGCCTTATCCCTGCACCTGTATCTCATTATTATATTAATGTTTTTCTGTGTTTAAATAGTCCAATATTTTGTATAAGTAGCTCATGCGCAGATTTTTTTTGGGACTCTTTTTTTTCCCACTGTAGAAATAATGATACAGACACTAAGCTTACTAACAATAGTAGTCACATGCTGTTTATTCTTTCCCTGTGTTAACTCAAACCTGAATCATTTATTGAACAGTGTTTTTTAAAAATGGCCTATAAATGATTCCTGTATAAACATAAACACATTTCTGAAAGTAAGTTAGTTCCAAAAATGAATCCCTAACATCTGTTAAAGATTTTGGTCTTAAAGCTGCAGCTCTACATGAAAGTGGCCTCTAAAGGTCACCATTTATTGTCAAAGCAGGTCATGCCCAAGGTCTTACATCAACTGTCTGCAATTCTTCTGAAGACAGATTTTAGCTGCTGGAAAGGCCAGCCAGTGAGGATGAAGGTCACGACCAAAGCATTTTACTACAAGCACCTGGCTGCAGATGAGCGGAAGTTGCATTCTCTTTAGCTTTTCACATTCATTCTAAAGTTATCCTGAATTTATCCACATATGGTTTTTTAGACACAGCAGCAAATCATTATTCTCACACAAAAAGATCGGAGATAAGCATTCAGTCTAATACACACTTATTCTACCTCGTCACCCACAAACAGCCAGCAGCTCTGCAAATATTATATATATATATATATATATATATATATATATATATATATATATATATATATATATATATTAGGTCATTTTCTTTACCACGTAAGATTACACAAGCTGCCAAACATACGGTATCTTCATTTCAGATCAGCACTATATTAAGTCTAGGTTATAAAATCTCAATGCAATATATAGCTTTAAATAGTTCAAGAATCACAAAAAAGCTGAGGAACTCTCAGTTATTATTGTAAAAAGAAACCCAAAAAAATAATATTTCTCTTTAACAATTATATAGAAACACGTTAAATACAATATTTACAAATGGTATCTGTACAGATACTTACATGATTACTTTTAGATTTTGGGGTTTTTGAGCATTATCCTGTAAACATTTCTTTGCCGATTTCAAGAAATTTAAGGGATCCAGATACCAACATGATCTCAAATGCAATTTGTTTGGTTTTGAAATCTATTTTTTGATCATGATAATGTCAATAAAGACAAAAGAGGTTTAAACTTGATAGAGTTGCAATGTCACATTAAACCCACAGAGGGCTCATGAGAGCAGACTGAAATACTGGTCAAATTATTAATGGTTTATCTTTATATGAGTAAACATTTGAGTAAACCTTTTATCGTGTAAATAAAAAGTTGTTTTAACAAATGCAGGTCATCTACCGTCTAAACAACACCTCCAGTGTGTCTATTAATTTATGAATGGCTATGCAGGTTTGTTGACTTATAATATGAATTGCATTCACTGGAAAGTATTCTACCCTAAATGGTTCTATTTAGCTATGTAGCTCACAGGGTTTTCAAAAGAGCCTGAAACCTCTTTAAACAAAACATAAAGCGGCATGCTGGCAGGCGATCTAGAAACGTGACTGTATAACAAGCCATTTACAGCATGTTAAACTGGAGCGAGGATCACTAATGGAGAGAGAAGGCATTCCAGCAAGAGGAGCCTCGGTAGGGGCTAGAGGCTCCAGTATCATCTGCTCTGTTTCATGATGTCTCATGTGCCTCTTCTTCAGCCTCTAGCTCCGTGACCCTTGACCTTCGCTCAAATCTGCTGCCATGTGCCAATGGTACAGACCTGGTTTCCATGGCAATAGTCAACAAACATAAGTAAGTATCTAAATACATTTTACAAGCTTTTAGGAAACTCTGTGGAGTTTCTACATCAGCCTATCAATGGATGAGATTTAGAAAGTAAAGAAGAGAGGAAATGTGATGAATGCATAGTCTTGTTGACAGGACTAAAATATAAGTTCTCTTTTCATACTCAACTTTAATTGGTTCCTAATGCACAGTATGAGATTCTTTCTTGATTTCATCCCTTCACAAGACGTTTTTTTAAAAGCAGATTCCAACGACTTATGTGCTTATTGTAGCACAAGCACAACAGGTCTTAACATTTAAAAGTCCCCTCAAAAATTTTCTTAGTTTTAAATCTCTTTAAATGTCTGACAGCTAAAATGGTAGATTAAAAGAGCAAATCACTCACTAAGACAATTCTCTTAATCGATGCAAACTTAGTTCACTTGATTGTAAATTGTTCAAATCTGCATGGTGTCCCAACTGCTTGCCTGAGTCTGAAGTGTACTCATCAGCACCCTTATGTCCTGCAACCCTGAATTTTTTGTGAATGGCCAATCGGATGATTGATGGGAGGAGCTCACACAGATGGAAGATGGCAAGAAAGCATTTACGTAGACCAGGGATGTTCAAATCCAGTCCTGGAGCGCCGGAGCCATGCACATTTTAGGTTCAACCATCATCAAAAACACCTGTTGCACTAATTAAGGTCCTCTCTGATTGGCTGAAGCTAGCGTAGTATGCATACTAGTTCAGAGTTGCAACTAAAATAAGCATTGTAAATAGAAGTACACCGTACATACGTTTTGCAAAATTAAGTATGTAGTCACCATGTAGATACCAAATATACATTATTGTAGGTGTCCTTTAAGAGTTTAACAATACAAAATGTGTCAACATAATTGTCATGAAAAATCTCTTTTATTCTTATTTATCTTTTTATTTGTATCTATCTGAATATGTTTTACCTATCACAACAACTGTTCGTCTTTGTTAGCTCTGTTAGCTGTTTTTCTTTTATTCTATGAATTTTAATAAGTTTAATGTCTTATCTCTTGCTTTTATTTCTGATCTGTTTTATTTTCTGTTTTACATCTGATCTGATTTTTTTTTCTGCAAAGCACTTTTAATTGCCAATGTGTACGAAAATGTGATATATAAATAATATTACCTTGCCTTGCCTTGTTCTGCTTTGGCAAGCAGTAGCTTAATGTAAATCTCTTACTGTTGAGTGAAATGACAAACCATTCCTATTTGTTGAGCAAATTTGAAAGAGCCCTGAACTAATACATTTTAAGTTTCGGCTCAATCTATAATTGTAAGGAAAAAAATGAAAATAAATGCACCTACAAGGCACTTTTCTAATGTCTTGTCAATGCGTTCTCTCAGAAATACATTCTTCAGAACTACTACTTTAAATTCAATGGTTTGGCTTATACAGATTTTTTATTTAATTTAACATTTGAACGTTCTAATTTGTTTCTATAAATGTTAGCCAAAATGTGTCTATTGACTGTTATGCAAAAAATATGTTTATATTTGTTTCTATGTAGTAATTTAGATTGTAGTACATGCACTGTAACTATAAAATATCTTTAATTCCGGTTCTCTCTCTATAATAACACAGTCAGTGTGCCCTTCCTGTTACCGAAACATTATCCAGACATACACCAATCTAAACCTCTACTTGTTTTAAAAAGCATCTCGTTTGTTGATATGGAGAGGAAATTTAATTCATTCTTTCTGTTGTGGCTATGTTTCACAACCGACCTCTCTTCAGCTATGAAAAAAGTCAATAGTGCATGCTGTCTTTTATTTGCTTCCACTCTAGGAAAATGTTGAATTAGAGCAAGTTTCCCCGGTGTAACGCACTCATGTCAGAAACACTAGTCGCTTTATAGCGGATGCTGCTTTGGTCCAGGTGGAAAAATGCTTGAGTTTGAATTATGCTTTCTTTGGCACCTCTATATCATGAGCCAGCCTCGTTCATCATAGTTCTGACAGTCTCACCTTATTCCCAGAAATTGAGGTTTGCTGCTTTCTAAACTTCACAGTGTAGTGTTTGGCAGGCATTGGCCGAATTTGAAAACACAGCACAAAAACCTAAAGTACAGCATGTAACTTTCTTTTGAAATTTTATATTTTATTGACCAGCACCTTATACTTTGTCAAAATAAAGTTTTTTTTCATACTTCTAAAGAGTCTTAGAATAAATGAGTGGCAATAAAAGCTGCCAATAAATTCTGAGTTCTAGTAAGAACAACATAAATAGAGCTTCACATAATGCTTCAAAGGCTTTTTGAGGTTCAAACATTTTGAGAATGTTTTCATCATGCTCATTATTGAATATTTATATTCCAGATTAAACAAAAACTTAGGTAAAAAAAAAAACTTACATTAAACTGTGCCGTGCGTGCATTCGTGCGTATATATACACGCACACATGCGTACACACACGCGCGCACACACACACATGCCCGCAATGTATGTTTTTATATATGTGTAGTGTTATATATATGCTATTTAACTATACTATTTTCAGAATTGGAACGAAGAGGAAGCCACACGTAAGAAAATAAATACTGCATCACAGTATTTGATTTTCTTGCATGTGGCTTGCTCTTCATTCCAATGCTGAAAGAAATTTGGAAGCAGAATGTTAGAAACCATGATCAAATCAGCTTCTTCTAACTGAGCTGTAAATGAAAGTTATGCAACAGAACTTAATCCATTCAGTTTTTTACTAGGAATATACTTCTTTAGAGCTATTCCTGTTATGCTATTCCTGTTATGTTTAGCTTCCCTACAGTTTTTTTGTTAGGGTAGGATGTGTTCAGTGGCAAACTGAATATAGCTTTTTTTTTCAATTATTTGTTGAATTAAAATATATACCGCTAAAGTCTAATTCGCGAATTCGCATACAAAGAATTAGCCCAGAAAACGTGAGCGTAAGTGGCGAGATTAGGGTAAGCATACTGGGTGAGCTGTCCTTGGGAGGGCCTCGGGGTCGAGAGGCGTGAGTAAGGGGGACAGGGGTGGCGGGGTAAGGAAGCAAGGTCTAAAGGTTTTGAGAAACCGCAAATGAAAACACAAACGCAAAAGCAAAAAGAAGTTTTGAGAAGATGTAAATGAAACTAAAGCACAAAAAGCAGTTTTAAATGATTAAAAGCATTTTTTCAGAGTGGGTCTGTAGCAGCTGGGGACACAGAGGGAGAAGAGAGAAAAGAGAGATTAAAAACTAGGAAGAGTTGCATTCTAAATGTATGTTCTAAATGTAAAAGCACATTCTGTAAAGGTGTTGGCCCAAGATATATTAATCAAAATAAAATTACTTATAAAATAACCAAAACAGAACCAACAACTAACACTAGGAGAATGTTTGTGAGGGCTATATCTCCTGAGTGAAACAGGAGGAATATAAATAGAAAGAATAGAAAATAGATAATTATCTTTAGTTTGCGCTCAATATTTAACAAAGCAAGGGCTTTTTCTGATTTTGTAATATAATCAAAGTCCTTTTAGATGGAGGAGACATTATAAAGTTGACATACGTCTCTCGATAAAGATAAACGATCAATTTTGTTTGTAATTGTAATTATTTCATAATCTGTGTGTCGTCTTCACCGTTTATGTTGAACATGCGCAGAAACAGCGCATCGTTGCCCTGCCAGCTCATCTCTGGCTGATTCATGGTGCGGGCTATTGCCTATACCCAGTGGTTCTCAAATAGTGGGGCGCGAGCTTCCGTCAAGGGGGCGTGTTTGTCCTCAGGGAAAAATACTTTTAGGGGGCAGTCGCGCTCTCATTGGCAGAGTGTGAAGTGTAGACACGAAGTGTAGAAGACAGACGGAGAGAGGCGATAAAGAGACAAACGAATGTCTCCCGAAAGCTAAGACGAGGAAATATGACAACATGTATGTAGCGTTTTGCTTCACTGTGACTGCGGTGGGAGACGAGGAGAGACAGGTGTGCTTACTGAGTCTAAAAATTTTGTCAGCGGACAGCATGAAGCCAAATAAATGAAGGCATCACTTAAAGACATTACACTCCAATCATGCTGATAAACGCTTGAGTTTTTTCAGTGAAAACGTGCCAAATTTTGCCAGCAATCACGATCAGTCAAACAATGTTTATAATTTTATTAAGTTTTACATTTCAGATGCACCTTAAATCTTTTCTGCTACAGTTAAAAAAGCTATTCTTTCATTCTTTTTTCTCTTATACGTTAATAAGGATACTGTGTTAGGCAGAGGAGTACTTATAACAAATTTAAAGACAAATAATACTATTTATAGTTGCACAGGGGGCGTGAGATGTTTTTTTCTTCCAAGGGGGGCCGGACAGAAATAAATTGAGAAACACTTCCTTACCCCCTCCCTCCAAGACAAAACAGGGTCAAAACTCCAAACTCGCAAAAAGAAAAAGCGTGAGCAAACAACTGAATTGTAAGTGCAAAATTCGACTGAAACGCAGATCAAAATTTGTGTTCCAAATGTTGAGTGGCTGATTTTACTAGCAGTTCTTCATTTGAGTTTGCAAAACTGCTTTATATCTCTCAATACTTATTTTTGCCTTTGCGTTTTACCTTTTGCTTTCCTAAAATGTTTTTTGCATTTGCGTTTTCATTTTCACTTTCTCAAAACTTTGTTTTGTGCTTGCAATCTTTTGACTCCCGTTTTATACCATAGCAGGGGAGTTAAGTGTTTAATTGTTGAAAAGGAAGTGGAGTGGTTACGGTTTTACATCTGGAGCGGACAGAAGGATTGAAAACACCTGTATATTGTTCGCTAATTATCTGAATCGCTCCTTACGTAATTGCGTTCATGGAACTTCACTTAATGTGACTATTTATATGATTTTAAACTCATTTGCAATAAGGGATTTCATAATTTTGCAGGTACTTACAACTATTTATAAATATAACATATTTATATATGTATATAGCTAGATATAACGTATGTTTATTTGCGGATCAAGGTGGGAGGATGTTTTAGCTTTCAAAAAGATCACATAATAAAGCAAGTGGTTTTTAGTCAAGTCAAAGAAAAGCCTCTTTTTCGTGGATAAAAAAACTTTTTTTTCTCTATAGAACAGTGTAATCTTGGGTCTTACATTTGAAAATAAATAATTACATTGACGTTAATGGATATTGAAGAAAGTGTTGTTAGTAATTCAGGTTCTATGTTAAAAGAATAAATCCCATTTTGAACTTTGTTAACTTTTTAAACTCCATCATGAAATCTGGTTGCTTGGCTCGTATTCATAAGCGGAACCTTTTTTGGTGGCATTTAGGACCAAAACGCCAAATAGAGCCAGCCATCAATAGTGCTATTTAGAACCAATCATGTTTAGAACATCTGGTTCTTGACATGGAAAGAGTGCTACCTCAAAATGAAATGGCTTCCCTAACAAACCATAGAACTATATAAATATCTTGGGTTGTTTGCACTCTAAATGTGGTTTGTCTTTTGCTCTAAATGTGGTTGGTTCAAATTATCGTATTCAGAGATTGGTACTAAATGGCAAAAAAAATTCTCCTATGATTTGGTGCAAGGTGTCACCGTTTTTTTAGAATGTAGATAACCATTATTTAAAAGGCCATGTTAGTTCAGAGTAATTGATTCATTAAATAATTAGTTTTGTCCCCATAACAATTAAAAAGAGATACAATAAGTTCAATAAGTAAAATTTATGTGAAATGTTTAAAAAGTTTTCAATCCTGATTTTTCAGAGTTAGAGCATAATAATGTTACAGAAGTTAGGCTCTCTTCTAAAAACATCTCTGCATCATCCTCAGTAGTTATATCTTCATGTACAGGACATGTTTGTCTTCAGGCTGTTAGCTTTTACGACCATGTTGAGCATGACCCTGCCTCAATCCAAACGCTTTATTTATGGCCATGTTCTTTGTTTTCTGTTCGGAATGCTGGGAATGTTGCAGGCCACTCTTTCTCTGTTCCAATACGACATAAGATGAATAGTACTGGCACCCTCTTTTAGAACTTTTAGAATCTCACCCACGTACACTCCTACTTCTCGACACAATTTTAAGAATGTCGGGTACTAACAAGACAAGTCAGTTTCTGTATGTTTTTTCTCCATCTCTCTCTCTTTTTCACTCACCACCTACATTTATTTGATCATCTGCTCCTATAAAAATAAAAGTTCAGAATCAACGAGAAGCGGATAGAAGTTTAGTCGTACTATATTTTTTCAGGCACCATGGATAATTTATAAAATGTTTGCAAAATTAATATCTAACCAACAGATGGCTAAGATTAAATTTAATTACATTTAACAAGTACAATTACTTAAAAGGGAACCATGCATCGTTCGATTTTCATAAAACATTTTAATCATTCTTTCGTTCTTATTTACCAATTTGGCACTGATTTATGTTCATATTGTTTTTTAGATGCCAGCTCTTCTTGGGAGAAACTATAAATAGATTATTGGTATTGGTTGTTGGTATAGCTCCTGCTATGATAGGGAGAGAGAGAAAGGAGCGGGAGCAAGACTATAAAAAACAATCCTGAGCTCATCGCTTACCATTGCATTATTCATCAGTCTGTTCTCTGTGCCTCCTATTCAGACGAGCATGTGGAGGTGATTGATACAATGATGAAAATGATCTCACGTCATCCTCTTCCTACCAGCATTCCTACCAAACATGTTTAGGAAATTCCTCAGAGAAGTTGATGCAGATGATCTTTTGTTGCACAACATCGTAAGATGGCTCAGCAAAGACAGGGTGTTTTCACGCTTTTCATTAATCAGGCGAGAAGTAGCATCTTTTATGGCACAGGTAGCAAAACAATTTTCTGACTTTTTAAAAACACATGGATAACATGGCCTTCCTAGTTGATATCACTTCACATCAGCATCAACGAAATGTAAGGTTACAGGGAAAGGACAATTCCGTTTCTGAACTGATGACAGCTGTCCGCTTCTTTCAAAAAAAACTTTAGGTATTCAAGAAAGATTTGCAGGCAGACTGTGCACACTTCCCAACAGTACAGGAACAGGTTCAGGGAAAGAGACATGTGTTGTCATTTGTTGACTTTATTGATAAACTGATGGTAAACTTTCGCAATCGTTTCGACAGCTTCAGGTTTGGACAGCATCTCACCATGCTCATTCCGAACCCATTTTTTTACAGCACTTTAAATGTGCAAATGTAGGGCATCTCCAGATGCAATTGGTTGATCTCCAAGCAGATGTGGCCCTGAAAGAGCAGGTTGTAAGAACTGACCCTTCCATTCTCTGGCTTCAAATGTCCCCGAGACAGCTGTCCAGGTTTGAGAAAATAGCCCTACACATCTTGACAATGTTTGGCTACACATACAACTGGGAGGCAGCGTTCTCAACAATGAACATAATTAAAACTAAATCAATCAATCAATCAGTTTTTTATATAGCGCTTCTTTAGCAATTGCTTTCAAAGCAGCTTCACAAAGTCCTCGTGAGGATCAGGCAGAGCAGACAGGAGTTCCTCTGAGAGGGGACTCCCGCTGACTGAGGCAGGCGCTAATCACCTCCCCAGCATAAAGAACATACAAACTAAAAATCCATCGATGAACGGTTTGCCGGACAGGACCTGAAAAACAAAAAACAAACAAAACAAACAAAGACAAAACAGGAACTAAGAAATGGAGAAAACGGTTAGTAAACTGTAACATAGACAACAAACAAGTGATCAGCATCAGCTGCAGGAGGAGAGATAAATAATGAGGATAGGTTAGAGAGGAACATTGAACCACATTGTTTTTTCAAACAGTTTGTATGTATATGGTGCTCAGACACCAGATCTGTTTAGACAAATACCAAGAGATAATTATTGGAATGCCAGTTTAAACAGATATGTTTTTAATTTAGTTTTGAAATCTGTGAGCGTAGTTGAGCTGCGGACAACATCCGGTAGTTTAATCCAGAGCTTCGGGGCTCTATATGAGAACGCTCTTCCACCTCTTGTGGATTTACTAACCTTTGGTACAATCAATAGTCCTGCTTCTTTTGATCAGAGAGAGCGAGCTGGAATATATCGTGATAGGCGACTGCTCAGGTAGGCCGGAGCCAAGCCATTCAGTGCCTTAAAGGCAAGGAGCAGAATCTTGTAGTCAATGCGATATTGTACAGGAAGCCAATGAAGAGAGCACAAAACCGGTGTAATGTGATCATATTTCTTTGTTCTTGTGAGAACTCTAGCTGCTGCGTTCTGGACTAACTGTAATTTTTGTAGCGTGGTGGCTGGACAGCCGGCTAACAGAGCATTAAAATAATCCATTCTGGAGGTCATGAAAGCATGCACTAATTTTTCTGCATCTATGATAGACAGCATGTTCTGCACTTTAGCAATATTCCTGAGGTGAAAGAAGGCAGTCTTAGTAACATAAGAGATATGATTCTTAAACGTCAGTTCACTATCTATAATAACGCCAAGATTTTTAACTGTAGTGGAAAAATTAACAGTGTGTCCCCCCAGTTCCATATGTAAAGCAGAGAGATTCTGTAATTGCTTTTTAGAGGCAATAAGTAATATTTCTGTTTTATCTGGATTTAGCATAAGAAAATTTTCATTCATCCAATCATTGATATCAGCGACACATTCTGAGATCTTATTTAGCTTTAAAGGGTCGTTAGGTTTTGCTGATATATAGAGCTGGGTGTCGTCTGCATAGCAATGGAAACTAACACCATGTCTTCTAATAATTTTGCCAAGGGGCAGCATGTATATTGAGAATAGGATGGGTCCCAAAACGGATCCTTGAGGAACTCCATACTCTACTGCTATTGTGTCCGATGAGTCTCCATTTACATGAACAAACTGACTCCGGTCAGAGAGGTAAGAGTTAAACCATCTTAGAGCCTGGCCCTGGATGCCTGCATCGTTTTCTAGTCTCTCTCGAGGAGAATCCTGTGATCTATCGTATCGAAGGCTGCACTGAGATCTAGCAGAACTAGAAGAGAGATATTTCCTTGATCCCAATCAAGTAATAGATCATTTGACATTTTAACCAGCGCAGTCTCTGTGCTGTGATGCGCTCTGAATCCAGATTGAAGTTCTTCATAACAGTTGCTCTTTTGTAAGAAGGAGCTGAGCTGTGCTATAACAACTTTCTCTAATATTTTTGACAAGAACGGAAGGTTAGAGATTGGCCTATAGTTGGATAACTCAGTAGGATCCAGGTGCGCTTTCTTGATTAGTGGTTTAATTACTGCATGTTTTAGCTGTTTGGGAACGTAACCTAGCGTTAGAGATGAGTTTATAATATTTAGAAATGGTTCTTGAGCTATTTGTAGCAATTCTTTCAGTAATTTTGTTGGTACAGGATCTAGAGAGCATGTTGATGATTTAGATGCTGTGATTATTTTTAGCAGTTCTTTCAGGTCAATATTTGAAAAATTCTGCAGTGAGTGAGTCAAAGGTATAGGGTTTGAGTTAAACTGCTTTGATTGAATATGAGTTTTAGTAATTTTGCATCTGATAGAGGTAATTTTATTTGAGAAATAATTCATAAAATCATTGCTGCTAAATTTTATAGCTGCATTTGAATCTGTCGATGTTTGACTGTTTAGTAAATTAGCCATTGTTTCAAATAAGAGGCGTGGGTTATTTTGATTTGTTTCTATTAACTTGTGATAGTAGTTAGTTCTTGCAGTTTTTAGTGCTAGTCTATATTTAGACATGCTCTCTTTCCAGGCAATTTTGAATACTTCCAATCTAGTTTTTTTCCATTTACGCTCATAGTTTCTGGTTTGTCTTTTTAGCACCTTTGTATTATCATCAGACCACAGAGTGGCCTGTCTATCTCTGACTTGTTTTAATTTAAGCGGGGCTACAGTGTCTAGGGTGTTAGCGAGAATATTATTCAAACTGTAGGTGATCGTTTCAAGTTCAAGTAAATATCGTTCCAGACTCACCAATGAGTACCTACAGATGTGTATGAGGATTGCTCTGACACCATCCAAGCCCTGGTTTAAAATCCTGGCAAGTCAAGATATAGCTCAATTTTCTCACTGAGCAAAAAAGTGGGCAAGTGGGATATAAAAGGGAACAAAATCATATTCTAAATGTGTTCAGCTGTTAAGATGTGTTATTTGTAGTTGTTTGTATAAATGGTAGTGATTATTTAGTCAAGATCTAAACAAAAAGTGAAATTCAAGCACTTTATTTGAAATACACAATTTTCAAATTTCATTAATTTTGCAATGCAGCTCTACTTTTTATCAATCAATGGGAGACCAATATACATATCTACAGTCATACACAATTTTGCAAATAGTGGATCAAACAATTTTTAGAGCATAAAAATAGTTATTGGTTAAAAAAAGGTATTTTATTAAAGGTGATGTTATCTTAGTGTGTGCTGCTTTGCCCAGACATTGAAGTGAATAAAACATGAAGAGTAAAAACTAAAACTAGTTTTGAAACTTCTGATTGGTCAAGATAACTTGACCAAGCTGAGATGTTGCTAGCACATATTTATTAGGCATACGCTAAACTTTTTCATGTTTTTAGGATTGTCTTGTCAGTTTTTTTAAACACCCTGGTGCTTGTGGACATAGCCTTAATCATCAATCAAGTATTGCTGTATTGGGAGGCAGTGTAGATGACCCCTCTTAGTTAATTTATATACTAAGAATATGGGTATATGCTCATATCAATATCATCAATATGAATATGCTCATCCCAAACTTTCTTGACAGAACTACACGTCTGTGGGCAATTTACTCTTAAGGTCATCTGCATGTTTTTGACTGGGAGAACACTGACAGAAGCACAAGAATATCTCTTCCCAAAGTGATGAGATACAAACTGACAACTGCCAAGCTCAAAAGTAGCAGTGATAGCTAACGTGCCAACGTACAGCCTCCATCAAAACTTTTCCTACAAAAATAGAAAAGACCTGTAATCAAGAGGAGGGGTTTTGCCTGATGTGCAGTAGGCCTAACCTGTCCTGCTCGCTAGCCACTATAGCAGCAAGCAGAACAAACATATTATTATATTAATTTTTGAGCATTTGAAGAAACTACAAGAGAGTTTATTTATATATTTATTTAAAGTTTTAGATTCTCATTGGAAAACATATATGCTTCAGGTATATTCCTTTAACAGCTGGAAGTGTGGTAAAAAAAACTGTCAGAATAAATACGACACTGTGTAAAATGTGATGGGAGCATTGAATAAGATAGAACACGTGGACATTTGCATGTTGTGAATATCATGCATGAGCAACAGCACACAGAAAAAGCTTACTTTTTCTGCTTGTTAAAACATAACTTAAAAGGCACAGCTGAGTATCCATTTCAGTATTTTTGCCCAAAAAGGTGCAAGATAATCTTTAGCGAAAGACAAAAAGTCCCTTAGGAAATGAAATCACTTTTCTGCAATTCAAATGTTGCCATTAGTAGGTTCCCTTTGAGTTCTCAGTCAATGTTTCAACCTAAGGTTTGTTCATAATGTCGAGCACGTCATCCAAAATTGAGGGGCCCAAATCGAGTTCAAGAGAGAGCAGGGAGCCAGTGATTTGTGTGAGTGATTCCTGTGATTGACTTTTGCTTTTGGAGATTTCAAAGTCTGAATCACATAGACGACCCTCTTCCACACCACTATCTCTGTCTGCCCAGTCACCCTTGATCTCAAACATGTCCTTTTCATAGTGGAAACCATTGTTACCATTATTGAAGTTGCCATTGGCATCGGCGTTTCCGTTTATGAAGACAGACAAAAATGTTTCAAGCTCATTTTCACCACTGTGCATAATTGTTGCATAAGACTTCTCGGGCACCTCAGTGTGGTCGATCAAAGATTCTTCTTCCTCTGGGACAGGGCTGGGATCCACCCTGAAATCACTGATAGACTGAAGCAGAGTTTCCATCTGGATGATTTCCAGATCTTCTGAACCAGCTGGGGGAGTTGAAAGCTCTGACATGTGATCATGAGTCATGGGGAACACGGTGGTTGAGATCATTGGTAAAGTCAGTGCTTGGCTTCCACCAATTGTTGGAAGCGAGATTGCGTTCTTCAAAACCGGTGATGGAGTTTCAACATAACATGCATCGGATGCACTATTGGCTCTGGTGAACTCACCATGAAGGCCGTATTGTGGTCGGACACGACCACCTTTCCCTGGTAGAAGTTCAAAGTTTCCTTGCAGGAATGACATGTCACCAAAGGTATCACACTCACCACCTTTTCCAATGTGGATAGTGTGACGGAAGTCTCCAAGAGGTGGGCTGATCATGTCTGGGGACAATATATCTCTCAGACGACATTTCTTCCCCTTCTTACTGTTGTTAGATTTCAGGTATATAGGCGTTTTGGCAGGCATCCCGTGCTATAGAGTCCAGACGTTAAAAATTTGATCAGGACACTCTTTGGCTCTCCTCAGTAGGGTGATGAATCGATGGAGCCTTGCTGTTAAAGGGCTGGTGTTAAATTCTCAGAGAGCAGATGTTTGTAATGCATCCTCAAACCTCACTGAAGATCTTCCAGTTCTGGTGTTTGGAATTACAGAACTTGGCCTTGAAAATATGGAGACAAATATTAGGATATAACTTAGTGCAACAATAATTACAAAAGCACAAACAATCATTTGTGTTCCAGTATGTTGCACAGCTTACAGCTTGAGGTGAACCAAAGAAAGCAGTTGTACTCCTTCCTGGTTACAAGACAATGTGCAAATCTTCCAAAAGTTCCTAAACTCTGCTTAGCTAAAGAGGATATTAATGTTTTGGATTTCTTGTTTTACCTCTGACAATTGATTTATATTTAACTGGAAACACATTTTCAAATAAAAAAGTAATCTATTTTTCTATGTATATGTGTTAAACCCGGTTTCCATTTATTTAAAATGAATGTACCTTAAAATAGTTAATCAAAAAATAATCAAACCTGCTGTGCTTGTGGAGTTTTCTAGAAAGTTTTGCTTTCTAGAGCACAAGAAAGAGAGTGTCTGGTAACCATGTAACTGAGAGAACGCGTTGCCCATTTATGGATGTATTTCCTTTTGAGAGCTCTTTAAACACTGAATCTTGCTGACAGTCTGCAAACAATCACTAAAGCAGTAACTGGTCCACCTCTAGCCAAATATGTGCAACTTAAAAAACATCTACATTCACTTGGCAGTAAAGCTCAGTGTCCTCGCGTTCCCAGTGTCCACTACTTCACTGAACCATTCAAGACCCCAGAGCTTTTTCATTCCAGCCACTAACCTTTTAGAAAATAGTGTCTGTGGAGATTTCTGGATACAAAAGTTCTATCCCCTTTTTTGTGAATCGCAAAGATGGTATACTTAAAATAATGAAAAACAAATATATATATATATATATATTAAATTTGAAAAAAGTAATGCATAAAATCCAAATACACGGCTTATTTCTGGTCAGAATATTTTTCATATCCAAAAATAATTCGACTAATATAACATAACATAATATCATATCATATAATATAATATTTGTGCATATTTACTGCTGAATTATCAACCGCTAAGTTGGAAAACAACATAGCAGTTCAGACAGAGCGATGTCATAGCTCAGTGATCTAAATCCCCTGAAGGTTCCAGTTTCAGAGACAACCAGGGAGGACACTGTTTACCAAACACAAGAAATTCCATTTCCTCAGAATACACGACTCCCCTGCGGGAACGTCTTAACAAATCACACCGCTGATAAACAGCAGGAGAGAAATGAAAGTGAGCTGCAAGACAGTCCTTAACAACCACATTGTCTGTTTTGAGCTAACTGGATATTTCCCCAGCCATCCTAATACTCTGTGTGTTTCTATGAATCTCTGCATGTCTCAGTTCAGGGGTCGACATGTAAGTTCAAAGGGCTTTAAAAGCAATTTTGGACTCCGATGCACTGAAACACAAATAAACCACTGTAGAATGCTGAGTAGAAAACTGTTTTAAATATGTCAAGCATCCTTTAGTTGTCAGAACAACGTGGGGCTGCATGGATGTGTCAGTCATTGAAGAAAACATTTATGAGCTTGCAAACTTTTATTGATAGATCAGCGGGCAAGTAATTAAAGGAGGGCTTCAGCCCCTTCTGGTTTCTGTTCCAACGATATCAAGAGGCAAATTGGTAGCATCAATGAGCGAAAAGCTTAATTTCACGAGTTTGCTTACATAGAATTAGCCCAAAAAAACGCAAGTGTAAGTGGTGAGATTAGGATAAGTGTACTGGGCGAACTGTCCGTGGGAGGGCCTCGGGCCCGAGAAGCGGTTCGGGCCGATAACTACCCGGGTGAAAATTTAGGATATACTTTGGTTTGGTGATCAGTCCACCACAAGGTCAAATTATTTCTTAAATAACACTTTTATTCCTAAATAAGCCTACCATTATAGAGATTTAAAAAAAGAGTAGGAGGTTGGAACGGCTACTGCACTTTTTATTTGATTTGCCTGAAAGTACATTTATTTAGTCTCATAAAGTTTCTAATATCTTAAGAGGAAGATCTTATAAAAATAGCAGTGGAGGGGACTTTTACACCCAGTAATGTTTCCTTTTTATGTGTAAAAATATTATAAGTTAACAAAACCACCTTGTATTTAAGCCATATGAAGTGCTTATTTCTTAGCTAAAACTGAAGACATCCCACAGATGAAAATGTTCACATAAAGTCTGTCAGACTGGTGTCAAAGCAAGCAGGTGGGGAAACTCCAAGACAGAAATAAAATAAATCAGTCCATCAATGCTAATGTTAGGTTAAGAGGTTAGGGTTGAGGTTAAAACTGTGGTTAGTCAACTAAAACTGCAACAGGTGTGAGATTTCGGAAGAATTCCATGACTTGCCGAACAACAACAAATAATTTCGTTCATAAAACAGACTGCGCAGAGGTTTAGAGTAGGGCAGCTGTCTCTCACACCCTCTTGATATGATTTTATCTCAAGGGCCTATTCTATCTTCATTTTCACTCTGGAATGAGTCCAGGGGCAAATGTTTCACTCGCAAGCCCTCTGATGCCCCTATAGAATTCTGGTATGGATCTGACTCCCCCCTTCCTTAGGGACTGTGTCATCACGTACCCCTCAGAAGCGCATGTCAGCAGGTTAGCAGTATGTCACCCATCTGAGAGGCTGAACGAGCTGAAGATTTAGCCTAATCCAATAGTGAAAGGCAACAAGAGGGATTTAAGTGTGACTGAGACCAAATTATACATCAAAACCATAAACTAAAATACATTTGAATTTATACATTACTGAGCTTCAATTCTGTTATTGTTAGATAATTAGTTATACTATATATATATATATAGTTGAATAGTAATTATTAGGCTTTCATCCTATTAGGATGATAGGATGAAAATAAACAACTCGCTGCAACTCAATGTATTGGAGAAGCATGCAGCAACATTCAACATTTTGAATGCTATTAGGATTCTGGTTCAATGAGAAAACCTTACAATTTTGTTTAGTGCCACATCTTTCACACCAAGAAAGGAAGCTGCTTGATTAGTGAGTGCTGTACTCGATAAATTCAGTGGGTAGACATGATATTACATTTGTGCTGTGAAAGCAGAGTAGGTATTGCAGATTTTGTGGTGTGAATAAAGCAGAGAATACGAAATTTATGTAAGATCAAATATTGTTTATATTTGGCAGATATTTGCCTCCAGGCCAACCAACAAGGAGCATCTTTGAGTTGTGATGTGTAAAGTCCAGAGTTAAAACAATTCTAGACAAGCAGGTTATTGCATCAATGGAAATGTTATAAAAATAGGATTTTTTCACATCCATTCAGGGATGTTCCATGCATTTACCCTGCTAACACTGCTAAAGAGTGGAAAGCACTGCAAGACTATCTACTGTTGGGAATTTAGTTTAGCACTAATAATGACAGTGATTCATCAACTTAAAAAAAAATCACATTTTGTCTATTTTTTCTGTAAGTATTTATTTTAAATTGTATTAAGATTTCAACCAGAATAAACCACTTCTCTTTAGCAGGCACAGAGACTCACCTCCTAAAGGTTTAACTGTATGTACTGCCAAGATTCCTTGAAAATGACAACCGACACTGAGAAAAACTACTAGATTAGAACAAAACATGAAAAGAATGAAAGAGGTTAAACTCTGTCATCTCTGTAAATAGAGATGAAAGGTGAGGTCAGAGACTGAAGGTCCAAATGTGGAAATCCTTTCATGGTGTTGGTACACAGGAAATAGCTCACGTGCCAGTATGTGGGTCACATTATTATTAGAGCCAGAGATCTAAACAAAGTCCAATGATGACATTCCTACTGTACATAGAGAAGTGTTAAGTCTCCTCGCAGCTGTGCCACTTTTAATTCATCCTGTAACCTATTTTAGCCTGAAACTTTTTGGCTTTAAAACAGATCCTTAATCCAATCTGAAACATTGCTAGTCATATTCCAAGCACATCTTCATTGTTTAGCTTTTTACAGGTGCAGTCTCCAGCTTTTACAGTCAGAGCCGGTTAATCTTTCCTTTCTTGGGTGGTTTGAGTTTTTCCTTCTCTTTTGGGTGTTTCTGGCCAAAGCTTTCAATCTCCTGTTTTCCTTTGGCCACAAATGACCCCGTTTGACAGTTTTTGGAATGATTAAAGCAAATACCTCACTCTGACAAATTTAAGGGTTCCAGTGTGTTACATAAAGCAACCCTCAATTACAGTGCAGGATTGCTTCTGCTTTTGGAAAAGCCAGGGTGGAGCGAGTTCTTTCTTTTCTTTTACACCCTATCATCCTCATCCAAGGCTTCTGTTCTTGAGCTACTGTTGTCTTTGGCTTCCAGTGAGCAAGAGTCCAGTTAGCTCTCCCAGTCTGCTGGGCGATGGAATGTTCTGAGGAATCTCAGAAACTCTCTTCTGGTCAAGTTGTTTAGGATGGAGAACCAGGTGTCGGGTTGCTTTGCACTCCTCAACCTTTGTTTTCCAGTCTAAGGGAATTTGCCTAACAAATGCTGCAGCAGCAGACCCCACATGTTGTGAAGAGACCAGAGTGTAAGGCTAATTAGCACACAACCCAAACTTGTGTTTCACATTCAACTACTGTCAACCTCAAGAAGAAAAGCCTCAGGGAATCACACTAGTGTCTAAATATATGCTATCATGCACATGACTAAAAGTTGAGTAGTTACCTGCTCTTGTGTGTTTGCAAGTAATTCCCCTGTGACTGTGTCCTCACTCTGTGGTTGCCGTCCTGAAGGTGTCTTAACCTAAATGGTTATTCAGCGTCTGGGTGGTGCTGTGAGTTGCCGTTTTGGTCCTCTCCCTCTCTCTGCCCTTGAGGCTGTGCTTCTGGCAGGCAGGACGTCTGCTGGACAGCTGTTTTGGATTCCTCCTCTGAAGCTGTGCAGCGTGTCTCCGCTTTGCTTTGCTCCTCCTTTCCCTGCCTGCAGCACCTGTTTCGGCCTGTCTGTAGTGGTGAAACCCAAATCTGGTCTTGGGTATCTGCAGTATTATTTCCTAGAGAGATAGACAGTGCTTGCTCTCCGGAGGAGGCTTTCTTATTTTACTGAACTGAGTGGAGCAACTGCCTCATCCTTCTTCATCTCTTCATGTTATCACTCCCCTCCTCTTTCCTTTCACACTCTTTTTCTACAAGACACGTTTTTTTCACTCTGCATTCTATTTGTGCTGATTTCAGCATCTTTACCTCATTTGTATGCTCAGCATTTGCCAGTGAGCGTTGACGCATTCTAGGTGCATTGCAACTGCACTGGATGAATGCTTAGAAGGACATAGAAACAAACATTCATTGAAGAGAAATAAATTGTCTAAAAATTCTTTCTTCAGCTGCTGTGTGAACCTCTGTGGAGCTTCTTGACACTTTGTCTGCTGCCTAAAATAGGTTTCCTTGGCAACATAGTGATAGTGCTCTGCAGTGAGGATTCGGAGGGGGTGCAGGGTGTCTGTCCTGCCCTTGTGAGCATGTGTGAGAGAGTGTGACAGAAAAACGGTTTAGGCACTACATATAATAAGCTCCTGGTTGAGAATAGACTTGAATGCTTCAATATGCCAATGCAGTAAAAGAGAGAGAGCTGCAATTATTCCCTAAAAAACACGTAAAAGTCATTTATTACTAAAAATAGAACAAGGAGGGTTAAACCTAAAAAATAAAGAAATGTTAAAGAATAGCTTTGGGTTAATACTGACAGAACCCAGAACCCAACCTTCTCTTTCACTGTCCCTGGATGGTGGAACAAACTCCCTGATCCAGTCAGGAATGGTTTATTGATCAATTTCTATTTCAAGCAAGCTGAAATAAACTTTGACTGTGTAACAAATTGCATATTGTCTCTCCCCTTCTGTAAGTCACTTTGGACAAAAGCGTCTGCCAAATACATGAATGTAAATGTAAAAAAAATTTAAATGTAAAAAAACTAGCTTAAATTATATAAAAAAACTAAATACATTTTTGTTATGAAGACATCAGTAAGATGATGACATTGACATTTGCCATATAAAAACATTTGTATTTATGTGTGCTACAGTATTATCTACAGTATTTAATATGTTTCATTTCAATAAAGTTAGTGTAAATTTAGGTGTTATGCACCTGAATGGAGCCAATACAGGCTTTTATTTTATTAGTTTGTTTCCGTAAATTTGATACTCAGGGAGTCATTGACAGACATCACTTCAAACACTTGCCACTGATTGTGACCAAATTCACAAGCTGATGAAACATTGTATTGCATAACTCCCCACTCTGAAAATCCAGAATAACAGCTTGAGAAAGAGATTGAAAAGTTGTGCTTTTGCAGGGATTTTAGTATTATAGGTTCTTTATGGTGTGAGACTAAAGGGTGCTTTTTTAGTGTTCGTTAAGAATGATTTAATGATTGATATTATCATTGATGATCATTTAAATCGTAAGTAGACCTGCCTCCACTGGCCCAAGATGGCTGCTGCTCTGACGTATCATCCAATGGACTGCAGTGAGAGAGACAGAGAGAGAGGAGTGAAAGGGGAGCTGGAAGAAACAAGAAGAAATGAGAGGGGGAAAGAAAGAGAAGAAATTTGTATACTTGAATGATAATTTCTAAATGATCTAAATACAAGATAAAATACAGTATTACCTCCCTAATGATATTCTTGTTCTTCACGCGATAGAGGATTTGACAATCTTGTGACATGTGGATTACTACATAGAAAACAATTTATTAAAATAAAGGGTCCTGTAAATGCTTGAACACTTGAACGGTTCAAATACATTGGTTCTCTCTCACATACAAATAGATCTCATACCAATCTAAACTGTTAGTTTAATGTACACTTCACAATCTTCCTTTAAGTCGTTAATTCATATAAGAAGTTCCTGTAAAATGTGCAGAATTTGTACATTCTATTTAAATCAGATTTATTTAGCAACAGACCAGTGTTTTCATGTTTTTTAGCCAGCGGAGTATAACACTTGGGGTAAGGTATATATAGATTTAATGTCTATGGTCATGATTAATAATATTTGTACATATTTTGGTTTATGTAAGATATATTTCAAAACTTATATAGCATCTAGCTAAAGTGCAAACGCACAAATTATACTTGATTTAATGTTGACATTTTGTTCATCAAAGCTAGCATTTGGGTATTCAAAGTAATCATCTACAGTGTGTGAACATCTGCTTCCTGAACAGAGCTACACTTTCCTTGTTACATGTCTGACCCTGTGCTGACCGTGTTTCCTCAGGGCTTCATCGTACGCTTGTGGATAGTGTGTTAAATCAGAACAATCATTCAGTTAAGTCAAACGGCGTCTTTTAGACAAGAGCTTTCTGAATGAAGCTTTCTTGTGCTCTGTAGTCATGATGTCACATGTGGAGAACACATGGTCTCTGGATGAAACAGGGTATTGTCCTTGTGTTTGTCAAGCTGCAGTCCCTACATAAACTCTGTCAATGTGCTTGTAGACACTTGAGTGCAGAGGAATCTGAGAAGAAAACATCCAGTGATTCCCACCACCACAGAGAAAATGTAGAAAATGTGGTAATATTTGCAAAAAAACTATCTTGTTTTCCATAATAAAACAAGTTTATTTTGGATTTTGTAGAGGGTTTCTCGAAAGAAAGTCTAGAAAAGAAGAATTAGTTGACCTCTTCCTAGATTTAATTGTATAGTTTTTATACATTTACATTTATGCATTTGGCAGACGCTTTTGTCCAAAGCGACTTACATTATGGACTTATCCAAATACAATAACGGTTTAATTGCTTGAAATATATTATTAATTTTTAAAAGTACAAATAACTTTTTTTAATAGGAATTGCAAGCCGACATAAATATTTAGTAGAAACACAATAGATGGTTAAAATGCAGCATTGGGTGAAAAATAAGTTTGCTATTTTATCTTCTATTAATTCCTGTGAAACAGTGAACAGTACACAATCTCCAACTTAAGGAGTCAGGAGTGTTTACTTGTTATATAGTCAATGAAGTCAATGGAAAGATCTAAGATCATCGACAGACATTGCCAAACATTACCCACTGAGTTAAGCAGAAAGTGATGCTCACAGTTTGGTTAATTCAGCCACTTCCTTCTAGTCAAAAAAAAGCATCATCACTAGATGTCACAAATCCAATCCATGACCCAATCAGAGTACCTCTGTATTAGCTGTTGATACAGCTCATGTTTTCACACTTTACTGTACTGTGACTGTGTTTGAATTCACCTGAATGTTCGTGTTTGATGACTTCGAAGTTGACAGCTTCTTCTTCTTTGGGTTGCAGAGTAAACATCTGAAGACAGGTGTTTTTCTCTGTCGTCTCAGTTAACATTTGTCAAGACACGGCCATGGAGACTCCGCCCAATGACACAGAGGGTGGCTCGAACACACCAAAAAGTTCAGTGCCAACCTAAAAGCGCCATGAGAAAAAGTCTCCATTGTTTTACTGATCTTTATAGGATCAGTGCTCCACAACATTTTCAATTCAGTTTTTTCTTTAGGTTCAGAAATGCTTGGGGATATGTAATGTTAGCTTTGTATTGACGCTACGCACTATTTGATCAATAAATTAGCTTTACTAATGGAAAGCTACTGGATTTACAAATAAGTGACGCTACCTGCACATTACTGAGAAATATAGTTAAACTAGCAGGGTCACTACTTGTAGCGAAGCTAGTGCTCGACGCAGTCTAGTACTCTGTCTCAAGGAAAGCGTAAATAGTAATTAAAGGTGAAACTCTTTCCCTCAGACAATCTAAGTTCCTCTATTGTTTGCTGGCAGTTACTGTTAACACAAGATTGGGTGATGCATGCATTTAATCAAATTATTGCATTTACCCATACACCTGATGACACATCTTTTTATTTATGTTCAACTAATCAGTTTAAAGAAATAAAAGTTACAAACTAATTGTATGTTTGTATAATAATTTGCATATGATTGTTGTGAAAATAGGGGCGTCACAGTGGCGCAGTGGGTAGCACGGTCGTCTCACAGCAAGAAGGTCGCTGGTTCTAGGCTCAGCTGGGTCGGTTGGCATTTCTGTGTGGAGTTCTCATGTTCTCCTCGTGATCGTGTGGGTTTTCTCCGGGTGCTCCGGTTTCCCCACAAGTCCAAAGACTTGAGTAAGAACAATTGCCCATAGTGTTAAAGTGTAAATGTGTGTGTGAATGTTTCCCAGCGATGGGTTGCGGCTGGAAGGGCATCCGCTGCATAAAACATATGCCAGACAGTTGGCAGTTCATTCCGCTGTGGCGACCCCGAAAGGGAAGAAAGCCGACATGAAGATGAATGAATGAATGAATGTTGTGAAAATTAAGTCATAAACATTTAAAGCATTAGTCTCACCCCATACATAAGTTAGTTTTGTCCAACCCCAAATCTAAAATCAAAATTTTGTTGCTGCTTGCAGGGTGTCACTTGAATAACCCTGAATTATAAAGTTTCAAATGTCCCACTTCTGTAGAGAAATAAAAGCAGCTAACGAATATAAAAATTTGTTTTATCGGCACAATATTTCAGGAGAATTACATGGAATGCAGTGTAAGGTTTCTTTGCAAATATTCTTTGACTGAGTGAAAAGGGGACAGTCGGGGAGCCACAAAGATGTCGGGACAAAAAGATATCAAGCAATCTGCTCATTTGAGATGTGGGGAATGCATAAATAATGTCAAAAATGAATGTGTAAATGAATACTTCTAGAGAGACTTTTCAAACAAACATAAAGCCCATTGTGTTTTGCTTTGATTCCCACAGAGCTCTCCCTTTCTCCTCTTTCCAATAAGCAAAAGCAAATATTTATAAAACTGTCCGTCTTATTTTCTTTCAATAAATTTCAGATTTATTTTCCAGACCATTATTGCATACATTCTTTCTTAAATGCAGACCATTGGAAAGCCTCAGGATGCATTTGAAAATAAGTTTGAGTTTGTTTGACATTTAAGGTTCGATTTGTCTATGTTTTTCCCCGTTCTTCTCCAAAAAAAAAGCATTAAGAAGCAAAGCACACATTTCAGAAGAATGTCTGTTTGCTTTTAGTCTTACAAATAAACCACATGATTAAATATCCAAAAATTATTTCCCCCAAATAAATAATAATCATAATCAACGGCTGGATTAAAGCAAAAAACAAGAAGCTGAAACAAAACTCTAACATACTTATTAACAACGTGGACACTCTTGAAACAACAATGACATGCCTCTCTCTACTAACTCATGAACAAAATGTTCTCAGTCTCCCACTTTCTCAAAATTTACACCGCTGAGTGTCCATAACCAACTCCTAGCCTTTGGATATTATAATGGATCCATTATTTATTTATTTTAATCATTTAATTGTTAAAAAAATAGGATTAGGTTTCAGATTTTGCTCATTTGGAACATAAAAGAGTACTTGAAAGGCTGTTACTAGATGTCTCTATCAAGCGCTTCTTTTTAGTGATGCAATATTTTGAGTAATTGAAAATAAATATAGTAAAAAAAAAGCAAAAAAATATCTGACCCAATAAAGGAAGGGGGGGTGCGTGGTTGAGGGGGGCGAAGGGGAGTGGAGAGGGACTGCTTAAGGGCTCTGTGTACTCAGAATGCTACATATACAGGTCTCATATATGAGTATAAATAATATCTATCTATCTATCTATCTATCTATCTATCTATCTATCTATATATGATATATATATATATATATATATATATATATATATATAATGATTTTGTACCTTTTGTTTAGCTCAACTGAATGCATTCATGGTTGAAACATTTAGAGAAAAAATTAAATGCATAAAGTCTAACTATCAATTTTTTACGCAGAGTGATGATTAATTTCACATGATTATTTTCCCATCCTATCTTTACATTCCCGAAGCCTTTTTCCAAGCCCCATTGGGAACCTGCTAATCTCTCCCTTTAGAAGACCCGGAAAGTAACTCGCTAACAGTTTAATCAGTGAATAACATTCCAGAGATGAGGAGATGAACAACAGAAAACTCCCACCAGACTTATTCTTAACCTCAATTCTTCAAGACAATTACTCAAAACAAAGCCGTAACTCCATCCCCAAAAAATTCTACATATCAGAATCAATTCAGAACTTGTTTCAGTAACACCTTACAATACTTTTTATTAGTTACTGTATAACTAAAAGGGAGGTTCTGGATAACTAACATAACTATTCATTAACTATGTAGTAGTAACTGTTAGTTATTTGGAATTTGGAAGAGTATTGTAAAATCAAAACACATGGCACAGTTACTCTATAGTTAGCACATACTTCCCAGGCTCAAAATAAATTATCTAAATTCAAAAGTCAATAGTAATTAACATATAGTTACATATAGTTAATGGTAATTACAACAGTCATTTTTATAGCTGTAGTTACTAATTAGTTTTAGTAATGTTCCCTCATCAAAGACATATTTAAATCAGGTTCATGCACGTTTTTGTAATCCTATTTTCTTTTTCAGAGAGCTCAAAACTGCTCAAGGGGTGTAGGGAAACTCATTGGGCATACCTTCTTCTTCTTCTTCTTTCGGCTGTTCCCAGTTTAGGGGTCGCCACAGCAAATCATGTGTTTCCACCTAACTCTGGCCTCAGTATCCTCTACTCTTGCACCAATTACCTTCATGTCCTCCTTCAGCACACCCATATAACTTGTCTTTGGCCTTCCTCTTGCCTGGCAGCTCCATCTCCAACATCCTTCTACCAATATAACTACTATCCCTTCTCTGCACATGTCCAAACCATCTCAATCTGGCTTCTCTGACTTTGTCTCCAAAACAACCAACCTGAGCTGTTCCTCTGATGTGCTCGTTCCTAATCTTGTCCATCTTTGTCACTAAACTGAACCTCAACATCCTCATCTCTGCTACTTCCATCTCTGCCTCGTGTCTCTTCCTCACTGCTACAGTCTCTAACCCATACATCATAGCTGGTCTCACTACTGTTCTGTACACCTTTCCTTTGATTCTTGCTGACACTCTTCTGTCACACAACACCCCTGACACTTTTCTCCACCCACTCCAACCTGCCTGCACTCGCCTCTTCACCTCTTTTCCACACTCCCCTTCGCACTGGACTGTTGACCCCAAATACCTAAACTCCTCCACCTTCTTGACCTCAGCCCCCTGTAACCTCACTGTTCTACTTCCCTCCCTCTCGTTCAAACACATGTATTCTGTCTTACTACGACTGACTTTCATTCCTCTTCTTTCTAGAGCAGACCTCCAGCTTTCCAGGTGTCCCTCCACCTGCTCTCTACTCTCACTACAGATTACAATGTCATCTGCAAACATCATTGTCCATGGAGATTTCTGTCTGACCTCATCTGTCAATCTGTCCATCACCATAGCAAACAAGAAGAGACTCAAAGCCGATCCTTGATGTAGCCCCACCTCCACCTTGAACTCCTCCGTCTGACCTGCAGCACATCTCACTGTTGTCATACTCCTCTCATACATATCCTGAACTACTCTGACGTAGTTCTCTGCCACTACTGACATCCTCATACAGGACCAAAGCTCCTCTCTCGGCACCCTGTCATACGCTTTCTCTAAATCCACAAAGACGCAGTGCAGCTCCTTCTGACCATCTCTGTACTTCTCCATTAGCATTCTCAGAGCAAAAAATATCACCGCCCTTTAACCAATCAGCTGAAAGGCTAATGCATCTCAATGAAGAACGCATGCACTGACTGATCAGTGGTGTCTGTGGAACCCAGTGTACTCGCATCCAGGTACTGAACAGGCCAGGCTCACTTAGCTTCCGAGATCGGTCGAGATGGGGGGTTAGAGCCATAGTGGTCGTAGACAGAGAGTTTGTGACTTCCTAATTATATTGAGAATAAATGTACACGGCTCTGTTATGACAAAGTGAGAGCATTTATTTCACATCCATGCCCTCTTCCTTCTGCACAATGCATTCTGTTAAGGTAAAGTATACTAGGGTGGCTTTAGGCGTGCTTTCAAAAGCTTGATATTTTGATGACTGTAATTAGAAATTTCCTTAAAGGTTCCATGACAACACATCAATACAATAAAACCCAGACTTTAAAAGAACATATTGAAGAGTTTTTAATACTCTTAGAAAACTTTACATGTGCTACACATGGTGAGGTTTATATTCACATGGAGTTTATTAATTTGTAGGAACAAAAGAATGGATATTTTTATAAATACATTTTGGTAAAATTGTTAAAACGTTTCCACTAAAACAAAACTCTACATAAACATTTTAAAAACACTCTATTAGATGTTGGTTTAACTGGATGGTTTGTATTCTAATATTTTAGATTAGATTTCTGCCATTTTTAGCTAATTAAATCCCAGTCCCATTAAACAGTTTACATTTTACCACCACAATAAACAATATGTTTAAGAATGATAAACTGTTGTTAATTCATTCTCAATAAATCATTCCAAGCCTGCCTCCAATAAAATATTAGTTCAATGCATAAATAAAAATCAGAAAAGCACATTTTTAGTGGCAAGGACATTTAAAATCAATGAACTGTTAAATCAAGCAGATGCTGATGCGATCTGATGTGGGGGTGACGGCTGCATCGAACGTCTCTCGTAAAAAAACACTTGATAACTTCAACAAACAACCGAGGAATGTTAATGACGTCCAGGCAGCCATATTTATTTGCTTTTCTCAACAAAATGCCAAACTCTATGCATTTTTGGTCAACGTAGTAACTCTCTCCCATCATTTTTCATTTTGATTTTTGCTGATAAAGGCTATAAATCCTTCCTCTTGCTATATCCTTAAAACAACTAAATTCAGTCTTTGGACCAAAGAGTGTAACTCAAAGTCATGTAGAATCCTTGAAATGTTTTCTAAATAGTCATCCCTTTGAGATTTTAAGTGAAATGTATTTTAAAGATTAGTTTGTCCTAAGAGGCAACCTCTGACTTATCCTCTTGCTGAACAAAAGGAATCGACTGAACTTGTAATGCCTCAACTTGAGGCGGAGGCCAGAAGTGAGCTGATTTTCACCCAACACCCAAGCTGAAAAAGCCCAACTTAACAGCTAAACATGTTCAAAAACATGGTCAGAAAAACATGTTTAAAGCTTGGTACCTTGAAGTTTTTTCATTCTTCTCACTAGTTTTGACTTTTCGTGGCAAATTTTTGTATTCTTCCTTCCTTCCTTACATATTTACTTACTTACTTACTAAATTACTTACTTAATTAGTTACTTACTTACTGACTTACTTACTTACCTACCTACCTCCCTCCTTTCCGACGGACCGTAATGGAATATTTAATCATTATAATTAATGGCAGTAATATAGATAGTAATGTTTCCTATGACATTGAGTTTGAATGGGCGTGTGTGTTTGGGATGGTCCAGGGGAGGAGAAATGGGTGACGAAAACAGGCCTCGGAAACAACTACTCGGATGTCCGCCCAGCATCCCTCTCTCTCTCTCTCTCTCTCTCTCTCTCTCTCTCTCTCTCTCTCTCTCCCTCTCTCTCTCTCTCTCTCTCTCTCTCTCTCCCTTTCTCTCTTTCTATGTGCTAGCATAAGCCCTCATTGACTAAGGTAGGATTTATTATGTTTGAATTTGAGAAACAAAATCGCTGTTCGCTACTGTGTTCATAAATCAAGTCTCTGGAATATTAATTTCCATAACTTACCTTCCTGCCTACTTACTTACTTACTTAACTGTATTATTTTTACATTTGCATAACAAAGGGCTGGGTTGAATGAGTGACAGCCACTTACCAAGTGCTGAGGTTTCCTTCTCATCATTTCTTATCCAATAAATAACCTCTTTTGCCTATTTTGAATCTTTTGCAGTAATCTTTTGTCAATGAAGACTGATTTACCTTTTTTGCATCATTTACCTTCTGCTACATTCGATGGGTGACTAAACGAATTACGTTTATGTTATATACAGTCAATGTTTCAATGTTTCAATCTTTCTTGAAAACTAATCCTTTTCTTATTCCAAACACGAGCATGGGGAGAAATAAACTCTTCTCACACACAAAAAAAACAAGATTTGAAAATGTGATCCATTTACATTGTTTTATTTTGAATGATTTGAGCGCTCATTCTTAAAGTTTGACAACTATATGCGGTTTGATTAAAAGTGTGGAGAAATACTCTTGATGCCAATCGTGCTTTGGGATCCAGTCATTGCGCGAGGTCGTATGGCCTCATGACTGGATGTTATATACTTCAGAGCAGCTGTTCTGCACTCGCACAGTAACAAAATCACTGTCAGTGCTTGAGAGTCTGTGACATGTACTGGACCTTCTTCCCTCTGGCATTCATACACACAAACTCATTACATGGGTGGAAAATCTTCATGAATACTGAGACATTTTCTTTATGTAATAGTTTGTCTATAAAGTGATTTTCATGCAAAGGATAATATAACTTTTTCTGGAACAAAAAGAGGCTGTGTTTACAGCATATGCCTTAGAGGCTCTGCTTGTTTATGTGGCATATGAAAGAAATACAATATTTGAGATAAACTGAAAAGGCCCATTTTTGTTAGCCTGCCAAATCACATACAAAAGGTTAATATATATGAAGAAATACAAGGCTTCCGTCACAGCAACGCTGCTGAAATTTTGACTGTGATGAAATAAGAGTAAAGGGCTTTAACTAGACACATGTGGCTACAAGAGACAATGAATGCATTTGGTAATAACGAGGTCATTACTGATAAAGGACATCATCACTGAGCCAAGGTCTCTGAGTGTGCTTTGGCCTTCCTTTTTCTTGACTTCTGTTAGTGACAGCATGTAGAGTTTTGTGACGTACACGGTCCGATTACCTTTATCTTACAATCCACCTCATGAAGCCCCAGAGGGTGAGTCTATATCCCTAATGCCTCACTCTGGAACGTCCATCAATTTGACCTCCGTTTGTATCAGTTACATCATCAGTAAAGTTGATTTCACTCGGCGTCGAGTCTCGTCTGCAGCTGTTTGGCGTGTGGAGAGCACACACTGTTTGATCCCTGAGTGTTTACAGTATGTAAAAGATGTAAAAGGAAACAGATGCTTCGATTTGTACAAATACTACTTTCTAAATGTACGCTGATGAGAATTCCATCAAAGCAATGTAAGGATGTTCATTTTTGGGCTTATTCTCTGAAATGCTATACAGTATGAAACAAACCACTTATGACATTATTGATAATAAAACATAAAAGGCATCACAACTCTTAGCGAAACAAAATAATAAATCATTATAAACTGTTAACCCCTTTCAATTTCTTTTTTTAAGTAAACAAATGATAGGTGTTGAATATTAAAATTGAAGCACCTGTTTGTAGATCAAAAGAATGTATTTTAATAGTGATGTTTGCTCTTTAATTTGTTTGCTGAATTGCTCAAAAAAAATTTCTTTAGAGTCTGATTTGTGAGATTTTGAGTCTTTTACTCTCACTTTGTGAGACTCTCTTTTCTTTGTTCGCTTACTTCTTCAGTGACTCAATAAAATGCACAAATTGTTTCTGTGCAGACCGAGGGCAGCGTTTGGCTTGAATGAAATGTTAAACAACCCTTTCAGTCACCACTTCTGCTTGGTGCATTGGTGCTCATCATCCTGATAATATGTTTGAAACGCTCTATAATGGTTGGATAGATTCTGTGGAATGTCATGATAATTCAGTCCACAACATTACAGATCCACTCCCATTCATACATCAGAGAAAGCAACAATCCAGGTGGACTTCTTCTTTTAACCCTTCCAGATGTGAGGAAGAGAGTAAAGGAGGACTCTTTAATGTAGTCCAGACACAAAGATCTATGCTCCCTACCTTTGGCATTTGAAAATGCACTCAAATATTTTTTTAACCCTTTCAGATTAGTATCTGCATATCCGTAACATAAAACGTCTTCTTGTGTTCACAGTTTTTGCTTGATGTAGTTTATTAAATTGAAATTACATTTTAAACACTTTATTGAATACTTTAGAAATAGTTTTTGACATTGTAATTGGTGAATGGTGGACAACATTGTTTTTTTACATGTTATTGTTGTGTCACAAAAAAACTTCCCAAAATTGAACAATGGGATTAATGAGCTCATGAAGGAAATCAACATACCATTATTGAGAGTATTTATATCATTTAAGCAACAGGTATATAATTATGGTTTCTATCTTGTGTCTTACTATGTGAAGCTGTGCTGAGATAGACAGAGACAGAAATATCCAGGGTGTAGGCTGAGCGCTAACCACTGGCATGCAGCAAGAAACAGCACGTGGTCTTAGCTCGCATGAGAAAAAGAGAGATGCTTTCAATTACCCAAATGACTTTCAATAAAGACTCCAACATTCACTTATTCTGATGTCATATGCATTTACAGTACAGAGAGGTGCGTAAGTGTAAAAATGACAATCTTCATTAGATATCACAGTGTAGCACTAATAAAGTAGAAATTGTGTGACCTATTATAACAACAAAACTGTCTAAAATCTAATGTACTTCAAAAGCCATTCTGGTGAATTTACAAATGACTTGGTTATTCTTGAGGAATTAGGAGTTGCTTAGACTTTCTAAATCCAAATGACCTTAAAACAAACACAGAGCTTGTCATTTCACACTCATTTAAACTGCCCGGTCTCTCATTTTAATGCAAAAACGTGATTTTTTCAAAATATGTTTTATTCAAGGTAAAGTCACAATAATATTTCATGTTTGTGTCAGTCTAAGCTTTGTTTGTGGGACAACCAAAGGGTTTGCAGCCAAACTGAGTAAGCCATAGAAACAAGACAGGAGAGAAGCATCTTGTTGCTGAGGTTTGGTCTGAAGAAGACTTCAGTGACAGTTGTGTCAGCGCCCTCTGCTGGTGAATATGCAGCAAGCAAGACACAATTGATAATCACCAGCTGGGTTTTTTTTCTAACACTAATTCAAAATACACACCAGTAGTCCATTAGCAGCTTCATTAGTGAGATCAGGTGAGTCAGATGAAAGTTGAAGCTAAATTATGCAGGCTGCAGCCTTCCTTTACCAACTCAATATGTTACTCTAAATTTTAGAGTAAAAACAGACATTTAATGAATGCAATTAAATTATTACAAATGAGTATTTTAGCGTTATGCTGTTGGTAGATAACAAATACCAATAATCTAAATAAATTGCTTTTCATATTAGTCTCCAGGGTCTAGCATTTTTTATACCATCCGTGTCACATGTTTTCATGATAAATTTGAGATCATGAGATTAAAAGGAGCTGTAGCAACCTGCTCTACCTACTAGTGGCTAAAATGTGTAGAGTTTGTTATATTATTACAAGTTACCATCAAAGAGATAAAAATGTGCTAAACAAATAGATTACATTATTGTTACTTTTATTAAAATAGTCCTAGCTATATGGGATTGGGGTTGGGTGAGCTAACAAAATAAGATGCCTTTTAAAGATTTAGAGATCAAAGTTTCATTAAGATTATTTTTTATCAAGAAAAACATTTCACAAAATGAATCCCTTAGTCAAGTGTATGAAACAGTACCTCTAGTGGTGATCGGCTGATAGGACGCCTACTTGGTGGTTGTGTTATATTTTGCATGTGTGACTTAAACAGTGCCTGAACACAATATAATGTATGAGGGTTAAAAAATATTTATTTAGAAAAAATATCAACTTTACAACATACAACTTTCGTTTGGTTCACTGCACTCCCCTGTACTTTTTTGTAACATTCAAAGTCTTAATTATCCAATATATCTGCAATAGTTCAAAATAAAACAGCTGAGTATGTTTAGACTAAAAATGACCTCAAATGATTTTATTTGAGAAAGTAACCAAATTACATTCTTTTTTAAATGTAGAGCTTTGATAAATAATTTATTATAAAACCATTTTTAAATACTGCATATTGTTGATGCTTTTTATATTTTGTTATTGGCTAAAATTATTCTCTGTGTTTGAAGAGATGTTAAGTGGTATGGCTATTAGTCCAGTCGACTTTGATTTATCCAGGCCTTAAACTTTAAATTTACAATGTAATTTGGCTTCTTAGTAAGGTCAACATTTAACAAGGTCAGCCATGTTTTGACAGAAGGAGTGCCAGAGAGTAGAAGTCGAGCTGGTGTGTAAACCAATCCTAACACTGAATGATTTAATCATAACAGGAGACTCTTCTCTGATGTGTATCATCTGATGCTGGGATAAATTTGCTTGTGAATGTCTGACACGCTGCACGTACAGTCTGCCCTCTATCTTTCATTTGGCCAGAGAAAAGGAAGTAATTGACTGATATCTCTCTCTATATATATATACATCTATCTCTCTCTCTCTCTCTGTCTGTGTGTGTTTGTGTCTTGCTCCCACATTGGGTCGCTTCAAACACCTGTTAGTTTTACATGTTTCATCATGAGGGTAATGCAGGTTATGGAGAGGACACTTAACAATATTTCCTATTCCTATCTTTTGTTCCTGTTTTCAAATCAGTTATCACTAAATGTTTAAGTATGTATGTATGTATGTATGTATATATGCATGTATCTATGTATGTATGTTTGTATGAATGTATCTATGTTTGTTTATATGTATGTATGTATCTATGTTTGTATGTATGTGTCTATGTTTGTATGTGTCTATGTATGTATGTATGTATGTATGTATGTATGTATGTGTTTGTATGAATGTATCTATGTTTGTATGAATGTATCTATGTTTGTATGTATGTATGTATGTATGTATGTATGTATGTATTTATGTATGTATGTATGTATGTATGTTTGTATGTATATATGTATTTATTTATGTATGTTTGTATGTATGTGTCTATGTTTGTATGTGTCTGTTTGTATGTATGTATGTATGTATGTATGTATGTATGTATGTATGTATGTATGTATGTATGTATGTATGTATGTATGTATGTATGTATGTATGTATGTATGTGTTTGTATGAATGTATCTATGTTTGTATGTATGTATCTATGTTTGTATGTATTTATGTATGTTTGTATGTATCTATGTTTGTTTGTATGTATATATGTATTTATGTATGTTTGTATGTATGTGTCTATGTTTGTATGTGTCTATGTTTGTATGTATGTATGTTTGTATGTATGTATGAATGTATCTATGTTTGTATGTATGTATGTATGTATGTATGTATGTATGTTTGTATGTATGTATCTATGTTTGTATGTATTTATGTATGTTTGTATGTATGTATGTTTGTAAGTATCTATGTTTGTTTGTTTGTATGTATGTATGTATGTATGTATGTATGTATGTATGTATGTTTGTATGTATGTATGTTTGTATGTATGTATGTATGTTTGTATGTATGTATCTATATTTGTTTGTATGTGTCCGTATGTGTGTCCGTGCACTTTTTTTTACACTCTGCATGGTCAGTTTTTCCCCAACAACATAAAAATAGCTTAACTGGATACTTTATTTTGGCACAAAAAAAATAGGCAAAATTAGGAATAATAAGGATATGACTAAAATACGTTATTCATACTATTAAACTTTTCTCTATTACCTGAACAAGGATAGCTATATTTCCTGATCTCAAAAGGAACTATATAGTACCTAAATTAACAGCATAATGTAATTCTATTTGTCTTCATGGAATTATATATTTATATTCTTATTAAATTATGTTAATCCATATTAGATCTTTTAAAGCTGCTACAATCAAATAAAAAAAAAGTGATAGAAATATTTCTGACTTAAAAGGTAATTTATGGTTTCTTTTAAATACCCTTTGAGGTAATTATTTAAACTGGTTCTGAGGTCAAGTAATGGATTTGTAGCAATTTGCATGTACAAAATTACAAAAATAAGACACTCTTGGATTACTCTTTAAAGGTGTTATTTTATTAAATATTTTGAGAAAAAAAACATATTATCCCTCTATACTATCACTTCACTCTAAATAAATTTCAAAATGAACAACATAAATAAACAACATAATTAAATCACCTCAAATGTTTGAGCTAAACCAAACATGCTATTAACCCCCGTTTCTTCTGCTGCCATGCTTCCACCATAACCCACACGCAAACCATGTTAGTCTGAACTTGCTGAAACATCAACACTGAGCAACAATACGGATATATGTTGATGTATTAGTCGCTTATATTTTCTATCTAGTGTAGAGTTGCTATTTTCTGAAATGTACTGTATATCTGCTAATGATATACCTACACAGTTTTATAGAAACCAGGACCTCATTTATTGCTAATGTGAGCTTAGTCACTGAAAACAACTCTTCCTTGTCAGCACAGTCCGAAAAGCTTTCCATTTCAGTGTCAGTCTTGTTATGAGACCCTGATCGAAGTCCAGTTGTTTAAAAACCTGTCTGATATGATGTGCCGTTCACAAAACAAGTCATCTTTCTGAGTTTTTACTTGTTGGCATACACAAAATTCACTCATTTCTTGTAATTAAACAAAAACTAAATGAAAAAGCTAGAATTCATTCCACACTGTTTCAAAATGCCAATCAGCGAACACACTGATGGTCACGTAATCACGCCGTCCTGCATAAACCGGACGTGAACGTGTCACTCTTACTGTTGTGACGCTGGAGCCGTACTCACCCCCTAGGCAACCAGACTTTCTCACGATCTTACGGTTGTGAATGGGGGACATAAGTCTCCATTCCCTTTTCGGGGAACTGGAGTTACGAAAGTAACCATTACGTTCCCCATCAGTCAGTCTCTACGACTTATGTCGGTGACGACTATGGGAATACCCTGCAAAACGCCACAACCTAGGTCCTTCTGCATTGGCCGACGGCCAGGCAAGCCGGGCACATCAGTAGTACGGCACCAAAAGGGCCCTCCTCCGCCCTGGCCTTAAGTAAAGACTTAATTTTTAATGGGCAATCTGCAATTTTCTCTCATACCAACTCATACCAGAGGAAGGAGCATCGATCCCAGAGCTGAAGGGAGACGCGTGGAGGCCGTTCTCGTCACCTCGAAGGCTGGACTTAGAACTTCCGGCAGTTTAATAAACGCAAGGTTTCATTGAGGGACCTACGGAAATACGCCTTGAACCACTGGGGAAAGGTCTTTCAGAGGGAAGATAGCATAGATGGAGCTAGCTAGAGCAATAGATTTCGAGAGTTAGCCTTTTGGAGAACTGCTCGGCCCTCCCGTGCCCGGGGTCATAAAAGATTCAGCCGGTAGTCCCCCATAGAGGGCACACACATCGACAGAACGTAGGAATACTCCGCTTACTCTACTACGCCTGTTGGGGCGAGAGGAGCCAAAAAGCTGGAGGTTATCTCCAGGGTCAAATATAGTGCACGGATCACTAAGAATGGCGCAACCCAAGCTAGACACCCCTTCGTACATCTCAGAAAATGTTACCACCACTTATCATGTCTGGAGAGACGGATTCAACGTTCAGGTTATAGTACCTGGCGAAGGTGTTTGGTGTCGACCAACCCGCAGCCTTGCAGATCTCTGCCAGCGGAGTCCCCCTTGCCAACGGCCAGGAGGTCACGACACCCCTGATAGAGTGGGCTCTCAACTGCAGGGAGCAAGGGACATCGGACGCTGTGTATGCGGCAGAGATGGCCTTCACTGGCCAGTGGGCCAACCTCTTTTTAGAGACAGCCTTCCCTATCGTCTGCTGTCCTCCAAAGCACACAAAGAGCTGATCAGAACTACTAAGGTTCCGAGTCCTTTCTACATAGATCCTCAGTGCCCAAACTGGGTAATTGGGACCAGGGGCTGATGCTGCCTCCTCTTCGGGCAGAGCTTGGAGGTTTACTACCTGAGTTTTTAAAGGGGATGGTAGGAACCGTGGGCACATATCCAGGCTTGGGCTTCAGAATAACATTAGTATCACCAGGTCCGAACTTTAAGCAGGTCTCATTGACAGAGAGTGCCTGCAGATCCCCCACCCTCTTGATCGAGGCTAACGCAACCAGGAGCGCTGTCTTAATTGACAGAAATTTAAGCTCTACTGATTCAAGCGGCTCGAATGGAAGACCTTGAAGTCCTCTAAGGACAATGGAAAGGTCCCAGGAGGGAGCTAAGGACTGCCTAGATAGTCTAACTCTTCTGGCCCCTCTGAGAAATCTGACCGTTAACTCGTCTCATCCCAACGTGTTGCCTTCAAGGTGATGGGCAGAATGTAAACCTTTAGGGTGGACGGAGACAGTCCTTGATCCAAACCCTCTTGCAGGAAGGTTAGCATGAGTTCAACGGGGCAGCTGCTCGTGTCTACTTGGCGAGAGTGACACCAGTCAACGAACCGACCCCACTTGCCAGCATAACAGGCCCTAGTGGGTTCTGGCAAGACACAGAGTTTGAACCGCAGACTGTGGCATTACCCGGGGGTCCTCCGTGGCATGATGTGCCAGACGTGGAGATTCCAGAGGTCTGGACGTGGGTACTTGTGCCCACATCCCTGGGTCAGAAGGCTGACCGCAGGGGAACTGGCCAGGGAGGTACTGTCATGAGGGAGCAGAGTTCTACGAACCAAGGTCGGTTGGGCCAATAAGGTGCCACCCCTAGGACCTCTGCCTCGTCCTCCCTGATCTTGCACAGGAGGGTTGCAAGGAGGCTCACTGGGGGAAACGCATATAGGCATTTCTTCCTGGGCCATCAATGCGCTAACGCATCTATACCGAGAGGAGCCTGGTACACTGACCATTCTCTGGGGCGGCGAACAGGTCTACCTCCGCTATACCAAAGCAGTCCCAGATCTGCAGTCCCAGAGATCTGACCTGTGGGTCCACTACTTGATGGTGGTGGCACCCCCTCCCTCCAAGGGGGGCGGGCTGGTGGCGAGGCCCGCGCAGCAGCTGGACTCCCTGGGTGGCCTGTCCTAGGGCCGCTTCCGATGGACCCTCTTCCCCTGATGATATTGAGGGGGCCCTGGACAGGACTGCTCCTCCGTTGGCTCCTCGTAGCCGCTCTTGGTCGACGTCTTCGACATGGGGGCTGACGATCAGGGGAGGGCTGAGGAGGTTTTCTCTGGCGTCGAGCAGGTGGTGGGGGCGCCGACTTAGAAGGGGATCTGCCACGTCTCTTCCTACGCGGCGTCATGAATTCTCCCAGACCCTCCGCCTGCTTCCTGATCGTAGAGACCCGCGATGTAAGGTCATCTACGGCGACGCCGAAGAGGCCATCTGGGACCACAAGTGCGTTGAGGAAACGTCTCCGGTCTTGAGGGACCATGTCAGCCTGGGTCAACCAAAGATGGTGGCTGTGGACTACTAACGTAGACATTGTGTGGCCGAGCAAGCTAGCTGCAACTTTTGTCGCCTTGAGCGCAAAATCGGTAGCCGCCCTCAGATCCTCTGTAAGACCTGGGCCACAACTCCCCTCCTGCATCTCTTTCAGAGCCTTGGCTTGGAACACCTGAAAGGCAGCCATGGCATGCAGGGCAGTGGCAGCTTTACCCGCCGCAGCATAAGCCCTCGAAGTCAGGTCCAACGACAGGCTTAGTTGGCGGGATGAAGGCCGCGGCTGTTTACGCCAGGTTACCCGGGCATAAGTGCACCGCCAGCCCCTGCTCTACCTGGGGAATTGCTTCGTACCCCCTAGATACCGCGCCGTCAAGGGGAGCGAGGGAGGGGAGACTGACCAACCTCGATTTCAGAGGTGCCTTCCAAGTTTGGGTCAGTTCCAGATGCACTTCCGGGAAGAATGGGATAGAAGGGGGCTGCAGGGTATCATCATGGAGCGACCCCACAAACCATGCATCTAGCCTGGAGATCTCGGGTGCCAGGGGCGGAGCCACCTGCAACCAATTTCTCTTTTTGCCCGGGTAAGCAACTCGGCCATCTCCTCCGCAGCACAATCTGCCGTCACTCCAGAGGGGGAGATTGATGTACCGTCTCCTTCGGGAGAAGCGCCATCTCTCTCCGATGCAGAAGCGGAGATCACATCATCAGGCGCACAGGAGTCCTCAGAAGATGCAAGCAGCGCATCATCCGATAACTCACTGTGGCGGATAGTGGACGCACCGGGGGACCGGGAAGCGCGCACGGCCCTGCTCGACTCCACTGGGCACCGGAGACATGCACTCGTTGACCCGTACGGGCGTTAGCTACGATGTCTCCGGCGGTGGACTGAAAGTATTCCAACCTCGCCTTAAGTGCACTGCCGGACAGAAGTGGGCAATCCACACATTCTGGTCCCTCAACCGCTGCCTCAGCATGTCTACGCCCAAGACAACCGTGGCAATGATTGTGGCTATCCGTCAATGCAATCGATCCACCGCATCCAAAAGACTTGCACGGTCGCGACATGTTGGGAACGTGCTACAAACAGTCGACCGGCAAAACAAGTGCTCTACTATGAAAAAGGAGTCTTACTTGTTGGTGGAAGGCGGTGAAAGAATTAGAGTCTAGGGCGTTGCAGCGTTTTCAACCTTCCGGCCAGACGAAAAACTTCGCTGGTTGCCGTTTGAATCACCAGATCTCAAAAATCCACACAAGGTATAGTCCAACTATTTTGTGGTGTCTTTCACGAGTCGCTTGCGTGTCAAGAGTACGGCTCTAGAGGAAAAACAGGAAGAGTGACACGTTCATGTCTGGTTTATGCGGGACGGCGTGATTACGTGACCATCAGCACTTTCGCTGATTGGCATTTTGAAACAGTGTGGAATGAGTAGTGCGCCCCTAACAGAGCTTCCCTTAGTCGTCACCGACATAAGTCGTAGTGACCGACTGATGGGGAACTGAGGTTTGTAGTCACGCAGGAGTATGAGGTTTTGGCCAGAAGCAGAATAGACCTTGATCACTCATGTTCAAAGTATCAAATGGCCATGGTCAGGTTTTTGGCAACACTTCAAACTCATCTCTAGAGTTTGACCTTCGTTCTAGTTCAGGGATAGGCAGCCCTGTTCCTGAAGAGCCACAGTCTTATCGATTTTAGCTACACTTTTTGAAACTCATCAAATCACCCAAGTTAGTTGCTATTAAAAGACTTAAAAAAACTTAAACTCCCCTGATAGAATTCTTTTGTACTTTGTGACGTAGGTTTGACCTTAGAGTATGTTTGCTCCCTTGATTTCTCACTCTTACCCTTTCCCACTGCTTAGATTTTTGTGAATTTTGATGCTATGATTATCTATAATTTTAAGTGAAGAAAATCAATAAATTGTTTCTAGTTCCTGGACACGGGCTGTCAGCTAATCTAAAAAAAAGACCAGAAGATAGCAACTGGAGGCGACTATTTCCAAATGCTTCAACATATGATCCATTCTGATGACATCATAATTTTTTGTGTGTGTGTCCATCCGTGCGTGCATGTGTGTCTGTGCTCGAGCATGTGCGTGTGTGTGTGCGTGCGTGTGCGTTTGCGCGCGTGTGTTTACATCTTTAGATACCCTTTCGGGTATTCCAGTTACATACAATATCCTGGATGACTTTATTTAAGAGGTCTTTTTCTCTCTCTATGAGCATTTCATTCACACACATGCATCTGATGCCCTGATAGCTGCTGATCTTTCACCTGTAACTTCTGTGCTTTAAGTTTTGAATAACATGGCGTGACATGATTCATCTGCAGCTTTGACTCAATCTGAACCAAGCTTTGAGGAGATGACAGCTATCAACAAATCTCCTGAAAAGAAAGCAGCGCCTTCTTCTTTGGGATTGGTATGTGCCTTTATTTTTAGGTCAAGGGAACACAGGTTGGTTTAGAACAATTCACTGTTTTGGTGAAAAGAGGCACGTCTCTGAAATGGCACGTAGCAAGTTTACCCATGCATACAGACTTTACCTCGCCGCCTACATGTGGGCTTCTCCATCTTAAAAAGGGCTTTGAGCTGCTTTTTTTCCAGGCTGGGCACATGGGTGACTGCAACATCATGTGTTACATAAGTGGAAATTGTGCATCCTCTGAAGACTATGATTAATATATTTTACACAAAGATGAATATGTATACATTCTTTTCAACGGCTTTCACTGTTCACTTCCTGGTGTGTGCGTGCGTGTGCGTGCGCGTGTGTGTGTGTGTGTGTGCGGGCGGGCGGGCGTGCGTGTGATATTTCTAACGAAGCGGCATGACTCATTCTAGTTATAAAATGTCAGTTATCAAAATAAAGAGTGCTTTGCAAATCCATTAGTGCATCACATACTTTTTTCAAGTAATTTATTATAAAGAGTCTGTCTGAAAATGATTTTATGTGTCTGAAATGTGTCTTGATTTGATTTGGGGTGAATTGTTTCTAAAAAAAAAAATGGACATCCAGTACAGTAAATGATGGACTGTAGTTGAGAAATTTTGTGAATGCTAGTAAATTTTGTGAAAATAAACTTTCAAGTTGACAATAAAATATAAGTTTTCCTACTATTTGGTCAAATTTGATCCAAGGAAAATGTTCTAAAATGTAATTAACTTTCAAGGAAACAATTTTGTACAGGAAAAAAAAATCAATAACTTTGCAGCTTTGTACATTTTCCTTTTCTGCCTGCTAATTGAAATTAAGTTACGTGCTTATGGGCCCCAAACAAGTTTTATTTTTATTTTTGCATTTTTGTCTGTGAGCCAATACCTGATGAAATCGGAAGAAATAAGGCACTCTGCAGTTATTGACAGCTGAACAATCCTCAATGCTGAAAGTCCGCAATGTCTGAAAGAAATAATTTATACAAGAACACTGGTTAATCAGCCTTTTTTGTATGTTTTGTTTTGAAGCAACTTATTTGTCGGTCATTATTGTGCAATAGTTAATTTACTTTTCTTTAGCTCGGAACACAATACTGCGCGAAAAATCCGCACAGTTTCCCAAAAGCCAATGAGAAGAGCTGAAACAGAGTAGATAACAGAGTTCAAGGTTGATCAGATACAAATGTTTGGAGGCCAGAGACAACCTCGGAAAAAGGCTCTGAACTACATGCCAGAGAAGAACGCAGACCTGTAAGTGTTACAAAATTACTTTTTGGGGATTATTAAACATTTTTATATGGTGAATGTTGCCTGGCGTCAAGAGATATACTATGCAAGTATTTAAATAAATCCATAGATGTGTTACGACCATCTAAATGCAGAGTAGAGTGTTATGAGAGGTTAATAAGTTCTTTATATGAACTTTGAGTCTTTACCTGCAATGATTTGCCACACTGACCTTTATCTTTGCGTTATACAAGAAGAAAAAAAGCTCAAAATAATTTAGTTTTAAAGTCTAAAAGGTTGTTTTATGTCAAAATTTGATAACTATATATCGTCCCTCGTACCAGGTCTACTGTTTTCTACCTGACTGGCTGATGGCGGGCTTTCGCTTTTCTTTCCTCCAATACCATATGTATGAAGTATTTACTTATTTGTATATTCTGTTTGCCTAGTTAATAAAGAGCATTCTATGGCATTATAAAAACAAATTTCCTCTTTCTTAATCGGGAATTTGTGTTTCAGGGCGGAACCTTCAAAATTGGGCACCAGAGCGGCACGGACAGTTTTTGCAGACGCACCACATTTAAGGAGGACAATTTAAACAGGTAAAGTCGGTTGTTCTTTTCGTTTTATTCAATTTTTGTGGTTCTGTTTTTGTGAAGGGAATAACGCGTACCGTTTCGAGATATTTAACCAGTAACCCGTTAATATAACGCCCAAGAGCCACTGTACATGTGAAGACCTTAGCAAGTGATCCATGTCTGAATGCACCAACTTCTACTATTTAATGTCAGCTTTTAAACTTTAAGAGCATGCCACCTGGTTTAATCGACAACCGCAACCAAGGGTAGTTGTGAGCATTTAATATTACATATTATGCTAGTTAATTTTAAACGTCAAAAGGTTCCCGGACAGTGCTTTTGTTTTATTTGAATTAAGAATGTGCATGCTGTCGTTATACAATAATGCAGAAATACAATGGAAAGATTGTTGCAGTCAATTGAAGTATTTATGCAAAACGGTTTACCAGCCATAAGCTCTGGGCAAGCTCAGACACTTAAACGTTTACAAGAGGATTGACATAAAATGAGATTAATTGGGTAGCCGGTGAGCTACTGGTAGTTTGCACGAAGGTCTTCAGCCAGCTCACTTGTTATTTTACCATATAATATGCAGCTGTTGCATTGTGGTCATTGATGTGAGAATGACTGAGATTAACCTCAGTCATAGTAAAACTATTCTGCCTTTTCCCACCTCCTATGTAAATGTTACCTTAATAATGGTAATGAAAATGTTCAACTTTCGGAAGAGGGGCATTTATTAAATATTATTTAATTAGTATTTAATGATTTATATGATTTAATTATGATATAATTTTGATTTTACTCCGGGGGCGGAAAGATGATGCAGTGGTGGAGTTTGTCGTTCTGTAACTGGAAGGTTGGTGGTTCGATCCTGCTAGGGCAATTCTGCTGTTGTGGCCCTGGGCAAGCCACTTCACCCACATTGCCCAGTATGGATGTGTGTGACTGGTGGGGTGTGTTTGGTGGTGGTCAGGAGGCCGTAGGCGCAGAATGGCAGCCACGTACCAAGGTAGCTTGTCACCACCAGAGTGTGAATGTGGAGTGAATGAATAATGCTCTAATAATTATGAAGCATTTTTGAGTGTCCAGAAAAGCACTCAAAATTAAAGGCATTATTATTATTATTATTATTATTATTATTATTATTATTATTACTACTACTACTTATTATTTTACTGTTTTTCTGTAAGTCTCTTTGGACTGCCAAAATGCATAAATGTAAACAAATTACTCATTTACAAGCATGGATTATTCAGCGAGTATTGGTTAAGCCTCTCCAGGGGCCTCATGTATAAAACTTTGCGTAGATGTAATCCTTAAAGTGTGCGTACGCACATAAGGCAGAATTTGCGTACGCACAAAAGTTTTCAGATTCATAAAACCGTACGTAAGCCAGAACCTGAGCAAGGTTCGCTTTATAAATCTAAATTATCTGAATATTGTGCGGAGGTGCACGTGCTTATTCCTTACCCAAATCTCCTCCCGAAATAACCATATTTGGAGGTTAAGACCGCCCATTTTGAATATGTATGATCTCCCTGCATATTAATACCACCAATAATTCGGTTGACAAAAGCAAATTCATTCTCAGATGGTGCCTTTATTGCAACATGAGTGCAGTCAATATCAACGATTACATTGGGAAAACCAGCGATTGTTGCAAAATGCATTTTGATGTTGGCCTGTTCAGCTTGCGTGTAAGGAAAACGGATGTATCGGGGTGCCATCCCCACTATGGCATCTCATACATATTTCATGACACGGCTCAGGGATGACTGCGACATACCCGATCGATCTGCCAACTCTCGCTGGAAAGTATCAGTGACCTAATGTGGTCAATACTTGCACAGGAACACACAGCGCATGGTTTCTCCGCGAGGGTCTTTCCAATACTGGCCGTAATTCAGAACACATTTCCAATAGGATGGCTCTTGGAAATCGAAATCGGCTCATGAGCCAATCATCATCATGAGCAAGGAAATCTTCACGGTCTTTGAAAACACGCTCCCTCCGTAGAGCGTCATTAGCAAGGTCTTCTAACAGCGCTAGAGCATCCATTATGATCATATGTTTTATACGCACATACCTTTTTATAGCCCATTCATTAAAACAAATGAGTAAATTCAAAGTATTTGCACCTGGTTAAGAATGCTAATAATGATAATTCAGGTTGATGCAATTTGATTTATTGGCTGATGTAATAGGATAATTTAGAAGTTTTTCATTTTAAATAGCTATTGCTATTTAGGACAGTTGGTGTCGCCAAAACACATACTCTTCTAAAAGAGTGCGTACGCACTGTCAAGACCATCCGTACGGTGCACACTTATTTACGCCAAGTTTATTTTTTATAAATCCCGATATGTGCGTGGAAAAATGCGTACGCATATTTCTATGCCCATTTTGTGTGTACGCAACTTTTATACATCAGGCCCCAGGCCTCAAAGGTGTGGACGTACTGTCTGTACCATTGGAAGTCTGGTTCAATTCCAGAATAAAATAGCACCTTATGTGCTTGTTTTAGGTGTGCTGGTGAAAATTGAAGGCAAGAAGGGCTTAATGTGCAGTTAATTTTAAATGGAGAAAAGCATATGTTCACACTGATGGTGATAATGTTATACACCTTAAATAACTCACCTTTAGAAATATGAATGTGTAATACAAATCCTTTAAATGTTTTGTATTTTAGGTCGCTTAGCATGGCTCAAGCAGACAGCAAGGCTCTTGCTTTAGGAGTTTTAGCTGGCGCTGCCGGAATCAGCCTTGCCGTCATCTACTTCAGGAAGACGGGAGCAAGTGTTGGAAGAGTCCCGAACCATCGGAACATAATAGATCACAGAGATGGGGGCTTAATTTTGCAGACGGGGCAGGCAGAAGTGCTTGATCGACTGGGTGCCCTGATACACTGTGTGTCTGAGCTCAAAGAAGAGGTTAAAGCCTTGAAGGAAGCACTTCCACACATCCAGGGCAATGTCAGAGATCAGCTGAGGGGCCGCAGTGGGGATGAAATTGCTTGTAGAACAAATCCCGTTCATCGAACACCTAACAGAAGAAAAAGGTCTGGTGCATCAGCCAGAAGTGAAGGACATAGTTCAGAAGATGCAGAGAGTGAAGGAGGGTAAGTTTATGACCTTTTTCACCAAAGTTTCTTAGTTATTCAGGGTTTAAATAATTGAATTACTTTTGAGTTTGTTTTTTTGAAAGGAGTACATTGTGCAATATCAGGTGTTGTTTGTCAAAAGTAGTGTTTGCAATTTTTAAATTCAGAGTAGGTCAAATAGAAACATTTGTATAGAGTTCTGTTCCCCCTCACTGATTGCTAGCATGCACATTATCAGAGTTTCATACAACAACAACAGAGAAAAAGGTTGCCAGTTGCTTTCAATTAATTGGCTTTTTCAATGTTATTTTCAATCTCTTGGCCAATCAGAGAAGTGAATATTTCCGCTTGCTCTTTCTAAAACTGATCTTTCGATGATGCCCCTAAAGAATGCTCATGGCATTGTGATTTCATCTTCGTTTAGGGTTCATTTGTGTAAATATCAACAACTTGTGTTCAACTCTACACGTTCCCCTCCACCCATAATTCCTCAAGTATTACAGTCATAAAGTAATGTCATTAATGCTTAAAAAATATATCTATTTATATGATGGTTTATAAAGTTCCGTATTTGGCCACAACAAATTAAATTAACAATCAATCAAAAACAATAACACATTTTAGTAGAATAGAACTAAAAAATAATAAATGTAAAGTATTTAATTTGGATGTTAATATCAAAACAAAAATGTCTAGCATACAATTTAACACTTTTTTTGTACTCTTTATTTCAATCAAGTTACTTTGTAATTATACATTTTCTTGAATTGCCACAGACAACAAAATGAAATGTGTGCTATATAAGGAGTAGAAGCGATGGTTTATTATTACTTGTTTTATTAAGGACAATGTTTTCCAATATTGTCAACAATTTATGTTTACATTGTTAGTATTAATCTCTCATCTTGTTATATAGGGAAAGACTTTAATTCACATAGAGTTGGCATTTCATGCCCAAAAAGTATTTCGTCCCCAAATCTGGTCATTTATCTGGTATTTCAGAATAGAACAAAAAACGACAATGAGTAGTTTTCCCAAATCTCGTTATTCCATTGAAATAGACAATCAAATGATTAAAATGTATACAGACCGTTAAAAGTATGTGGAAAACTACTCCTGAGATCTTATGTATTATGACCACTATCTATCCTGACAATAAGGACATTACAAGCACAGTTATTATGTGTAATAATGGTATAACAATTTGAGGAATTGAGATAAAAAAATGTTTAAGGTAAAATGTACTTTAAATATTCAAATAATTATTCAAAGATACAACAGAGGGAACTCTGCATTAACTATTTTTTACAATGTTGAGCAAGCATGTGCTAGAGGATGGCTGTGTGAGTTTCAACTTTACCTTAAAATTTCATAAACATACCCTTTAACTTTTTACGTAAAAATGTAGCCGCAGACTTTTATCTTTATAAAAAGGATTTTTGTAAAGTATCTTGTTTTGACCTTTACATATTGTGGGACTCCTTTACACACTCATTTTCAATGGAAAAGTCAATGGTGACCTTTGACACCCTATAGAGACCAGTACCTTTGCACTTTGCTCTACAAGGTGTTGCTTAATCTCATAAGTTCCTCGTGGTGTGAGTTTCAAGGTTATATATATATATATATATATATATATATATATATATATATATATATATATATATATATATATATATATATATATATATATATACACACACACACTGTGTGCAGAATTATTAGGCAAATGAGTATTTTGACCACATCATCATCAATATGCATGCTGTCTTACTCCAAGCTGTATAGGCTCGAAAGCCTACTACCAATTAAGCATATTAGGTGATGTGCATCTCTGTAATAAGAAGGGGTGTGGTCTAATGACATCAACACCCTATATCAGATGTGCATAATTATTAGGTAACTTCCTTTCCTTTAGCAAAATGGGTCAAAAGAAGGACTTGACAGGTTCCGAAAAGTCCAAAATAGTGAGATATCTTGCAGAGGGATGCAGCACTCTTAAAATTTCCAAGCTTCTGAAGCGTGATCATCGAGCAATCAAGCGTTTCATTCAAAATAGTCAACAAGAAGTGTGTGGAAAAACCAAGGTGCAAAATCACTGCCCATGAACTGAGAAAAGTCAAGCGTGCAGCTGCCAAGATGCCACTTGCCACCAGTTTTGCCATATTTCAGAGCTGCAACATCACTGGAGTCCCCAAAAGCACAAGGTGTGCAATACTCAGAGACATGGCCAAGGTAAGAAACGCTGAAAAACGACCACCACTGAACAAGACACACAAGCTGAAACGTCAAGACTGGGCCAAGTAATATCTGAAGACAGATGTTTCTAAGGTTTTATGGACTGATGAAATGAGAGTGAGTCTTGATGGGCCAGATGGATGGGCTCGTGGCTGGATCGGTAAAGGGCAGAGAGCTCCAGTCTGACTCAGACGCCAGCAAGGTGGAGATGGAGTACTGATTTGGGCTGGTATCATCAAAGATGAGCTTGTGGGGCCTTTTCGGGTTGAGGATGGAGTCAAGCTCACTCTCCCAGTCCTACTGCCAGTTTATGGAAGACACCTTCTTCAAGCAGTGGTACAGGAAGAAGTCTGCATCCTTCAAGAAAAACATGATTTTCATGCAGGACAATGCTCCATCACACGCGTCCAAGTACTCCACAGCGTGGCTGGCAAGAAAGGGTCTAAAAAAAGAAAAACTAAGTACATGGCCTCCTTGTTCACCTGATCTGAACCCCATAGAGAACCTGTGGTCCATCATCAAATGTGAGATTTACAAGGAGGGAAACCAGTACATCTCTCTGAACAGTGTCTGGGAGGCTGTGGTTGCTGCTGCACGCGATGTTGATAGTGAACAGATCAAAACACTGACAGAATCCATGGATGGCAGGCTTTTGAGTGTCCTTGCAAAGAAAGGTGGCTATGTTGGTCACTGATTGGTTTTTGTTTTGTTTTTGAATGTCAGAAATGTATATTTGTGAATGTTGAGATGTTATATTGGTTTTACTGGTGAAAATACATAATTGCAATGGTTATATATTTGTTTTTTGTTAAGTTGCCTAATAATTATGCACAGTAATAGTCACCTGCACACACAGATATCCTCCTAAAATAGCTAAAACTAAAAACAAACTAAAAATGACTTCCAAAAATATTCAGCTTTGATATTAATGCATTTTTTGGGTTCATTGAGAACATGGTTGTTGTCCCATAATAAAATTAAACCTCAGAAATACAACTTGCCTAATAATTCTGCACTCCCTGTATATAGACATACACTTGTATATCCATATACAGGAGCACCTGTCCAATTTCTCATTAATACAATTATCTAATCAACCAATCACATGGCGGTTGCTTCAATGCATTTAGGCGTCTGTTCCTGGTCAAGACTATCTCCTGAACTCCAAACTGAATGTCATAATGGGAAAGAAAGGTGGTTTAAGTAATTTTGAGAGTTGCGTGGTTGTTGGTCCCAGACAGGCCGGTCTGAGTATTTCACAATCTGCTCAGTTACTGGGATTTTCACCCACAACCATTTCTAGGGTTTACAAAGAATGGTGTGAAAAGGGAAAAACATCCAGTATGTGGCAGTCCTGTGAGCGAAAATGCCTTGTTGATGCTAGAGGTCAGAGGAGAATGGGCTGGTTGAAGAGCAACTTTGACTGAAATAACTACTCATTACAACCGAGGTATGCAACAAAGCATTTATGAAGCCACAACACGCACAACCTTGAGGCGGATGGGCTACAACAGCAAAGGACCCAGGACCACTCATTTCCACTACAAATAGAAAAAAGAGGCTACAATTTGCACGACCTCACCAAAATTGGACAGTTGAAGAATGAAAAAAGTTTGCCTGATCTGATGAGTCTGGATTTTCATTCAAATGGTAGAGTCAGTATTTGGTGTAAACAGAATAAGAACATGGATCCATCATGCTTTGTTACCACTGTACACGCTGGTGGTGGTGGTGGTGTAATGTTTTCTTGGCACACTTTAGGCCCCTTAGTGTCAATTGGGCATCGTTTCAATGTCACGGCCTACCTGAGCATTGTTTCTGACCATGTCCATCCCTTTATGAGCACCATGTACTCATCCTCTGACGGATACTTCCAGCAGGATAGTGCACCATCTCACAAAGCTCAAACCATTTCAAATTGGTTTCTTGAACATGACAATGAGTTCACGGTACTAAAATGGCCCCCACAGTCACCAGATCTCAACCCAATAGAGCATCTTTGGGATGTGGTAGAACAGAAGCTTCGTGACCTGGATGAGCATCCCACAACTCTCAATCAACTGCAAGATGCTCTCCTATCAATATGGGCCAACAATTCTAATAATGCTTTCAGCACCTTGTTGAATCAATGCCACGTAGAATTAAGGCAGTTCTGAAGGTGAAAGAAACACTGTATTAGTATGGTGTTCCTAATAATCCTTTAGGTGTGTATGTGTGTATATATATATATATATATGTATGTATGTATATGTGTGTGTGTATATATATATATATATATATATATATATATATATATATATATATATATATATATATATAATTATTTTATTTATTTATTTATTAATTTGATTAAAAGCAAAATATAATTTTGTTTTGGCTACAAATGAACATGTGAAAACTTTACCTCTTATCATCTCTATACCACTTTGAATATTTACTTTTGAACTTACTATATTACAAGCCAGGACAGCTCAGTATGTTGGATTGCCAGCGGCTGAAGTTGGTCTGTGGAAGAAAAGTAGAAAGTCTGAAGGAAACCCTGAGAGTTGGAGACCTCAGAAAGGCTCTCATCCAATCTTGACCTGGAAATCCTCTGGCCAAGTGGAAGGAAAACTAATTATCTTTGTTTCTTAATTATTTATGGGGTCAAAAGGGTTTAAAATCATGTGTTGATCACAGAGAGAGATAAACTCCAGTGCCTCCAGTTATTCATTTAATGATTGTTTAGTGAATTCAGTACTGTTAAGCACTTTACAAGTCCGTTCCAGTCTCCCAAAGCCTTTCAGACATAATCTGTTTAGTGTTTTCATAGCATAAAGGTTTACTTCTTGTTATTTTAGACACATTATGTTCTTCAGCACCTTACATTTCTTGTTTGATCTGTTTATTTAAAACCGATGACATATTTGGAACCAGAGATGAGCAAACCAGATTTAAAAAAAACCCTGGAGGCATCATGTGCGATCAGTCCCTAGAGATTGTTTTTAACAAGTCTTTTAGAGCTTTTATTTTGCGTGGTGACTTGGAGCACCCACGGTGCATGTGAATGTACAGTCTGGACCGGAGCCCCTTGGACTTCAGACAGTCATTCACCTGTCAAAACAGTTTCCTTCTTTCGGACTCTTTCAAACAGCAGCCATTCAGACAGAAAGATTGACTGCTGAGATTCAAGAATCTAATTTGCACGGCCTCTTGTTGTAACTAGTGCCAGTTCTTTTACTGCCAGAGTGCAAACAGGTCACAACTTGTTCTACTTGCTGGAGGATGTTGGTATATGAATGTTTACAATAATACTGTTTGATTGCAGAAGATGTTTTCTATTGTTTTTATAAGAGGAGACAGGTCTGATCATTCACTGAAATGAGCAGATGCACATTAATAAACGCCCAGTTCTGCTAAACAGACTATGACGGTTTAGTTTTGAGACTGCTTTGTTTTGATTTAGGAAGTGGTTTTGAGGCTCCAGACAGCACATCTTTGTTTTTAGTGTTCTATCTTGTTGGTTAGGTGTGACTGAAAATCTCAGACCAAAAACTTTCTTGTATTTGTACTCAAATAATAGTTTATTTGTGAACCAATGAGGCATCCCAATTCAAGTTTAAAGCTTGAATTCTATTATTTTGAGAAAAATGTCTAAGTCTTCAACATTTTCAGAAATACTGATGATATGCCAAAATACATACAAGGATTTTTTTTCCCAACATACATTTAAAAATGAAACATTGTTGTGAAGTTTTTTCTTTACCATACCATATGATACACAAATAGTCATGTTGCATAAATATTTAAAACTGTATGTGGAATTACAAGATATCAACTTATAATCATATGAAAAAATATTCTGCATGTGGCATTTCTATGTTTAGGTTCTACAGTTCTACAGTTGGGACATGTAGAATGGTGTCAAAAAAACAAGTGTAATGTTTTCTTTTTACATTAATATTTACTGATTTTACTGTATAAAAAAAACTGTATAAAAAAGCAAAAACAGTTTAAAAGACTATAGATTTTTGTCTCGATGGATAAAATGTACCTTTGCTGTTTGACTGTGTTCAAGCAGAATAAAGAGGCTCTGTTCGACTGAAGAAAGTGATGAAGTCATCTGAACGTGTGAGCAGAAGCTTTCTGTCGGGATGGAAACCTTTCCCCAGAACTGCTCTGCTTTTCAGAGTCTGATTTCTTTGTTATGCTTAAGCTTTCAAGAGGGTATTAATTCTCCTTCATTTTATGGAATGGCAGGGTCTTTGCCATAAGTAGTTTGTTCACAGCATGTTTTTTCTAAACAAAGCATAGACGATGCTCTTGGTGAGTGGATCAATATTTTCACTCAAACACTGATGCAGAAGCATTCTTTTTTGTTGTTGGTTATTTATTCTGTTTGCAACTTAATAGACCATATGCCAGAACAGAAGTTCATAAACACAGTGCTGTTGAGACCGCAGTGCTCTGTCAGAAACACACATTTAAATAGATGGGGTTTTTAGTCAGGATTTAATATGGATGCTGGTTCCAGCTGCATAATACCTGAAACAAACCATTTTAGGTCAAACTCATTTGAAACCTATGATCTGAGAGCTCATTTTCTCTGATGAGATCAATTTAACTTAGCAACTAATTAACTAATCAATTTGTTCACTTTAAACTTGTCATTGCTATAAACTCAAATTTCATCCTACAGGCCATTTCTGCATTGTAGGACTGTTGATGGAATTCAAAAAGCTCAGAGCATTCTCATGCGGGCATGTGGAAAATCCAACATGGTTCATGACCAAAAATATGCTGGCACATTTTCTAAATAGGACAAATACCCTAGAGGTGTATTGCATTGTATAGGGCAGACTGGGATAGTATTGGATTGAGAATAGAAAAGCGATTCGGTGAAGGAATGTGCTGATTTTTCTAATGATCATGAAAGAGAACATGCTCACTGGCAGAAGGAAAGGCTTTAGCTGATGAATGGGAATTAAGAGAAAGGAACTTTTCTCTCTTGCCACGGGTTGGTTTATTGGATCTATTTCAAGGACAAATGGGACCTCAAAGTCTTTCCCATTTATTTCTAATTCCCAGACGTGTTATTTGTAATTCTTTGGTTTGTATATTTATGTGGATAATAAATGGAATTTGAAAATTCACATACTGGAAGGTTGATTTTGTTTGATATCTTGACGTTTCAATTGTTACTCTCATGGTGCCTGCACCATTTAAGTTTTCAGTTTGCTGGTTTTAATTAAATACCCCTATTCAAAACATATTTCTGCTATATTAATTTAAAAGAGGCAAAAAATTGTATGCTTTTCAAAGGTACATATAAAAACAGATTGAGACTGAAAATGTAAACCATTTTTACTGAAATAGTTTTCAAAAGTCACCTATTTTGCCATTTATAGTTCAAAATACACATTGTAACTTTTATGATAACGTGTTGAAAAATCGAATTAATGTTTTTTCACTGGGATATGTTTGTACAAGAATGGCATAACAGTTCATTACCTTGCGATTTTACATAATGCTTGCTTGATGAGGAAATGTAATGTATTACTTAATCCGTGGCGTAAAACTGAGATGGTTGGATTATCTGACTGAAATATTCTATACAATGTTGCAAGTAAGTTCATTACGGTATTTTGTCATCTTAAAAATTTACAAAACAGTGTTTATTCAAGTCATTTGGGAAGATGAAAATTGAAATGATCAAAGTATAAGGCAGCTGCATTTCCAGGTGCTATAAAAATATATTACTAGCAGGAAATGCTAATTCGTTCCCCCGATGATTTAAAACTCTTCTTATAAACATTTGAGTTTTATGCTGATATGGTTATTTAAATAATCAGATTTGTGAGAGCTTTCCTCGAGTTTTAGCCATTGCTTGAAGAATCCATGCAGCTTTCAATCATTAATAGTGAGCGTGTCTAGCAGAGGGTGTGGTTTGTTACATTACAAACGGTCGCTCAATTTTTGTACCTAATTTTAATTTTGTAAAAACAACTTGATGAATTTAAACCATTCTAACATGAATGTGTTAACACCAGATTTTTTTTTGCCTTCCAAATGTTAATAGTCTTCATAATCATGTTCAGATGCAAGACTTTATTTCAAGTTTGAGATTGACAAACCACAAAAAAAAATCATTTTAAGAAGAAAATCTAAAAGAAAATCTTTAAAAAAAATTTGTTTGATTTTTGCTCATTTCATGTACATCTTCAAAGTTTCTTTTTTTAAATAATTTGGGTAAAAAAAAATGGGACGGTATAGCATAAAATCAGTATATTCAGATCTACAGAGGCAAACACTGAAGCTCCGATACTCAAATTTGTATACGGTACCTGAGGCTTTAGCAGTATCTCCTTTAACTGACATGAGCAAAGTTAAAGTGCCCTCGGAAATTCCAGCTCTAACACATCCCTGTACAACTACCTTGCTCCAAGTCTCCAATGTTCTCACGAACCAAAGATGACGCAAAGGCAGTAGGTGCCAACATTTAATGAGGCCCTTTTATGTTTTCACTTTTTTCTCAAGTCTTTCATTTGCACCTCAACCTGTTATTAATGTTTTAACACTCATGTCTCAGCTGCAGTGTGTTAGTGCACACCTATGTTCATTGAAATAGGATGTTTTTTTTTTTTATCGTAAATTGATATTGCGTGCGCCCTTGCAAGAAAAATAAACAAACCTCACAGTGTTTCGGAATGAAGGCCTGAAGGTGCCAATGGAGAAACCAGCAATTTCAATAAACAACTTCATTACTCGGCACAACTTGCTTTCAGAGCCTTTGGCTGTTCTGCATCTAAATATCCATGAGTGCTTTTCAATCCTTACTACATAAGTGAAAACACTCTCCAGCTTGTTTATTCAAATGTGTGTTTTCTAGAAGTATATTCCCTCATGCTATTTTACTTTTGCATAAGAACATAATATACTATAACTAAAGGAAAGTCATTGTTTAAGGCTCATTTGATTAAGGTCAGAATCAGAATTCAGAGTCAAAGATCTTTATTGCAAAGTACACACGCACACTCACACTCACACACACATACTTGTTTTGGTACATGTCAGGGGTACTCTCAAGTTAAAAGTAAATTGAATTTAGTAATATCCTATAGTATATTTTAAGTCAGTGTAGGGCTTATTTGTATTTGTAAGGGGCAATGCATTTTAAGTACTTTTACATTTTTGCACTGTGGTTTGCATTTTGGGAACCAAGTTTTTAAAACTGTCTGATTTTCAAACAGGATAAGTTTAATTATTTTTCTTAATCTATAAAAGCTTTTTAATGCACAATGTCTCAAATCCCCAAATGTTTCAGAGTGCTTTGCTCTGATTGGTCACATGACTCATTCTGAGTTAAGTGTCTAAAATCAACTAGTGTTCTCTCCCAGTTTTGAAACTTGCGAGTCCAGTTCATTGGTGTCTCTGAGTGAATTTTTTTAATGTATCAGGGATCTGTCCAGCATGCGCACCCATCTATCTTTATTTTTTGTTATACTGTAGCTAAGGGTCCTAGAATGAAGAAACGTTGCAGTTACTAATTTCTTAACCATTTCTTTATTATTATTTATTATTAGTATTTAGTACTGCAATGGCTACCATACTTACTTTTTTAACCATTTATAATTTTAATATACTTAAAGCATGCATTTTGGACTCAAATTTGCAGACTCAGTAGACATTTTTTGCTTCACTGCTGATGCAGGCTGTGTTTTATATGACAGGTATATTACGGCACTGACCGATTCAGAAGAAGATGAAAGTGAGGATGAGTCAAACCCACCACAGGAACCGGTGGATGAACTGACGCCTCTGCTGCAGAAAGCAGACCGACTGCACAGCTGTAATGGCTCTGAGAAAGCTCAAGGCCTGAACACTCTACTGGAGAGGAAAGGAGAGGTGATGACCGAAATTAGAAAAATAAATTTCTCTTTAAAGGGCAGCAAATAATGTTTGGAAGTGTATTAGGTCCATTCTAATTCTGTTCTCTGCTGATTTTATTTTTGCTTGTAGTTCATATGTTTTGTGTCTGCTACCACAGGCATTGTAAGGCAGCTGTCCATCATTAGTGATGGGCAGGAGATGTCACTTTTTACTACATCATAAACCAATGATTCACAAAATGGCTCTAAAATTTGATGCTATTTTTACCTGTGGTCACACAATTCTTGCGGACATTTTTGTTCTGACACTTTATGAAAGTTGATCATTAAACCAGATTAAGTAATTTGTTGTTTAAACAGTATCAACCTGCTGAATTGTCCATGGAAGGCTTTGGAAGGGTTGGCAAACCGAATTTACCATAACTGAAATGTATAAAAGTTTCTCTGAACATACATACAAATTACACTTTAGAATTTTTGCTCCTGTTGCAAAATCAATATTTGTAATAACACACTTCATGTTTGGTCTAACAGTTTGGTCAGAAGAGTCAGTATCTTTGGCGGCTAGCCAGAGCTTATGCTGATGCACATGACTTTGCTGTGGACCTTGCAGAGAAGAAGAGCTGTGCTGAGAATGGTATGAATGACTTATAGTCATCGTAGATTTTGTGCGTTACATAAATTGGCAAACTGCTTTTCATGTATTTTAGTGAGTTTAAGTTTGAAAATCTACTCCTTTCTATTAACTACTGTCCTTCATTTTAAGTGTATGCTCTGAGTGTCTAGTTTGTCCAGACCCTATAAATTAAGGTCCGGGTCCTGATCCTTGTTTTCTACGAAAATAGGCATTGACCATACTTATTGTTTCCTTTGCTGAATGTGGTTTATTGCAGGAAAGAAGATTGGTGAAGAAGCAATTTCCATCAACCCACAATGTGCAGAAGGTCATCAGTGGTGAGGCTTTATTTGGTTTCATTTGTTTTAACGTAATTTCAAAAATTGCTTGTCAAGGGTACAATCCTCTTTTAAACTAGTCACAACAAATAACTAAATAAATTACCTAACTAAAAAGGAACTTCAGAGAAAATATACCAGTCCTCTTTGACTGACTTTCCGACTTGCAACAGAACTTTTTTAGTGAGATATACTAGCTTTCAAGCTAGTAGCCTAGCTACAAGCCAGTATTGTTCCTATTCATGAAAGCTTTGATGTTCGATGTTAATGTTGTGTGTGTGCGCGTGTATGTGTGTGTATGTTAGTGCTGTCGACTGATTAAAACAATTCACTTATTAGTTGCACATTTTTTAATTACTCGCAATGACGAGACTGAAACCTTTTAAATCTATAAATGTAAATTGTAAATTGAAGACATAGAGACTATTTAAATTCCAAATATGATTGTTTATTGATTTTTTTGTTTAACTTGCAACATAGGTCAAGTAAACAACATAGCTGCAATGAATCAACAATATCCTCCAAATTAACTTTTTGCTTCTTTTCTTTGGTGACTGTTAGTTTGTGGTCTTTTTAGAGTCCAGGACTCTGCCATTAACAGCATCATTCCTTTCATCTTTGAGAAGAAACTTTAGGCCTTTAAACCTTTGAACAATTGCAGCAGTGATCTTCATCCTTGTGAGATTAGTGCTGTCCTTTCTTTTAGATAGTCTGAGGTAAAATCATGTTTGAATTTAACGATGTTGTTAACTCAATGTTAACTCTGTTGAAGCCATAATTTCTGGCAATACCACTGAGCAGGAGAAAATGTATTTGACTTACATTACGTTATTCAACACCATATTTATTATTTCTTCAACTTTTAAAAATAGTTTTACTCTACTCTGAACTTATTTTTATTTTATGCAGCATGCCTTGCCAGTGGACACACCAAAGAGACAAGCGACAGAGCTGTTCCGTTAGTTTGTGAGCGTTAGATGTAACGTTACTATGGTTTAGGTGCCCAACAATCCCACACTTGACTCCGCGTTCTGCCGTTCCTCAGTTTTACACAAAGCAATTTCAACAAAGTGTGATGTGATGCCTCAGTAGTTTTCATTGCTCACAGAAGCCCAGCGCTCCCCCGTGAGTGCAATGTGTGTGTAGCAAGTCCATCCTCCGTGCCTTCTCATCGTCATACAAACGACATCATACTTCATTTAAAGCACGTCAGGAAACATGAAAAACTGAAATCCTGTCATTTGTGTACATTTTTGTTTAACGTGTTAACGCGTCAAATTAATCGCATGTGTTGAGATATATATATATATATATATATATATATATATATATATATATATATATATTTATTTATTTATTTATTTATTTATTTATACATGCAATTAACAATAAAAATAATTTCATAAATACACATCAAACAAACAACTGCTATATTTCCATCTATCCCATCTTTATTTACCTTAACTGTTCCAACTAGGCTTGTTAAAAATGTGTATGTGTCTGTGGCCAGGGGTTCATATGCTTGTTCTTGTGTGTCCTCTACCAGAGGTGTTTTTCCAGGCTTTTCAGAGGTGTTTATCCTCTGGATACACTCACTGTTCTTTCAAAACTTTCTTGATAGCATCACCACACCCAAAGAAAGTAAACACATGCAAAGACAGCCCCAAACTAACATGTAAATACACACACAGAGTTAATTGCTAGAAATCTTTTTTGCAATATTCCCGGATGAGCATCTATGTTTGCGGTTAGTGAGTTCATCTTTGAAAGCTATTTATGTGTTTTTAGTCTGAGAAGCTTTGCTGGAGGTTATCTCATTGGATGTTAATATGCATTGTTGCCAAAGGGTTTAAATGTTGCTTTGTGCATGCTTGAATTTTTTTGTGTCTTAATGAAGGAATGACTCCTGATCTCTGTGTCTGTTTTTTGCTTGTGTAAATCCCTGTGCAATGCTTTCCATTCCCTCAGATGTCATGCAGGATTATCAATCAGATCCCTGAGGAGGGGCGCTGTCACCTACACACATTCACACACGCTCAAACGTTTCTGTTTGTGCTGCCCTAGATGTGATGTGCCATCAGTGATGTGTCCTTGGCACTGTGTTTTTATTAAGGATGTGGCCTCATTGGTGTCTAATTCTTGGTGGAGTAATGATACAGAGAATTGTAGATTTTTAGAATATTAACTGTTTTAATATTGCAGTCTAAATACTATTGCAGTGATTTTACACATTGATATTGTACAGCATTGAGAATAGCAACGATATCATATTATTATTATTATTATTATTATTATTAGTATTATTATGTAATAGTTAATAATCCTATTTTAAGAGCTTCTATTAGGGGTTTTACGTCAGATTGTCACCCAATTAGAGTTTAAATGTGAAAAAGTTTTGTGTATCAAGACATTGTGTTTAATAAGAAAGCGTCAATTCAGAGTTGCTGAAACAAGTCCTATACAAGTGAATGTTTAAACCAGGACATTTTGATCATGAGAGAACTTTAAATTACATAAAAATGCAGCTGGGAGGTTCTTGATAAAAACTCCCTTGTTGACTCATGGCCGGAAATAGTGAAGAAGAAGTTTGCGGAAGAGAATATTGATATTGAAAAGCTCATCATGCTGGTGTTTAACCGTTAAGAGTTGTTCAATAAGCCACGCAAGGATTATAAAAACATGGACAAAAGGGAGGTAGTATGATTTAGTATTGGGGATTTATGGTGAGTTTCTGGTCTTGGACTTGGAATCCAATTGCAAGGGGCATCACTGCTTCAACAGAGGGGTGAACCTTGTGATAGAGAACCCGGTGCGGAATACCCTTTGCATAGGTGAATGGCAGCCTGAAGAGGTTTAGTGCAAACGAGTCACTAAACTAATAACCTAACAGCGCAATACAGTTAAAATAAATGCATATTATAAGATAACAAAATTGTTTTTTGATTTTTTTGACCATCCTGCTGTTGACAATTCTACAAACCAACTAAGAAAGCTTTCAAAATCATAATAGGGGCACGATTAGTGAATCCTTTAACCAAGCCCAAAAGTGGTGGTCCACCTTTTCCGCTGACCAGATTTCACCTTCATATTCAGAGCACGCCTAATTAAACATAGAGGAAGAGAACTGCTATTATGCACTAGGGAGTTATGTACTATTCACACTCATCAAAGCACTATAGCTTTTCACATGTGCCCTGGCACAGATCATCATTGAACAAACCCTAAAACAGGATTCACACGTTCAGCTATAAGCACAGCCTCTAAGCTACACAATCCCATTACTTTCAAATGGGAAGCCTTTAGATGACTTGAGACGAGAAGAGATTTTTCTTGCTGTTCGTTCCTCTAAGTTACCAAGAAATGTAAAGGAATTTTTTTAAATTAAATTCTAGGTAAAAAAAATGTAATGATAAGGATGTTTTTGGTCAAATAAAACTTTGTTTAAAGGATTTTCTCTTAAATGTGAACATGTTTTCACAAAGATCAGTATAAAGACAGATACTTGTACTTAAATACTTCTAAGTCAGTAATTTAACAAACTATTTGAAAGTGTTCAGGTCACCCTCATACACATACAAGGAAAAACTTTCTTAGAGTTCATTGGGACACAGTCAGCTTGACCTTGAGCAGTGACAGCAGCTCCAGTCATTGAGACGCTAATGCTCAGCCAGTGGTGATGAGAGGAAACTTGGGGTGACAATCGGTTCTGTCCATCAGTTTGACTCTGAGACCTCTTTGTCTTTTGGCTGCTAGCTCAGGAGAAGTTCTCTTTTCCCTTGTTCCATGAGAAAGTACCAATTAAACATAGAAATATCCTTGCATATTCATGTGTTAATATTGGTTTATAATATTTCTTGTATCTTCTTTTCGTTCAGGAATGTGTGAGTTAATATAAAATGTCAATCTATATAATATAATAGTTAATATAAAATGCTAAACTACATTGCATATCTCTTTTCGAGTATCATTTTTAATCTACTTTCTAGCTCAAACATGCACTCAAAGACACGCATATCAGAATCAGCTTCATTGCAAATTGTGTGTGTGAGGGCACACAAAGTACCTCTGGTACAACGGAGCAGTCAGTGCAAACAACATAAGTACAATCTTAACCACATAAGTACTGTAAAGTGCAACACAATTACCAAGCAATTGTAGTGTGCTTAAGTGCAAAATGCAAGGCGATGAAGATAGAGATATCAAGATAGAATTATAGCAAGATAGATAGAATAAACTTTACAGAAGTTTGTTCGCACAATGGTGTGAGGATGAAGTCTGGATCCCAAGATCGTGGTCCTTTCCATGCCTTTCTACTCTGTCTCCCTCTCCTCACGTTGTCTTGTCCTATCCTCAATGTCAAAAATGGTCCAAAAATAATCTTTCAAAAAATGAATGACAATTTTTCTTTAATTTACGCAGGGCCCCTCATCAAGGACCTTACACCATTCTAATTTACTTATACATATATAAACAATATGTTAACAAAATTTATGTTGACATAAAGTACCACCATTATCATAACTCAGCACGAGAAGGTTAGATTAATGCATTTAACTTATAAACTATAATACTCTTCTGTTGTACATCTGTTTTCCTTGACTGGATCTCTGCTAAAACTTGCTCTTTAGGTAACCACATACAGCGAATATTATATTACTATTATTATTAGGATTATCAAGAACCCATGATGCTCCAGTGAAGGGAAACCCCAGATTCCTGGAGTGGGCAGATGTGTCAGGTGTGTGAGGTGCTCATTCAGCCTGTACAAATTCTGCTATTGGCTCCCATTGCTTTGCTGTGGTTAAATGTTTAGGCCTCTGGGCATTGCCAGAACATGACAGAGATGTATAAAAACACTTCACAAACCAATCTCTGAAAGGAGGACTAAGGAATTAGCCCCGGGAAGGTTGAGCAATGTCTCTCCACCTGTACCAGTCTCTGCCAACAGTTGTTATTTGTAATCACTTCTGGTATGCCTTAATGCAGCTTCAGAACAATTTAATGAGCAATTCATCAAGGTTGGGACAAATTAAAAACTATTCATTCATTCAAATGTTGCGTCCACTGAAAAGGTGGAAATAGCTTTGATACTATTTGCATCCTAGCTGTGATCATGCAGGGGTTTGAAATATTAAGACATTTTTTTCCAGATAAGGTTTGGTATCCAGATTTTGTATCTGATTTTCCATCCATCCATCCATTTACATGTCGGCTTTTTTCTCTTTCGGGGGCGCCACAGCGGAACAACTCTCTGGCCACAACCCATCGCTGGGAAACATTCACACACACTCATTCACACTTAAACACTATGAACAATCGTTTTTAACCAATTGATTTATTCTGCATGTCTTTGGACTTGTGGGGGAAACCGGAGGTCCCGGAGTAAACCCACGCGATCACGAGGAGAACATGAGAACTCCAGACAGAAATGCCAACCGACCCAGCCGAGGCTCGAACCAGCAACCTTCTTGCTGTGAGACGACCGTGCTACCCACTGCACCACCGTGACGCTGTATCTGATTTTGCCCATCAGATAAGATCTTGCTAGTTTGAGACGTTCCTGTTGTCATTGAAGAGACTGTGGGTGGTTTTTTCAGGTGGGACTGTTCCCTGCAATGTTCAAGAAATGAGTTAAGGTTTTCTAACAGCCCCCCCCCCCCTTTTTTTTTTTTTTTTCCAAAAAGAGAACATGATAAAAAATTAATTGCACGACAATCACAATCTTGTAAGTTACAAAAGAGAAAATGTCAACAATATTCTTCCAAATGTTACTAGATTTGGATGTTTAGAATTCTTATTTTTAGATCTAAATGTTCTCTGCATTAATTAAATGTGATGGTTAAAGAGCTGATGAAATTAAAGATTGTAATTAGCTATCATGACTGGCAAAGGTCTGGAGCTGTGATATAAATGCTGTCAAACTTTGATTTAAAGTACAATACAACTAGAACCGTTGAAAGCTAAGAAAATTATTCATCTCAATAGGCAGTAGGTTCATCTAATTTTCTATAGAACTTATAGATTTGAGTTGTTTCAACTCAACAAATTTGTAAACATCTTTAAATTTTGAGGTCTCTCACCTTTTTCATTTTAACTGTTTATCGGTGTTTAGTTCAATAAGCTGAATGGTTTGGTTAAATGATTTGACACACACACTCCCACACCCAGACTACCCAGTGTAAGCAAGTACAGTAAATCTATCTGTTCCAAACGTCTGTGCTGGTTTTGAGTTTCTGTTCACTAAGCTCAAGGTGGAAATCTTTTGGCGCCATACTTAGTCCTCCTGTGGCCGCCTTTCTCACCTTCTGTGACGGTCATTTGACCCCCCCCCCCCCCCCCCATCATCCCCCTTTATCCCTTGATGGAACAGATAAAAGCAGTGTGTGCCGGGCTGCATTGTCTGCTGGGAGTACGAGCAGGATTTACATGGCTATGGTGGAAAAGCTTTGATCAGCCTTCGACCGGCCCCTGAAAACACAGGAACTCCACAGCACAGGCACACACACACACACACACACACGCACTCAAGCCTCCTCCTTCAATGTAAAAAGTTAAGCTTTATTTTTTACTTTTATTTATGTTTCCTTTATTTTCTTCTGTTTCTTTCTGTCAGACTTTATTTTCTTTTTTTTTTGCCTTCTTTTGTTGTTTTGACATTGCTTTTGCTGTAAAACATACAAATGGCCTCAAATCAGTTGCATGAAATGGGTTTTAAACAGAACAGGTGGAAGGCTAAATAAAAATAAAAGTGCTTTCTTAAATAACTTTATTAATTACTATCCTTTTAAGGTTTTTCAATGCTGTACCTTCACACTTTCTTCTTGGTCATGAAATATTTAGAAAGAAATTAATATCTGTAAATAGTCTAATGTTGTTGTCAGGACTTGCCCGTATTGACATTTTATATCACCAAAACAAAGACCCTCGTAGACCAAAATTGTCTTGTCCTGATGTTTGTAGCTGATTTAGATTGTGTATGCGGCTTTTTTTTTTATACCTTATGGCATGTATAAAGTGTCACAACAACCCTCTGATTCAGCAGGGTGACAGTCTTGAAAATCCCAGGGAATTGGGCGCCGTCAGCCATAAGTGAATAAGATGCCATGGAATGGAGCTTACATTAAATTAAATTTCATTCACTGCCGAAGAGGGAATGAGTAAACTAGCTGCTTGATCATATAGCTCCATGATTCTCATGTCAATCGGGAGATTTTTACTGATTCATGTTAGTTGCTGTTTTTGTGTATATAAACTGGGAATTTGGTCTTGCCCTTGTCTGCTTGTCTGCTCTGGTTGCCATGATAAGTATTTATTTACTTATTAATTAATTTATATATATATATATATAGGCATATAAACAAACCCTAGCTTCCACACCATTTCCTTTTCTGCATCTGACCATAGACTGTTCATAGGGAACCTATAGACATTAGCCCATTGTGAAACAATAATGAAACACAAAATTAGATTTTAGTACATTTCCTTTAAAACCTGGAATTGCAAAAACAACCCAAAAAAAAAACCATTAGCTGTGTTTAACACGGATGTACCTTGTGTGACATTATCAATAGGTTTTAGCAGGAAGAAAATAAGACTCAGAGTTAATCAGCAACAATTATTATAAGCCTGGACCAAAATTATGCAAAACTTTAAATTTTTATATAACCTAAAAAAGAAGAAATAGTCAAATAAATCAGCCCAGAGTTGTTATGAAGCTCAAAATTGGTGAAGTGACCAGGTATTAGATGTGTTTATTTCTGATAATAATTTTTAAACATGGCTCTAAATTGAAATTTTCTCACAATTACAACTTCAGTCACTTCCTCCTGTTACATACACACACACACACTGAGAGAAAGTGGGGGACTGCCATTTCCAAAAAATAAAAATAACTTTTTCTTGTTTAAAATAAATGAAATAGTTCAGGTTACATGTTTTAGCCAATAGAGACCAATGTATGCATGTTAATATAATCTACAATAAAATCATATGGGTTTTGTTGCACTTTAATGTGATTTAAAGGTTCTGGATGCCCTATTTGAAAACACTCCTCTAAATGGTAATTACATACAGCACTTTAAAGCAGAGGCACTGATTGTTTTACATTTACATTTGTTTCTTTACAGGTACGCTATACTTTGTGGACTCCTTTCAGAATATGACTCTATTCAGAACAAAATAAAAAATGGCTACCTTTTTAAGGTACGTGTTTTACCTTCTGTATATTTACACAATGTTCAGCTAAAATGAATTAACATTTTTAAGGAAAATGGAAATAGTCATTTGAATATTTCAATATGTCAGAGCATTCTGCTCTACGTTTATTCCAGCCTGTTAAAGCTTAACTGCAGATGTTGTGAATGTTGGAGCAGTTTACTGCTTAGCTCATGTCAACAGAGGAAATACTTGCTTCCAGTTTCTTCCACTCTTACAGGCCCCCACATGTTCCCGATTTCAAATGTTCCTTTTAATTATTTACACATTTGATGTTTGCTTGATGCATGATTCTGTGATCTCAGTTTAAGGCTGTTACACTGTTTGTTTGCTGAAGGGTGTATAACATTGGCTGCTGTAAGAGTCACTGTTCAAACTCTTATCCGACGGCAGAGGAAATGGGATGGTGGTACCACACACACACACACACACTTGAGTATTGCATAAGAACAGATCGGTGTCTGATACACACGTAGCGTTTTATCTTGGCTGTCAGCCAGATTTATAAACACTGTACACACCTGCAGAGCTCTGACAGGTGAGCCGGAGCAGTCAGAGCCAGATGATCTGGATGATGGATGGGTTTGGGGCAGGGGTTGAGTTGGGGGGGGGGGTATGTAAGCGATGCTGTGATAATCAGGGAATAGAAAACGTTTCATGGAAAGCTCACTGAACCCTAAACTACTTGTGTGGTTTTAGGATCATCTGGATAAAGCCATCGAGCTGAAACCTGAAGATCCTCTGTCCTATTATCTCCTGGGCCGCTGGTGTTATGCTGTGAGTGATGCAACCCGAGTTTTGTGTGGTTGCAAAGATTTTTCTATGATACCCCATGCAGCTGGAAAATATCCTCTCTAAAGAATCAAATTAATTGCGTTAAAAGCGTTTCATTACCAGATGTTACATTTATTGAAGAAAATGCAAATTGAATGCTGCCGGTAGACTGCAGTTGTATTTCTTAATCATAGAACATGAAGGGAATTACTATTCAAGTTGGTTACACCCAGTCAATAAATGCATAATGTGTGCAGGTGTCACAATGTACGTGGATTGAGAGGAAAATTGCAGCGACTCTGTTCGGAGAGCCACCCAGTGCCAGTGTCCAGGATGCCCTGCAGAACTTCCTCAAGGTATTCACTTCTGCGTGTAGAGAACCGTTTTCTAGGTTCTCATCTGAACTGTCTCGTCTGATGTTTACCTTTTTTCTATCACGCCCATCACCTTTTATTCAAGTCGTTTGTGCTGGGACTTGTTGCTCCCTGCCAAGGCAATGTACCTTTCTGGAGTTGTATAACAGCATGACTAATTGAGTTTTAGTTGATTGTCTCTTTTGAAAATGTAGCAGGTAAATGCATCTTTGAATCACACTCATATGAGTCGATACACCTAGCTTGGTGCTTGCATTCATTTCTTTTGATAGAGTTGATTGTGACTGATCTTAAGACCTTCCAGTATTTTGTTGTTCTCAGAAAAACAGAAAATATCTCTCCAGTAGTCTTTTCCTGATGGGATCCCCGTCCCAAGTCCCTCTTAGTCTAAAGTCTAAACTCTGTCAACTTCTAAATATTTTTCGGGAGCACATAATTTTTTTTTCAGTTAGTCAAAGTATTATAAAAGGTCTTTAAATATTATCAAAATAAAATTAGCTGCAGTTTTTTTTATAACTAGCGCAACTAGAAAGATCTGGCTGACTATGGAGTCAACAGAGGATGATCAGCCTATAGTTACATTCAAACATGATTTTACCTCAGATCGATCAGTAAGGCTACTGCAATTGTTTCAAGGTTTAAAGACCTAAAGTTTCGTCCAGAAGATGAAAGTAATGAGGCTTCACTAAGTGAGCTGTTAATGACAGAGAGTCCTGGAAAACAAGAGTCTAAAGAGAACACAAACTAACAGCCACCAAAGAGAAGCAAAATAATAATTTTAATGATAAGATGTTAATTCATATAATTAATTCATATACAATTATTAATTTATTTGATTACTATACATAATAAATAACTTGCCCTCAATTTAGAAGATAATCAAATGTAATAATTTTCTTTACGAAAGGTAATAAGTTCATGGTGCTAAGTACTAAACTATGAATACATATTTCCCTTCATTTTTTTCAACCAAGCTTCCACATTGAAACACTCTTGTAAATGTCCTCAGTATTCTTTATCGCTCTGATTATTGGGAGGTTTACAACCTGCTGTGGTAATTGTTTCATTCTTCATTTAACATGCAAGTTTTAAGAATGCTACCTGGCAGTCTGTCTGGCAGCGGCGAGAGCCTACTTTCAAGAGGGGCGTGTTTTCTTAATCTTGTTTCATCAACTACAGCACACCTGAAATGCAAGGAATCCTGTTATATAAACTGTTATATAAACAGTGCAGCTCTGTTACCAGTGTCTGTGGTCAATAAAGTTCAACCTAACTCTGTGTGGCAGACTCTTGTTTGCTTACTTTCTCTTTTGAATGATTCCACAGGCAGAAGAGCTCAGTCCCAAGTACTCCAAATTCAACTATGTGTGTTTAGCAAAGGTACTTGAAGCTCTTTGTGACTTAATCAACCGAAACTGATAAATACTTTAAACTCTCTCTCTCTATCTCTATCTCTATCCATCTGTCTCTCTCTCTCGGTCTCTCTATATATTGATGAGTGTATAGTATATTATATATATAAATCAATAAATAAAATAGCTTTTTATCCCTTTTCTCTCTTCTCAGTGTTATAAAGACCTGGGTCAGAGGACTCTGGCTCGACAGATGTGCGATGCAGCCTCTGCTATGACCAGTGAGACAAAAGAGGTGTTCAAGATGTTTCAGATCTAGCCTATTTAATCATAATTTGACTTTTGTGTAACCGTTACTGTATATTGTCTCTTCTTTATAGGACAAAGAGGCACATAAGGAATTGGACTCTCTTGTTGCATCACTTTAACAAAGTTTGTAGAATTTATTTTATCTAGTTTTGACTCTGATTGGACTTCGAGCCATTCACAAGAAAACCAACACACTGTAGGAAGTACTTGTGTTGTTTGGAACTCATGGTTTGGGTTGACAAAAGGGAACAGTACAGCTTTATTTCAAGGTTTGGTTTATGCATATTTTACATCTTTAATTGTAAATTTATTGGGTGCGGTAAATTATGGTGCTTTTAATAACCTAATTCTCTGTTTTAACTCTGTTCTATGCATCTCATAATTTCTAACCTTTCCTTACGAATGTAGCAAAAACATCTGCACTTTTCAGATGTTACTCTCTTTTTAGTTAATTTAGATTAGTGATGGAAGTATGCTTTAATATGATTTGAGGCAATCCCATTTGACAGATTGTTCAGAATTGTTAGTAGAGATGGAGATTATTCACAAATAGTTTAAAAAAGTATATATTGATTTTGCTATGTCTGTGAAACAGAATATCAAGTAGTTGGTATAAACCAATGAAAAAGCTGTTTATATTTGATTGTGTGAAACTAGAGGGTTGTGGGTCTCTGTGGGAGCTGTATGTATTAACCACAAGGTAAATCAGTCAGTTTGACTTTTGTTTTAGTTTTTTATATTTGCCAAATTACTTCAAATATGAAGAGTTTTTTTATGAATTATGGGTCCATTTTACATGAGGGGACATCTGCGTTTTAAAATCTTTACATCTGTTTAAATAACCATGAAGAATGTATTACAGTTGAATAATTGCACTGTATATTTAATACGGTTATCAGTAATCTATACAGGACAATTGATAGTGTTCTGAAAAATAATCACCTTATTACATGCTGCTTAGTATAATATTGTAATATATTTCAGACCTATATACATTTTATAATTCAGGAGATTGTTGTTGCTGCGGCCTGTAGTGCCCTGATGGTCTTATACCTAGAAGATGTGGTTATGCTTATGCTGGAGATAAAGTGTCTTGGTTACTTATAAATCAATCTGTAATAACCTATAAACATGTCGTGCTTGCTCCAGAGGGTCGTCTTGAAAAAAAAAATTGTTTCACATGTCACTCCGTTCACTACTTTGACTAAAGTTCGTCAAAACACAACATAAAACCAAAATAATAAGAAATAATGTCTTTTTGGCAAAATTTTATAGAATTTTTCTCCTCGTATTCTGCTCATCAAATTTTTTAAGTAATGAAAAATCATCATAAACAAGTAAAGGTTTTGGAGGAGATTATTTTTTGTAGCTTATCTTGCGAGTGACAGAAAGCTCTGTTCGCTGCAAGCAACATCAGAACAATTTTAGATTTTACGTGTACTTCTGGTAGTCTGCGTCCTCATTTGATACATGTAAAAAAATGTTGTGAAGCCTTCCTGAACAGAGAGACATTCATTTGTTTTGGAAGTGAGCACACCTAAAATAAAATGTGCTGGATGCAACATACTGAGCTTTGGAATAATTGACCAACTGGTACAGAACATGTTCCATTCTTCTAATAAATTTAAATATAATTAATATAAGTGTTATAATTAAATGTGTCATTTTGAATTTAAGAAAGTTGTTGGGTAGCTCTGAAGGACCAAATGTGTTTAAAAATGTGTTTCTAAATATTTTTAGTGCATACGCACCAAAACTTATTACACGTATAAAATCAAAATTGCACTACAGGCTGCAGCAAGCACTTCTTGTAAATCAGACCTGTGTTGGGTAACAGTTCTTGAAAACGGTTCAATTTAAATGTGTGGAAATGCTTAAACACATTTCTTGTTTGTCATCTAGTGTTTGTTCTAAAGATTTTGATTTCACAAGAGTTGCCTCATTTAAATTGATAACATTTTTTGTAAATGTTTACTGGTTTTCATATGGATGGAAATTGGGATTTGTACATGTAAATTATGGCAAGAGTTCAGGGTGTTGATTGAACGATGAATCAATCATAATCGCATGTAAAATATTTTAACACAACAAACATATGCTTGCATATTTTATATGATAGAATGGTGATTAAATGCACCTTTTGAGAACAAATGAAGTAAATAAATACACATGTCATTGTTCAGTCCTACTCCAAGTTTCCACAGACTTGTTAAATAAGCCAATAAAAGTCCAAATCGTATTATTAAAGAGCTTCTATTGATTTTGAAAGGTTCATTATTTGTTTTTGGAGTCTCAAACAATAGGTTGGCATGCATCCAAGGTCAAAAACGCATTCATTGTCTTTTAATATGCAGTTAATTTTACCCGATTTTTCAGTGACTCCCATAAAATTAGTTTATTGACTTGTTTATTTGTTTATTGATTTATGTTTGCATGACTCAGTTGGAGCTGTTGTTTGAACTTTTTGTCTGTCTTTACTTGATCATGTTTATTATGAGAAACATAACCAAAACATCACATCCTTCATCACAGAGTCAAACGAAGTTTCAACAACTCAATTTAAGACAACCATATCCTATAGCAAACAGTGCGCGATGGAGTAGAGGTCACATTAGGCAAAACAGAGGATCTAGGCTGGTGAAATATTCAAGCTCTGGTAGAATATTGGTCAACAGAGAACACGCTTGGGCTCCATTCAATCTCGTGCAAAGAAGCAATCGCTTTGCTGATTGATTCATTCAGACTGTCTCCATATATTTAGTAGCTCAATAATATTAGCTCTAGCTCTGATGTCTCATAGCTTCAGAGACAATAAAGCTGCAAACGCCATTCCTTCAAGCATGACATAATCCTAATCCACAATGGAGAGACGTTACTTTGATATTTGGTGTAGGAGTTTGGTTTCTCAGCATGAATGGTGGGAGAGGCATAATACTGTCTGATGTTCGAGTGTACCAAAAAAGATTTGCTTTAATATCGACTCGTTTCTGTGACTTAGAGTCAACTCATATTAAAGACAATAACTTGATGCACGAGGCACTTTCGGATTCAAAGGTCTATCTGGGTGTTTGGTATCATATGAGAGGTCATTTTAAAAATCCATAATAGCCGCTGTTTATTTCTTGTCAAGACTGTGAAGCGTGATTATATTACATGTGGATGTCACAGAGTTAAATTTGCTAGTGTCGTACTCCAGAACTGACCTTTTGTCAGTTTATTTTTCTTCTGTGCTCTAGTTGTCTATTTCTTCCACACATCTCTGTTTAGTGCTGCAGAAATCAAACCTGAACATTTCTTTACTTGTCAACTTCTGTCCAGAGAGTAATTTAAGTTCACCATTAGGCTCGAATGCAAGACTACTTCAGCGGTCTATTGCATTTTTCTGTAAATTACCTCTTATTTTCATTCACTAAAATGGATGGGATCGCCAGGGATTTATACACTTGTATTCTTATCTTGAGAAAAGCATGGATCTAGCCTGAATTAAACCACAGCAAATTATAACACAATGGCTCACAGCAGTATAGCGATTTCGTACCGTCACGACGAAAGAACTTACAACTTTGAGATTGCATTTCCAAAATGAATTTAAAATAAAGACCAAGGATAAAATTTGACATTAAAATGATAACGCTACTTTCTGAGATGATGAAACCAGCTATCAAAACAACACTGGAGGATGGACTTCCTGTGAGAAACGGAAGACAGAGTAGCAGAGTGCCGAGTCTCAATGCGGGCCGTATACAGCTAAACTCCAAACAAACTTATTCAACTTTGTGCCCAATAACCAGCAAGAGGTTGTAAAATTACATCATTTATCTAACCTGTGAAATTGGAATCACTTACCTCGACAATCTGGATCACTTAGAGAATTTTATTGACGAATACTTTGACAAAGTAGCGATGGGAAAATCCAAGAAGAAAGCTAGTCCCGAGTCTACAGAAGCCACTCCGTCAAGCACTCCAGTTAGCACTCCAGCTAACAAACGATCGCGTCCATCCGATTCCCCAGATGAAGACCACGCTGACGGAGGCTTCAGGGACATACTGGAGTCAATCGAGCAGCGACTTGCGAGCTTCGATGCGCGTCTGGCTCTGGTCGACGTTTTGCATCGCGAGTTTTCTGCGCTTCGGGAATCACTCGAGTTCTGCCACAAACAGGTGGTTTCTCTCACCAAAGAGAACGAGTCGCTCAGAGGCAACGTGAAATCTCTCTCTGAGGACGTCGTTCGCTTAACTGCGGAAAATAAACAAATCCATGAAAGCGTTTTGGACATTAAGGCACGCAGTATGAGAGACGAGCTGGTTTTCTTGGGGATCCCGGAGCAGACAACTGAAAATGTAGAAGCAACGCTCCAAGCTTTCATGAGGAACAACCTGAAGCTCGAGGAAGGAATCGTGGAGAACATTCGGATCCACCGCGCGCACCGCCTGGGAGGGAAAAGACCAGACGCCCAGCGACCGCGGCCAATCGTCGCGAAGTTTGCCGACTACAAGCAAAAGGAAACTTTGAAGAGCCGTGGACGTGAGCTGAAAGGAACACATTTCAGCGTGAATGACCAGTTTCCTCCGGAGATCCTGGCCCGAAGGAAGCGGCTCTTTCCTCTGAGAAAGCGATTTCTCAACGAGGGCTGCAGAGCGGTCATCAGCGTGGACAAACTATATGTGAACGGTCAACTATATCGCGACCGGGAATCCACCCCGTGGCTCTACTGATTACAGGTGGTCAGAATTTAATATTATTATAGCACGTACACCTCTATGTTTACACACCGGCGCACTGTGTCTCACAGGTAAGATACGTCAATGTCTTTAATGTTAAAAATGTATTCACAGGTTGTTCACTTCCATCTCTATTCTCTCTCTTTTTACTTCACTATTTATATTTTCTTTTGCACTTCTGGGGCTTCTACCTCAACCACTTATACCCTTGCACTTTTTTTCTTTTTTCCTACCTGTTAACACCACTATTTTATAGTTTCGACTACATTCAGAAGCAGATAGACAGCTATTTCATAACTAACCTACCACAACTTACAAGCACACGCGCGGTTCTGATCACGCATTCACCAGCAGCTGCATGTATTGGCATGAATGCCCAGACTAACATACACATACGATTTACTAACACAAACCTGTCACTCAGCTAACTATGACATCACTGAGGTTTGTCACCTGGAATGTGCGTGGCATTAACAAGAAAGAGAAGAGAATTAAAATTTTAACCATATAAATAAAATGAAGGCAGATATTGTATTGTTACAGGAAACCCATCTCCCCCAATTATTTGATAACACAGTTTACTCACCACAGTTTCCCTATGTGTACTCAGCCTGTTACAATTCCAAACAAAGAGGGGTCGCCATATTTATAAGTAAGAATGTCACCTTTACCCATAATAATACTACTTCAGATCCTGAAGGAAGATTTATTATAACTAACATAACAATATCTAACATAGAATACTGCATTGCTAGTATTTATGGACCTAATATTGACAACCCCTCTTTTTTCCACACTTTCTTCACTGCTCTATCTGCTCATTCTGGTGCTAAGCTTGTAATAGGAGGGGATTTCAACCTTGTACTTAACCCAAAATTGGACAGGCTGAGTACAGCCGCAAATTGTAGAAACTCTCAGTCGACAAGAATTCTCAAACAATATATGAATGATTTTGGTCTCTGTGATGCATGGCGCTCTTTTTATCCTACCTTAAGGGAATACACCTTTCACTCATCGGTTCACCACTCACAGTCACGACTAGATTTCTTCCTAGTAAACAACTCGGTTCTATCAGATATCTCGCTTACCAGCATTCACTCTATCACAATCAGCGACCACGCACCAGTCTCTTTCTCACTGTCCAAAACCTTTTCACAATCAAGCAGAAGCTGGAGACTTAACACATCACTACTTAAAGATCAGGACTTTAAAAATTATTTTGAAAGAGAATGGGCAACCTTCATGGAAATCAACGACACCCCAGGAACCTCAGCATGTGTTCTATGGGAGACTGCAAAAGCAGTAATGCAAGGTAAAATAATCTCATATTCCTCATTCAAGAAAAAACAGATAATTAGGCAAGAACTGGAATTAGAAACCCAAATTAAAGCACTCTAAACTGCCTACGCAGACAATCCTCAAGAAAATATCCTGAAAGAATTAGGGAAACAGAAATTAGCGCTTAATTACATAATCGATAGGAAAACCCAATTCCAGATAGAAAGGCTACGTCTGGATAACCTTAAACATGCTAACAAATGTGGCAAATTTTTAGCAAATTTACTTAAAAATAACAAAGAAAAACAAACAATCTCATCAGTAATTAACAAAAAGGGGGAACTCATTCATGACCCCCAAGAGATTAATGATACCTTTAGGGAATATTATAAAAATCTATACACATCTCAAATTGACCCATCTGTGCCTGACATTGACTTATTTTTAAACAGTCTAGAATTACCAAAACTAACAAATGAACAAATAGAAAACTTAGATTCGCCATTATCTTCCGCTGATCTTCACGAGGCTCTAGAGCAAATGCCAAATAAAAAAGCTCCAGGGCCAGATGGTTATCCAACTGAGCTTTACAGAGAGTTCTGGAATGTGCTAGCACCCACCTTCTGCAGAATGGTGGATGAAATTAAATCTGAAGGTAAAATGCCATCAAACATGAACTCAGCATTTATAAGTCTGCTCCTCAAACCAGCAAAAGACCCAACAATGCCTTCAAGCTACAGACCAATCTCTCTTATAAATGTAGACGTAAAAATAATTTGTAAAGCCCTCGCTAAAAAACTGGAAAAAATTACCCCCCATATAATACACCCAGACCAAACTGGCTTTATCAAGGGTAGACACTCATCAAATAACATGTATAGACTAATTAACTTGATTGATCTTACAACCAACCAAAAGCTAGAGTCTACCATTATCTCTTTAGATGCAGAAAAAGCATTTGACAGAGTTAACTGGAAATTCCCTATTAGCTACACTCCATAAATTTGGATTTGGCAATTCTTTTATAGAATGGATCAAAATACTTTATAGCTCTGCAAATGCATCTGTTAGAACAAATGACCAAACTTCCTCTAGATTTAACCTTCAAAGAGGAACTAGACAAGGCTGCCCACTCTCTCCCTCACTATTCGCAATCTTTATTGAACCACTAGCTGAAGCAATTAGGCAAAACATTAAAATTACTGGAATAAGTACAAAAAATATACACCACAAAATAAGCCTTTACGCAGATGATGTGTTATTGTTTCTACTTCACCCACATCTCTCTATTCCAGCAGCTATTGGTGTTATTAAATCCTTTTCAGCCATTTCTGAATATTCCTTAAATTGGGGAAAATCGACGATTATGCCAATCAACATGGTTTTCCAGGACACCTCCTCTTCAACCACATTTAAATCAGGGAATATCAGGTACTTGGGCATTGAATTCTCACCTAGGCTGTCAGATCTGGTACAACTAAATTATTCACCATTACTTAAAAAAAAGAAGACGACCTCAAAAGATGGCAGCCCTTGCCCATATCACTTATGGGAAGAATTGCTAGCATTAAAATGATGGTTATGCCCAGAATTAATTATCTGTTCTCAATGATTCCTAATCACCCATCACAGGATTGGTTTAAGTCATTAGACTCTTATTTTTCCAGATTTTTATGGAAAAACAAACCACCACGCATTAGCTTACAAAAGCTCAGAAAATCTAAGGACTGTGGCGGCCTGGAGCTACCAAACCCTTACAACTATTTCCTCTCTTACAGACTGCAACATGTCCATCAATGGATAAATTCTAGCCCAACCGACCTCGCCTGGCTTGACATTGAGCAGACATTTTGCAAAGACACCAAAATAGCAGATTTACCATTTATAAGTGTAAGACTAAAACATCACTATTGCTTTCAGAATGTGAGCATACGTACTTCACTAACAGCCTGGTGGGAATTTTTGAAAATGACTGGTTCACCGCTTGCTCCTTGCCAACGCACACCAATTTGGAACAATCCAGACTTTCAACTAAACAAAAAGGCAATAAATTTTCCAAGCTGGCAAAATAATGGAATAACACATCTCAGACATATCATCTCAGACAATAAAATCATTTCATTCGAAGAATTGGTTTCTACTTTCGGTTTAGCTACAAGTAGATTCCTGGAATATCAACAGCTCAAGTCTTTACTCACTGAAACACACAAAATAAATCACCCAGATCTACAGTTAACCTCAGTACTAGAAAATGTATTGGATTGACAACACCTAAGCTAATCTCTAAAATATGTATTTTATTATTGAGAACAGACAATTTAATATGTCTACCCACTACCAAATGGGAAAAAGATTTATCTACAACTACAAATCAGTCATTCTGGAATCGTATATGCTCAAACATATTTAAAGTATCCACAAACCCAAACTTACAGCTAATACAATTTAAAATTCTTCACCGAACACATTATACAGGTCAAAGAATGTTTCAAATGGGTCTCTCTGACTCCAACATCTGCCAACACTGCAATGAGAATGCTGTGGACAACTATTTACATGCTCTCTGGTCATGTTTACCAGTACAACAATTCTGGCAAGGAGTCTGCGGACAGCTATCATCATGGGTTAGACACCTCATCTCACCAACACCAGCACTGTGTCTATTAGGGGACCTAGATAGTATTGAGTCTGATCTTGAGGTCAACACATCAGTCTTAATTTTCAATGCTTTGCTTGTCGCAAAGAAAATTATTCTGATGAACTGGAAAACTAAAAAGAAACTATGCATCACTCAGTACACTAACATTCTAATAGACTACTTCACCTTGGAAACGTTATCTGCTTTCGATTAAATAACTGTAAATTTCTCTAATTATTAATGCCCCAGCTACCTCCAGTTCTAGTTAGAGACTGTCTGCATTGAGCTGAGTCCTGTATCTGGACTGGATCATCTGGGTTAAGGCTGCTGTCACCCCGGGGCGGTGGGGGGTCGGGCAGGGTGCCTTAAGATGGGTTGGCTGGCTGCTCCTCCGTTGGCTGGCGGTGGCCATGGGGGGTGGGGCTTGGGGGGTCTAGGGGGGCCCGGGCATGCGGGGTGCCGGCCAGCTCAGGGTGACGGGGTGGTTGTCAAGGGGCGGTGAGCGGGGGACACGGGGGGCTGGAACTCACGGCTGCTGCTATCGCCACAGTCTCCGGGTGGGAGGCTAGCCAGCACCCGTGGTGCTTCCGGGGCTTGCGGGTTAAGGGGGGGTATCGGTTCGGGGATCGGTTGGGCGCGGGAGCGATTCCGGTCTGGGCGGGGTGAGGCTTCCTACCGGGATGGGGCCGGCCCTGTGCATGCTCAAGCAGTGGCTCCAGTGTGTGTGTGTGTGTGTGTGGGGGGGGGGGGGGTGTGATTGAACATATGTGTGTGTGTGTGTGTGGATGGGGTGGAGGGTGTGTATGCGAGTATGTGCATTTGAGAGACGGGTGGGTACGTAAGTGCGTGTGAATGAGTAGGACTGGTCCCGAGGGGGGGGCAGCTGTCTCCCGGCTGCCCGCATTATCCTTCACAGGTCTCCCGTGGCCCCTGCGGTGGGGGGCAGTGCTGTCCCTGGGGGGATGGACGGTGTGGTCAGTCGGCTGCTCCCACTCACCACACCAGATCCCAGTACACACACTCTCTTCACTCACACAAATAGAATCATGAGGGTCCTTGTTCCCATGGGGGATCAGGCAGGCGGGGTGACCTATCGGCGATCCCGCCCTGCCTCCTTTAGACGGGGACTCTCAGTTTTAATCACATAGGACACAGAACATCTCCAGGGCACCAGGTGGGCCTTCCTCCCGGAGCGGACAGTAAGCCAATCTCACCTGCCACTGCCTCGCTTCCGGGGTTGGGCAACCCCTGGGCCCCTTACAACACTTGCAAGGACACACTACATTTAGACCTGGAGGGCTAGTCTCTCTGTCTAAATCTTGGTGGGAGGAGGCTGCAGATCTGTGGCACCTCCCACAATATACGACGGAGAAGGCTACCCTAATTTTAAATACACATTAGATATGTAGGGTGGGGGGTGGTGCCTGGACATCATCCGCCAAACGACGGTGACACTCCAGGACACCATTCCCTCTTTTATTGCATTTTATCTCTCCAACACACCCACATATACCTGCATTACATGACAACTGGGAGCAGATGTTGTGGAATGGGTGGACGACTGCCCCCGTCTTCCCTCTTGGGGGGTAAGGGCCCACCATCGCGGGGGTGTGGGAAGCTGCGGGGGCGGGTGCGGGCTGCAGGTGAGTGACTGGCTACTTCCCGGGACAGGACGACTGAATGAGTGGGTAGATGGATGGATGGAAGATTGGATGACTGGATGGGGTTGATTTAGTGGTGGGGGGGGGTTGCTGGTAGGGGTGTGCGTGGGGTTAGGTTTGGGGGGGCTGCTGGTAGGGGTGAGTGTGTGTTGGGGGACTGCTGGTTGATGTGTGCATTGGGTCGGGGTGTGGCCGGGGGGGGGGGTCCTGCCGCGTCTGGAGTGGTGTCCCTACCCGTGCCCATCTGGTCCCTTGGCCGTCCTCCCTTTTTTCTTGCGGGTCCACGGAGGTGCCCGGGACTGGGGGCCTACCGCGGGGGGATATGGGCATGGCGGTGCTTGTGGGTGGGGCCTCCCATTCTCTGCCCGCACTGTCAGGGGCTGCATTACCGCCTAGCTTTGGGCTGGTCGACCTCCTGCTGCAGTGGGCCCACTGGGGCCCCGGGCATTGCTCTCTGGGGTTGCCGTCTTTACCAGGGGAGGTGGGGCGGGTCCGGCTCCGGGTCCCAGGCCCCAAAACTTGTCGTTCTGTGGGGGGTGGGCTGGATATCTGGGTAGTTCCTGACCATATATGGGACTTGGCTTGAGGCAGATCCCACATTTCATTTGGGACATAGAAGGTTAGTCACGACACCTGGGATGTTTGGTCGCTGCTAGATGCTTGAGGTTTAGGTCACCTGTCCTGTAACACTCAATTACTTATGTGTATGTGTATATATATATGTGTGTATGTATGTATATATGTATAGGTGTATGTATGTGTGTGTATGTATATGTATGTATATGTGTATATGTATGTGTATGTATGTATGTATGTATGTATATATATATATATATATATATATATATATATATATATATATATATATATATGATTACTAATTCTATTTATTATTATTATTATTATTCTGCGTGTTTATCTGCATGTATGTATGTATGTATGTATATTTATATTTGTATGCATATCTGTAGAAAGATGCGAACTACTTGGATGTAATAAGGTAGGTATCTAATATTATTTATTTTACTTATTCTCATTTTCAACTCAATCTTGACTCCTTCCCCCACAATTACCTCTCACCTTCTCTTTCCCCCTCCAAAACTTCTCTACCTCTGTTTTCCCCTCAATTACTTCTCTCCTCTTTCCCCTTTTTTTTATTAACACCGTCCTGTCCTGATGTATGTTTATATGATTGATTAATGTAATTATTGTGATGAATGCGAATGAAATAAATTAAAAGCTTCTATCCAGAGGAATAATCAATATATAATATCTTCAATTCTCTGGAAAGAGCAAAACTGACCAACTCATACGAAGCACCTCCTTTCTCATGGGGCTGCTTTGAAGTAGGACAGGACAGGTAAAAAAAAAAAAAAAAAAAAAAAAACACTCCTATCTGAAAGCTCAAACCAGAAGTGCATTTATAATTTATGACCTTTAGATTTCAGGATATTAAATGTGGCACATTTCACACTCTTTTTCTTTTTTTTATTCATTCTTATGGGAGTTATATATTACAATATAACTCCCTAATATTGACAGAAAACAAATGTATTGTTAAATTTAATATCGTTGCTAGAAATGTTGAAGTTTGCTACCTTAGTAATGCTACTGTTAGCTTTAAGTTTTTGTAACTTCATTTATTTAATGAAAATAAATGTTTGATAAAATGTGAGGGAACATGTTGTCTGTCTACGCAAGTGCTTTCAACCTAAAACCTTAAATTTCAGTTACGTGAATCCAGAAAATCACGTTTTTTTTGTGTGTGTGAAATTAAAATTGAAATGAAATTTAAATATATGTGTCCTTAATGTACGATGTATGAAGGTAAATCTGTCATTTATTCCTGTGCTTCCTTGTACAGCTCTCCGTGTGGAAGTATCAAATAACTGGACAAGTGTTAATCCTTTGGAATTGAAAACCACTCCAACATCTCTCATTACCTGATGTACAGTAAATCTGTTCTTTAACAAACACCGGAGGAATAATAGCTGAAGGCCATGACCTGGATTCACTGAGGTCTCTGATCCATGACAGGCAATAGCCGAAATGTAGGGTAAAGGTTAAAATATTCGCATTTTAAATAGTTATGCTCATGGAGTAAAAGAAGATTTTTTATTATGATCATGTTTATTTAATTATGTGAATTGTTTCATAGAATATGAGCAATGCATAATTCTAAATTATTATTTAATTTTCAGATTTTAGCAAACTAGCCATGTTGGCAACTAGAAAGAAGTAAGTTGTTAGATACATTAAAGGTATGATGATGAGGGTCTGCTGAAGTATCAATTGAGCATCCAAATATTGATTTTGTTTTGTTTGACTCTGATTTGGTTAATGGTACCAAATGTCTTGGATCTCTTTGATTAACAAACTTGATTTCAGGATCTAATGATTGATGAGAATTTACATTTTTAAATATTGAAATACCTGAAAAGTTTCATATTCCTGTTATTTCCTTTTTATGATGGTTAAACTTGAAAAAATATCAGTTCATTATTAATAGCTTTTGTATTTTATTTAATGGTCAGTTGTTTTTAAAAGCTGCTGCTGAAAGACAAAAAAAAAAAAAAGCTACTGATTACCACAACTGCACAATCAAGTCTGGAAGTCTTCTCCTGCAATCCACTACCATCTCCACTGTACCATCTCCTCTCAATCTGGTGGTTCCACACTGACTGTTTAAGAAAAAAAATTGTTATGTGAACAAATAGTCTGGCATTTGGTGACAGGAATGGAATTTGAAGCTCTGTTATCATAGAAATGAGCGAAATCACTAATCTTGGTCCTCTTCGCACACATTTGTCAGATTTTATATTTTAAATGTCTATGTTATTGTGTCTTTGAAGATTGTATGCAGACTACATCTTTCTGGGGGTTTATGTTAAGTCCAGACATTTCAGTGCGGCTGGGTTGATTTTCTCGTTCCCGATAGCATAGTCACAGCATCGAGTAGCTTTTAAAGGGAACGTCTTGGTTTAACTAGTTTGTATTTTAACCCTGCATTCTCAGCATACACTCAGAAGGAAAGACTTTCATGGATTTTCATGGAATTTAGACCAAGTTATGACTTAAACAAATGTTGAGTTAAATCAGTCAATTGCAGAAATAAACACAGGTTTTCTGCAACCCTGTTCCCTGAATGTTCCCTAGGCTGTCTCATACTGCTGCACTGTAGGTGTGACTGAAGGTGCTTTCAGGAAAAAACTATCGAGCTGAGAAAAAAAAAAACAAACTATTGAGCTGAGGCTGTGTCCAGGATTTGGCTGCACATCATTAATTGAAGTCACCTGACAGAGGTTATATAAGCCAGAAGTGTGTTTGATACACACATGCTTCACAACCAGTTGAACAAAGAGTGTTCTCAATAGTGTTTTTGCAACATTGAGTGTAGCTTTTGAAAGGGAACACCAAAAGAACTCAAACTGGTTCCCTAACATGCCTTCCGTGGAGAATAAACAGTGCATTATTTTGCTTTGAGCTTTTTATTTTAATTCTTGAAAATGTTTGCATTTTGTTGTAAGATTTTGCTCAATATGGTTTAATCTTTACTACTCTGAAAAAGACTGAAAAACTACTCTGTGAAAAGAATCTTTTTGAACCTAAATTCAATTTGTTTAGTGTATACTGAATGTAGTTTGGTGAAAATCTAAAATACTGTTAGAAATTCTTTGGAAAAGGTCCATAGACAATTACAATTAAAAAAATCCATGCTCTTTAACTGCTTAATGCATATCAGCTCTATAGTAAGCCACCAAATAAAATATCCTTTCCTGTCCTAGTGAGAAGCTTTGTGGCTCAATCCCGCTGTTCATCAAACTTTAGTGAATGATGTTTTCCTTTCCTCTGCAGTATCAGTGATCAGCTGCTTTATCTGCACACAGTCACGCACACAAGGCTGCAGCAGCCTCGGATCCTGGGCTCTGTCAGAACAGGATGTACTGGGAAAGCAAGATAAAGCACCGAGCAGGGAAGGGAAGATCCCATATGCTTTCCTTTAGCTGAAAGGTGGCATGCAAGGTTTGGCCAGTATTCAATCAGTTGTTTTATGCATCCCTTGAAAAGAAGCGAGAGACTATTACATATTATTTATATACACACTGCACAATAGAGAACCATATGAGACATTTATTGACAATAAGCGACTAAAATTTTTATTTTTTAAGTATTTTATTTCATATTAATGTCTGTATGTCAGTTTAAAAGAATTTTCATAAAAATCCACACTGCACATGATATTTGCTGCACGTTAAATAAAAAAAACTGTAAATTGTAGCATTCACAGAGCAGCTGTTTGTCAGAGCTTATATAATGGAAACCTAATGAAACTAATCTGAAACCGTAACACAGAGATGTTTGTCAAAATGTTAATAAAAATATAAAGTAGATTTAATACAATTCAGCAGACTATTAACACACAGATTACAGCAGATCAAACATTAATATTGAAGTTCAAAAATACATCTCAGCAGATAAAATAACAGGGTCTAGTTCCTGTTAGTTAAACCCTGAAATTTCCCTTCAGGAATCCCCTAAACTAAAAGGAACCCAAGGGATACAATATATTTCCTCTCTGCCCACTCACGATCATGTGCCAGATATCAGATCTCACATTCAACTTAAAATAGACATGAAACGTTCAAAATAGTTTCACTTCCTGCTACCCACAGGTTCTCCACACAAAATTCACCCGGGCAGAGTTTTTCTGAAGCACAAAGGTAACAGCCCGCATTTCACCCCCATGTGAGTTAGAAAATTCATACAGAGAAGTCAGAACAGCACAGCACAGACTTCAAAGATTAGGTCTGAGATCAAGAAGAATGATAAAGTGCTGTAAGGGTACACTTTACGTACACATGATACAATTCATTATTTGTGTCTATGTCATTAACTATGCAGCATACGTATCAATTCATTAAAAAGAAAAAAAATATATATAGAGGCTTTAATAAAGTCCTTAAGGCCAGTTCACATGCCAAAAAAGTTATTTTGCTGTTAATGTTGCAAGTATCAGAACTGTTAAATTCAAAAAAAAAAAAAAACAATCAGTCTGTAAAAAACTGTAAAATGTTACTGTATTAAATATAAACTTGTTAAAACCCTACATAAAACATGTATGCTACAACCTGGTGGTTTTCTAAATGCATTAAGTTGAAATAAAAATGTAGATTCAAGATAAAAGAAAAAGATACGATTCAAACTATGTGACCACAGTGCTGAACTCAGATCAGCCTTTTCTTTTTAGCTTTTATTATATTCAAGCTAGCATGGAATCTGGTTCTTTGGCTTATAATTATACGGGGAATCTGTTTGGTGTTAATCAGCATCAGTCTCCATAAGTGCTATTTACAACTGATTTTTTTACATATATACTTTTTTATTATATATACTTCTGTTGTTCTTTTCACTTTAAATGTTTTTCCTTGACAGGTTGGTTCTAATTAGCACATTTGGAGATGGGTGCTAAATGACAGATTTGGTGGTACTGTATGAATCGATGTTTTTGAGATTATAAAGCTTTACTTAAAATGTTACATTTTGACTCTACTATAAACTGAAACATTACAAATACGTCACTGATGGGATGGTGACTATGGATGGGTAACGAAAGGCACTGAGGGGAGAGGAATTGAAATCTTGGAGGACCAACACCCTGCTCTGTTCAGTTCAAACCGTGCTTAAAAACCACCCTGCAGCTTTCAAACAAGCCTTAATATGTGTGATCAGGTATTTTTTTTTTAAGGTTGCAACTCAACTGTGCAGGGTGCTGGCTTTTGAGGGAACACCCATTTGACAACTGCAAGTCAATTAAAGAGTGCAACCATGTTCCTGTTTAAACAGGATAAAACAGCGAAAAACAACAAATTATAGACGTCTACAAACTGTAAACAAGAAAAGGAAGATAAATGATGAAGTAATGCTATGTAAGTGTCTATGCTAATCCATAGAAGCTTATATCTGACAGCAGAAAAGCCTGTTTGCCTGAATCACAGTGCATCATGTTTTATAAAAAGCTTGCTTTATACACCTGTCGCTCACTAAGAGCAAGGTTTAATTTGTCTGAGTATGATGTAGATAAATACAGTAATTAACAAAAATCCAAGCAGATGAGAATTCTTCTTTGTTTTCTTGGCTACCTTCATTTGGCAAAAATTGTGCGTACTTGACATTAGACTTCATATTTGAGCTTTGTTCCTGTTTGCTGTAGGAGTCTGAGTTGTTCCTACCAAACTGTCCAGAAGCTGTTCATTACCCCGGGGCTCCACCGATACTTTAAAGGGTTTGGGTTTAAGAGTGAGTCCATATTCGTACTCCATAGTGGGAGGGCTTTCTGCAGTGAAAGTACACTGATGCACCAGCAAGGATGTGAAGAGGAAGAGCTGAATCTTTGAGATGTCTTCTCCTATGCACCTCCGCTTCCCAAGGGAGAAGATCAGGACATTGGTAGTCAGGTCTTTGTTGAGGGATCCGTCTTTAAACAGGAAGCGCTGTGGGTTGAAAACCTCTGGATGGTCCCATTTGGTTGAGTCATGGTTTAAAGACCATTGGTTGACGAATATGATGGTGTCTTTGGGAATGGGGAAGCCATTGATGGACGTGTCTGTGGTGGTGCTGTGGGGGATGGTTACCGGAACAAATGAAGTGTATCGCATTACCTCATAGATGAAAGCAGTCAGGTATGGAAGATCAGGCTGATCAGCGATGGTTGGAAGACGAGTGCGTTCCACGACTCTGTCCACATCTTCCTGAAGATTCTTTTGGATTTTTGGATACCTGTAATGGCAGTGAAATTTATGTCAAGAGTCAAAGTTTCTCATTTGAAGGACACTGCTGTTTTAACACACATCTGTTAAAAAACATTTGAGAATCTTTAAGCAATAAAAGGGCGTCACGGTGGCGCAGTGGGTAGCACGGTCGTCTCACAGCAAGAAGGTCGCTGGTTCTAGGCTCGGCTGGGTCGGTTGGCATTTCTGTGTGGAGTTTGCATGTTCTCCCCGTGATCACGTGGGTTTTCACCGGGTGCTCCGGTTTCCCCACAAGAACAAAGACATGCGGAATAAGTGAATTGAATAAGAACGATTGCCCATAGAGTTAAAGTGTGAATGTGTGTGTGAATGTTTCCCAGCAATGGGTTGCGGCAGGGAAGGGCATCCGCTGCGTAAAACATATGCCAGAGATTTGGCGGTTCATTCCGCTGTGGCGACCCCGAAAGGGAAGAAAGCCGACATGAAGATGAAATGAATAAGCAATAAAAAATGTATATAGTGGTTTCTGACATCTTGTTTGAGTAGCAGTTAGGACAACGTCTGGGGGTATGCTTGGATTTGGGTACCTTATTTAAAAATGTAAAAAGCAAACTTTTAAAAAGGGAAATATCAGATGTTAATTTCCCATTGAAGTTGTGTGAGTGTCAATAGAGTGCATGTATGGACCTGTGATACTTACCAACCTTAAAGGTCCCATTTTTTGCCCTTGTTTGTGGCACGTAGAATAAACATTTGAGCTCTCTATTCACTGTTAATAAAGTTGGAAAAGCAATATTTTTCGTAAAAAATCTCCTCATATTTTTGGTCTGGCAAAATGTGCTGTTTACACCGGTTCCTCCCACAAACATGCATCGGCACGCCACTACTGACCAGCAGTGTCATGTTAGTCCGGATTCAGCAAAAACAAACACAAGCAGCGACACAGCACAAGTTGATGTCCAACATTATAATCGACAGACAATGGCTATGCGTCATGTAACAGTAAAAAAACTGTAAAAAAGCAGTAAAGTGGCAATAGAAAATCTGGTTGTATGCTTTACTTTTTGACGTGAGAGTCTGACACAATAGCGGGTAACGTTAGTAACACACTGTAGTGTTCATTCCACACATTGTTGAATCCTGTAGTGTGCGCATGTTTAGGATTTTTCCATGTGTGTGCTGAAACCAGATTTCCTTTTAGGATTATAAAAGTCATGTAGTGTCCATTCGGCTTGATGTATGAAGAATTAAAATTACATATTTCATTAATGTAATGTAATAAAAAAACACCTTTTGTATGGACCTCCAAATCAATGAACACAGGAGAGTTGGAAAAGCAGCCGGTGCAAGAGCCAGCCTCGTCAAAAGTCCTTTATCAAACAGTTTTTTTTTTGTTGCTGTTGATAAACCAGGAGAATGAGAATGTGCTGCTCACAAGCAAAAGTAATCTTTCAAGTTTTCTCTGATCAAAATCGAGCCATTTCTGATTAATAAACTCATTCTTTGCTAATCGAAACAAAGGTTAGGCTCTGAACATTCGAAAACGCACTTCTCTGGAATTGTTTATCCAGAGCGGGTCTGCTGCTCTCACTTCCGGGACAAACTGTACAAGCGTTTAATCTAATAGACAAGTGGGTGGGGCTTGGGCTGGGATAAGGAAAAAGGGTGGTGTTAATGAAAACGAGTTGTTTTCAGCTCACAAAAAAAGAATAAAGATTTGCTCAAACCTGCGTGAACTAATCTGATGACAACTTGAGGCATGTTTTTGATGAGGGAACAACACTTGGCAGGAATGTCAGAAAAGTAACGTTATTATCATATGGTACCTTTAAATGGTAGAACCTTTTATGTTTTTTTAATGCTTCATGGAACGTCAGAGGGTTAACATATAATTGTGTTTTATGGCGCATGAATGTCTTTTTTACTTATTAGGTTTATAGCATGGGTTACTGGGTCAGGTTTCAATTCATGTTTCTGTAACCTGGCCTCTTTTGTTGCAGCCAATACAATTATGGATGCATTACATAATAAACCAGTGCACTTTGGTATATATATTTTGGTATATTTACATTTCTTGTGTGAAAATATTCAGCAAGTTCTGTTGCTGGGGATTTGCTGTAATTCTTAAGTATGCCAAGTTTTAATTTAACTTGCATGATGTAAACTCAAAATTTGATTTTTTTTACAGAAGTGAGTAACAGTTAACATATTAGGACACTTTAACCCACTTTTGAAGAAATTAGTTCTCGTTTCTAGAGCTGAACACAAAAATAGGTAGCAATATTACAGATATGTTATAAAAAAAATCCCAATGCTGTAATTGCTTTATGAAAATGCAGCAAAGTGTTGTTAGCATTGTCTAAAGAAACAGAAAAGTCTGGTCCCCATAAATAGCTACATTTTACAGACAAAGGTTGTTCTTATGTATTGCTTCTTTTTAACTACTTCATTGCCAAAAAGTGGGGTTTCCTTGCAGACCTCTGCATTGCTTTGGGTGTTTTAGTATTACCATTACTTCCAGAGAATATTAAAGTTGAATAGATTGATGTTGGTCTGTTTTTTTGACCTGAATAGCAAATAATCGTTTACCTGACGAGCAGCAAAATGATCCACTGTACAGCAGTAGACAATGTGTCTTGGCTGGCACCAAAGATGTCAGCGATGGTCGGTGGCACGAACTCTTTCCCCAGAAAAACCCCAGGGCCCCCGGATAGACCCTTATCCAGCGCCACGATGAAGGCGTCCGTCATGTCCCGCACGAGGTTCAGTAGAATAGTCTTGCGGTGCTCAACGACTTTAGACGTGATGAAATGATTGAATTCTTTATTGAGCTGCTTAAACTGGTCGAAGAGGGTTTTGATGGGGTTTGGGAAGTACTGGAGCCAGGGCATCACATCCACGATGCTTCCAGCCCCGACAGTCTTGGTAAACTGGTCATTTCTGCCCACCACCTGCTGGAACTCGGCGTCATCGTACGCGTACCGGTTCCCGAAGCACACTGCGCTCATGGTGTTCGCCACCGACACCACCAAGTACCGGTGCGGCTGGAAGAAACGCTCCTCGCGTGCTTTTCCCAGGAACAGTCGGATGAGCTCTCCGATCTCGCTCACGACGTGCTTCTCAAAGGTTTGCTTGGTTTGGATGTTCGCCGTGGAAAAAGTCCTCACTGTGCTGTGCGCGACCTTCCGGTGCAGCTTCCACCACCGGCTGTAGTTTCCGAACGCCATGCTCTTACCGTCGGACACGAATCGGAACGATTCGAAATCTGGTCTCCCTGCAAAGTCGACCGCTTTTTTAACGAGCGCCTCTCTGATCGCGTCTCCATTCAGGACCACCACGTTTCTGCTCCCCAGTTTGATCTGAAACACGTCTCCGTATCTCTGAGCCATCCGCGTGAAGTACATGTGCGGACAGTTACCGAGCTGTGCGGCGTTACCGATGACCGGCCACGAGAAGGGACCAGGGAGCTGCAGCTGAGCGGATCTGCGCCACAACACGAACGCCAAGCACACCAGGAAAGTAAGGAGCAAACTCCGAGTTGACGGATCGAGCAAATCACTTAGAATTGTCTGGAAATCCATTCTCGAATATAATTGGCGCTGTCTAACAATAACTGCGGGATACTCTGGGTTCGAACCCCAGGTATGAGAGGCTCACAGAATACATGTGAAGGTGACAGACGGTCGTATTGGAAATTATAGAGGTGGGATGGGCTCTCTGAGCTGCTCTCGAAGAATTTATTCACCAAATTGCATCACAGAGCAGAGTGAGTCTCTCTCTCTCTCTCTCTCTCTCTCTCTCTCTCCCCTCCCTTTCTAAAAATCGATTTCTTGCAAGATAAGTATCAAAGATGTTCAGTGTAGTAAATATATATATATCCGCTTTCAATATATATATATTGAATATATAAATACACATATATATATAAATATATATATATATATATATATATATATACACACACACTGAAAGCGGATTATAGCCGCACTCGTCCAGAACAGAACAAGCTATTTACCGTTTTATTCTTGAAATTCGAAATTAAGTTGTTTGCAGTTTGCATACAATAGTAAATATTGTATTATTTCTGCATGCTTAGAGTCGTTTCAGATGATTAGGATGTTTTTGTGCTATCAGAATCTTGATAAAAAATAAAACGGAAAAGCAAACATGGACGTGTCCGCCTGTTGCCAGCAGGAGGTCCCATATGCTGATATTAACAATTACTCAAAGCAAAACGAAACTCGCTTAATCGTTATTTTACGTCATAAAGTTTCGTATTTAATTGTGAAAAGCCAAAGATTTAAGCTTACTATTTATCCATTATTAACGAGTTCAGGTATTTCGAGGTAAATGTTAAATTATGTTCAAATAATTGAAACAAACCCTTTTCTTATAAAGACTGTAACAACTTTTGAAAGTTGTAACGAAAACGAGTCTTGGTGCTCGTCAAAATGATGGTGCCTTATGTACGTGTCTAAGTGTGTTTTACGTTTACATTCGAAATATAAAGTTAATCTCAGAATTGCGATAAGCTGTTGAGAATTCATTATATTTTGTCCGATTAATTCACAAAAATATGTTCGATTCCAAAGGGCACCAATAAGAAGATAAAGGAAATGGTCTTTTAGGAGACTGCGCTGCGGTGACGTATTCAGTACCACGGACAGCGCGGCGCGCTCTTCAGGTCACTCCCTTCTCATCCTTTTATTTAGCTTTTCATCATTTTCTAAAGCTACAATACACCATTAAAGTAGGCACAACAAATAACTTACATGGTTTTCTAAATTCGTTGTACCTTTACATCAAAAGCGGATCAAAGCAGCAAGTCATAAAAATATGAAAATGAAAAATAAGGGTACTCAAAACAAAAGGGTAAAATATAGGCCCAAATGAAGCTATGGCGTTTGCATTCAAACTATTTATTTCATAAATATCACTGTCCACACTCACTTTCCCTATAGTCCAGTTTAATAAAATGTTATCCGTCAGCAGCAATAAACTAATGGTTGATTTTAAAAGCGCCCTAAAAACGCATGTCAACAGAAATTAGTCTACGTTTTATTGAACTAATTATATCTTTCAATTGTATGGTTAAAACTATTATTAAATACGTGCATCATTTTAGGAAACATCTTTTTAAGACATATCAGATTAAATTTGAAGTTGCGTCAACCATTAAAACGCCTATAAATTCTAAGGATAACCCGTACATAGCATCTTCATCAAAATATTTGGATAAATCAATTTCGATTAAGAGTATTAGCGGAAACATTTCTGAAAGGGTCCAGTTTTTATACCAAACGTTTTGTTCTTAACACTCGTTCAGTTCGGAGGTTTCTGCCCGTCTCTGTGTTGACTCTCTTGCGCTTGAGCAGCTGTTTAGCGGGGAATGTGGACTTCTGGACCCCTCTGAACACTGCAGGACCCTGGGGCCTCTGTCTCCTTCAAAGCCCGGGGCAGGCTGGGGCACGCCCTAGCGCTCTCACGCAACGCTCCGCGGTGGTCCGGCTGCTTCCACGCTCTCAGTTTACCGGGTTACCGCAGACCGTATCCTCGGGAGCTCGATACCGCTTCAGCTCAGCTCGTACCGCCGTGGCAGCTGTGTCTTCTGTTTCGTGCCTGTAGCCGAACATATTATTATTCCATTATATTATTTAACTCCGATTCAGTGTCGACTACAAGTGACCCCATTTAATAGTGCTTGGAATATATATTATAGTACCAATCTTGAAATTACAGTTAAAGGGTTATGTTGTGCTTGAAAATGAAGTTGAAGCAAACGAAAGCGGAAGGCAAGCTAATCCTCGAGGCTGGGTCAGGTAGGTTCCGGTCGCTCCATAAGTTAAAGGTTAAAGTCGAAATAACAGAACCGCAAGAATGAACGTCAAATAAAATGTAAATACTGTCAAATCTAAAATAACGACAATAGAGTTTGCAACGTTCTTCACAAAACAACAATAATGCCGTTTAAAACAGAAATAAATCTCGGCCTTCGTGAACATGAACCGGAAGTGGTTGGCAAAATCAATTAATTGACTATTAATTTAGTTAGTGAAGGAGTTCCGGGAAAAAATGGCAGCTGTCTGAAACGGCTCTCGCATTAGCATGATTTACTTATGCCTGCTAAATCAGACTGTCTGTTAAATAATAGACCTCATTTACATTTTGATATATATATATATATATATATATATATATATATATATATATATATATATATATATATATATATATATATATAAAATTAGCTTTATAGCTTTATTTATTTACATGGTTTTAGCATGACCACCTTGTGCATGGCATATTCTCATTGTTTTATATATTTCACATCATGCAAATGTTCGACTGTAAAGATGTAAAGGTGACAAAATCCTCTTGAGAAACTGGAAAAACTGGATGTATTTTTATTCAGTAAAGTTTGAGTCACTACCTTAAGTTCTAAGTTCAAAATGTCTACAATCTAATAGTTGTGTTCACTATGTTGACTGAATGATGACTAGGTAAATAATAGTTTGTGAATATGCTTTTAATGGTGGTTAAGAAACAAATTACATGACAATATCACCAATCATCCATGAGGAAATGTTTCAGAAAAATGTACAGAAGACCAGTGCACAGGCTGCATGTACTATAGTGCACAATGAAAAAAAGGTGTGTGCTGAGACGAGCTTATCTTCTGTGCTCAGTCAGAGCTGTCGGCTTCTGGAGGAAACAGACGAACAGGAGAAATAGCCATGGGGCGTTGAGTAGAGCTTTGCAGTCACGCACAGGCACTTTATCATTAGAAGTGACATCAGACACAACTGTGCTGCCGGCTTGCAGCTCCAAAGTTTTTCAGATGCTCTACCTGATTTGCTAGATCTGAAAGACAACATCATCTGTGTGTAGTTTACAAGGTAAATGAACCAGGTTGCCTGAGAACTTTGATTATATTCATTCTAAATTCCAATTTTTTTAAGAATGTGAAAGTTAATAAGAAAAAGTCCCTCAAAACTCATACAACTAGAAAATAATTATCAAGTACTCAAGTTTTGCCAGCCATGAAAAAAAGTTGGTTAAGCTATGACTACACATTTTGTAAGATTCGTTATAAAATACAAATGTAACTTGTGATATCCAGTGTGTGCTTGTGGCTCTTACTCTGTGTTGGCTTCAAACCGCATGATCCTAAAAAGTATTGATAAGGGTTGTTTTAACCTTTTGATGGGAATTGTGGTAAAAATGTACTTGTAGCGTCACGGTGGCGCAGTGGGTAGCACGGTCGTCTCACAGCAAGAAGGTCGCCGGTTCGAGCCTCAGCTGGGTCGGTTAGCATTTCTGGCTGGAGTTCTCATGTTCTCCCCGTGATTCCGTGGGTTTACTCCGGGTTTTCCCCACAAGTCCAAAGACATGCGATATAAGTGAATTGAGAGAAAAGCAATGGGTTGCAACTGGAAGGGCATCCGCTGCGTAAAACATATGCCAGAGAGTTGATGGTTCATTCCGCTGTGGCGACCCCGAAAGGGAAGAAAGCTGATGGTATGGAAATCAGCTATTAAAAGTAATGAAATGTGAATAGCTAGTGTTTTTCATACACTAAGCATTTTTCTCTGATCTTATTGCAGTTTTAGTAAAATGAAGCACATTAATTTTTTTCTGTCTTAAATTTTATAATTTTTTTGCAGTTCTGTTGGTATATTTTTTATCCATATTTTACCTTTGTTTGAAGATTTTCCAAACCCTTCAGTGGAATTTTTTGGAATATTTTATAGTACTTAATTATTTTAACTTCATTTAGTTTTTGAAGAAATAATGCTCTAAGTGTAATATACAAACTTTGTGCGCCACATTTTTATTCAAGTGCACCTGTTGTTCATCTTTTAACTCAAAAAATGAAACACATACAGTTGAAAAATTAAACACACACAGTTACAAATCTTTTGAGTTATTGTTTCCTCTGCATCAAAACTTAAGCATTTAAAGCACTTTGTAATAGATTAGTTTACATGTCATGCATAAATCCAAGATTTCTATGCTTGCCTTCTTGGCCTTGTCTGTGTGAGACTGTACTATTACAATAGTATTTGCTAACTGTGCTATTTCTGTATCCTGTAATAGGATTTAGTGCAGTTAGATTTTCTCTCTTTGTTTGTCATCCCTCCTCTCCAAACACATCTGCAGAGTTCCATATTTCTCTATAATGTTCAGAGCGCAGTGTCAGGGAGTTTAATCCTGCTTCTCTGTCCCTTTCATTATAGCACAAAGAGCCGGGTGACACCACACTCTCTTCAGCCTTCTGTTTCCCAGGAAAATGATAAACCCCCATACAAAAGCTCAAAAACCTACTAAAATGATTGAAAAGCCAAACAATACTAATGAGTTTTCAGAGTATCCTAACGACCCCGCAAATTAACAACCAATTGGGGTATGGTCTCTATCAGGCCGCACTGCTTTTTTTGTCCAGCCAACTGTTGCAGAGGCCCTTGCCAAAGCGTAGTCAACAGTCCGTGAAGGCGTCTCCCACTTCTTCACACTAAAAGGGCATTTTCCCTCAGAATTCTGAACTGTTCATTCTTTTCATTCTTTTCTTTGCTCTCTTTCTGTTATTGTGCCTGTGTGTTTAGGGTACGCTTGCAGTGAGTCTAAATCAGGCTCTTTGGGGAGGTCACAGGAAGCAACGCAATGGTACGTGATCAAATGCATGACTGCTCTTTCATTTCTGCCCACACTGGCTCTGTCTTATCTGGAATTCATTACAGTAAACAAAAGTTGCATTGAAACTTATGAGAACTGTTTGAGTTTTAGGTATAATGACGGAGATCATTTTTCTGGTCATTTTCTTGTTTGAATAAGTATGAATTATTTTAGCTGCCTGGTATGTATATTACAATATCAAAAGAGCACAAGATTTTTTTGTTTCTCGTGACTGTTCTATTCTCTCTTCCTCATTGTGCCTAAGAATTATGTAATAGATATGAACATACAAAGACAATGACACTTTTTGTATCTAACCAACTGCTATTTTTTTCATTCACCATTTTTACAAGATCTATGAATACAAGTTTCATTTTTACAAGATCTCTTATTTTATTTTTAATCTTTTGTTCTTTAATTTTTCTAGTGCAGACGTGCCATGTTTGCTGGTTCTCTCATGTCTTGTGTCTTGCAGTCTATGTTAAAACGGTCTTCTTTGGAATCAAAACTTTTCAACTTCCTAGATTATTATTTACCAGAGAAATTCAGAAGATGGAAACAAATGTTTGTCAAAAGGCTTTCACCGCAGATTGGTCAAAGTAAAAGTTATATATTTTTTGTCTTTCAATGCTGATATGCGTCTTAATCAATCTCACTTCTAAGGTCCAGTAGTTAGAATCCACCTCCTGACACCTTCCTGATGGCGAACAGGAAGTAAGATTAAATAATGCGTTATTAATCTTTTTGGCATGACCCAAGGAATAAAACGAGACCAGACTGGTAAATAAATCAAAGAGAATGGCAGATCTCGAAGCGTACCAAACTGCACTCTCAACCTTCTCAAGCAAGGTAAAAGATGCGAAGACTACATACTACCACAACAAGATTGAACATGCCAAAGACAGCCGAAAGCTCTTCAGGACTTTCAACTCACTCCTCTGTCCACCCCAACCTCCCCCAGCGACCTCTCTCACTCCAAATGACTTCGCTGATCACTTCATAGACAAAACCCTCACCATCAGCCGGCAGTTTGCACCACCTTGCACCCAATTTCAGCCACAATCTCCGACACCTTTCATGTCAATAAATCAGCTTAATCAATTAGATTTGCACTGCACAACATTCGAAAGATCAGGCCCTTCTTAACTGAGCATGCAACTCAACTCCTGGTTCAGGCTCTGGTCCTCTCACGTCTGGACTACTGCAACGCTCTCCTAGCTGGACTTCCATTGAATACGCTCAAACCTCTGCAGATGATCCAGAATTCTGCAGCTCATTTATCTTCAAGGAACCGAAACGAGCTCATGTTACTCCCCTCTTCATCACTCTTCATTGGCTCCCCATTGCAGCGCGGGTTAAATTCAAATCGCTAACGCTGGCATACAAAACTATCTCCAGATCAGCCCCTGTTTACCTCCATGAGCTCATACGCTCCTACATGTCCTCCAGAAGCCTGCGCTCAGAGAAGGAACAGCGACTTGTGGTTCCATCTCACAAGGGCAGAAGATCTCTCAGCAGAACCTTCTCTTTCACTGTCCCTGGATGGTGGAACAAACTCCCTGATCCAGTCAGGAAAGCAGCAACACTAACAGCTTTCAAAAAGCAACTGAAAACTCTTCTCTTCAGAGAACACCTACTATAAAAAAAAAAAAAATTACTACCTTCTTTTTCCCTCCTCTGTCTTTGTCTTCTTCCCCTACTGCTTTGGTTTTTTGATCTGTTGATACAATTTCTATTGTGAGAAGTTGAGATAGACTTTGACGGTGTAACAAATTGCATATTGTCTTTCCCTAATGTAAGTCGCTTTGGACAAAAGCGTCTGCCAAATGCATAAATGTAAATGTAAATGTAATATAGCTTAAGCTTGCAAAAGTTGTTAGGAAAATCTAATATTTTATTAAATATTTTTTTACCACATGGTGGCATTGTGACAAGGTTTTTTTATGAGTACCACCAGGGCATGGAGATGGACATGCATGTTGAGTTTTGGAATTTTAACTCAACTTGTTTCGAAAGTTGCATTTTTTTTTCCAAGGTGACTGACATTTAGATTGTTTGACCAGAAAAACAACGATGAGAAAAATTGAACATCTCCTGACTATTTTATGAATTCTGGATAAACTTCGAGACGGTTAGATTCCAAAATATGCATTTTCGTAATCTTTGACTTCGTTTTTTAATGCCACTAGTTGAAAAATAGCACCATGCCAAAACTTTGCAAGCAAGCTTAGAATAATGTAAGAATCAGGTATAGCAAGTTTGGTGTCGATATCTTAAAGCATTGTTGAAATATAGCAAAACTGAAAATTTATAGAGTTTGCGAAAAATGTGTAAGAACAGAATTAGAAAACAGCAAATCAAATTTCTTTTAATAACTTTGGTAAGCAGTTGACCATATCTGAAGTTGATATTGCCCAATTTCCATGAAAATCTTCCCATCAATCTAGGAGGAGTTTTAAAAAGTAGGCTTTTTTACAAACCTTAAAATTGCTGAAAACCATTATGATGGATAATGACATCTTAGGGTGCATTTGAACAAACATGAGCCCTAGAATCAAAAGTTTCTATTACATACGGTTCAGTAGTTATAACAAAAACAAAAGTAACACTCTGGACAAGTGGTTGCGCTATGGAGTTTGACTCAGAGGCTTGAAATTTGCTCCAGTAGACCGTGAGATCCAAATGTATATGTGTGCCAAATTTCACAAAGGCATTAATTGGGTTGCCAGTGACTTTATTGGCAGAAGATTAATAATTAGAAGAATAATTAATAATAATAATAATAGTAATAATTAGTAATTAGAAGAACAATTTTAGTAGCCATTATGGAATTTACACTAATCATTCTAATATCAGCAAGAACTGTGAGAGAAGACTACGTTTTGGCTGTGTGAACGGGGAAAAGCAAGTTTTTACTAGATGCCTTTTGCTCCAGTAGCTTTTGATTGGCATCTTCCTCCTAACTGTGGGATGTTTCCGATCACAAAAGACACAGTCTAACCACCAATTGCTACACATTAGTGTCTCGTAAATCAATCAATCTATCAATCAATCAATCAATTAAGATGTATCTATATAGCACTTTTTCATAGCAGCTTTATGAAAAAAGAGGCCTAATGTGTATTGTCATACACAAATTTATATCTTCATCTTCTTCATCTTCATCTTCTTCCGCTTATCCGGGGCGGGGTCGCAGGGGCAGCAGCCTAAGCAGGGATGCCCAGACTTCCCTCTCCACGAACACTTCTTCCAACTCCCCGGGAGGGATCCCGAGGCGTTCCCAGGCCAGCTGGGAGACATAGTCCCTCCAGCGCGTCCTGGGTCTTCCCCGGAGCCTCCTCCCAGTGGGACGTGCCCGGAACAACTCCCCTGGGAGGCGTCCAGGAGGCATCTGGAACAGATGCCCAAGCCACCTCCGCTGACTCCTCTCGATGTGGAGGAGCAGAGGCTCTACTCCGAGCTCCCCCCGGGTGACGGAGCTTCTCACCCTATCTCTAAGGGAGCGCCCAGCCACCCGGCGGAGGAAGCTCATTTCAGCCCCTTGTATCTGGGATCTTGTCCTTTCGGTCATGACCCAGAGCTCATGACCATAGGTGAGAGTAGGGACGTAGATCGACCGGTAAATCGAGAGCTTCGCCTTTCGGCTCAGCTCCCTTTTCATCCTCCCCTCACTTGTGAACAGGATCCCGAGATACTTAAACTCCTCCACCTGAGGCAGGAGCACTCCACTGACCTGGAGAGGGCAAGCCACCTTTTTCCGGTCGAGAACCATGGCCTCAGACTTGGAGGTGCTGATCCTCATCCCAGCCGCTTCACACTCAGCTGCAAACCGCCCCAACGCACGCTGGAGGTCCAGGCCCAAAGAAGCCAACAGGACAACATCATCCGCAAACAGCAGAGATGAAATCCTGAGGTCCCCGAACCGGACCCCCTCCGGCCCCCGGCTGCGCCTGGAGATTCTGTCCATAAAAACTATGAACAGAACCGGTGATAAAGGGCAGCCCTGCCGGAGGCCAACGCGCACTGGGAACAGGTCTGACTTTGTGCCGGCAATGCGGACCAAGCTCCTGCTCTGGTTGTACAGGGACCGGATAGCCCTTAGCAGGGAGCCCCGGACCCCATACTCCCAGAGCACCTCCCACAGAACACCATGAGGGACACGGTCGAACGCCTTCTCCAAATCCACAAAGCACATGTGAACCGGTTGGGCGAACTCCCATGACCCCTCGAGGACCCTGCAGAGGGTATAGAGCTGGTCCAGTGTTCCACGACCAGGTCGAAACCTGCGTTGTTTCTCCTGCATCCGAGGTTCGACTATCGGCCGAACTCTCCTCTCCAGTACCCTGGCATAGACTTTCCCCGGGAGGCTGAGGAGTGTGAAATTTATAACTCACATTGGTTATTTATATGAGTAGGATTAATTAAGTAGAATTACAATATACAGTTAACGTCCCTTTTGAAACCAAGAAATATAATTCTGGGTTCATTATAAAGGGACTAGGTTAATATTAAGAAAGTAATCAAATTCACTTATTTGCATGTTTTTTAACTCAGAGTAAAAAGATTCCACGCACACATCAAGAGAATAAAAACTCTCCCAGTGAGACGCCTCTCTGTGAGGTGGATGCAGGTTGTGCATGTGAGAACACAGTTGGTCTGAGTTGGTCTGTTTTTTAATAAGATGAAGATTCATAGAAAGGCAGTTCTCTGGGCAACAACTATGCAAGAAAGTGATTAGTTATTTACAGTTTTTTTTACATACAGTGATACTTCAATATACAAAATTAATCCATTCCTGGGTGGCCTCCGTAAGCTGAATTTTTTTCGTATGCCGAAGCCAGTTTTACATGTAAAATGCCTAATCGTTCTAAGCAACACAGAAACAACACTAAAAATCTAAAATAACATGGAAAACCAGAGAAAACGAACTATAGGATTATTCAGTCTTTAAAAGTACAATGTGTACTTAATAGATATAATATTAATAATAGATATAATAAATAATAATAAAACAATGAAAACAGAATAAAAAAATGAAAATTAATAACCCTTACATTTCAAGTGAGATGATGTTGCAGAGGAGTGGAGAACGGATGGTAGCGGAGGAGAGCCATGACCAAAAAAAATTCTCTTTGTAAAAAGCAACATGAAATAATAACAAATTTAAGACACTAACACAAAAGCATGCATGAAGACAGGCGCTCTTCCAGGAAAACATCATTGGGCGTCAAGTGACCAATAGGAGAGCAGGATACTATGCACGAGCATGCAGCATCAGGGCTGGAACTGACCAATAAGAGAGTAGGATACTACGCACGAGCACGTAGCATCAGGGCTGGAACTGACCAATAGGAGAGCTGGAAACTACGCACGAGCATGCAGCATCAGGGCTGGATCTGACCAATAGGAGAGCAGGAAACTACGCACAAGCACGCAGCATCAGGGCTGAACCTGAGCATAGGGGAGCAGAACATTTGTTGGTGCGTTAAATAAAGTCTTGCTGATGCCCAGTGTTTTCTTTTGTCTGAATTTCAAATGTCAAATAAGTATTTCTCGTGCAAGTTTTTCACATCTTGAAATTTTTTTCATATCATGAAACAAAATATTCTTCACATGGCTTTTCATATCTTGAATTTTCCATAACGTGGAGCATTCGTTTTTTGAGGCACCACTGTACTTTATATATACAATACAGTTTGAAAATAATTTTTTAAGCTGTGTGCATGACAAACTGTTGCTGGAGACTCCCAAAATTAATTAACGTTTAAAAAAAAACAGGATTTTTGTACAGTTAGTAGCGGTATAGTAGTGTAGAATTTAATGGATTGCTCCTTTGCATGTATCTAGTAAAAGTTTAATCTTACTCTAAATCCAACCCCATTTTTAAACCCTTTTTGTGAAACTCATATTGCATAAAACTATAAAACTGCTTAACTTTTTGGGGGTTCAGTGTTTTTTGTTTTCGTCTACTTTTGTTTAGTTTTCCATTGAATTAAATAGGTCATGTTTATCGCTACTCTAACTATTTAGACTTTTTTTTCACACCAAACACTCACCTTGTGTTAAATAAAAGGGGCTGATTTGTTTTGATTGAGCGAGTGTGTAATCTTAAGCTGTGTAATTAAGAAAGCATTTTAATGCTGAGTGTAGTATCCCTTTAACACTGCTTCCAAACTAATAGTTCCTTACACCTGCTTTGCCATCCACTTCAAGCTGTGCAGATTTACCCAGTCTTAATCCAGTTGGGTCCCAGCCTGAACAAACTGAACTTTCAAGGGTCAGTGGAATTCTATTCGTTACCTCCTGTATTTACGCAGCCCCCTGGGAGAGATCAGAGGTCTGACAGGGCTCAAAGCGAACGGCAGTCTCCTCACTGGAAGACATGACGGCAGTGTTTTCAATAGCAGTTAATGATGACAGACGGTCATGCATGAGAGACACCAGCCTGCAGAGTCACGCAAGCCTTCCAGATTGCAAGATGCATTGTCAAAATGTTTTTAGCTTTGTCACGAACAGCACAGGCTTCCTAAAAACAGAATTCTAGGAAATCAAGGCATCACGATAGAGGGCTGTAACCACATGTTCTTGGCATTCAAGTTTACAGTGTTTCTGGCTTGCTGACATACTTTTGTTAGATTTAGCTTTTTTTTAAATGCTTTTCTTAGGAGTTTCTTTTAGATTAGACAGCATTAAACAGGTTAAAGCAATAAAAATCTATTACATTAAGTTATTGTTGCATTTTAATTGCTAAAGTAATACATAATGTAAATAGGTGTATTGTAATGTTATTTTTTTACAAAAAAATTCACATCTTTTATTGACAATTTCACAATAAGTGAAATTTGCTTGAAATTCAATTGCTTGAATTCTAGTATTCACTTTGAAATATATCATATTTAAAAGTAACATTTAATTGCATGTCAATGCCAAAAATATCAGGTGATTTTTTTTTTAAAAGCTTAGTGAAAGATGTTCTTACTTTACTAATCAGTTGATCTATGAGGCACGCAGTTTGTTGCAGTCACACACGGTTACATAAAAAACATCAGATCAAGTAGAAGTTTGTCCATTGCGTGCAGAGGGGCTAGAGATGTGATTAATCAACATGGTAATTATTTCTCCACTGGCATGAATTCTGTTTTTCTGCCGTTTCTTCACTCATTATTTCAGTCTAGCTTTTGTTTCAAGGAACTTGCGTGACTTTGTAAAGTGTGAGGAGGAGGAGGAGGAAGAAAAATCCCCTCTTGGCAAGTCACAGAGCCATGCTAAACTTTCCCTGCAGCCAATAATATCTGAGCTTCTGCCTTCCCTCGCAGTATTGTTTCAGGGAGGAATTCCTACCATTTCCTCTGGACCCTCTGTTGCCATCCATATTCCTTTTTATATCTCAGAAGATCATTTCCGCCTAAAAGTTATGCAAAACGGTCAACACTTAACAAAAGGAGTTCAGAAGCTAACATCTTTGTCTGTCATCTTTAGGTGCACATAATTATGGAAGATTAATATAGCAAGCAGTACTTTTTCCCAACAATCTTAAACCATATTTTAAAAATTATAAGGTAACTCATGTGATTTACTGTATAACACCCTAGGCCCACTCAAACATAATAGTGTTATGTGATGTTTTGTTTCGTACAGTACAATTTAGTGTAATTTTACACTAACTTACAGATTCTATCCAGGACAATATTTAAATGATATTTTTATGCATTATTATTATATATGCATATTATTATTCATATTATTATGCATATCTTATTATAATAGTACACCTTTGTGTTTTCTTTTCAAATTGTATTTAGCTTTTCAGTGTTCTTACAAAGTTGACAAAAACATGGATAAAGAGGCTTACAACAGATACAGCCAGTGAAAACCCACCCCAAAAACAGAAAAGCAAATTCAAACAGAGCAGTGTGTGAGGTATATTTATGTAGCGGCTTATTTACATATAGTATTTTGTGACTGTACAAATATTGTAATTTCTGCCTGTGAGTATTACCTCAGTGTTGGTATCATTGAATGTATATAACATGGTGCAACTTGTGTGACATTACCCATAGGTTTTAGCAGAAAGCAATAAGTGTCAGAATTTGTGTAGATCAGCCACTCCCTACTTAACAAGGCATCGCTACCGAAGAGTCAAAAATGGGCAAAAAAAGACACAATTTGGTAATTCTGAAAACTTTAAATGTTAATACTGTTGTATTAATTGTTAATAACTATAGTGACCAAGCATTCAATTTCAGAGATAAAATAAGAATTTTTAACATGAATGTCAGTGGGAATCTGCTCTTTTCTGGGACGAGCCTCAAGTGGTCAGACAAGAAATTACAATTTCTGTCACTGTTTATTAAAGACTTTTTTTCCTATTGTTCTCACCTTATTAAAAACAGATCTGAAAACAATTGTGAATTAGGTCTGGTAAAGCTTAACTATGTTAAGAATAGTCAAAATGTCTACAAATAATAAAATTATGTTAATCTAGTCCAAACATAAATTAGCACCTGAATACCTAACAGACATGATCACTGAATAAATATCACATAAAATAAATTAGAAATTAGAAATAAATGAGATCTACCCTGGGTTAATTCCACACAGGGTAAATACTCCTTTAGTTACCATGCGGCCCACAGATGAACCAGCTTCAGAGGAGATCAAGTGTGCCAACGTCCGAACAACTATTTTATCTCTACATTTCATTTTCTAAATCTATGTCTTAATTTTCAGTTGACTTTTTATGCTTGATTTTATTAAATGTACTTTTTTTATTCTTTGTTTGCAATGTAAAGCACTTAAATTACCCTGTGTACGAAATGTGCTGTACAAATAAACTCGCCTTGCCTTTACTCACCTCACTTTAAAAGTGAGATATATTTGTTATAGTGATTCTTCTCTATATTACTACCAACAGGCTTTTTGCACATTTATTTAGAGCACATGCAGAAATATAAAGTGAACACCAGCGTTGGTGTGTAAGCTTGGCTAAGTGCGATTGTTGGTTATTGTTTGTCCTGCCATTCACAATTAACAGTCAATCAACGGGATCACAATTAACACTGCTTTTTACAAAGTGCAAAAATGCAGCACAGTTGCTGATGCCGCTCTTGTGTGTCTCCGGCTTCATTGTGGGTTTATGGCTTAAGATCTGAGAACACACTCACTGATAGCATGGTACTCCTCAGACAAGCTTTAAGCACAATACAATAGTAGGTGGGTGTTCAAAGCGCACGTATACGCACACAAACTCTGCGACCTACTCGCATGCCAAATACCCAGAAGTCCCAGTCTTAACAAGACACTTCCTCTCCACTCATGAACTCACAATTGAGACACCAGTGGGAAGTCTGAACGAGATATAAATATTTGAAGTAACAACAAACTGCCCAGATACAAGTTCCAGATTTTTAGAAACTACTAGTTCTTTATCTTTTAAGCTGTAATGAGAGAAGTGGAGATTCACATGATCAAGAACATTATGTCCAAGACACTATAAGATGTAAACAAGATACAAGCCAAAATATTTTGTACAAGGATTTACTAGCACATTTTTAAATGTTCATTTGTACTGTATTTAAAAAGTGATGTGTAAAAAATAAGCTGTTGGCTTAATGCAGGTTTCAGGCAAATCAGCCAGAAAAAAATGGTTAAACTCCAGCATCAGGAAACAATATGACATTGTCTTGTCTTCTCATAGTGAAATCCAGCCTCTTCCGACATATAGAGAGGTTTGTCTGAACATTTGTAAAAAAATAAATAAATAAGTAAAGCCAAAGAAATAACCAAAAATAAAGAAAAGCAGGAACAAAATCTTTGGACAAACAACTGTTGTCATCTCCAAACATTTACTTCTTGTTGTTTTAATAATTTATTAATAAACATTAACACGTTTTGTAAATCTTAAATGGTTTTGTGAAAGGTTCCATTCAATGATTGGCAGCAAAGCAAAACGTTATCTTGTTCTGGTCAAAAAGAATTTGGCATTAAACCAAGTTTTAGCTACATATTTAGGCAAATAAGTTTTGTACATGAGCAAAATCCAGTGCTTCTGACATTGACTGTTCTTTTTGAAAGAATTTAAAGAAAACTTACCAAAATTTTTATTTAAATTTATTCACTAAATCGCCTTCAAAGTCAATGTTGAAGAGAAGTGACCTGTGTTTCAGGTTTGTTTTTGACTAATTAGACTCCCAGCTTCTGCTATACCTGCACCCAGGAACATTTACTAATGAGCTTTGGACTTCAGTGACTGTAAAATTGCTCATGTCCCACTGAGCTGTGAAGGAAGCATGAAAACAGGAGCCAGAGCATCTCAGACTGTTGCCATAACACGACAAGAATGTCATCCACACTTACAGTGAATTGAGCATATATGAACATTAATATACTGGATTCACAGAAAAGATGGTACCTTCATTAAACCTGTTGCAGACGTGACGTACAAGTTGTCCAGGTATATGATGAACTTACACATGTCCTATTAGAATATTAGAATAGAGGTAAGAGGGTGCATTTGCAGATTTTGGATTTTTCTCGGCTGTATTTTTCAAGAGACCAAACATTGATTACATGGCAATCGAACAATCATGTTGAAACATGTGGATTAACTAAATTTGATTCATTTCAAATAATTAAATAAATTGTTAGAGTGCATTTTAATAGACAAAATTCCAAATATAACGATTCTTTTCGTTAAAAATAGATAGAAAACCTATAGAAATATTTTTTTGGTTACATTTTTAATTTTAGAGGTTTTACAGATGCATCTGTCTTTCCATAATGAGCCTGTATATTGTTAAAACCTTTTTCTTATGTTTGAAAGATGGAAAGGAAAAATCGACTACTAGACCGTGAAGTGAGTTTTTGTTTGGGGCTTAAGCTTTCCCAAGTCCACCAAAACTACTATGCTCTGATAATTCGGATATTTCTCTAATTAGATTTTGTCCCAGTGGACTGCAGGTCAGTCTTTCTGTTGAAGTGAAAAGATCTCGGCAGAACAGAAGCTACCCTTCGACGGCCCCAAAAACACAAACCCGGATTCATCTCTTTGCTAGAGTTCAGTATAGAAAAACTTCAACATGATTTCAAAGCGTAAACATGATTTTATCCTTTCAAAAGTTTTCATGAAACTTGGTTTCCTAAAATATAGACTTTTCCATTCATTGTCAGTCATGGTCAGTATAATTTTTTAACATTGTAATCTCGTTTTACTCGCCTGATTAAGAGTTCTATTTAAGACTGGAAAACTAGCTGGAAAAAAACATGCTTATTAATCCGAGTCATAAAGAATAATTTGTGACAATCTGAGATTTTGTGAGATTTTAGCAAGTAATGTCATTCTTCATAAAAGAAAAAACAACAACCAGATTTTAAACCTATGAAGATCATTTACAAATAACAAATAATCAGAAATTTGTAGCTAAACATTTCAGATATAATTTCACATACTATTCAGGGCCTTTAAAAGGGCGGTAATGGATCTTTGGGATCCGATTTTGACGTTTTACACTAAAACAAACAAACAAACACACCTTTACATACACATTTTGATTGCTCTTTCTAATTGGCTACAAGTTTGTTTTGGTACCCACATGTTGATCTTTCCTTATGTTGATTCCTTTCCATATTATGCATTAATACTAAATAAATGACCCTTAAATACTGTCACTGCATACTCAATTTTATCTCTGTACTTCACTATATTAATCTATGTCTTGACTTTGCGTTTTAATCACTATGTTTTTTATGACTTGATTTATACTTATTTTATTTTTTATTCCTTATTTCCAATTTAAAGTACTGTGAATTACCTTGTGTATGAAATGTGCTATACAAATAAACTTGCCTTCCTTCAAAATGCAATGTTTATAATAAATAAAATTGTTGGGACCGTCCAACTGCGCAGTTTACTCTAGCTCCTCCCCTTACCATGTTTCTTCTGCTGCCCCTGCTGCGCAAACATCACCTGTCAGTCATCCTTTTCTTCCCTCCAGAAGTCTGCGCTCAGAGAAGGAACAGCGACTCGTGGTTCCGTCCCACAAGGGCAAAAGATCTCTCAGCAGAACCTTCTCTCTCACTGTCCCTGGCCGCTGGAACAAACTCCTGATCCAGTCAGGAGAGCAGCAACACTAACAGCTTTCAAAAAGCAACTGAAACATTTTTTTCCTCTTTTCCTGTTTATTTTCTTCCTGTTATTGATCCACTGATACAACTTCTACTTCAAGCGACCTGAGCTAGACTTTGTCTTTGTAACAAATTGCACACTGTTTCTCTCCTCTACTGTAAGTCGCATTAGAGAAAAGCCTCTGCTAAATGCAAATGTAATGTAAATGTATATTTTGCAAAATGTTAGTGTTGAATGGTTCTTTCAAACTTTTTAAATAATGTGCTAATAGAGGTGATTGGCACAGGTCTGCTACAATTACACATCCGGGTCAGACAGCGTGTCCGCTCTGCACAGAAGAACTGCATTATAGGTTCGTCGGACTGATCAATGTGTAAATAATGGGAAGGTTTTTCATTGTTAGACCGTTTTGAGCTCACAGTAAGGGAGTATAGAATTACACAAAGAGGCATGATGCAAAGATGAATTTTTGATGCGATAACAGCAAATATGCTAGAAGTGTCAGCATCTAGCATCATGAGCACTTTTGAACACAATGGCAATTTTCTGGACAAACTCAACAGAAAACACAATCTGCATTTTAAATGAATAAAACCTTAATTAAAAAAAAATAAGATTGAATCTTATGAAGGCATACACAATTCAGCTCTTAAATGTCAGACATAAATAACATGAAATAAAAATAAAAGAAAGGAAAAAAAAAACTTTTTTTTGTTGAGTGGACTTTTTTATGTAGTCATTTGAATTGCAAGTTTAGGAGGAGAGATGATGTTCATAATGGAGCGTTCTTAAATCTGTTTTCCAGTTGGTTTTACGATCAGTTTCAGCGTTGATTTGTGACCGAGTGCATGTTTAAAATCCGTTCCCATAGTACTGGTTGCTAGGGCTGTATTTGGTTGCTTTGTTGCTTCAGTGATTGAGAAAAGAGGTGTTGCCAGAGGTAATCTTAAAGAGAGACGGAAGGCTGGTCTGTCATTCTGGATTACATGTGTCTCGCTGCACTTTGATGTGCCATGACCGTCTGAACTGGCGCACACACACAAACACACGCAACCTCCTGACAGCACACTGTTGATTCAAACTCTGCTGAACTAGAAGAGATGAGCTTATCTTAGGGGTGACAGCTATGATGAGTATTCATGATAATTATCAGACTGAAAAAAAACTCCATGAAAACAATTCAGCACAAAGTTCACTACTCGTTGGGTTCTTGTAAAACTAGCGACACTTATGATTTTTAGGAAGGATAAAAAAAGAATGATCAGCATATCACTGTCGCAGACATATGCGGGTGCTTAAGCTCATCCTGTTAGAAAAGATTGAAAGGCCACATACACTCACCATTTACAATCCCTCTTAAGTGCACTCCAGTCATCCTGATGGACATCTTTGAATTGAAGTGAAAAGTTTAAATGGTTCAAGACATTAGAACGCGCAAACATCTTTCAGAATTTTGAACCGAGAACCTCAGTTTAACTTAATTAAGTAAAAACTTAAGTACACTATTAAACTTTAGGAAAACATTTATGCAATTTAAATAGTAAACAGATGTGTCCATGCTTAGTTGAAATAGTTCATGTAATTAATATAATTCTGTTTTCGGATATAATTCACATACCTAGTGTATCAATATTTCCACATACATTTGAAAAACTAAAGATTATTCATTTGTAAAACTTCACATCAATTACAATTCTTTCATTTTTAAGATTTTTTTTTACAAATTCATATGGCATCACAGTCTAGTTTTGTGCACGAAAATAAAATAGTATTAGAAATAAAACAGTGAAAAGTGAAGTCTATGTTGAAAGAAAGAGATAAATGTTTTGTTTTCATAACATTTGTTAAAATGTATTTTTAATATTATAAAATGTTCGAGAACTTAATAGCTTGAATAACTAACTAAACATCTTTTGTCTTTCAATTTTAAAAGAAATGTTGAAATGTTTTCAACCTTTCAATATACATGAAAAATGTTCCTTTGTTTAATATGCATCAACAGACATAACTTTTCATAAATTAATAATCCATAAAAAAAATCCATTGATAATTTAACTTTAAATCCCATTAAAAATGTAGTTTTTTTGTTTAATTATCATTTTATACGCTTCATAAGGATTACATTTTTGATGAAAATAACAACAGAGAGTGCTTAAAATTTACATATTAGTCAGTTGTATCATTCAAAAAAGTAATTTTTTCCATTTTTGTTTTTCAATTTAGCATTAAAAACGAATTAGTAATTTATAATTACAACTCATGGTAAATTCATAAATGTTAAGGTTATCATTAATTGTTAATTCTGGACAGTAGACAGCCATTTACATACTCAACACTGCTCACAGCAGTCCCTTGAATTTATGAATGACATGTGAACAATCTTCTTTCTGTCTCCATTGATGTTTTTAATGTGTGGGAGCGCAGCTGTGACTGTGGATCTGGGTGTGCGTGTGTAGGTGTGTGTGCCTCTGCATAAGCGCTGTGGGTGTTTTTACAAGGCAGGACATATAGTTCTTTGTAGTTTACACTAACTTATGCAAGAGGTAATAGAATCAGTGTCAGTATGAATGAAAGCAACCAAACTGGATTGGCCAGATAAAGGGGAAGAAGCAGTTTGCTCACACGCACACCGACTCCACTCAAACGCACGCTTTGCAGCTCTCTGCAGCTAATTCTCACATTTCAATCTTCCCTAACCACTGTATCGTGCAAACTATGGCATGCTGTATGCAAAGAGTGAGCCGAGAATTTACACATCAGCTCAATCTGTAATTAGGTCATGGGTGTGAAAAAAGGCAGTGAGTCAGACACTAAAGGAAGTTTGGTATTGTTGTCCTCTTTTCATTGCACATGGGAGCTGAACTTAAGTTTCTGTTGTATTGTCTATCCACTGTCATCCCTTAAGTTTGCTCCACCTTAGCAACTCCCTGGCAACCATATTCTCACGAGAATGTCCAGTAATGCTTCTATTGAGCTTCTGGTTACCTTTTATCTCTTTTTATCTAGTGAGATGTTAATTGTTTAATTCAGTTATAGACTATGTTCAAAGTTATGCTACAGTATCTTCCTTTATTCTTCATTGTCAAGTGGTTTCACAGTAAAAACAAATAATAATAAGGAACACATAAATCATTCAATAAAAATGTAAACAGCATGTACTGTACTTGTATGTATTTTACCCGACTTATATTCTTACTGTAGTGTAATTTTGAGTTATAGGTCTCAATAAACCAGATAAAGCTTTTCTATAGAATAACTATAGGTGCTAAGGTTTTCCTGCAGCAGATGCTAAATTCTAGCTTTGCATCATTAGTGCAATAGTAAACGGCACTGTGTAAATTGGTTGCCAGGCTCCTCAGTTTGTCTGATGCTAGTCTTCCATTGGAAACAAGACTTTCATTGCTTACCAGCTGGTTGTGGTTGCAACAGTGGAAGAACAGACCTATAATTTACAACAGGGTGATACATGTATCACTTCTTGTTTGTCCTGTTACAAGTTGTTTTTTCTGTATTTGTCTGTTGCTATTTGTCACCAGCATGCATACTTTTCAGCTTTCATTAGACGTTGTTATCTTTTGAAACATTTGAGCTAGTTGTTTTTTAATAAATCTTTTCATCTTTGCAAAATCATTCCGTGTCAGGGTTTGTCATGTTTTTGTCTTGATACAGATTCAGGATTATGACCTGTACCTGAAACTAACCAGGGAGTTACATCAGTCTCACAACCAATCACAGCCTGCACTCCTTCCCTTCCTTGTCTGGTCACCGTCTTTTACTCTATGGCTCTTCATCATTTTTTGGGGTCCTCCTCTGCCAGTTACATATCCTTTGAAGTACTCAACTTAAGCTAGCTTTAAGCAAGTCATTCTTAACCAAAGGTCCTTGGGCCTTGAATGCCAACTAGTCTGCTGCAAAACCAAACAGACTGCGGGACCACAATGCAACTTCAGCCCAGTTGATGGAAATGAGAAATTTGTCTTGTGATAATACTCTTACGTCAGCAACAATGGGAGAAGTCAGCAGGAGCAGAATATATAGCTCAAACTATATGACATGTAGAAAAGCTTCCTTTTTCCTGCTAGAGTTCATCAATACATTTCCTCAGAGTTTGCAGATTTTGAGACTCCCTGCAGTTTAAGAACCAACTTCTCAAGGACGCATAATGCTAGCTGCCACAATTATAAGACCGCAAATCACTTGAAATACACCTTGCGTCTTTGGAGAATCAGAACTTTGCATGCTTCTATTTATATTATTAATGTTGCACTGTAGAAGGAATGGTGTGGATGTGCTCCACACTGAGCCTCAGAGATTCTGAATGTCTGCTCTCAGAATCCACGTCACTCTGATGAGATCTCACAGAGCAGCTGAGTGCAAGATCAGGCTACTTTTTTAGCTAGCATCTGCTAAATGTGTGATATAAACAGGGTAACTACTTTGGCCCTGTCCCAAATGGAACACTCCGGAGTTGTGGACTTCTCTGGTGACGTCATGAAAGACAGACTCGAGGGGCCCTTGATAGAAAAAGCTCTGCTGGTGTTTACTCTACAGCTGCGATTAAGCTTGAAAAGATAAAACCTGCTTTGAATTCACTACGGTCTCTGCAAAAAGACTTTTAATGCTACAGAAGAGGTTTTTGATGTTGTTTATTCGTTGTTAATGCACAGAGAATTAATAACGCTTAAAAGAATTGGGATAAAGGTTTCTCAGCATTTGTGTTTGGTACAAACTCTGTTTAGGACTGTTGTCAGCATGTTGTCAACATGACTGTTTAAATAGTAAAATAATATCAGTAGGTTATTTCTCTGATAAATGATTAACAGTCATTTCAGGACTTTCTTCATCTCATGTCTCTGATCTGTGTGAGCTCCTCCCAACAATCGTCTGATTGGTCATTCACAGACAATTCTGGGTTATAAGGGCGCAAGGAGCCTGTATCTATGTGAGCTTCGCCGAAGACCACATAAAGGGTGCATAGAGGGCGCTAATGAGCACACTTCAGAGCCTAAAAATGACAGTTGAGACACCCTATGGACTCGTGCACTTCATGGGCACGCACGATTCAAGTCCACGAGTCTACAAGTGCACCATTTGGGACAGGACCTATAACTCGGTAATGCTTTCCAACGTGAACAACTCTTAAAATTTTAGTTTATTTGAGGGCACTGGCTACAATGGCCTTTGTTCACAGCAAAGTCTTTGTTCTTACTATGTACCTTGTTTTGTAAAGAATGTCAAATGCAAACTGGCAACTTTAACATGATTGTCTACTAATTCAAATATTTTTTACGCCCTAATTTGCACAACCTTCAAATAAATCCAGCATTTGGAGGATAGAAAGAGAGATCGGAAAAAGTTGTACAGCAAAGTGAAAAGAGATTACATTTTAAAATACTTGTTCTGTACTATACAATAGATAAACCACAAACAATAGAAATAAACAATAGAAATATATCATGTTCACTGTTTAAGCAATTATACACATTTGTCATTCATCTTATTAGTCGACGAATCAAAAATAATAATTTCTGATAAATAGGAACAATATGAGTAATTGTTAGTTGTAGCCGGGCGTCATGGTGGTGCAGTGGGTAGCATGGTAGCACAGCAAGAAGGTTGCTGGTTCGAGCCTCGGTTGGGTCGGCTGCCATTCCTGTGTGGAGTTCTCATGTTCTCCTCGTGATCGCGTGGGTTTTCTCCGGGTGCTCCAGTTTCCCCACAAGTCCAAAACATGCGGTATAAGTGAATTAGGTGAACAAAATTGTCCATAGAGTATGAGTGTGTGTGTGTGCGTGTGTTTGCGTGTGTTTGTGTGTGTGTGAAAGTTTCCCAGCAATAGGTTGTGGCTGGAAGGGCATCCGCCATGTAAAACATAATATTAAAGTATATAATTAAGTATAAAAATAGATTATTAAACTCTCTCTCTCGTAGAAATCACTCTGGAGGCAGGGCACAGGACAGCAGCAACAACGGCAACTTTGTTTTGCACTTCTCATTAAACAAAACACTGAAATCGTACTCTATTGAAGCTAAATGGAGAGAAGGAAGGAAAGCCGGAAAGAGAGAGCGCAAAAGTCTCCGTGTATCCGAATTTATGCCCTCCCAAGGGACGAGCCTATCACTAGACTCCGCCTACTCCCCCAGTCACCTCCCACAGAGGCAGGCAGAGACCTTAACCACACATTCAATATGATTAGCAAAATGCTAATAAAAATACTCACTATTTCTAATACCCAATATAACGATTTAAAATTTCTATCATAAACATGACCCCGAAAGGGACAAAGCCGAGAAGAAAATGGATGGATGTTAGTTGTAGTCCTAGTTTCAATTTTAATAAAAAAATTTCAAATGCATATTTAATTATGCTGTATTTAATTAAAAAATTGCACAAGTAATAAGCTTATTCAATGTTGTATTCGCCGGTTTATAGAAAGCAAATTCTTTATAGATGATCACAATGTTCCTTGTTATTTATTATTTTATAGCTTGCAATAGTCAAAGTATACTTGGAATTTAGGTATTTAATGCGATGTCATTAAACCTTTCAGTGCACTGGCTTTACTTTGCGTGACAACTTTGGATTGTCTGTGTAAATTGTTTTATGACATAGGCATATTTTACCTTCTGTCATTAGTTAATCACCCTCATGTTGCTCTAAACACAGTCTTTTGTTCATTCTTTGAAGCTCGAAGTGCTGCAAGACTCTAATACTTTCCACTCCATTACAGTTAGAATCCCTGCTTCATTTTCATCTGAAGACACTTTTTTGGATCGTGATGTGGGTCATTTATTTGATTCTTTAAGATAACAAATTGATATACATATTTGAAAACAGCTGATCTTTTCGCAGCAGCACATTTAGGTGGCTCTATAAATAATTAAGACCAAATTTTTTTTGCACTAACAGCTTGTAGCAAACCACACCAGAATTTCTCAGCGTTCTGGAAGAAACCGCACTCTTTATTATTCTTATCTTTATCACTAATTCTTGTCGTGTGATTCTTCACCTCGCCACAATATATATATATGGATTGAGAAGCTAGTGTTTTTAACAAAATGATTTATAACTTTTGTGTACCTAAAAGTACAATTACTGTATGAATTTACAGTGTGGAAGTGTATCATAAATAACATTCACATTCTTCTCTCCATAATGGAAGCCTCAACAGATGGTCCGTTCAAAGAAATTATGTAATAAAAGGCCACAATTAATTATTGGTAATTCTGTTGCTTTAAAGCAGCTTGACAAACAAGAGACCTATTGAGGATTGAAAATTCAATCAAGTTAAACATTTTTGAATTATGAAATATAAGTATTCTTTATCACTGGGGAAGACTCACTTGAGTCTTGTATAATTATTTAGTTTAATCATTTATTCCTTAGTTCCAACCATTTATAATCCATAACATTAAAGCATTTCACCTCATTCTATGCCATTCATCTCATATAAGGCAATGTTATTAGTATACCCTTTTCACATCGTCTCTCTTTTCTTGTCAGGTTTAAAACTAAAAGTTTGCTTTTTATTAATTTTCAATTTAGTTTGTGACAGTAACAGGCTTTAGAAATAGGAAATGAAAATAACTCAACACTGAATTATTTTTTTTTTAATGATCAAAATTAACCAGTAATTAATTACAAGATCGAGATGGTTGCTGTTTTGTAAATAGTCTATGTGGAATTTTGATGGATTTTTACACCTAAGCAAATTAATTATTAATTATTATAACTGATTTAAAAACATGCTTCATTTCGTTTACATCATCTTTATTTGAAAGAGTGTTTTCAAAATATTTCATGTTTATCATTCTCATGGCATCATTTGACTTAAATAAACACTTAAGCCTACAGAGGGTCTCTTTTACTTTGAATAGCAGTCACTGTGTGAGTTCTTCTGAAAAAGGCGGCTGTTTTGATAAAGGAGTGAGAAAGATCATTATTTCCTCATATCAGACTCATGTTTCTAATCCGGTAGACTTCTGCCATTGCTCATTTCATATCCATTATCTGCTAAAACAGGTACTGAACCTCAGTGACCATGAGAACAGTTTCCTATTGCATCAGCGTCTCAATGTACATATTCAAGTGAAATGATCAAAAATGAGTAAAATAAATGTGAAAAAATTCCTTTAATAATCATTTTCAAAGCAATACATTCAACAATGATCACTAAGGTGCTGCATGTGATATGCCGACTTTTTGAAGTGACCAAAACAAGCATGCCCTAGACCAATAACGCCTTGTTTATTTGTTTTGGTAGCTGCCTTGTCTTTCTGAAAAAATACATTTTTACGAAACAGTTAATGTTCAAACCATTTTTTGTGATGAAGCAACCCATGATGCTGGCAAGAATATCAGTTTCCACCATAAATTCATTACAAAAATGCTTTTCGCCATAGCATTATGTAACTAACTTGATTTTGCCTTATTAAGTAAGTTTGATTTGATCAAAGTTAATCTATTTGATAAAGGTCAGATAGTATGCTGCCATGTATTTCTAGTACACCTCACATTAGAGATTACGTTGCACAGACAATACCCAGCCTGATCTGAACCAGGAAACTCCTTAGTTAGATTGTGCTAGTTATGCATTATCTTTAAGTCATATATTATAGTATTATAACTTATATTGTTTTAATTCTTATTTTCAAACAGTCACTGACATACTTGCTTGTTCCACTGTGCTTGCTGTTTCTTTCTCCATCAAAGGCTACAGAGTGGAAATTCTTGCTCAGATTCTCAACCATTTCCTTGTCGCATGGTTAAAATGTAATGTTGGATGTGGAGTGTATTTACATCAAAAGTCCCATCTGGTTTATTGAGTGTTCATATCCCTGACACTCCACGCCTGTAATGATGGAAAGATTGAGTCTTGTGATCAGCTGCCTGAGGAAGGGAAGAGCTGGCGTGGAGCGCCACTGATTCACTGCTGACTGATATACAGTCAGTAATCATACAGGAGCAGGAAGTTCCTGTGCACATTCTCCGTTTCTGACGCTGCTTGTCCAGTTTTTCAGTTTATGTTAACATCTCTCCATTTAATAATACATTGATGGTTAGGATTATATTTGATGTGAATGTTTTTTTATTTAAATTGGGTTTTTATTGTACATAAGAGTGAGACTATTACGAAGTCCCAAAAGAAATATGGAAAATAAAAGAAGGGAGCAAAAAGATTTTAAGAATGAAATAAACAAAAAGTAAATGTAAAGTTAATACTTGACTCTCTGTTTTCTTTGCGGCAATGCTGTATTTTCAAATTACTGAGCAATTATGATGCTTTTGTAATATTTGACCAGCTGATGAGTTATTATTATATCTTTTTCAAAGAAAATTCAATTTTCTGTGTCAATGAAGCATGCAACATTAGCAGATCTTTTGTTGGTAGACCCAATGCGTTTGACTCGGATGTCATTTTACCCTTGTGTTATAATGAACATGTTAAATGAACAAACTGAAAATACTGCACAATCTACACACAATCTACACATTGAGTCAAGTTTTTATCAAAGAGCAGAAATATTACTAATGAATACAATATTCTTCACAGAAAGCAAAGGAGCCTTAAAGAGTTTTTTCTGAGCGATTTAAACACTGGCGATCTGACAGTGTGTGGCGCTGTCTGTGGGGGAGGCTTGAACTCAACACAGAGATCGCGTGTGACTACACCATGACCACCCACTGAGGTCAGACCCTAAACACAGAGTGTGTGTATGAGGAGAAATTAGTTGAAAGGTTTCTAGTGTCAGCTATCAGTCCTTTAACTCAAGCTCCTCTTCATGACGCCTGATTACTCAGGGTTAGCTGGGATAGGAGGGCTGGAGCACCAGGAAGTTACACATTTAGGTTACTGGGTCTTAACTACAGGCAAGAATTTCTAGAATGTTATCTTCTGTTCTAGAATGTCATACTGCGTGAAACATATTAAAGCAGATATTTGTGTCAAATTGTATTTTAAAAAATCAAAAATGCAATTGCTTTGTAATAATGAAAAATGTTCTCGAAAAACATAGATACTAGTCAATTTATTTTCTGAATCTTTCTCTCCCAGGGTCACGGTGGAGCAGTGGGTAGCACGGTTGTCTCACAGCAAGAAGGTCGCTGGTTCGAGCCTCGGCTGGGTCGGTTGCCATTTCTGTCTGGAGTTCTCATGTTCTCCTCGTGATCGCGTGGGTTTTCTCTGGGTGCTCCGGTTTCCCCACAAGTCCAAAGACACGCGGTATAAGTGAATTGAGTAAGAACAATTGTCCATAGTGTGATTGTGTGTGTGTGAATGTTTCCCAGCGATGGGTTGCAGCTGGAAGGGCATCCGCCATGTAAAAGATGTGCCAGAGGAGTTGGTGGTTCATTCCGCTGTGGCGACCCCGAAAGGGAAAAAGCCGACATGAAAATGGATGGATGGATCTTTCTCTCCCTCATTGGCATGCTGTCACGTATGTTCACAGATGATAACCTCTCCTTTTTCTTTTTAAAAGGGAAAAAACTGTTTTTATTGAGTCGCTCAATAATCCCACTGGCTTCCTTTTGTTCATGCTCAGTGACACAATACGATTTACTACTTTCAAGCTACAGCACACTAAAAGCATCCCAGTAAAAACTATACTCAGATTTGATAAAAAATTGGCTTTTAATTTTAAGATTATTAAGATAATAATCAAATTTCAGTGTTTTCTGATAAAATGACTCCTTCCTTCCTTTCTTGCCTACTTCCTTGCTTGCTTCCTTCCTTGCTTGCAGGTCATCTTCCATTTTTCCTCCTCAGTGAGGTCACACAAGAGTCACATAATGTAAATAGGTTCAATATTTGAAGAGTATTTGGGTAAATCTGATGGATCTTTCATAAAAGGATGGTATACCCTTGCAGTGACATAGCAACAAAATATAAATACTGTTTAAGTTAATATAAAAACATCTCGTGAACCTTCCTTTTAAAAAAATGGATCTGAAAATATTTACTGAAGCCTTGCCTTTCTGCAGTATGATGCAACACATCATTTAACTTCGAATAGTAGCTTAGGACTCTAAAATCTAAAATATTAATTGAGCTGAAACACATTTTATTCCTTTTTTCTGGATAATGCTCTTCTTCCCCTCTGTATCACTTCAGAACAAATTGCAAACAAATGCGGCACAAAGTATATGTTGTTATGCATCGTATCCAAACAGATTCATATTGTATTTCAGTGTTTAAAATGAAATACTTAGAACAGTATACTTAGTTACATTTTCTTTAATGCCGCTGAAAATGGCATTTCTAATTAGCTGAACTGCCATCGCAGTAGTTTGAATATGGTTAGGGCTAATCAAGTGGTTTTGAGTATTTGGGCCAAGACCTGGATTTGTACATGCATTCAATCACAACATTAATAGTTCAGATGGTTTGTTTTGGTCCGACTCGCTCACACTTCCACTCCCTAAAAGCTGTGTTTATAGAGCGTGTTTTGGAAGGAAGGTAACATGAACAGGAATTGTTGGAACAGAGATTGGCATTCATGCTATGAGCAGAATCCACATGCGTGACAGATGCTCCACTCTCTGATCATGCTTTGAACAGAGCAGAATGCTGGGACACTTTTTTTGCGTGTCAAGGGCTGGCATGGCTCCAGGTGTGAGTGCACGCAGGGGTTACATAATTAGAGATACACACTACAGAGGGAGTGAGAAGTGTCATTTCAAGTGTTGTTTGAATGCTTGAAGTGACAATACATACACTTCCTCTGGATATGCTGAGTGAGGGCTTGCAATGTCTTCCTCTACGTGCAAACTGCAGAGCAATCAGTTGACGGCAGATAAGCACCAATGCATTTTTTTATAATGCAATACTTCATAACTCATTCAATATTCTAGATTAAGGGCCAAAACACAAGCAAACGGATGATGATAGATTTGAATGCGATTTTATTTTGATTTGTAAAAACATTAAAACGGCATTACAGTTTGTATTGATGTCCATTTTTGAGGTATACTGTGATTTCGATGTGTTGATTGGTTTGCTGCAACACTATTTGAGTATTTTTTTGATCCTCCAGAAGCATATTTTATAATTTTTTATTTAAGTATTTTGTCTGAGAAACTTTCATGGTTAGAGGATGTTTTAACTGGTCATTCTTTTCATTCAAACATGTGTTATAACATAGATGTTTACAGACGTTTTTTGATAGATTAATCAATGTTTTAAAATTCATGGGGCATTGTTTTTCCGGAAAAAGCTATTATTATCATCTTCTGAAAGGATTATAGATGTTCTCAAGTAAATTTTAAATGTGATTTCCTGGTAAGGGATACATTTTGGTAAAATCTCGTTTGTTATTCATTTAAACTTTTTTAACTGTAGTTGGATTACATAGTTCTTACTTTAAGGGAATGATTTAAATGTTAATGTGATTTGTTACATTTAAATAAAGGATGGACTGTAGTTTTAACTACATGTAATGAAAACCATAAATCATTTTCAAACGCATAAAATGGAACTTGTTTTTGCAGAAAAACTGTTTATGTATTTCAAGCTGCTAAAATAAATATCAAACCACAAGAATTTGCTGTAAAAACGGTAAGTGTTCCTGACGATGAATGAGGAGCCCTGAAGGTGTGTGTGTGGGGGTGTGCGTGTGTGTGTGCGTGTGGGGGTGTGTGTGACCGTGTGTGAGAGCGTGTGTGTGTAATTCCTGAGCACAGATGAACAAAAAACACATCAGTCGCAGGTCGAACGAGGTAAGCTTGTACAGAGAACATGCTGATAAAAGAAGGGATGGGTAGTTTGTGCAAAGGTTAGCTCCACACTTAGAATGAACACTGTGGTGTTTGGCCAAACATATACATTTAACACAACTAATGAAATACATCAGTATAGTGCAAGAATTCCCATCATAATGCCTTAATGTTTATTTCATATTTGGGAAAATTATCAAGCATGAATAACTTTCTGTTTAATGAAAGGAATATCAATACGTTTCAGGAATAATTATTGATGAATGTTAACAAATTAATTATTCAATAACTTACAAAATGCAACATGCCATGTCCAAGATGTTGAGGCCATCATGTGGCCTTGGTGGAAAGTGCAAATGCCATTATATGTAAATAAATATTTAAATGGTTATGGTTTTATCCAAGTATTCCGTAAAGTAATATGGTATGGTACAGTAGTAACGCTATAAACATTTAAAGGCTAATGGATTATATTCCTAATTATACTTTAACCATAGTATATGTATACATAGTTGAATTATATATATTTAGCACAATTATGTTTTTATTTGTTTCAAGGCAAACTGAATGTACATATGCCACATACACAGCATCATAAGATGAAATTCATGACCTTTGATAGTCAATGAAGTTAGAAGTTCATTGAAACATGAATTCAGTATTTCTATTATTCGCTAACGTTCACATTTCTGAGTGCCTGCTTTTACCAGATTACAGTTAACTTTTATTATCTAAAACAGCCATTATCTAAAATGGCTGTAAGTAGAACGCATCTATTAATTTATATTCTCCAATAACTATTGCTTTGTAAAGTACATTCCATTTTGCATTAGGCCATTAACTTTGCAAACTGAAAAAAGTATTAGAGACGCATTTGATAGCTTAAATAAAAAGCACCAGACTCTTCATGGAAGTTTGAGGTGTTCAGGGAAATTTGTTTGGGCGTTTATATTTTTTGAAACTACATTTCCCAGGTCAGCTAGTAAAATTTTACGCCAGTGAGCCTGCCTGACGTCAGTAGCATGTAGACTTCCGCGTGTGTTGTGTGCACAAAATTGCATTGAAAAGCAGAACAGTGTGATTTTATAATGGGAAGTCGAGGAGTTATAGCGATTTTATTTGACCTGGACAACACCTTGATAGATACAGCGGGAGCTGGAAAAATCGCCATTGAGAAGGTATAACCCACAAAAAACACAGTTACCAATGGGATGCATTCGTTACTGACAATACAAGACATTTAACCCATATTTTACATCATACAAATGTTAAAATGCTATATTAAACAAAAAGTTACTATTATTTCAATTTGACTTTTTAACGATATTCTGCTTGGCTTTAGGTTTCAAAACAAGTTACTGAAACTGAGGGAATAACCTTTTAGTTCACGCTAGTCCTTGTTTACTGTTAGCTATGCAATCCACACATGGATACAGAAAATCTGTAATAACACGAATAAATATTACTGTATTGTTTAAATATCAGGTTGAATTATGTCAGATACGTCAAAGCCCGCTAGAAGGCGTCAAACGCCATTATTTATTTTCTGCTTCTCGAGAACCAAAATGAACATGGTAGCTTTATACTTATTTTACAGTTATACCAAGTCACTATGCTATATCTTCAGGTGTGTGAGCTGGTCAAGTTAGAGGGTGTGGAGGAAAGCCCAGTCCGAGCCGCCTGTGGGAGTTTTCTACAAAAGCTTGAAAATGAGTCCTTTGACCCAGCTGAGGGAAAAACTATAGATGAAGTGAGAATTCAGCACTGGGCTGAAGCTCTACAGGAGAACCTGAGAACTGACCCCAATTCTTCTCTGGTCTCAATGTGCTACTACACATGGAAAAACACACGCTTACAAGCGCTCACCCTGACTCCTGAGGTCCGAGCTCTCTTAAAAGAGCTGCAGATGAAGTATAAACTGGTTCTGCTCACCAATGGAGACTCTCAGACCCAGAGAGAGAAGATTGAAGCTGTGAGATGTGAGGGTTTATTTAGTGTGGTGGTTGTCGGAGGAGATCATCCAGAGCAGAAACCAGCACACTCTATATTTACCCACTGTTTTGAGTCAGTGGGAGTTCAACCTGGGGACTGTATCATGGTGGGAGATTCTCTTAGTACAGACATCAAGGGAGGAAATGATGCAGGAGTTCGTGCAACCGTGTGGATAAACAGTGCTCTCCCACAGGGTCCAGTGATTCCAGACTACACTGTGCCTAGTGTTCTGAATCTGAATGAAGTTCTAGCACAGCTGACTTGATGCCAACATATATATCTTAATATTTTTACATCCAGTAGCAAATTGGGATGGGATTGAAAATGTGTTGTTGATGTCCTCTAGTGGGGGCCATCAGGCTGAGGCCAATGAAATTATTTAAATGAGATTCAAATAACCATTGTGCCTTATCTATAAAGGGAAAAATGTTCTTTTTATGACCATCAAATGTTTACTTTTGTTGTAATGATAATGCTCTGAAAAAGTCTTCAACTGTAATGAGTTTTACCTTTTCCCTTGTTTAGCAATCGTTTTGATGCCTGCACTTTAATTGTCCTATTTCTGAAAAATAAATACTACACATTTTAAGCCATAAACTAAAATTTAAGAAAGATATAGTTGTTCTTTTGTCTACAATTCATAAAAAGTAACATATTATTGAAACAAAAGGAGTTTTCGTTGCTTTTACTTGTGCTTTATGGGATCTTTGGGAAATTAGCCATTTGTTTTAGTACTGGGCTGGGCAGGGCCGACTGGCCAAGTGCTTATAGTTTTTCTGTCTTACACACAGCCTCTTTAACAACATTGAGAAGGGATTGTAAATCCCAGACTAACTTTACCAGAAAAAAATGCATTTGTTAAGGGTTTAAATTTTGCTCTTAAATATCTTAATGAGCTTTAAGACACAGTTTGGATGAGTTAAGGTTTTTATGATATATTGGTACAAGAGATGGTCTCCAATATGCTCATCACCTCAATATTATCTTCACATTTATCCCACTATTTTGGTCTTTCTTTTTTAGCCTAAAAGATATTTTACATTGGTTATGATGTGAATATTATATCTAGTTTTATAATGTTTTATATCTATGGAGATTTTTTTCTGGCTGGTGAATAATATCAAATTCATTTCTATACTTCCAGAGCTGTGAATAACAATTGAAAAGTGACTTGACTATGTTGCACAACCCTGACAGAAGGATGATTAAATATTTAATATTATCCATAACAAATGTTTCCCCAGATCCAATGAGATACACAAGACCCAATTCTAACATTGTAATATTCACAACCATAAACAAGTAGTATAGCTGTGCTAACTCCGTTTCATGCTGAGAATTAAAATCTTTCTGGTTAAATTTATATACATGTATGTAAATACACATATATACATATACAAATCAAAGTACAAATCTTTTATTCAGCATATAAAAAGACTGTAAATGATTACAGATCTTCATTGAGTTTAACCAAATTCAACATTTAGTTCAGGCACTTTATTTTCAACTCACTTGACTTCAAGCTTGATTTTAATGTTCATTGCTGCAAGCTCTGCCACGAAATATTTGAACACATAAGGAACAGACACCGTCTCGATTGATTCCGTCTTGTTGCACAGCAAGCAGATTGTTTTTCGATGACGTGTAGAGGACCATTGAGGAGGTGGTTTTTCCAAAAGTGGTGACAACATACTACCACAATCCATGCAGATTTGTGCAATGGAGCGATCTGAGCAGTTAAAAAGGCGATCGTGTAGCAGAAAAGAGGAACCGTGGGCTAGGAAAGCATCCCGTTCCATTTCTCCAAACCGAATCCCTCCATGTACATTTCTCCCTCCCACTGGCTGATTGGTCACCTTATCTCTAGCACCTGTCGTTCTCACCTGGAATTTATCCGACACCATGTGACGCAAGCGTTGGTAGTACACCACCCCGATGAAAATGTCGGCTTCAAGCTCCAAACCACTGATGCCTGAGTACAGGCGTTCAGTGCCATAATAGTTGTATCCGGCAGCTTTTAGCATTTCACCAAAGTGCTCTAGAGCAGAGTTTTCCTCAGAAAATGTGAACGATGTAGCATCGTGACACAAGCCATGAAGTGCAGCAGATTTCCCTGCCATGCTCTCGATCAGCATCCCAATGGTCATTCTTGAGGGGAAGCCATGAGGATTGAACAGGATGTCTGGGCTCATGCCGCTCTCTGTGAAAGGCATGTCTTCTGCGGGCCACAGTCGACTCAGGATTCCCTTCTGCCCGTGTCTACTGGCAAACTTATCTCCGATGGTGGGGTTTCTGGAAATGCGGGTCGTCATGCAAATGCGTTTGAAGCGTCCGGTACCCATGTCATTGCTGCAAACTTTGATATTATCCACTACACAGCTTTCCTCGTACCTGGAGAAACAATAGTTTTGAAGTCAATTTGAAAGTAGAATCCAGCCTGCTCAATACTATCAATTCATCAATTGTACATAATCACCTTTTACTGCATGTCCTTAAGAAGGACAGAAGTTGTGTGGTTTGCAAATGATTTATATATCATGTCAATGGGAAATTGCTATCTTGAATCCAGGTTAAGATAAGGAAGGAGTTATAATAATTAATGAACAATGTAGAGTATCGTGGTGCATCAGACCTCATACAATTCAGACAGACCATAGATTAAGTATGGAACATTTGTGGTTCCTTTAAAGTGGGACTATTGGGGATCTTTACACAAATTTGAACATTTAACTGAACGTGAGAGAGAAATGCGGTCACTTACTTGTAAAAGGTCACTCTGCTCTGGCCAGTATTGAGATTGATGTAGCTGTAGAATGGATCTCCATGCCTCAGCGTAGAGCCGATAAATGGAAGTCCGTCTGAGTCAAGTTTATTCATAACTTTAGGGTCACCTGGCTTAACCCCAAACACGGTGCTGTCATCACCTTTGAACTTTTCTCCGAGATCTATGAGTTCAGTCTTGTAGACAGAACCATGAGCAAAGCCCCGCTCCCACGAGGACTTGTTGACAACCTGCCGAAGGAAACAACACATCATTAACAGTCTCAAAAAGAATTGTTATTGGAGCTTGTACAGTAAGATACACTTACCATAGCATCTTCCATGTCATAACCAGTGTAAGAAATGACTGCCACTATTGCATTGGTGCCAATAGGATAGTTGTCAATGTCATAGTGGTCATACATTACAGGTCTGACCAGGGGACTTTGAGGTGTCTGTAGACGGTACAGTTTGTTGTCTGATCGGTCCTGAAACGAGTGCAGCGGGAAGCCCATAGTCTGTTTACCTAGTGAACAAATCCATCAAACTGAGTATGAAGGAGCTGGGAGGATGGAATTTATCTTATAAAAATGGAACAGTAAGATTGTACATTCAGACCAGCCTTGTTATATCTTCATTTGAAATTGCATTTGAAATTGTATTGAATATTTTTCCAGAATATCTAGCTTTAGTCATGAGAAGAAAGAAAGTAGCAAATGTTGGGGGTACACCTCCCTTCTTTTGTCATAGAACCTTTTTTTGTCAATAAGAGATGCAAATTATTGAAATGTTTAAAAATATAGGGTCTTACTCATCTGGCACTGGTACATGTTTCTAGGGCTCTGGTTGTGATCAGAGAAAGGAATGAAGTCTGCAACCACACTCAGCATACTGTGAGGAAACAGCTCTTGATGTGTGGTCACTCCTTCCACCACCTCATCCTCAAAGATACCCACGTTCAGGAACAACTGGGAAAATTTACAAATGGCAATGAATAGCAAGCAAATTTTGTATGGGGTAACTTGCTTTATTTGTGTATTTACTTGTTCAAAGGTGCCAATAAGCTCCTGTGTCCCCAGTGCAAGGTTGCGAACAGGTCGTACCATGCGGCATGGGGTGGTGAAGAGATAAAGGCTTGGGTACAAGCTAGCCTTTCCTGTCTGAGGGACCAGAACTATCTCCATCCAGGGTAGCACTTTTTTCTCCCTCAGGACCTGTTGTCACAAGATCATTGTTACTTTACACTTTTAACATGCGTATCATGACAAAGTCACTATTGTTTTATTTCACACCTTGAATCTTCGGAGAGACTCTACGACTGATGGTGCAATATCCTTTTCCACCCAACCAACCATGGCTCCGTCTAGAATGACTGGGTAGCAGTCGGAGTATGACTGGCCTGGGTTTGCATCTATAGCATTCATGCCTAGTGATGTAGACAACAGCCTAGTTGTTAAAACATGTGTAAAAATACACTGTTTTTATACTATTATGTACTATATATATATATATATATATATATATATATATATATATATATATATATATATATATATATATATCTTGCCATAAAATGTTCTACTCAGACAGTCGAATCAATGGTAGATGTGCATTTAACTGCACTGATATTGATTGATAATTTTGCTTTCATAGACTTAATGACTGTTGTAAATAGTGTTGTTAAAAATGCACAATATTAGCTTCTCTATTAGTTTCTTGACCTTTCAGAAGATGACATTCTATATGCCTCACTAACATTAAATGTAAATTTTCAACACTTTTCAAATTTTCTTCCTGGACACAGGAAGCAATTCATTTACCAGTTATTGTATGTGTATATCTATACTGTATGCTGCAAGTCCTTTTTCATACTTTCAGTTTAGGCTATCCACATTTTTTCACTTATTGTTAACTTTCAAGCAATCTCTAGAACCAGTAAGAAGCTGTTTTTAACAGGATAAAACATGCATTACTTTTAAAAGCTGTACCAGATGTCAGAAACCTTTTCATTATTGCTAAATCAAATCAAGACTGCACTAAGTGTCTGCTTTGGAAAATTTTTGAACACAGTACGTGACAACACAGTAAATTCAACATTAAAAATATTAAAAGTGCAGTTGACAGGTAGGTTCAAAGGTAATTCATTATTTAATTTATCATTATATTAGCAAAACAAGTATAATCTATAGCCATTAGCAATACAATCTAAAATCTACAACTTCCTCTATTTATTCAATTAAGTAAATTAAACTATTAAAACTTTTTTTAACTGGATTGCCTAAGCTTTTATTGTTCCTGGACGTTGAAATTATCAATCAACTCACATTAACAAAAACAATGAGCAGTTCTCATTTGTAGTTAGGAGCAGAGCTTTGTGATTAGTTAATTATAGAGTCTTCACTACAATTTTTAGGTTTAAATGTGCAGCATGCAATTTCTGACAACTAGGGCTGCCTTTGTAATTGAAAAAAAAAAAAAAAAAAAACATTCCTCTAGACTTACAGAACCTCGTCCCTATTTTAATCCCATCTGGTGATTGGCTACAACTTTTGCAGCCTTTCCATCCAACCTTGTTTTACAGCATGACTCAACTGCATTCTTGTGGGATTCATTTGAATGAGGTTCTATAATGCAAGCTGAATCAACTCAAAGAGATTCTGAAATTCTATAATTGATAGCCAGAGAGAATAGTAACTACATCGGCAGGCGGAACTAGAATGACACAGCGGAGTGGCACATCTTGAGTCATGCGTCTAAGTCAAGCTGACTCAGAGCTGATACTGCGAGCCGTGAGTGTCTGTAACCAATCCATGCACCCTGCATACATCTGCCACACGCATCTACTTAGTCGAAAACATCATGGTTTCCCTCCACCATATGATATTGCAGGTCAACATAAACTTGTGCAATTACGTTTTTTTTATTATATATATAATTTTTTTAAATAGCCTTAAAAATTTTAACTAGAGCATACTAATATGTAATGTATTTTAATTATATGCATATTTACATCACAATATATAATATATCCATGTTGTTTACCTTGCTAGCTTGTAATTGAAGTATTTTATTTATCACTAAATTATAGCACGTGGTTAATATGCACAAACGGTCATGAACAAGATATCCGGTGCATCGATCTACTGCATCTGTGCATTTTTCTGGCAGATGATCCCATTTAACAACAAGTAAACACAGAAAAGCTACCAACACTGGTGGAAAAGTGACATTTGTTTTGGTACTTTAACAAAGAGGCATCTTAAATAGAACATTGTTTACCCAGAGAGCACAGCAAGGCTGGTAGAGTGCTTGTGGAAAGGGCTGGAGCCACAATTTCACAGTGAGCAGTCATGTGGTTCATCAGACCACACGGTTCTCCATCAGGGGTGTGTACCGGGCACAGGAAACCCCATGACTCTGGCAGCAGCTTCCTCACAGATGTGGTCCTCATCTTAGCAAAGATGGCACCTCTGTGCACAGAGCGGAAATGAGACAGGTAGCGGATGAAGTTCAGCTTATCAGCCACCACAGAGAGTCCGGTGTTCTGCAGCAAGCCCAAGCCTGGGGTTAAAATGAGAACAATTGAGCATGAGATACATTCTTCATTTTTGCCCTTGTCTGAAAGAGTCTTGAATGTTTCATACCAGTCTTGGACACAAGGTTTCCTGTTGCCAACATGTACTCAAAAGCTTTGGTCAAATCTGTGCCCATGTTGAAAAGCTTGGTCATGTTTTCTACGCTTAGACGTTCCACTCTTTGACTTCTTTTCTCCAAAGCCATCTTCACAGAAATCAACCAGATACTCATCCTCTCCTGAAAAACATTTAGAACAACGACTGGTCAAATTCAGCAGAAGAAACACATACAGGGATAACGACTATTGAGAAACTGCATAAAAAAGATACATTTACTGTTTTAAATGAGGACGATGTGACATACATTTACACTATGTTGTTGTACTGATTAACATGCATTAAAAACAACCATAAAAAGATTCATATGTGGACTATTTGAAGTTCTCCTTATCTTGATCATTTTCCAATGATGTTTGTCTAAACATTTCTTCAGAGCTGCTCTTGAGATTAGCAAGTGTTTATAAATGTTAAAATGAGTAACAATTGAGCTAAAAGTTAAGCAGGTGACCTGTGTGCTCATACTTTCAGAAGCATCAGGTAAAGCTGGCCTGGAGTGAGAATTTCCTGGAAGACTGGGCTGTCGGGATTTTCCTCCATACACTCCTGCTTGGCGAAGCTGAAGAGCTTCCGTGTCATCAGACACAACATGTAGAACTTCTCCACATCTGACTTAAGGTGAATACACAGACACTCACTGAAAAAAGACCAATATATATACAATTCATATTCAGCTTCTTCATATACAGTTGTGAAAATAACATGCATGCTTAATAAAGGTCCTCAATGATTAAAAGACAACATTCGTCTTTGAGCACAACCCTTTGCACAGCTAAGCAGCTCTTGCTTCTTAGCATTCTCACCGGCCTATTAAATGCAAATTTACAACAAACACTTATATCTAATTTCTGATTTTTAACCTACTGAGTGAAAACGCTGTGGTTGGTTCATATGTTCAAATAACTGAAGTTGCCGACTTGCTACAAACTCTACCTAGAGCTCAGTAGAGCACCAAAAAAAAAAAACTACAAAGAAGTATATTGGTTTGTGTGTAATCTTACACTGACCTACATACTTTCACAAAGTTTTTTCCATTTATTGAAGAAAATGTGTCTAGTAAATCTACCATTTCTAAGTTACACACCTCAAAACCTCAACCTGTGAACTCATGAAGAAATGATGATGTTTTTGTTATATTTATCAATTTCCCTAAATAAAAAACAATAAAAATGTGTTCCTGTGTTCTATCCTCAAGAATGTTCAACTGTCCTTTTTCAAATTTAAATTTATACCTATCGTAAGCTTATTAGAGATATTACCATACTAATTCAAACCTTCTAAGAAATATTCAGAAAGTAAATACATTTGATGGAGATATAAGGGAAAAATCAGCTTTGAACATCTCCAAGGCAACACATAAACTGGACTCGCACCTACAAAAGGAACTGCTCAAACAGCAGGGAGTCCACCGAACTCGACTTTACCAGAAAGTTTCAGAAGACTACATATATTTTACATCATCAGGCATCATTTTGAAGACATACTGTAAATATTAATAAGAGAGGAGGCGAGGTTCTCGTTTCTCCCAGAGATGCCAGCTGAAGACCAAAGAGCAGAACTTCTGAGCGGAGAAAAGACTTATGCTTTAGGAGGCAACAACAAACTTTATTTTAAGGATTTTTTTTGTATGTCATTGAAAAAAAGATGTCTAAGTACAATTAAAGGCTACCAAATATTCAGATGACAAAGGAGTCTTCTGTCCAAGTTAAACAATTTATTGGAACTTAAGGCTTAGGGCAGAAATTCTAAGAACTTAAGGCAGATTCAACAAATTCATCCCAAGAAAAATTTTATATTTGAAGGCATAAAGAATTAATTGGACATGAAACAGTTCCCACAAAATCTCTTTTGTTAACTGCATGTCATATATCAATGTCTATACATGCCATGGCTTGTATGGGGATGTATAGAGCTTTAGTCTGATAACGGATCGAGTTTCGAAGAGTTCTACTTACTCTAACAAGAAATGAGCACATTGCTCATTGGTGTACCACTCCGGGAGGTAAAGTTTGACCCGGAAACGTTCTCCCAGATAAACCAGCACCTTGGATTTAGTGGTACAGCCAAGATCCATGACCAAACGCAGCATCTCAGAGACACAACTTTTGTAGAAAGAGTTGTCTTCTCGACCTTTAATCAGCTCCTGGTATATCTGGTAATCTGAGAAGTCCACTAAAGCCTATGGGAAGGTAAAAAAATATACTATATTTTCTGTAATGAGGAATTAATATGGATAAATGGTTATTTAGTTTACTTTTTTGTGTTAATTTCACATGTATTTCAACATAGTTGATCAATGGGGCATGCTCGGCACACTACCAAAGTGTTACTAATAAAGAGATTTAAATAAAACATGCATGTGTAAAGCAGAAAAACACAATTTAAAAATAATTATTTGGTTGTTGTAGATGCACCTTAAGCGCAAAGCCCAATGGAAGAAAGAACAGCTCTTTCCGATAAATGAAATTGACCATGACCATTCCATTGTCCAAATAGTGAAGATTCATATTTATAGCAGTGTGTTCATCCTTCACGGATCGCATTGAAACACCTGCACACATATTACATTTTACTTTATTGACACATTTCATGAGTTATGACAAGTGCTTCAATCTGAATGGAACAGTACACTCACCGTACTGAGTGTAGCCCGGTCCTTTACTCTTAAACTTTGGTCTTGACAAAGCAATTGGATAGTTCCTCCTTGGCATGACCAGAAGACGAATGACCTTCTCTATGCCATTCACAATGAAATACCCACCCATTTCCTTCAAAAAAAAAAAAAAAACAAGATAGGAGGGTAGGTAAGGTGTTATTGTTGTTCTTTAAGAAAAGCTGGTGATGTGATACAAGGTTGTGTTATAACTGGGAATTTACCTCAGCTTCCTCGTGATGCTCGATCAGCTCTTTGGGCGAGAGACCATTAAGGTTGCAGAGTTTGGATTTGACCATGATGGGCAATTGACCCAGACTCTGTTTGATAATCCCTTTGGGAACTCCATTGACAGACCAACTCACGTCAGCCTGGGAAAATAAAATTATTGACGATTTGTCAGTTTATCAACATGCACAATAAGAAATGTAGTTTTGCTCCATGAGACAGTGCTTTATAATAAGGCCTTTCTTTTTGGCCCTCATGATGTTCACTGATTGACTGATTCACTGATTGAGCTCAGTGGGAAACTTATGAAGAATGAAACAAACTTACCACCAACTTTCCCCTGTAAGTGCAGCGCCTGCCTCTACATTCTGCAGGGAAGACTCGCTGGTCTCTGCAGATTCCTCCTTTGGAAACTCCAGGAGCATGGATGATAGCTTCCACAAACGATATGCTCACCCTTTCACCCCTATAGAGAAACTCCAGTGGAGGTATGGCCTGATTTATAAAAAAAAAAAAAAAAAAAAAAACTTTGTTAGAGAATTTTCTCATGGCTCAAACAAACTGACTGATACGTTGGGATGGTAAGAATCAATTTTACATGACTGTATAATCAATCTAATGAGAAAATGTAGTCGATTATCACACACACCCTTGGACGTAAATCAGTAAATCAGACGCTAAACAATGCTAAGCAAATGCATAAATTATAATTGTGTACCTTTTTGTTGTTTAAACTACAATTTCTCAGGTTAACAAGTAAATTAAAAAATGAGATTTTATTAATGTGAAATAAGTTGTATGAAGAGGCACTGCAACAAAAAAGGAAACAATTGAATCGTCAAGTCCATGAAATCATCGCTACAATCACTGAATAATGTAATGAACTCAATTAAACACTTCCTTTTCAATAGATTATCTAATATGCTGTTTCTTAATGCATGTTAGGCTGAACACAAGAAAGAATAATCTCAAGACAAAAGTTATTCCATTAATTGACGTGAGAAAACAAGAAAAAAAGAGAAAACCCTATCTTGATCATCCTCAACTAGTGGTAAAAGCAAAGCTACACTGTTCCCCTTCCTGAAGCCAACAATACAAGAAGAGTTGCTCATACGAAAACTGTCTGACACAATATTTAACTTCACTTAAATACCGTCAAGCAGTTGCAAACCTGAATTAATCGTATTTATATATGAGTGATTAAGGCATTTTAAAGTTCAGCTAAGATTATGAAAAAATGTAATTCAATTAAACCTCAACCTTCATTTTGTGAGCTCAACAGATTAAACAAAAAATTTGGTGGTTAATGGAGACTTGTCTTTTCAGTTAATACAGGTGTATTTGTGTTAATACTTTATTTAATATGCAATTTATTTTACCGGTAAATATATCCAGTTTCAAACTTCCCCTACTGTCAGAAATCCAGACAAAGTTGTAGCCAACTGTGATTTTGAACTCATGCCTCACTGTCTTTATGTTTTTAAAGCAATTGATATAACGTTAGCACCTCTACTGACATTAACTTAAATATAAGGATGTCTGTAACTGTTTGTTGTTATTCTTTAGCAATTTAGTTGAGACGGGGTACGACGCACTGGTGTTGTACTATTACACTGTGGGTAAAGTGATTAAAATTCTTTTTTTTTTTTTGTAAGTCTCACCTCCACAACTCGACACAGTCCATCAGTCATGGCCTGATCAAAAGACTCAATGTGTGCTTTCACCAGTTCCTGTACGGGTACATGTTGCTTCTCTTTAGGAATCCCGAAACCTGGTTCTGTCAAGCCTTTTAAACTCGGTTCGGACTTTAATTTAGTCCATTTGGAGAGGTCCATGCTGCTGCATGTGCTGAGATCAACAACACACGTGTGGGATTTTGCGCACTGAAAGACTTCCTGTGAGCCTGCTTTCAAAATAAAAGTACTATAGGAAACTTTAAAAGTCTATTACATGATCATATGCAAGTGCACTTCAAATGTATTTGTACGAACCAACATAATAATATTAATGGTTGTAGTAGATTTTAAATTAGATATCTACTGTCGTACTTTTGAGTGAGGATTTTAGAGAGCAAAATTTAAAAGTAAGTGAAGTGTTAGTAAACTGGTTAAAATAGATAGTGTGGGGACAGTGAAAAAAGTAAAAAGGGATTTTTCGCATAACATTAACCTTCACCGAACACTTGCATAAACGGAAGAAATTCAATATAAAAGTCATTCCTGGTTGCAGGAAGTCGAGTTTTGCGTTAATACAGCGCGCAGACGGTGTTCGTGAACTCCTTTTGGCCTTGAGCTCATTTGAAGAACTCAGAATTATGTGCGAATAATCATAACCTTTAGGCAACCCAAGGTAGTTAAACATGAGTGCGACAAGCTCTGTGCATAAAGGTAAACCTCTTGATTGCATTGCTTATAATCGAGTTTTTGAGTGGCTTTGTCACGTTAATTGTGCTCACATGTTTATTTATTAGAGGCTAATGTTAGCGGACGTATCGTTTGTTTAACGCAAAGTTAAGTTAGTGAACTAACATCATGTAACGTTACTTCCGAGGTATTATGTGTAAATAATATATTTTCCCGATTTGAATACTAAGTTGCACTGAATGAAGCGTCACAAACACAGGTTGTGCTATAATATTCTGAGGCAGTTTAACTTTGTTATTCATAAGCGTGTGATGAGTTATTAATACATATTTTGGTAGTTTACAGTGTTGAAATTTAACGTATGGAACGATGTTGTTTTAGATAATGGATGTGAAATCAAGAACATCATATTTTTATAATCTGGTAATATAATTTTAAACAAGAGGTCATTGGCAATCCCATAAAGACTACGGTTTGTTTTGTTCTTTTTTTTTTGGTCATATTCCAGAGATCATTACTGCAGTCTCTGTCACGTTTGGAGCTGCTGCTGTGGGAATCCTCGTCTACAAAACCTTCTTCAGCAAAGGCAAATGTGTCAAGCCAAAAGTGAACCTGGATCAGCAGAAGGACAACCCAAAAGTTGTGCATGCGTTCGATATCGAAGATCTGGGTGACAAAGCTGTGTACTGCAGATGCTGGAGATCCAAAAATGTGAGCGGAGACTTGTTTCCTTTTTGTTAGAGATTACCAAGTATGTTAAAGGATTGATCACATATGAAATTCAATTCATTGAAAATTTTATATTCACTCCTATGACCTATAAACCTATAAACCTGACAAAAAATCTTTTGATCGCATGTTGCAGGTTGAAACTGAATCAAATAGATTCAGTTTCAAAGCTAGTTTCTTGACACAGTAAAACATCTCCAATAGTTTTCTAAATTTAGGTTGAGGCAATGGAGACCTATAGAAATGAGGGCTATTTTGTGGGAATGTGGATTGACCTATAAACAACAGTAACAGATCTTAAGCAGAGAAGACAAAAATCTTTGATTGTTGACCAGTTGTCCTTTGTGGATTTAATGCAGTGACAGATCAGTTGATCCATTTGGTTTAATTCTTAACAAGCATGTATATTTGCAGAGAACTGAAAGGAAATGGATTTTCTGTCCTATCTCAGAGGCTACCTGTCCCGAAAGCGGGGGATAGTTTATGGGGTGTGTAGTTGGGAGTGATTTGTTCAGGGGAGTGTTTAACATTAAGCCATTTGTTATCATTCTTGCTAACTCATGATAACTTGCAAGCCATGTATCATTGGGACGCGTCGAGCTGTCATTAGCATGCTACTGCATCAGATGACTTGCACGTTACAGACTTTCTCAGAGATGCTTCTGTTTTTAGATTATTGCGGAGTCTTTTGTGCTCAATGGAGAGTTTCTGTCTTTGTTAGCCCATGAACATATTTTTGTCTTGGTCTAAGCTTTAAAAATGGACCTATTTAAAAATGTATTGCTGTAATAATTTTTAAACAATATAACATGTCTGTATTCATTATTGATGTTTTTTAAGTTTTAATTTGAGCTTTTTTGACTAATTGGCAAAATAATGAATTAAAATTACATTCCACTTAATCTTTCAGTGATGTTTCAGCCAGTTGAGAAATTGTCTTGAGCTGAATCAATGGATCAATAAAATGTATAAATACTTTTGTTGATGAAATTTTTTTTAAGTTTACAAGTTAGAATATGGGGTTTGATTCCCAAAAACTATATACTTGTTTTATAAGTTACTGTTACATTTTTTTCATCTTATTAAGGCAAGTATTTTATAAATTTTTTTTCAGCTAGCTGCTCTTTTGTATCACCATGTTTACGATATTTAGATTTAGACACGATGCAGAAAACAAGAATCCAAACCTAGTTACCATACAGAAGACCGAAAACTAAGCAACAGCTGAAAACATGCTCAAAGTGTGAGCAAAAACATGTGCTCAGAATGCATGGGTCCATATACTTCATCTATTACAGTGTTTCTCAATTAATTTCTGTCGCGCCCCCCCAGGTAGAAAAAAACATCTCTTGCCCCCCTGCACAACTATAAATAGTATTATTTGTCTTTAAATTTGTTATAAGTAAGTACACCTCTGCATAACACAATATCCTTAATAACGTATAAGAGAAAAAAAGACAGAAATATGGACCAACTTACAACAAAGAATAGTTTTATTAACTGTAGCAGAAAATATTTAAGGTACATCTGAAATGTAAAAAAACATTAAATCCTTAATAAAACTATAAACATTGTTTGACTGATCGTGATTGCAGGCAATATTCGGCACGTTTTCGCTGAAAAAACTGAAGCGGCTTATCAGCGTGATTGAAGTGTAATGTCTTTAAGTGACGCCTTCTTTTATTTGGCTTCATTTTTAGACTCAGTAAGCACACCTGTCTCTCCTCGTCTCCCGCCGCAGTCACAGTGAAGCCAAGAGCTACAAACACGGTGTCATATTTCCTCGTCTTAGCTTTCGAGAGACTTTCGTTTGTCTCTTTATCTCCTTCTCTCTCCGCCTGTCTTCTACACTTCGTGTCTACACTTCGTGTCTACACTTCATACTCTGCCAAATGAGAGTGCCACTGCCCCCTAATGTAGTGGAGTGGTATTGCACTTTATTTTAGAACAGTAACATAAAATACAAAAATAAAAAAGCATTTTTCCCTGAGGAAAAACGCGCCCCCCTTGATGGAGCCTCATGCCCCCTTCAGGGGCCCAACTATTTGAGAACCACTGATCTAATTCAACAATAGGGCTGAACAACTAATCACAAATGAAAAAATGCTTCCTTCTGGAGTCAGCTTCAAACAGGCGCTTGGAGAACTGCATCGAGAGGGAAAGAAGGAGGCGGCCCCTTGAGTCATTTTTTACTCTCTCATTGTTGTGTTTATGGTGATTTGCTTGGGGGTCAGGGCCGGGTGTGCGCCCCTTTCTAGTGGGAAATTTGTAGGCTTGACAATCGATTATAATTTGGCCTTAAGTTGCTTCATTTTCAGTCTAAATTATTTTGCCTTTACAAGAGGAGTTGCCTCAATGTAATAAATGTCAAAATAACTGATTGTCTAATATTATCATCCAGTGACTGAAAATTATTCCAAAAATATAACTTGAGAGTCTGTCTTGAGCACATGTGTCAAACTCAAGGCTCGCAGGCCAGATGTGGCCCACCATGTAATCTAACGTGGCCCACTAGAGCTTAAAAGTTTTGAGTGTCTAAAAAAACTACATTTCCCACAATGGCCTATGGTAGCTGCAACGATGTTTCCGCATCCATACCCACGAGTGAAACTGCAGAGCTGCCAACTCTCACACATTGAACGTAAGACTCACGCTTTCGAGTGATCTCTCACGCCACACCTCCGATTTCTCACGCTAAAATACATTTCAAGATTTGAAATGTGCACAGCTAATAGTTTATCTGTGATCTGATTCTTGAGCCTGATGATAAAAGATGATGATTGATATGCTATGTCTTCAGTCTGTGAGCGTTTGTTGTTGTTTTTTTTTTCACTTAACAAATTACACCAATAAGCTCAGATAAATGCCATCTGCTGGCTTGCTGCTGTACTGCGAGATGGTGCCTCAGCCACGGAGTTGCCGGTACCAAAAACCGCCCACCCACCCAAAAATCTAAAGGATTTATATTAGAACAACAAGCATAAAGCATACAATTGTTTCTATGCAACTGAATTATCACTTGAATAAGTTATAAATAGTGAGTTATTTAACATTAAGGAGTAGTTACATTTATTTTACATTACATTCAATTACATTGTATTACATTTATAAGTTACATCTGGCCCTTTGAGGACAGCCCTCGGTGAAAATGAGTTTGACACCCCTGGTCTAGATGAATGACAATTTAGTTACCAAGCAACAGAAGGATTGTAGAGGCAGAAGTAGTTTATCTCAGAACGTGTACAGTTTTCTGCCACACACTTAAAATAATCTACTTCCCTCATCCACCTACAGTAAAGAGGATGTTAAGGGTGTTGTTTAAGTAGATAAATTAGGATATGGAAAGAATCTTGCAGATGTTAAGTAACGACTAAGTGTAGTAAATGGTTTTTCTATTCCAGTTTCCATACTGTGATGGAGCTCATGCTAAACACAATCAAGAAACGGGAGACAACGTTGGACCTCTGATCATAAAGCGCAAGGAGGCCTGAGCTCTTCTTGGCTTCACGTCCAAATGCAGTGATTTTTCTTTTTAAATGTGTGTCGTGCTCTGCTGGGAAAATGTGTGATTCAATAATCCCATTTGTGTGCTCTTATATTTATTGACAGGCTAACGTGATCTATTTAATACATCCAATGTTTGTTTGTCAATACATATTAATTTTCTCTTCTCTGCAGGTTTCTGTATTTAAAGCAATATTTCGCCTATAAATGAAATGTATCCCAATATCACTCAAACAGATAGTTTCATCAGTTGAAATTACAGCTAAATAAAACATTTTAATGGAAGCTCACCCTGTTGAGTTCATGTGATCATTTAGGGAGAGGAAACATGTGGCAGGATTTCATTTTTAGGGGAAACTGTTTCTTTAATGACAGGTCATATCACTACTGTGTTAAATCTTGATCAAAATACCTCAGTCAGAGTTTAAATTGTGTGAAATGCTAAATCTGAATGTATGATTTTGTTAGAACACATGTTCTGTTATGTTGCCTGATAATCTTCAAGTGTGACCTTAACTCATGGCTGAAATGTTCTAAAATGATCTCTTCAAGTCCTACCATGGAAAATACACTGAAGCCTTTTCTATCATCTCTTGTCGAATAATACTATGCGAAAGCTTGATGTTCAATAAACAATCTCAAACTGATGCATGTTCTGTTTTTTCTTATCATCAAACCTAAAATGAATGCTTCTGTATTTATTTTTTTCTTGGATGTTCCATGAGAACCTTTTTCATCTACGTTATGCTATTGTAATGACCAAAGTAGATTTTCTCGTACTTAAAGAGGAGAAAGCCATCGTGTTGCTTGAACAAAGGCTAGTGCAAAAAGTTCAAGCAGGAAGCAAGTGATACAAGTAACGTCATATCACATCCTTCCTGAACAATAACGTAGAAAATGTTTTCATTTATTGTTTAGATATTATCTTAGGATATTTAAAATGCTTTTGGGTCTCATTCATTTTACAATCCAAAACATTATCCGTTGTTTTTGTTATTTGCTAAATGTAATATTTTATTGTTTTCCCACTTCCTAAATGGAAATTATTTGTACCGATTAACAGTGATGAGATCAGGTTTATGATGAAACAATGAAGTCGCAACCCTTTCTACAGAAACTGAATTGAAACATCTTTCAAAAACATCTATTTTTAGTTGGAACAATGTCTTCCATAGCAAGTTTATATTAATCAATCGAGCTACCCTTCAAACTGTGTTTCAGTAACAAAAGAAGCACATAACACTAAGAGTTTTATTTACAATGCAGTGAATGTAAAAGATAGCGCAGATAAAATGTACTTACGGGCACCCTTAAAACTTCAAATGTATTTTTACAGTAATCCTAATTCTCTTCAGCACTAACTAAAGTGTTGTCATGCAAATTTGGTTAAACAAATGCACATAGAGCATCAAGGTGACAACTCAAGGAATCGCACATAGGTCAAAATGAATATCTATGGGGTCAACACATCGCTTTTTAGTTTAGCTGCAACTCTGAAGGCTTGTTTTAAAGCTAGAGATGTGGATCTGAATTTGAAATAAACTTCAGTATTTTAGTTCGACCGGTCTGTCCTTCTTTAATCTGTGAGATGTGGCCATCTGGTGGCCATGATTTCTTACTAAAACTGGATTTAAATCTTTCCAATGGAATTGACAGCTATTTTGTTTGACCCAACCATTGGGTTCGTTTTCCAATGAGCCGAACCTACGCTGGCCGAGAGGTGAAAAACACATTTACATAACATGAAACACTTCTACAAATTACAAAACAAATGAACTGATTTTAAAAAACACATTTACAAGTTACAACACACTTTTACATTAAGAAAACACATTTACATTTTAGAAAACAAAATTACATTTTAGAAAACACAAATGACAAATTCCCGAAACACTGGTACAAGTTCAAAAAACGTTGTGAAAATTTGTAATTGTGTTTTCTAAAATGCAAATTTGTTTCCTAAATTGTAAATGTCTTTTCTGAAACATAAAAGTGTGTTGTAAATGTTAATTTGTTTTGTAATTTGTAAAAGTGCTTTACGTTATGCACATGTGTTTTGCACCGCTCGGCCAGCGTAGATACCAGAAGATGAACGTTACGGTTCTCATCCACAAGAGTTGATTTTGAGGAAATCTGTGGATTAACCAGAATGACAAGCTTCATTCATGTCCCTCTCTGCCTGAGCTGGTTAGGCTGGTTTTTGTGTTTTGGGGGAGTTAATGACAAACTTTTTTTTTTTTTAAATAAGTGTTTTAAGAGGGTGATGATAGTGCCTTCACATATGTGATGGTTTCCTTTTTCACCTACAACTACCAATAACTTCAGCAACTCCCCGGTGTTCACCAATTAACCCACTGTCTGTTGTTCAGAAAAATCCCAAACTCATGTGTAATTATGGACATTTTCACAGCCCAATGGGGTTTTAAAAGCTCAAAGCTCCGACAAATTAAGTGCAATTCAATTGTAAATGAATGAATGAATAAATATAAAGTAAACGACTATAAATTGTGTGTATATGATTCATGAAAACAAACCGTTGGTTTTGGTATGTTAAATAATTTGTTGAAAAAGAATTGAGTTTACAAATTGGGCATTTGTAGACTATGGTTAAAAAGTTTTTCATTAATAATGATATGCAATATAGTATTAATAAATAATCAAAAATATTATTAAGACATAATAACACAAGACTAACATCTGTGTCACATGGTGGAGTTGTGAATTAAATCAAAAAGTTATTTTGGTGAAAGCTATCGAAGTTTTTCACGATAATAATGAAACATTATTAACTGACCAAAACAAGTGTAATTATTATTTTGTCAATTTGTTAAAAACCAAAGCAGCATGGTAATTTTGAACTGTTCCCTAAATATGTTAAACGTCAAGCCAACTTGACGTGAGTGTTTTAAGTTATGAGCGAGTATAATTTAATTGAAGTATAGGTTTGAAAACATCAGCAACACGTGAACATGTAAAAGTCTCAACTCGTTTATCAGTGCGGCCTAGGTCTGAACGCCAAATTTGATTGGTCAAGCTTGCTCTGACGTCACACTCCAGTCTCGCTCTACACTCTGTCACTGTGTTAAAAGCAGACGTACTCGGTAGAGAATTAAAGTAACCCGACGTTTCTGTTTAGTGTACGTTTAAATAAATGTGTAGTTCTTTAACGAGCTTTCTATTCGGGAGTATGGGAAGCCGTTGAAGTTCCTCACGTTTCGCGTGTGGGCTGGTCATGAGTGTCCGGACTGCAGGTGTTCGCATCATGAACTCCTCACCTGGAAGCCTGGATGAAGTGGAGAAGGAGAACTGCAAGAACGCCTCAGGGAAGCAGCCTCTGCTGGATGGATGTGTGCCCTTCTCTAACCAGGTGGCCGGCCACAAAAACGGGGTCAATAGCACTGGTTAGTTCCTCACGTATTTAAAACACCATTGCAGGTTTTTTTTATCTGGCATTTAAAATAGGCAGAAGGTTATTTTCAGCTTGTTTCTGGTCCATATTAAATAGCAAAAGTAATGTCATTTAGCTTTTACATTGACTTAGAACTTAATGTATTAGGGTTTTTAAAATCGTTTTATTTTAAAGATTAGTAGGTTCGTTGAAGATATGAAATAGTATTGAACAAGAAATAATATATAGTCTCCATTTGTAATAGTTGTATTTCTGATTAATAAGCAATTCAATTGATGGTTTGAGTAACCTTGTCTTTTAATCACGTTTTTTGGTTAATAATGATAGTAGTATGTGTAGTAAAGATAATAACACATCACAGTCAATATTTTATATTATATCAATATTATGGGTTTTGCCAATACTTTTTCAATACCTCCATTAATTCACAAAGCTTGATCTGAATGCACATGTTTTGGTGGAACTTTGACAAAGTAATTATCAACATGAAGTACAGGTCATAAGGCCGATATAGAAAAGACATCTAGAAGAGCGTCTATACACCAGTCTTGTATTTATTTGAAATAATTTCACACTTTAGGTCTGCTGGGATGTTTAGGGCACTGTGTTGTCAGAGAGCCGTTTATAAATTATATGGACACGTTGCTGTTACTTCTGTTAAATGTTCGGCTTCTTATGAAACCTGTCTATGTGTGTGAAAATGACTATAAGGCCTTTGGTGGCAGTAAGATGACATCATTTCCTCTGTTGTAGTAATTCTGCTTTTTTTGTGTGTGTCATTTGTAGCTGTGTCATGGGATTTTCTGAATGAACCAGGAGTGAGCTGTTATCTGATGCACGTTCGTTCTGTCTGTGCTCTGCAATTTTGCACTTGTGTTAGAGTATCACTGATTTAAAATTTATCAAAGATTCTGAATCGAAACCGAAATGTCAAATTATCCTTTTTGTAGAAGGAAAACACTGGGAAGACTTTTGCTTTACCTTGACATTTTTATGATTTTTTTGCTAACGGTTTGAGGTTTTTAGTTAAAGTAAAAAAAAAAAAAAAATGTATTTGCCATGTGATAATGATGTAATGTAAATATTACAATGTGAAATCAATTTGGACGGCGCCAATGAATGATTAGAATGAAACAAACTCTACAGATATCCTGATCAGGGCTTAGATTTAATATTATTACATAATATCTTGCCAGAGGGTTCAGTGACATTTGGAGAAAAGGTGACACCAAATAATAATAATACTATGATTTATGAAAGAGTAATGATAATAAATACATGCAGCCTTTCATGCATATACCATAATTATCTCTCTGCCGAAGTTGTGTTTTACTGTTATTATGAATAAATGTACTATATCCTTGCAGGTGTTTTGCAGCATCCTGATGGATCAATCCTGAAACAGCTCCAGCCTCCACCCAGAGGTCCTCGAGAGATGCTCTTCTACACACAGGTACTACGATAGGTACTAAAAGCGGCACACAGCATCTGCTTTCCAGTGTTTCTCTAAGACAAATTGCATGACAAAATTGAATTGTTATTTTAAAATGAAGCATTTTCTAAATTCCACTGTATTGATAGATGTATAATATTCTTGCAGGTCTATGCTAGAGACTGTACAGATGCAAAACTGCTGGATCTACAGCAACACCTCCCCAAGTTCCTTGGAACATGGGCTCCGAGGGAGTCGCCACACAGTGAGTGAACATTTCAATGCTTGATTCATAATAATAAGATGTTTGATCAACATAATTACACACAATCTGTTCTCAGCCATACTCTGAAATTGTTTGTGGCTGAAAAGCTTTTTTGTTTCATTCATAAAAAAAAAAATAGTTCCCCTATAGTATTAGTATAAAATACTTTTGAGTATCTTGGGTTCATTTTTAAGCATGTTTTAACACCAAAATTGTATAATTAGCTGGACCAGCTTTCACTAGGTTGGCTTAAAGTCCAAACCAGGAATTAAGTTGGATACCCTTGTTCTAATTGTAAAAAAAAAAAAAAAAAAAAAAAAACGCAGGAGTATGCTGATAAAATCGATCCTAAAATGGGTTAGCAATCATTTATCTCAGCAAAGCAAACTTGTAATTTAGGCTAACAGCATGCTAACCTCATCAAATGCTAACTAAACCATGCTATTTCAAAAAAGCACTTGAAAATAAATTTACATTTTAACTACCTCCTCTGACTTCACGGTACAAAAGCAAAAAATTATAGTTTGAATGTGACAAGTTTTTTTAATTCCAGAAAACGTTTCACCGTGATATTGACTAAACTATTGTTTGTTTTTTTTGCTGAAATTAGATCTTTTTACCCACACAGACACGAATCTAAAATTAAACAGTACATACAAATACAGTTAAAAATGAAAGAAGAGAGAGAAATAAAACAGTAATGAAATGTAATGTCTGACTATTAAGACGTGCTAATGAATTGTTGTGTTAGCCCCTCTTCATCGAACCTGTGCCTTTAGAAGGCGAGTTTGAAGGTCACTTCTGGTTAGTGTTATCTCTGTTTGGTGACTATGGAGGGTTGCTAATGTGTTAATAATTGATAGCTGGTCTGCAATGTGGTATTGGATGACACCAAGATGTGGTATGTTCTAAATAAATTCATAAAGAAGCCTTTATTATCAAAAAGGGTGTTGCCATTTCTCAATTACATGAGCTTAGTCCGAGGCTGCCGTGTTTGTTTTGTCGATACTCTGTCTGTCAAAGGAGTGTTCAGTGCTCAGCTTGGACTTTACTCCACTATTCTCAACCTCAAGTCTTGTGCTTGTATAGAGCTGCTCTCTGACAGCTGATAGGAGAGTGAAAGTACAGGCTTTTATATTTCATCAGTTGAAACACTATCACCTTTACGTTAAAGGGAAAGTGTTCAGTATGATTGAAGATGTATTTGACTGAAAAGTTTTAGTCCATGTTCTGACCAAAAAAAATATGCATTTGATTGTTTGTATTTGTAATCAAAGTTAAATTCAACACAGTAGAAAAAATTGCAATAAGACCTTAGGGGTGTGTGTGTTTTTTTAACCAGTTTTGACATTTCAAATCACTAAAACACCCAAACAGCATTTTTATGGCACCTATATGCAAGTATAGGATCAAAAAATGACACATATATACTGGATCTGAATGTTGTCTTAATGTAAAAATAATGTAAAAAGCTGTGCTTAATTGCTGCTTGTCCGCTGGAGTACAGAAAGCAGGGAAAAGCATGTAACATGTAAAGTGTATAGTCCTACCATTAAAAAACAGGTTGTCGTTAACAAATATGAATTTAATCATAATTTCAATTTCAGTAATTGTAGTTAAGGATGTTTAACAATGTATTTTTATCAGAGATTCTTCCCAGATATGACCAATTACAGTTAATAGGTTCAGTTTTTCCACAGACAAAATTTGAGCATAAAAAATAACTATCCAGGATAGGATCAAAGTATAGATCTATACCTACTCTATATCTATAGAGCTATATAACCCTTTATATCTATAGAGTATAGATAACACTCAAAATTAGTTCAAATTTCTATGAGGCTCTCTGTCATCAGCTTTAATAGCAACTTTTTCACAGAAACTTGTAATATTTTTTCTTTTTCTTTTCTAAAAGTAATTTTACTTAATACATTTTTATTTGAGAGGCTCAGTGTTTAAATCTGTGGAACAGAGTCAGTTTAACTCTAGATTTTACTCTGTGGGAGCATTAGAAATCACCTAAACTTACATTGGCCTTATTGATTTATCATGCTGAACATGACCAAATTATCTTATCTTAATCCCACTGAAATGCCCACACATTCCTAAAAGATGGTGCACTTTAGCTAGGTTAAACTTCTTATGGCCTTTCTGAAAAAAATAAGCTCATGAAACATTTAAACATGCCATTCTGCTAAGTTAGTCTACTTCTGACTAATTCTACTTCTTATGCAAAAGAGATGATACTTCTTAACATTCAAACAAACAGCTTTGTTTAAAAGTCAGATGATGGCAGGAACACAAAGAATGCTGTAGAGCTCTTCAGTGTGTCACTCTTACCTTTACATGTACATTTAATTTACACCAATAGTTGAAAGAAAAAGGCTTTTGGTTTGGGTTTAGGTGGGCTGCTAAAGAGGCTGCTTTATTCAATCTATAAATAAAATTTGTTGTATTTTTTAAAATATGTGTTGAGAATCAATATAGCACTTTATTTTAGAAGAATATGTTGGAACTTGGAGAAAAGTAAAAAAGTAGAAAAGTCTCTATAGAAAAACACATACCATACATTAGTTTTTTTCAAATGTCAAATGCAATTTGACTACATATACAAATTATGTTCTAATTGTTAAATATTTGTTTTTAGTTATAAATATGTAAAAGTATAAATAACAGGTGACATGAGAAACCGAGAATCTTATAGTGAACTGTAATAAACTGATTAATCAGTAACATTATATGTAATTGTTTAATATATAACAAAATGTAAACTGCTGCATCTGAGCATTGAAAATGCTTACTTATTGTGTATAGGAATCTACTGTACATGCAAGTAAACAAACGTTAACAAATGTGTCAAATTTGTCAGTTAATTGAAAAGTAATTCAGCAATTACTCAAATAAGGAAATAGTCATTACTTGCAGTGATGCTGTTAACCATAGTTAATGTCACGCAATATGTAAAGTTACAATTTAAAACAGATGGAAAATTGTCATCCATACAAAATATGTTGTGTTGCTGAATCTCATTGGGGTTGACAGAAAGCTGTTTTTGTTCCACCTCAATGTGAAGGCCATTGAGTTCACTGCTAAGCAAACTCATATAAGCAAGCTTAGATGGCAATGCCAACACGAGAGCAAAACTCTCCTCGGGTCAACCACAAAGCTCTTATTTATCTGCCTGATAGTGTCACAAGTGCTTTTAGTTTGCTCTTCTTCTTTCCTTTGTTGTGTTTTCGGTCTTTTGCTCTCTGTCACACCCCTGTTAGACACCTTAATCTCCACCCGTTGAAAGATTGCTAAATCCTTCTGGTGGTGTTTTCTGTGTCTGTCATGTGCTAGATTTTGTTCATGAGGTATCGATACATTTGCCACATTTAAAAATGAAATCTCAATTTTGTTTCACTGCCATTTTTTTAATCAGAATGCACATCACAAAATCCATTTGCTCTCCAGTCGCCCTCATGATTCTTTTCTCCTCTGTGTTTTTGTTTTCCATAAACAATGTAAATGCTTTCCTTTGTGTTCAGGGCTTGGAAAAACAGGGCATTATTTCTTTTTTATATTGGCAATATTCAAACGAATACTATTAAGCAGAAAAATTATGGGTGGCAGTGTGCCTTTACTGCTTGTTTTACAAGCAAATGAAGTTCAAAACATATTTTTTTTACAATTTCTTTTAGTTTTCTTTAGTTTAGTTGTCTCTGGGAGCGTTCTCAAAGGCTTTGTTGATGAATCTGTTTGTCCGGTAATGTTCTAGACAAATAATTCTAGCCTTTTACTGTTTTACAATGTCTTTGCTTCGGTATAACAGTGCAACGTCCTTCACGAATAGATTATATTCAGGTGTAAAAAGTCAGGTTGTTGTTTGTCAACCTTGTTTAAATACAGTGTTCCATAACTCCATTATTCTAAAATCAAATACATAAAAACATGATACATTGTGTAGTACACTACTATGGGGACCATCTGTATTTTATAAACTTTCCACACTACAATACCAAACAATAAACCTAACATAAAAAACACCAACAGTCTTGCAGTTAAATTATTGAAGTTGTAAAAAAAATACAGAACAAATGTATTTAATTAAATTAGTTATATTTAAAATGTTACATTTAAATGTTAAAAGTTAATTTAAATATGTTAAGATTCCATTACAAATACCATTTAACTTCCTTATATATTTGTATAGATATAGTCAACGTAAAATACAAATTATACCTCTTTATTATGTAAGATTTATAGTAAAATTATAACCCCGCAACCATTTAAAATAAAAGTGAAGCATACTTTTGTATGGAAAATGGCTATTTCAAATTCTAGATTTACTGTATTTCACCAGCATGTGTTCATGCAATCAGCCAATACACATTATTATATCTAGTTATAGTTTGGTTCTCTTTGTATGTCACCAGATTCAGTCAGTTTCTTCTTCCGATCCATAAATGTAATCAAGTGGCCTGTTAGAAGTCTGGGAATACGCTCACAAAAGTGTTCTTGATCTTGATGCCTCATGTGTGTCTCAGAACTCTATCTGAAACTGGAGGACGTGACAAGGAAGTTCTCTCGACCCTGCATCATGGACGTGAAGATCGGCAGGAGAAGTTATGATCCGTTTGCTACGAAAGAGAAACAACAGGAACAGATAAGCAAGTACCCTCTGATGGAGGAGATCGGCTTCCTGTTACTAGGAATGAGGGTAAGCCCACACGTGTGTGAATGTGGCTCATTTCACTAGAAATCATTGAACTCTAATTGTCAAATATAGAAGATATATGAAAGAAGTTAATACAGGAGGATGTAGTGAGAAATTCTAATATTTGTGTGTCCATATATTTGATTATATTTTAGCTTTGTGATCCATGCCAGTCCAAGCAGATCTTAATTTTATAGGTTAGAAACAGTAGCAAGAAGGCTTCTCCAAAAACACTGATGGTAAAACAGGCAGCGGTCATGGGTCAGAGTCAGGGTCAGGGTCATGGGTCATGGGTCATGGGTCAGGGTCAGGGTCATGGGTCAGGGTCAGGGTCAGGTAGATATCAAAGGTGAAAAAGTGTAAGTTCATAAAAAGGTGGAAGTTTTGCCTTCCTGCATAAAAAAAAACTCTTTTTACAAGAGTGGTTTCATGTGAAGTATCAATTTAGTTACATAGATTTTTAGAGTATGGAGGTTCTTCATTTTAAGTAGAAATATCATTTTTAAGTTTATTGTACTTAAAATAATTTATTTGTCCTAACTGTAAATACAGACTAGCCTGGCTTGTTTAGTTTGTTGCAACTAACTTAAATTGTTTAATTGTAACCAACTTAAATGATTAAGTCACCCAAGTCATACATTTTTATAGAAGCAATCTACTATATAATTAAACGTTTCATTCTCAACTGGTGTGCCGTTGAGCAGAAGTGATTTGGCGGCAACCTTTGAATCAGGGTTCCCTAAACCTGGTCCCACATTTTAGTTACACTCCTGCTGTAGTATGCATACTACTCTAGCTTCAGCCAATCAGAGGACCCTAATTAATGCCACAGGTGTGTCTCATGATGATTGAACCAAAAATGTAGACAGAATTGGACAGGTTTTTGGTCAATAAGTTAAAAACATTGTTGCAGGTGCTGTGAGTTTGTTGATTAGCTATACCTCCATATATAAAAATAAAAATGTTGTGCCAATCGGACACATTCATTACGGCCAGGATGTGTTTTCGAGCACTGGCTCCGCACACTTTCAGCTTTATTTGACTTTGTCAGAACCCTACGGCTGACGTTACAAACACTCTGTCCATGTTATATTCAGTCAGTGATCTAATCCAATTCACCACCCCACCCACCCCTTGCTGAATACCCACAATGCATTGCAATCTTGTGAAACTTCCTATTTTTTTTTCGTTAAACGTAAATGAGCTGTGTTGCATAAAGTAAAACAGAAACATTGCTCAGCTTACTTGAAAATTTCACAAACTCATACATAAAAAAAGTTTTAACTATTCAGCTTTGTCAATTAATATATATGCTTATTGGAAAGCTTTAAGGTAATAGAAATAAACCTGATTAAATAGTTACAACGTTTACTTTACAGTGTACTTGTGTAATCTCCTCTATGAAAAAGGGACTATTTTCTAAAGACTGGTACTGTATGAAGTAAAAAAAAATCTGGTAAAAAAATGTCATTGCCATACCTTTTTCTTTTACCTTTTTTAACAAATTAATGCAAATATTTATATGTCGGCACCAATATTTTGGTAGTCAATGCTGCAGATTTTTTTCATCTTTTACTAATGTTGTTTTATAATTGTCCCCATAGCTGTGAACCATAACAAATCCTTGATTTTCTTTAAACTTTCAGGTTTACCAGACCACCTCAGACACTTACATCACTCATGACCAGTTCTATGGACGCAGTCTCGGAAAGGACTCCATTAAAACAGGTTGACCTATAGCTTTGACCTGACTTAAAATGTACGATTGGCATACAGACCAGCACTAACTGATCTGTGCCACATGCATTATAGTAATATACAGGTACTGAATGAGGTTCCTTTCTCTCTCTCTCAGGCCTTAGCCGCTTTTTCCATGACGGTCAAGTCTTAAGGAGGCAAACCATTTCCCTGATGATGAGAAAGATCCAGAGCATCCTGCAATGGTTCCACAGTCAGAGTCAGCTGCACTTCTATGCCAGCTCCCTGCTGCTGGTATATGAGGGAGCATACACATCGAGGCAAACACTAAATCAGCCATCCCACCGTGAGAGAAGCTCAAATTCTAACTGTGGAGGGAAGGGAGAGGAGAGAGAGGAGGTGGAGGTGAAGATGATTGATTTCGCTCATGTATTTCCCAGTGACTGTCCTGATGAAAGCTACATGTATGGACTGAGAAACTTTCTTCATACTCTAGAACAAATACTGGACTGAAGAGAAGACAGGCTTTAGCTGGTTTTAACAGGTCTTCAACTGGTGATTTGGTTGTCGAGTGCCTAAAACTTCACAGACGTTTATTTCATAGACAATGATTCCCTCAAGCAGAACTTCGCTCCTCTGCTGTTCTCATTATTTTATCCCATTTCTTATTTTATCATTGTTATTATTTTTAAAGAATCCGTCCCTAAAATAGGCAGTGCAGTAGTTTTAGCAAAATACAAGCCCTCATTTTGTAGTAATCTGATTGGTTACTGGTCAGGTATGTACCCTTATTGTAGCATATGCTGCTAGCATACATTAAATAGACTCATTCATTCATTCATCTTCATGTCGGCTTTCTTCCCTTTCGGGGTCGCCACAGCGGAATGAACCACCAACTCTCTGGCATATGTTTTACGCCGCGGATGCCCTTCCAGTCGCAACCCATTACTGGGAAACATTCACACACACATTCACACTTTAACTCTATGGACAATCGTTCTTACTCAATTCACTTATACCACATGTCTTTTGGACTTGTGGGGAAACCGGAGCACCCGGAGAAAACCCACGTGATCACGAGGAGAACATGAGAACTCCACACAGAAATGCCAACCGAGGCTCGAACCAGCGACATTCTTTCTGTGAGACGACCCACTGTGCCACTCTACGCTCTAAATAGACTCAATGTATTCCATGTACTTTTTAAATTCACTGTATGTATGAGTATGAGCAGAGTATTTTAAGGGAATAAATATATTTTAATATGAAAAAAATTGTATATGCTTAGTAATAAGACACATATTTTGGTTTTGAATGAAGTGACTAAATAATGTACATTTATAGGGATTAAAAATATTAAAACATTTTCAAATTTTCAAAGACTGAATAAAATGTCAACACTTTCGGAAAATGAAGCAGAAATAAATGGGCAATTAAATGTTTAAGACCAATATATTCAGCTTGAAATTTTACATGTTCAAAATATGTATGCTATATAAAACAATACTGCAGTTTATGTGTAGCTCAGGGAAGACATTTGTAAGAGTTTATTGATATTATTATGTTCCTTTGCAACTTTAATTAACATCTCATTTACATGTAAGCCGTTATGCTCTGAAAATACATTGCACGGGAGAAAAGCTGTATTTATCATTTTAATTGTTGGCTGATATTGCTGATTGTTGCAAGCATAGTGGTCTTGCTGACTAAGACACAAGAAAGTAATCTCCAATCAGGTCCACATTTGATGCAACCTTTAATGGTTTTAAATACATTAAAATGTTATTTGACTTCAAAAAGGCTGTGTTTTTGTATTTTATCAGCAAACGTTTCTAAATTAAAAGAAAGCCTTTTAAACTTGTCTGCAAACCACAGAATATTGCTTTTCAGAAGTTTCTTAGATGGCAGTGCTTAAAGCTGATATGTTGCTAATGGATTTGTGTTTTTTTACTCTATATTTGTCTCAAGTTTTGGAAACCTGCTTGAAAAATTCAACAATATTGAATGTTCCACAAGAGGGCACTTGACTGTCCTCATAAGTATTGAGAAGCAGAATCCTCTGATGAGATGAATATATTAAGTGTCAGTTTCTTTCTAGACTTAATATTAAGCCTAATGTTTTTTTGGTGGTTTTATATCTCTCATGACAGTTTGTTTTGTCCATAAACCCTCTCTCAAATAGCAACAAAGAGTACCTAGGCACATTATGCTTTGTGCATGAATAAAGATAAAGCAGCAGAGGCTAGCAGGAAGAGAACATCATGTAAAAAAAATTTTTTGCTCTAATGAAGTCATTGGAAAACCCTCAAATTTCAATTTTCCTGTTTCTATTGTCAACTTGTTCAGAGTTTGAATAGGCACCTGCTATCCTAATTGTGAAGACGATGAAAGAATCTAATTCTCCTGAAGTCCAACTCTCAATCAAAGAGAAAACCATTGTATATGCAAATAATATGACTACATTTAATACGTTAAACATTTTGGCTCATGCAGACACATTTTCGCAGGTTTGATGTCTAATGTTGGATGTCTGTGTTTCAACTTTATGAATGACATTTATTTAATTATAAACACAGAATTTTCTGCTAAATATAATTGATGCATGTCTTTTTCTGAAATCAAACATGGAAGGTGAAGAAGTCTTGGACTTTTTTCATTAGATTATTATTGTAGTACTCAAGTATTAAATCTGGTTTTAAATGTGGAGAAGTAAATTACTTCAAATTAAATCTATAAGTAAAAGTACACCTTTTTTTAAGCTACTTTAAAAGTAGAAGTACACCAAAACAACTGAAGCGCAGTGCAGGTAAATGTAATTCTGTACTTTCCACCTCTGGTCATGGGCTTGTCAGTTTTACTTGGCTCAGCTGCCGATTTTACTAATGTTGTTTTTCTTGGCCCATGTGTCACAATAAATTAGTCTCGTTTCCTGAAAAGAACCACATATGGGTACACAATGAGAATAGCTCGACCCAGAAAATTCAGCATTAAATTTAACACATGGCCCAAGTGTTCTGTTACATTTCAGAACAATATAATTACTGCCAGACTCACGATTTAGCCCATATCATATTCTAGTTTCATATATGCACAGTTGTACTGTCAAGACTCTTTTGTGATGTTTTACTTTAGCAAACATGACAGAGCAAATTAACAATCAAATTGAAAATAACTGAAATTATGTTAAAGGTATATAAAAAAATATAAAAAATAACGTATAAGACAAAAAATGTTCTCTGATATATTAAGAGGCATTAAAGAATCTTGTTCATTTCAGTATCACTCAGTATCAGCCAGAACATTCACATTTTATTAGTTAAGTTACAACCCTACCTTAATGTTTTTGTTTACGTTTTGTGTACTGCCTCTCACCAAACGAATCTTCTTTACACATAGCTTTGAAAGCCTAGAGCTAAAAACCTTTATTCTGGTCAAAAGGGGTGAAAATCCATGCTACAAAGTAGACTATATATTTAATGTTATCGCATTACCAGTTGCAATCACAAACTGAAATACCCCACCTTTTAAAAGAAATAAGATATTTCCCATTAACAAATATGACAGTTGTTTGCAAAATGCACTGCTGGTGAATGTAAATGGTCACGTTATTGCTACGAGTGCACTTCTGAAAATTTACCAAAGATGGCGCTGTGACTCCTACAAGTCAAAGGTGGTTCAATGAAAGGAGATGGAGAAGAAACACAAACTAATGGCGTCAGAGTCAGGTAAGAAGTTCAGTGTGAAACGAGAGACGTTTAATAAGACGCGTACAACAGGTTTCTGTGAATTGACTAACTTGATAGAACTCTTGGTCCCCTCAGGATTTCTGATGCTAACTGATATTTTACACTGGATATTTTCAAGAAATTAACTGAGTGTGTGTGAGAGAGAGAGTGTAAAATTTTGCAAAATTGTGTGAAAAACTGCTTGGATAGAAATGTAATTTAAAAGGCGTAAAGCATGGAAATATTTGATGCTAGTTTAGTTGAAACTGCCTTATGTTGTTAAGGTCTAGTAAGTTTTTACTTGTTATCTAAAGTAGTTCCTAATGGTCATGACTCAAATAAATAAATCTAACCTGGACCAAATAATCACAGCACTTTCTTCAAATAGTTTTTTTTTTTTGCTGTTAGCTATTTTGTCAGACATTGAAAAAAAAATCACAAAATGTGACTTAAATTACTTAAATTATTTTTATTACTACCTCCTTCTATTCTATTCTTAAACGGGTAGTGCATTCCTAGAATCCGGTGCCCCAGTCTTTGTCTTGGTTTTTACACAGAGATGAGATTAATTAGCAAGTGCTGGTTAGATTAATTTCCCACTTGACTCAATCTCAAATTCATGGCCTGTAATCAAGTGTGGTGTTGAAAAGCATTTTTTTTACCATTCGTTTGGTGAAGAAACTAATTGGTTGCTTGCTTGGTTTATTTTGAAAGCCTGCTGAAGATAATTTAGAAAAACCTTCTCAAATTGAAATAAGAGAAGCATTTTGGTCTTTATCACTGAGTTAAGTTAATTAAGCAGTTAAAAAAAGGGTATTGATACCCACAAAGTATCAATCAAACAAAATTCCCATGTTGATCACAGACAGCACATCTTCATCATCATAATTTAGTAATGCAAATCCAGAGATAATATATAATAATATAAAGTGGAATCATAAGGCAAAAATAAATGGTTAAACACTGACAAAGCCAAACTATTCTTTTAGCAGATCCAGGTTCACAGGGTTGGACCCTCTTACTTTTAAGCCCAAACCCTATGACTCAATGCAGTCTGCTGGGAAGTGCACTTAAAAGTCTAAACTGAGCATAGCTTAAACACTGCTTTTTCATTCAGCTTATCAGTGGTTGCCTTCTCTCACAAACTCAGGCTTTTACATGGAAGATAACCGCTCATGCTGAGCTCTGCACTTAAATGGAGAACAAGAGCAATAGAAACGTTTGTAATATGCTGGTGTTGAGAATCTTTGCAGGAATTTGCTGATCTTCTATAACTAAAACACCTGGCGTTCACAACCGAGAATGTAATTTGTGTGGTTAGCAGGTGAAGTCTATGGCCGGTGCACTAGCGGCGTAGCGTCTATGATAGGTACCATGCCCCGTGAGAATACAACACCAGCGTACAGGGTGAGGAAGTTGTGGTTTTTGAACTTTTCATGTTCATTCACAATGGATAATCATTCATGGGTTTCATGCCAGCCAACAAGGTTGATGTTCGGTTGATGATTTGTTTGTTACGGAGGAACGGAAAACAAACATGGGAGACAAGTTAAATCATTAATAGGGGCACTAATAAGTGCTCTTCTGCTAAAATAGAAGCCTGTAGTTAGTAAATAGCCAGCATATCCTCCATTTTTCAGCCTTCAGAGAATATAAATGGCAATTTTCTCTCTGCTCCTCCCCCAGCACTAACGCCACTGACCCAATGCCGTTTGTGCAAGTTATAATTGTTATTTAGGGAATTACTGACAGGTCTGACAAACAAGGCTGAAAATAAGTCATGTCTCACTTAAAAATATAAGCAGGACCTCATCTGTCTTAATGTTGTTAATACTGCTGTAGGCATTAATTTTTTCGGAGTGGATGTTTAATGTGGGTGTAAAATTAGAAAATGATATAAAATTCTTGAAACTCCACAATAAAGTTCTAATTTCTCTTTGAAATGTTGCTTTACTATTTCGCTCAATAAATACTCTGCTTATTGCAATTTGTTTCAGCAACTATATGAAGTTGTCCAGTAATAGTCGTTATAGTCATAATCCAATATGAGAATTCTATCTAAAAGTTGTAAGCTTTTTCATGGCTGTTGTTAACGTTCACTGAGAATTATTTTGTCTGTGTTCTGTGGAGTGGTGTTTAAAAAAAGCAGAACACAAATGCAGTATGTGACATAACTGGATATGTTTGAGCGTAAGTTTGTGGATAAACCCAGATTTTGGTTCCAAAAACAAAGGTGTCTTTCAGGTTAGTTAAGTAACTACAGCAACACACTCTCTTTGATCATAACCTGCTCAACTGAAGAGTATGTTAGAGGGCAAGTTTGTTTCATTGGTGTTTTTGAGCGTGCTGTGCCCTTTTTTTAGATGTTCTCGTTGAATAATTTAACGTTAATTTAATAAAATGCTTAAGTTAATTTAAGTACATTTATTTGTTTATTTATTTAATGAACCTTTTGAAAGGGCTCATTCCAAATACAACAAACTCTGAATCTCGGTTAAAAGTAGCTTGAAACAGGTCTTACACTTACAATCTTATACTTTCCAGGGTACAACCCTCAGCAGGTGCTTAAAGAAGAATTCCACCAATTTGCAAGTTTGTCCTTTAATACAAATTATGTGAAAGACATGATTTTACATCACTTTTTATGATCACTTTACATTTGAGGGTTCCCAAATGTTATTTGCTGCATTGATGGCACCCACACTCCTATTAAAGCTTCTGTCAATGAGGACGATTATTTGAACAGGAAAAATATATTTTGCACCTATGTGCAGGTTACACATTTATAGTTCTAATTATTGAGTTGATAATTCAATTATATGATTAAATAAATTACTTGCTCTTTGAAATAATTTTGATAGTTTACTCTCTCCAGTAACTTGGATAATATGTGATGAAAGCAAGCTCATCAAAAATGTTGAAATAAAAAGGCCAGGATCTGTAGATGATGCCACAATTTTGAGACCTTTTCTTAAGCAAAAGGAAATGAAGATGATTGAGATGGAGATGAGAGTAGGAATATTAAAGGTAATTGTTGTCATATTTCATATTAGTATGTATCACAACATTGAAACTAGAAGAGGAGAGAGCTACCCCACATATATGGATCCTGAAAGTGTAGTAGCTAGTCTTAGAAAAACAAAGACAGAATGCTAAGAAATGTTTTTTGCCAATTATTAGGGGTCGAGCACCGAAGGTGCAAGAACCCTATTGTTTTTCCTCGAGACTTTTTTTTTTTTTTTTTTTTTTTTTTTTTTTTTTTTTTTTTATTATTATTCCGGGAATCATTGCGGGCACTTTTCGGTACCTGAACATATATGAAAAGTCACCGATTTTTGCACACGCATCAGACCCGGTGAAAAATTTCGTAAAATTTTGGTCCCAAAACTGATTTCTAAAAAATGGCTCTATAGCGCCACCTAACGCGTTTTTACAGCTTTTGATCATCCAGTTTGTCGTAGGCGGATGAAATTTGGTACACATGTGTAAAGTACCAAGGTGTAACTTTTACTAATTGAAAGTCTATTTCCAAAATAGACAGGAAGTCAGTTATTTCGCAAAAACCTCTAAAAAAGGGCGTTTTTGCTCGCTCTACTTTTTGACAAACTACTCTCACAGACTTTATCCAAACATCTCCAAACTTCTTGAGTATCATCATAAGGCATACGGCAATTGATATTGAGAAGCTTGTTCGACTATCATAAAGTATGTGGTCGTGGCGGCGGGCCAATGTCCAAATTTCGACTCGAAACAGGAAGTTGTTATAACTCGGGCATAGAATATCCGATCCGGCTCAAACTTGTTTCATTCTCATCGTAGTCCAAGCCTGAGAACAGGCGTATGACGACGAACGACATCCGCCATAGCGCCACCTAGTGGCAAGCATTAAAAGCCTGTTTTTCATAGTTTTACCCTTCTATTTCAGCCAGTGTATTGCATGCACACTTAAAACTTGTCGCATGCGTGTAGGACCTTAAGACCTACAAAAAAGTAAATTGGGTCGAGTTTTGAAACTGGACGGAAAACCGGATATTTTAGGTTTTATGTAAAAAACACAGACTTCATACTTTGACGAACTCCTCCTAGGCGAAATGTCCGATCCAGCTGATGATTGGTGTAGTTAGTCGTAAGGCATTTGGGATGAAAAGTTATCAAAAACGCAGCAGTTCGTCAAACGGCCTTTGCGTGGCGCTCTATAGCGCCACCTGAAGCGGTTTTGTAGCTGTTGCGCAAACAGGTTATCGTAGGCGAATGAAATTTGGTACACATATGTAAACGACCAAGCTGCAACTTTTACTAATAAAAACCCTGTTTCCAAAATCTACAGGAAGACGAATATTTCGCAAAAAACCTCAAAAAGTGTGCATTTTCGCTCATTTCAAACTTTGACGAACTCCTCCTAGGTGAAATGTCCGATGAAGCTGAAAATTGGTGTTGTTACTCATAACACATTAGGGAAAAAAAGTTATCAAAAGCTAAGAAGTACGTCAAATGGTCTTTGGGTGGCGCCACAGCAAAGTTCAACCTTCAAAATTGTGCAAAAACAATTTACATATTTTGGACTTTATCTCCGTTCTAGGTTATCCACTATCAACAAAAACAGCCTGCCATGATTAACCTTGTCAGGTTGAACATAAGGATATGCGTCACTGTGACTGCGCTCCAAAAATTGGCTGTACAGCGCCCCCTTATATGTGACCAAAAACATCGCTTTAGCTGTTTTTTAAAGCTGTTGCTCAAGCAGTTTGTCGTAAGCGAATGAAATTTGGTACACATGTGTAAAGTACCAAGCTGCAACTTTTACTAATATAATCCCTTTTTCTAAAATCAACCGGAATTGAGTTATTTCGCAAAAACCTCTAAAAATGGGCGTTTTGCTCGTTCCACACTTTGACGAACTCCTCCCACAGATTTTATCTAAACATCTCCAAACTTCTTGAGTATCATCATACGGCATACGGAACCTTAAAATGATAACTTTTTTTCAGCTATCATCAAGTATGTGGGCGTGGTCGCAGCCAAGGTCAAAATTTCGATTTGAAACAGAAAGTTGTTATAACTCGGCATAGAATATCCGATCTGTCTCAAACGTGTCTCATTCTCATCGTAGTCCAAGCCCGAGAACAGGCGTATGACAACGAACATCATCCGTCATAGCGCCACCTAGTGGCGAGCATTAAAAGCGTGTTTTTGATAGTTTTACGCTTCTATTTCAGGCACTGTATTGCATACACACTTAGAACTTGTCGCATACGTGTAGGACCTTAAGACCTACAAAAAAGTAAATTGGGTCGAGTTTTGAAACCGAACGGAAAACCGGATATTTTAGGTTTTATGTAAAAAACACAGACTTCATACTTTGACGAACTCCTCCTAGGTGAAATGTCCGATCCAGCTGATAATTGGTGTGGTTTGTCGTAAGGCATTTGGGATGAAAAGTTATCAAAAACGCAGCAGTTCGTCAAACGGCCTTTGGATGGCGCTTTATAGCGCCACCTGAAGCGGTTTTGTAGCTGTTGCGCAACCAGGTTATCGTAGGCGAATGAAATTTGGTACACATATGTAAATGACCAAGCTGCAACTTTTACTATTAAAAACCCATTTTCCAAAATTGACGGGAAGACAGATATTTTGCAAAAACCTCAAAAAGTGTGCGTTTTCTCTCGTTTTAAACTTTGGCAAACTCCTCCTAGGCGAAATGTCTAATCAAGCTGAAAATTGGTGTGGTTACTCATAACACATTAGGGAAAAAAAGTTATCAAAAGCTAAGAAGTACGTCAAATGGTCTTGGGGTGGTGCCACAGCAAAGTTCACCCTTCAAAATTGTGGAAAAAAATTTACATATTATGGTCTGTATCTCTTTTCAAGATAATCCACTATCAACAAAAACAGCCTGGTATGATTAGCCTTAACAGGCTCAACAAAAGTATATGCATCACTGTGACTGCGCTCCAAAAATTGGCTCTACAGTGCCTCCTTACTGCCCCCTTAAATGCTACCAAAATCTTCGTTTTAGCTGTTTTGACCCATTGAACATGTTAGAAAGCCCACCGAAATTTGTTCGAAGGTCAAAAAACTCGAAAAAGGCCGAGAGGCGGTGCTTTCGCTCCGGCGGATGCATCGTGCGAGACCCCTTCCATCGCTGCTTGCAGCTTTAATTTAAAATTAGTTTTTGTGTGTGTTTGTACATGTGTGAAGTGCTACTTACTTTCGGTAATTCTGGGAAGGAAAACAAAGCTAGATTGAAAAGTTTGTGTGTAGATACACAACAAATTACTGTTCAAAAATAGGGTTCTCACCTTAATGCAATTCTCTAGTATTATTATGTTAAGTTTGTTTTTTTTAACTGCCACCATTTTGTAGTTAATGTTTCCACAAGAACTCCACCCTTACAATAAAATATATATTATTTGTCAATGTTCCAAATAATGTTTTGCCTTATTAATGTTATAAACCTAAATATTTCCTTGGTGGGTAATTTCTCAGATGCTAATAATCTTTTTCATAAAAAATGGCTTCATGTCTTTGTAAGCCAACATCAATACCTTCAGCTCTGCCTCTGAAATACATGCTTCAATTAAAACTTTTACATGCACTATAGTCAACAAATGGATTTCAGTAAAGAAAATTAAAATAGGTACTTCGTTCATATTATTCTCAAATGCTTGAATTAAAGTCTATATGTAGCAGCTGGAATAAGAAAGGCAACACAATGATGGTTGCAAAAAAAGAAAAAAAAATTAACACACAAGTTTTAGTTACTTGACTAACTTGCTTAACTAAATGCATTTTAATCGTTTATAAATTGCCACCTGATATCTTTTTCTCTTTTTTAGTGTAATGAGAAATCAGTGTTTGGGGGATCCATTGACGATGTGTTTATACATGTGCCGCGCATACATAAACTCTCAGTTAACAAGTGGAGGTGGATTGATCTAACTCTCATCATGGGTTTTGGAACACACATAAGTAAGCTGAGTAAGCAGGTTTAGGGTTGGTCTACCGAGAATTCTGGTTTAAGCGGATGAGAAGTTAATTCTACTTTCTGGAATACACCCCACCCATTCAACTTAAAGGGTTTTATTTAAATAATTAACAAGAAAACAAAGGATTCACAAAGGGAAAGCCTATCTACTAAACTAAAATGAGACTTGAAAACTTTAGAACTAGCCACTTACTAATATGAGCAGAAAGATGATTAACAGATGAGGTGGCAAAGAGAGATGTAAAATGACCAACTAAACTGAGGAATATAAAGCAGACACAATCAAGGGATAATGAGGGGTAAACATGTGAGGCAACTGAAAACTTACAAGCAGGCTGAAATAGGGCAGGTGGGGATGACCGTGTACTCTATAACAAACACAAACTAAGACTTGACACTGTATAATGTTAAGACAAAGAAAAATACAAATAAGGTATACCAAAAAGACACAAAGCAGTGGAACAGCAGTAACAGGCTTTGACAGTCTGATCAAGATTACAAGGAAAGTATAACTTCCGGTGTGACAATTATATTGAAACTGAGAAGAGTTATTACTTTTTCCTCAGAAGATCAATGACACGCAGACACACACATACACGTATAAACACTTGATTGTTTTGTTTCTAAGACCAGTCATTTCAGAACATTTAACTTCATAGTAGTCTCACCACTTTGCTCTAAAATTAAAATACCATTGTTCCTCTGTTTTCACAAAAGATGTCTGCAAATTGGATTGTTTTTTCCAAGGACGAACATAAAGATTACACATCAATAATTTCAACCCAAGCACTGTGAGTGACTCAAGGCATATGCGGATTGAGATACCACTCAGTGTTTTAAAAACCAAGGCTTGATGGATTTTATATGACATGTTTTTATTATTGCAATGGAAGTGTCAAGACAAGGGCAAACAAAATGTTCTTGTTGTCTTACTCTGCTTCCTACAATATATTTATTTGCAAAAACAAGGCGAAGGAATCAAGGGAAAGGCATTAGTACAGGAAATTAAATTAGCTGACAGTCACTATAACCCAAGTCAAGGGGACTCTATAGGTGCAGAAAACCTTGCAGGGAGTTTATTACACAGTGTATGCAAATTATGAATTTTAGTGCACTTGATACATTTCACTGTTAGTTTGCTCTTTAATGAAATAACATGACAAATTTGTATGCTTTTATGATGCCAATTACAAACTGCCCATTCACAATTTCATCTACAAAAAAAATCTGAAAATGAAAAAAAGATATACTATTGTGCAATAGCAGTCCTGAAGTAAAAATATTAAGGTTTTCACCACTAAAGGTTGCAACATTTTTTTAAAAGTGATTGTTGTTCATGTGGCACAGGTGAGGGAGAGTCAAGGTGAGTGTTTATTCATGGTAATCAAGTGAGTAGTCTGTTAGGGAGTTCACATTAGGTGTACTAAATCATGCTCAAGTGATTTTGATCCTAAAAAACATGACTTGGGACCAGTTGAAAATGTGGGCAAGAGTAAGCTTTGGTTGACTATTTTGTAATGTGCTCACAAGCATGAAACTTAAATATGATGTGATTTACCCTCTTCATCATCTATTCACAGAGGAGCAGCAGAGGTTCATTCATGCAAACAAGTCTTCTACAAATACAAGACTCAAACAAATCTTGCTCTGAGGAGAGTCAGGGAAGAGGTCAAATAATCTGGTGAGTTCGATGTGTTCTAATCACATGGGGAATGTAATGACACTCCTTTAGCTCAATTAACAATAGTGAGAACAATCTATATCCTCTTGTCTTGTCGTGAGCTGGAGTAGCAGAAAGTTATCTTACTGCTAAGTGCACTACACTTCTTGATTGCAACCAAATAAACATTCCCAACTAAGCACAAGAGAAATATTTTGTCATCTCATGATTTGAATTGAATGTGAAATGAGTAGACATTTGGTAAACATTTGTAGCATATTACCTATTTATTCAAACAATTATAATCAGAAGGTTACCTATTTATTAACACATGTCACGAACTGAAATTCATGAGAGTTGCCTTTGATGGTAGCTGCGGTGAAATTCTCAGTTTTTGGACTAAATTGAATCTTTTACTTCTTTGTTATTATTTCCTTAATAATTTAGAAAATCCTCTATGCAGTGTTACAGTTTTATTATATCTGTTCAACAATAATAAACATTTTCATAGTTACAGTAACATGATATAGTGGAATATAATGGAAAGGCCAGAAGATAGAGGAGTTGAAATGTATATCTCTACTACCTGAGAATTGCAGGGAGACAACGGACAACTTTAAATGGGATATATATATGTTATGGAGAGACAGAAAGAATGTGAGATTGAAGAAAAAGATACGTCTGATGAGCTGATATGTCGTGTAGATTTAGGCATGTTGGATTTAATGCATGAGAAATTTCTCTTCTTGGGTCCGCAAAAAGTGGAGCAAACTTCTCATCATTGACAGGGCTGAGGAAGCGATGTGTCTCTGACCCGGGTGAAACCCACTGCTGAATTATTCATCTGTAGCAGTGAATAAAAGATTGAACACAAAACACTATTTGGTTCTGATTGTTTACAATAAATCTTCATCATGTGAAGTTGGATTGATCCTTAATTTGAGGAATTATTTGGTAAAAATAATATATTATAAGAGAATGAAAGTGTTTTTTTTTTACATGTCAACTTGATGCTGGACATAAAGAAATGCCTCATTCAAAATCAGGTACCTAATAAGATTGATTTATTGTTATTGTACATTTGATTTTGTGAGGGGGAGACAGAAGCAATCGGACTAGACTGGTATTATCTACAGAGCATTGGTGATTAATATTATGGAGAAACACTGTGTCAAAGTAATCCTGTTTGATTTGATAGTCAATCATTTGGTAGCTAAGTTTATCCACACAAATAGCAGACTATATTTTTCAATCTCAATAACTCCTGGGATGATTCTAATCTAGTGTCAATCAGCTTCAGTAATTTTTTTTCTTTTTTCCCAGGTCCGCTTACTGTCCAGAAAAAAAAGGCTGTTTAGGAAAGATTAGATACTGGTGGAGCAGTCGGGAAACGTGTGCCTTGCTTGAGGGCTCCACAGCTGTGCTAATGAAGATGGGAGAGGAAATGTTTCATCACTCACTCCACCTTCAACTCTGTGAATCTGGAGATCGAACTGGCAACCTTCCGATCAAAAGTTGCTCTCCTTATCCACCAGACCATAATTGTCCCAAAACACATCTCCAATCGCCAGAGGATCTTCTTTTGATTGTCAAATCGACTCGCTTTAGACAAATTAACCTCTTGTTTTATACCCCTGTTGCATTTTGATAAAAAATAAAGGTTTCTATCCCTCGAATCAGAATAACAGGTGTGTATATATATATATATATATATATATATATATATATATATATATATACTTACATACATACATACAGTGTCTGATATATATGGGAGCAGTGTTGGGTCTCCAACACACCTAGACTACTCACTGGGGTTCCCCAGGGTTTAGTCTTGGTCCCCTTCTCTTCTCCATCTACACTACCTCCCTCTTCACTCAGACACGGATTCTCGTACCACTGCTACGCTGATGACAAACTATCTGCCCCCTCCCCCAGATAGCCAACCAGTAACTACCCGCATAACTGACTGCCTGAATGACATCTCTACTTGGATGAAGAACCATCACCTACAGCTCAACATGGCCAAGACAGAACTTCTGGTAATCCCGGCAAATCCCATGTACATCACAACCTCACCATCCAGTTGGAATCCTCTACAATCACCTCTTCTCCTTCAGTCAGGAATCTTGGAGTGATTTTGGATGAATAGCTGTCCTTCAAAGACCACATTACAAAGACAACTTGAGCGTGTAGATTTGCACTGCACAACATTCCAAAGATCAGGCCCTTCTTAACTGAGCATGCAACTCAACTCCTGGCTGTGGTCCTCTCACGTCTGGACTACTGCAACACTCTCTTAGAAGGACTTCCAGCAAACACGCTCAAACCTCTGCAGATGATCCTAAACTCTGCAGCTCGACTCATCTACAAAGAACCGAAACGAGCTCATGTTCCTCACCTCTTCATCACTCTCCCCATTGCAGCTCGTGTTTAATTTAAAACTATCTCCAAATGAACTCCTGTTTACCTCCACGAGCTCATACACTCTTACATGTCCTGCAGAAGTCTGCGCTCAGAGAAGGAACAGCGACTCGTGGTTCCGTCCCACAAAGGCAGAAGATCTCTCAGCAGAACCTTCTCTCTCACTGTCCCTGGCTGGTGGAACAAACTCCTGATCCAGTCAGGAGAGCAGCAACACTAACAGCTTTCAAGAAGCAACTGAAAACTCTTCTCTTAAGGAAACATCTACTATAAGAAATAAACAAAAAACTATCTTTATTTTCTTCCTGCTATGGTTTACTGATCAGCTGATACAACTTCTATTATGAACAAAAACTGAGATAGACTTTTATATCTATATATATTATCTATATATATATATATATATATATATATATATATATATATATATATATATATATATATAATCAAAATGGAATAATGTTTTAAATAGTTTGCTAAAGTAATGGTTATGCAACTATTCTCCCCACAATGCTCTATGTACAATACATGAGACCACAACCCCCCCAACACCCCCAAAATACATAAGAGCATAAGAATTATAACCTTTCTTTTGATCAGTGGTTCTCAAACTTTTTTCACCAAATACCACATCAGAATTATAGCAACATCTTATAGCTTATATTAAACTACATTTAAGTACAGTTCATATAAGAGTCAATATTATTGATAATAAAAATATGTTTTCATTTAACAGCAGTATACAGCTGTAACATAAGGAATGTAATGAGTACAATTTTCAAAAGTATAAGGTTTGATGGCAAAATATCTCCTTTTTTAATCTTTCTCTCACCCCCCTCTTTCTGTCAATTTCTCTACTCTCTCTCTTCCTATTCTTTCTCTCTCTGTCTCTCCATAACGCTCTCTCTCTCTCTCTCTCTCTCTCTCTCTCTCTCTCTCTCTCTCTCTCTCTCTCTGCAGATTAGGCACATGTAAACGTATTAATATTTGTTTTATATTTTTGTTTTAGCTCTGCTTTCAGTTGTTCTCAGTATAGTCATAAGATCTTGAACACATGCAAACATAGTAAGATTTTGCAGTTGTGGTCCGGTGGATAAGGAGATCGACTTATAATCTGAAGGTCGCAGGTTCGATCCCCAGATCCACCGAGTTGATGTTGGTTTGAGTGATGAAACACTTGCTCTTTATCTTCAACAACCACAGCTGTGGAGCCCTTGAGCAAGGCACCAGTTCCCCGACTGCTCCCTGGGCGCCGCAGCCATGACTCCCACTGCTCCGGGTGAGTGCTCACAGTGTGTTTGTTCACTGCTGTGTGTGTGTGTACACTGGATGGGTTAAATGCAGAGCACAAATTCCAGGTATGGGTCACTCCATATCTGGCCGACTGGTCACTTTCACATCATGTTCATATGAACTCTGACCCTTCAGATACACGGCTCAGATGTTCAGTATCTTCAGATCAGCACATTTTTGGCTTAATAAAACTAATCTTGTACCAGAACATTCTTTCTTCATTCCAGCCTCAGACATCATGATGATAATTTAAGTTTTAAGGTAACTTGATTAACTTTAAAGCGAATGTCTTCTTGCATTCATGACAGAAATGCACTCAACCAGAGGTGGAGAATGTGCGGGAGTAGCTTCACTTTTAAACAACATTAAAGTAACATCATATGAAATATCTGTTCAGTAAAATTGCCAACAGACTTGAAAATTTTGTATTAAACTACAATTATATAACTACAATTACTTCAGTTTCTCCTGTTTAAAATGAATCTCGATGCGAGATTGGACTGAGGCAAAGATCGTTCTGGGGCTGCTGAAGCATTGCTCCGTTATCAAACATGATCAGACTCATTCTCGCTACTCGGGAGGGTCGAATGGCAGGTGTAGGCAGAGGCTGGAGGAAGGGGCCTGTGATTTCACTAGACTAGCCAAGTATTCTTCGAAATAAATCAACCAATGAGCCATGATTAATGTTTCAGATACAAATGGCCAATATTTTTTTGTTTAGCACACAGTAATGACTGCTGCCGGCTTGCGTACTACCAAGAGGTTTTCTACCACTAGTGGTGTGCGTCCCACAGTTTGAGAGCCACTGCTTTAGATTATATTCAACTTAAGATTTTTGCATGATAAAGGGTTGGGTTAATTGAGTGAGAGCCACTTGTCAAGTGTTGAGGTTTATTTCTTCTAATGTCTGATCCACCATGTTTTGCCTATTTTGACTCTGGTAGTAATGCTTTATCAAAGAGGAAGTGGCCAGTTTACCACAAAATCAGAGCCTCATTTGCTTTCTGCTATAACCTATAGGTTATTCCACTCAAGCTACGCAATTTTAATTACAATCAATGGATTGGATTAAGCAACGAATAGGAAATATGAATACACAAAGTGACACAAGGGTAAAACCAAAAGGGAAGGAAGGACTGTCAATGATCTGTCACCACAATACCATTTATTTTCTTGTAACATTTTTTTGTAACATTTTAATGTAGTAAAAAGCACTCAACACACTCCCTGGAAGAATGACTGACTTATAGAGGCACATTCAATATACGAAAACAGAAAATAGCTTACAACAGGACCTCAGGCAGTCTATGCCCTTAAACTCCTTGGGATCACCCTTCACTGTTTTTTGGTTAATTGCCTCTCCTGGCTTCCAGCACAGTCTTTCTATCTCAGTATCCCAGTCTTGTGAGACTTTATTACAATTTGGGTCTCCTCAATTCCAGTTCCACCTTTGTTCTCCAGGAGCTCTTTATTATGTTTATTATTATTTTTTTATATATATAGCTTTACACTCTGTACTGCTCTGTTCCAACCAATACCCCTTTCAACCAATGAGGATCTGTGAGCAGCTATGTGATGATAAGGCGTTTGGATCTGCCTTGTAGTGAGCATGTGCTGATCACATGTTTTATTTGATGAAATTTGATGGGTCACGTCTTCTGAATGACTCAGAACAGAGGATCTGCGTTGATGCCCTGAAAAAGTTACTCAGACGTTCACATGAATGAGACAAGAATAGCAACAGGCTTTCACTTGTTTTTTACAAGCAGAAGATAAACTCAAGCGTTAAAGTGTCAGGCCTCCGGGTGATAAAGTTAACAGCGAGTTAGAGGAAAGCTGCTGGAATGAATACAACCAGCCTGGGATTTTACGATTCCTTTAAACTCTGTTTGGTGACTGCAGATAACTCCAGTCCAGAGTTTATTGATATGTTTGAGTGTGCAATGTAAGAATGGTGCATAGTTGTCGTGTTTTGCATATGTGAAATAATAAAAATACTTATAATTATGGAGAGATTTATACTTTGTCATTCTGATGTATTACATGCTTTTTTAGTACTTTATTGATCCATTTCTGTTTGTAAAATGGATCAAATCTTGAAGAGAAAATAATAGTAATAATGATGATTTTCCAATTAATCTCCCTCTACCCTCTACAGTATTAAAAATCTTTGACTTGTATACATTTTTGAAATTTAAATATTTAAGAAAATTTCATTAATATTATGAAAAATAGTTTTTTTTAACATCTTAACCAATTGTAAATGAACAATCTTAAAATGTGGTATATTGTCTTTCCATTTATTGAATATTTATACACCCCCCCCCCTTCCACTTTATGTTGTTATTTTCTGTATTAATAAAAGAGACAGCCTGCCGTGCGACTGTGTTCTGTTACTACCCTTCTCTAATGAGAATCCTGACAGTACTGTTTTAAATAAGCAAGGGTAGCAAGTTGGATAGAAAAATACTAGCTTTTTAAATGCAATCCTAAAACAAAAGTGGTTTGAGTAATGTTTTGTCAGATTTATATTGTTAATGTCATCTTTTTTGTTTTCATTGTAATAATTATATCTCTCTGGCTTGTCATAGTTGCTTGGTTAAAGATTCATTTTATGAGTAGATTTTGTTTGTTGGAAGAGATTTCGGTTTTGAAATTAAAACAACTGAAACTGACAGACCGGTGTCCAATCACAGCTGTGTTCCAGGAAAGGAGGGTCCCCCAATCTTGGACAAATATCAAACTCACTTGAGCACAGAGTAGAGAATAGAGCGAGCAAGGAGAGAGACAATCACAACTCACGAGAGCACATTAAGACCCCCCCGTCTCTCACAAGAGTGTGTGAAGCTCTGGTGCTGTGGCAGGCATGCATGGGCTGAAAAAAAAGCAGACAGTTCAGTTTTCTGTTGGTGTGACTTTTATTAATACGCACATGATTATCCGACCTACACACTCCATTAATGGCAGAGGTTTGCTGCTATACAACATTGCTCATCAAAAATTATCAAACTCATTATCGCAACTCCAGAGAGAGTTCAACAGAAGATTTAGTCAGAGGCTGGATCTCATTGGACTAGTTCGATGTCTTTCAAAAAAACAAACAAAAAAAACAAAACAATGGGCGATGACTAATGTATAGAGGTGCATGGGTAAATGGCACACATAATCAGAGTCGGTGGACATGTTGAAGTTAAATCCAGTATGTGGTAACAGTTATTAAAAACATTTATTCATGCACAAGTCTGTGAATTTAGAGTGTTAAACTTTAAGTGAAGAAAGCTATGCCAATTAATGTATATCTGAGTTTAAGGCATTCATTGAATTTTATTATTATTTATTAGTTTGGATCAGTCAGAACTTTTAATATTGATGAATTTAATCTAGTACAAATATTTATTTTGGTTGATATAGTTAAATAACTGCTTGTTTTCTCATTTCATACAGAAATTGTGTAAATCCTGTATTGTAATGAAAGCATTAGCTACAGCAGAATTAACTAGCTCTTTGAAGTTTAGTTGTCAAAATCATGTTCAGTCAATGAACTTTAAATGGGATTCATCTTAAGACTACGTCTACATTCAGATAATCTTCTCAGGTGGAATTTTGAGTAAATAACATGCCTCATGGTAGAGCTACCTTGTTCTTGGTGGTTTATTTCATTTCTGCCTCATGTCTGATCCATAACTGAGCTTCATCTGATCAATGGATATTAACCTCTAATGCAATAATAACACTGAGAGAAACATTCAGTTACAGCGTTGATAAAACTGCTAAAAGAGGACAGACAGTAAGCATAAATATCTTGTGAAAAGAGTGAGAGTTAAATATCTTAACATTTTGCTCAATTAAATTTTTTATATTATATACTATAAAACAGTTTCATAATCTTACTGAAACATGAGTCAAATTAATGTCAATTACAAATAATTCAGGAAATTATTTATTCTTTCATCTATAATTATTCCTTCTATTATCTATCCATTATTTTTTTCTTGTTTTGATCAAGCTTTCAAATTTTTTTTACTCAAATACATTTGAATTGAATTTATTTTATAATGTTTACAACACGTTGTTATTATACTGAGAATGTCAGACAAAAACATTTAAAATAATTAGGCAGAAATATTATGCTAAAGATAATAGTATGGTAATAACATGTATATTTTAGCATTAAATAGCAAATAAGATTTGTTTGATCTTATTTTGCTAGTAAATATGGATGCCTGCATTAAGTTTGAACAGATATATTCGGAAATGGCTCATATAGTTTATTATAAAACTAGCAGAAGCCTCTAAAATTAGCATCTCAAACTCTAATGTTCTGTTCAGTTATTTAACTTAAGGCAATGAAAAGAGCTCATTCATCATCATAGAAATTCCACTTAGCAGTAAAATCACTCAGCTCTTAGAGGTTTATACTTCAGAACTCTTTACATAATCTACAGTATGTATATGGTCTCTTTTGACTGATAGTTGTGCAGAACATTGATCTTTAGATAGCTGAGAGGTTCACAAACTCTTTAAAACCTCAAAGTGCTCTTTAGCCCTAAAGGCAACCATTTATTTTCTTTCTTGGAATCTTTGCTTGGTTGATCTCAGTGTTTAAACTACTGCTGATATCTGATCACCACAGGTCACACACCCGACCCGTAACAGCTCTAGAGCTTGTACGTATGTGTTAACAGATCAGAGATCAAAGCTTAATGTTCAATTGTCATTAGCTTCAGAAAATATCGTTTTCTGATCACTTTCGAGCTTTAAAGTAAGAGTTGAAAGTAAAGTTTCACTAAATAGCTTTTTAATAGTCAATGACAAACCATTTTTAATTGAAATAGAAAACTTATTGACTTTAAAATTCATTTAAGTGTCTTAAAACAATTGAACTTATGAACTGCTTTAACAGCTTGATTGCTTGAATTATTGTTATTATTATTATTATTATTATTATTAGTAGTAGTAGTAGTATATAGACTGTTCAAGTCCAATCTTATTCCGTGCTAGTTGTCTTGATCTTTTTGCTATCCTTCATTTACCAAGTCTGCTTTAGATCAGGATTTATTATTAATAGGCCTTTAACTACAGCATGTGCAGAATCTACAAAAAAGGCACTTTCACCTCACTGAAGTTTTTAGTGAAAGGCATAAAGTCAGCTGTTTAGATGCACCAGCTGTATTTTGCGACCCATTAATTCTAATAAAAAAAGATGGCGATGAATATTCATTAGACAGGTGGAAAATTAAGTTGTCTTTCAAAAATGTCAAGCTCTTATGTTAATCGCCTAAAAAAAAGGGGCACAGTCTCTGGGTGGTAATGTCAAACAAACAACATATGTTTAACATTAGCATTTGCATTGCTTGGTGTAATTAACTTATATTCTGATTAATAGATGAAAATGTCGAATCCCACTGGAAATGTTCACTGTGGCTGTAGCAAAGTTATTTTTAGGAGTAAGACCCTGCCATTGTTGCATGTTGCTTTTGTTTCTAATTTAAAGAGATCTGTTTGGAAATGTGGTTCTATACTGAAATGATAGAATTGTCCATTCTTCCTCATCTTAAAGCAGCTCGTTTGAATTGAGGTCAGAGGCTCTCTGTAAGTGAGATCGTGTGTTCGTTTTGTCATCTCAAGAACAAGGCTTGTGATGATATAAGCTTAGTCTCTTAATTGGGTTCAAATGGAAGATTTTTTTGCCATGCTTTGAATTATATTTGACTTTTTTTTGCAAAGGTTATCAGAGAGTTTTTGTTGTTTTTGCTGGCATTCGGTTTCAATCTCTCAGCTAAGTCGAGCACAGTCAAGGTACTACTTCCATACTTTCCCATATTCTTGCTTTTTTCAATTACAGGTTGCTGTGACCAGCGTTGAGTGTCAGAAAGATGTTTATGATGTCAGCATTAGACTCAGTTTTGGGTGTTAGGGGCAACTTTACTAGCTTGTCTGACTTCCCTTTGTTAGTGTGTGATATAGGGGGAAGGGTTTAAATGTTTGAATTTGGAGATTTTTGGTGAAAATCATTTGTAGTGTAAGGACTACAGATTCGTCTCTTCATCACTTCATCCCTGAATTCTGAAAGAGGCCCACATTCCTGAAGTTTCGTCCCTGACCACATGTGACGATACATCATGTCTCAGCTAAACACATTTGCAAGAGTGGGCACCCTGCCACTAGGGGAGGTCAGGAGATAACCTCGTAGTCAGAGCCCCCGCAGGAGAAGTGTCACCCGGATAACTCACTGGACTATGTGAAGAGACCGACCCCTGACTGACCCGCAGGATCAAAAAACTGTCGGATTCACCCCCCGTTCATCTCGAGCTAGTCAGCGAGCGGGAAAGAATACAGGAATGCACGGAGAGTTTAATCTTACAACGTAACCCAAACTGCTTTTAAAACACTACAGAAGACAAAGAGACTTATGTGCTCGGACATATATTCTTGAATACACTCTCATGTTACAGAATAATTTGTACTGCATAGCCAATAGGTAGTTTAAAACGAATGATTGCGTGGTATGAATTTGTTTCAAGCCGCAAGTCAGCCATGTTTGGTGTTTTTCGACTCTAAATCACATTTCTGGAATGACATCATTGTGTAGAAGATTACTTAACATTCTCTTGATTAGATATGACCTCGTCTATTAATGAATGCAAATTAAAAGCGAATTTCTCTTCAGCCGGAAGCCCTGCTTGCTGGATCGTGACGTCACCACGGATCCGATTTCAGGAGTGCTCTCATTGGCTAAACTACGAGGATAGAGCCCGCCTCGCGGCTCAAATGGGGACGAGCGTGACTTTTCGCGCTTCTTAGTTATCCCTCTTTGGCTGTCAGTCTTCCCTTTTCTGTTCATCTCTTCTGGCAGTTTTTTCCTCATCTTCACTAGAATCATCTTTTCCTCTCTTTGGCGCTGTTTGAACAAAGGAAACCCACGGCCGCTAACATCGAGTCGTGACTTCAGAATATAAGAACTTTGAACCCAAGTGAAACTTCATTTGGACTTTTAAGGATTCTCCAGAGCCTGAGCGAATCTTCACAGCTGTTATCCAGGAATCCTTTCGTTCTGCTCCGCGGACCACGCTTGAACCCTCACCGATTCAACAGATTTCAAATACGGTAGAAAGCGATAATTAATAACTTTGGCGAGGGTAATGATTTCAGAACGAACTCTTGGAAACTGTTTAACGTAATTATGTCCCTACATTCGTAATTAAGGGTAACCTTTTGAGCTGTTTGATTTGAGACTCTTAAGAAAACAGTCGCTCTCTCTCTCTCTCTCTCTCTCTCTCTCTCTCTCTTTCTTTCTCTCTCTCTCTCCTTCAGTCTCTCTCTGTCTTCCCCTCTGCGTGTGTGAACGAGTATGCGTGTGTGTGTGTTTTTAGTCAGAAATTGTTTATCCTATGTGTTTGTAGAATAGTTTAATAAACATTTTAAACGCATTTTCTTGCTCTGTGGTTCATGCATGTTTTTACCGTTCCCTGAGGTCAGATCCTGAAATATGAGATAAAGGTTGGAGTAATGTCTTGGGATAGGATTCATGTGAGTAAAGGTCAATATTAATGGCGGTATGGTTTATTTTGGTGGACAACTTAACTATAAGCTGTGAATTTGTGATCCAGTTAAATCTCATCTGATTCGACTCCCGGGATCCGACTCTCCGATTCTTTTCCCCAGCGAACCACTGCGAGTCCCCTGGGGAAATATTCTGATTTGTTTATATCACAGATTGTTTATTATCGTATTTTTTGTTACAGTAGTGATAAGTTTAACCAACAACAAATTTGGATGTTCATGTGCTTCTGACTGTGACGGGGTAGAGTCAGACTTTTGGAATGAAACCAAAAACAGTGTTAAACAAATAATAATAATAATTTTTTTAGCCCAATCTTGAGTTAGTGAATTAAACATATAATGCATAAGCATTGTTTAATCAGGCTGTCCTGAAAAATTAGTTTACCAGAAAAAAAGTAAACCCAAGCAATCCCATGTGATGTGTGTAAGGAAAATAATTGAATGAGGTTGAATTAAAACAGACAGAACTATTGTCTGCATGGGCACTGGAGTAAGGACAGGAAATGTGCAAATTAGCTTTTGTATTTCTATTCATGGTGTAAAACTAAGGTGTGCGTGCGTGCGTGGGTTGGGTGGTGTGGGGTTAATAAGTACTTTTGACCTGAATACGCAACAGCATTATTAGGACATTTTTGGTTTATGAAGACAGACCCCATGTCCTAATAATTCTAGCAGTGTAGAGGCATTTCTGTTTGTCCCTGAGGCGTTCCCTCCAATTTTTAGGCTAAGTCCTTACATACCATAAAATCAAGGTTTTTTTACTTTACATTGTGTATTCAATGAGATTGAGAGAATGCCCCTGTAGTCGGGACATGGTACTGCAACTAAACGCCTGAGTAATTACCATAATACCATAATATGTGTAAGAATCAAAGCATTTTATAGGCTGACATTGATAGTAAATGATGTTGCCTGTTTAGTTGAAGGTAAGCCTTAATGCTGCAAAATAATTTATTTGACCTTTTTAAAGCTAGCATTTACTTGTTTTAAATGTTTTGTTAGCTATTCTCTGTAAGTTTAACAGCATTAAAACATCAACCAGAGATACTAACATTGCTAGTAGCTTAGCTCACAATGTGCTTACTATCAATCATTGTCAGATAGTCCAAACCACCTAAAACAATTTAATGAATTCAAACAGGTAGGCTTTTAATGCCGATATAACACAATGATTATTCAGTTAATTTGAATGCCATAAAATGCATTACTTTTATTCATTTTTTTGCTAATAATTTTTTTTATCATTTATAAAAATGATAATATACATTTATATTATAAGCATAATAACAATTAATATTATTTGCATTGTTTTACATTTTATGTCTTCAATTACTTTTACATTTTAGTATATTTTTGTTTGGAAATATAATCATTATATTTATATATAATATAATAATTTTATTTATACTTAGAGAAAGCAATTAAATTGTAAATACATTACTGTTAATGAACTCCACAATTATAAATACATTTCACAAATATAGATATATTGCAAAAATATAAATAAATTGCCAAATTAAGGATATATTGCACATTAATACATATTTTGCACTTTCGAGGTAGTCCGGAAGGTAGATCAGTGTATATTTGAATTTAAAATAAGAGGATAATAATGCTGACGTCATAAACATCTTCAAACACATGGTTCACAGAAGACTGTTATTATTTTTAGTGTAATACGTTTAAAAAGACCACCTATATGTAAATATGATCTGTATAAAAGTTTTTAAAAACAAATCAAATAAAAGAATAATATTGTGCGTTCATTCTTTGGTGGAATAATGATGGATATATACATATATATATATATATATATATATATATATATATATATTATTATTTTTTATTTTTTGAAGAACATACATCTAACAATGTCTGAAGCTAAACGTCGAAGAAGAAAACTTCTGAAGAAAGATAGACCTGAGCTTGAAGACAGATTCATCGATGATTTGAAAGGTGAGTATAAAGTTTACTTTATGCACTATATTTATGAATGTTGATCATAGCTAATAATCATCTTGTCTTTAAAATGTTAAAGCAACAAGCAACATAAAGTTGGTCAGAATTTGCATACAAACTATTCTGCCCACTTCATTTACATGTACATTTATGCATTTAGCAGATGTTTTTGTCCAAAGCGACTTAAATTAGGGGAGAGACAATATGCAATCTGTTACACCGTCAAAGTCTATCTCAGCTTCTCATAATAGAAATTGTATCAAGTGATCAATGAACCAAAGCAGGGAGGAAATAAAGAAAGAAGATAAAGACAGAGGAGGGAAAAAGAAAGTTTTTTTATAGTACATGTTCCCTGAAGAGAAGAGTTTTCAGTTGCTTTTTGAAAGCTGTTAGTGTTGCAGCTTTCCTGACTGGAAAAGTTTATTCCACCAGCCAGGGACAGTGAGAGAGAAGATTCTGCTGAGAGATCTTCTGCCCTTGTGGGACGGAACCACGAGTCTCTGTTCCTTCTCTGAGTGCAGGCTTCTGCAGGACATGTAGGAGTGTATGAGCTCATAGAGGTAAACAGGGGCTGGTTGAGAGATAGTTTTGTAGACCAGCATCAGCGATTTGAGTTTAACCTGAGCTGCGATGGAGAGCCAATGAAGAGTGATGAAGAGGAGAGGAACATGAGCTCATTTCGGTTCCTTGAAGATAAGACAAGCTGCAGAGTTCTAGATCATCTGCAGCGGTTTGAGCGTATTTGATAGAAGTCCTGCTAGGAGAATGTTGCAGTAGTCCAGACATGAGAGGACCAGAGCCTGAACCAGGAGTTGAGTTGCATTCTCAGTTAAGAAGGGCCTGATCTTTCGAATGTTGTGCAGTGCAAATCTACACACTCGAGTTGTCTTTGTGATGTGGTCTTTGGAGGACAGGACAGCTGTTCATCCAAAATCACTCCAAAATTCCTGACTGAAGGAGAAGAGGTGATTGCAGAGGACTTCAGCTGGATGGTGAGGTCGTGATGCACAGAGGGATGAGCTGGGATCACCAGAAGTTCTGTCTTGGCCATGTTGAGCTGTAGGTGATGGTTCTTCATCCAAGTAGAGATGTCGTTCAGGCAGTCAGTTATGCGGGTAGTTACTGACAGGTCATCAGGGGGGAACGACAGATAGAGTCGAGGGTCATCAGCGTAGCAGTGGAAGTAGAATCTGTGTCTGAGGATGATAGGGCCCAGGGAGCTGTTGTAGATGGAGAAGAGAAGGGGCCTAGGACTGAACCCTGGGGAACCCCGTGAGTAGTTTTTGAGTGTTGGAGACCTCACCCCTCCACTGAAAGATCTACCAGTGAGGATGAGGACAGATGATCTGTGGTTAGCCCTGGCACCTCGCAGCGCTTCCGTTACAGGCTGGGGAGGGTGGACAGAGGAGTGAGTGGAAAGTCCTTTTGGCTGTCTTTGGCATGTTCAATCTTGTTGTGGAATTATGTTGTCTTAGCATCTTGTATCTTGCTTAAGAAAGCTGAGAGTGCAGTTTGGTACGCTTCAAGGTCTGCCATGCTCTTTGATTTCTGATGACAGTCGCTATCCTGTACCCAGTATGACAATCGCTATTCTTTTTTTGTTTAAATATAGTATAATCTACAATAGTGCCTCTAATTTTATTGCTGTTTAGGGAGAGGTGTTTTCAGCTGTTCAGAATTTGAAAAAGAAAATTTCCTTTTGGAGTACAGAGGTGACCTCTTCAGTGGTGAAGAATGTGAAAGCAGGCAAGGAATATATCCTGATCTCCTAAAAGGCTTCACGTTTGAGTTTTGCTACAATGGAAGACTTTTCTGGTTTGTAAGAGTTTTTGGAACATAAATTAGATTACCATGCTTTAGTGATTGGTTATGTTCTCAAGCCTATGTGAATAAAATTGAATATTTTGAAATCTTATAATAGTGTTATTTTGTGTTTTGTTCAGTATAGATGCAGCAAAAGATGATAGTTCACTTGCGCGCCTTGTTAATGATGATCACATCAACCCTAACAGCCGAATAAAGACCATGTGTGTGGAGGGGAAACCTCATTTGTGTTTGTTTGACACCAGAAACATATTTCCTGATAAAGAGATCACATACAATTATGGTGACAGTGACTGATCATGGCGACGCATGGTTGATGAAACTTCCCTAAATAATTTGTATTTAATTCCCTAAAAAAAGGCAAGTTTATTTGTCTAGCACAGTTTGTACACAGGGTAATTCAACGTGCTTTACATTGGAAACAAATAATAAAAAGAAAGTACATTTAATAAAATCATGAATAAAACAAGTCATATGAAAGCACAATGATAGATTAACAGAATGAAAATGCACAGATATGATGCACAAAATGCACAGATAAAATACTTGTTCAGACGTTGTTGTTCAGCCGACAAAAGCATAACTAAACATGTGAGTCTTCATCCTGTATTTAAACGTAAAAGTGTTGGCACCCTTGATCTCCTCTGGAAGTTGGTTCTATCTGTGGGCCGCATGGCAATTAAAGTAGGATTTGCCCTTTTGGGAATTAACTTGGGCAAGATCTAATTTATTTGATCTGAAGAATCTCAGCTCCCTGTTTGGTGTGTATTCTCTGATCCTCTCTGTTTGGTATTTAGGTGCTAAGTAATGTTTGGACTTGTATACGAGCAGCAGAACTTTAAAATCTATTCTAAAGGAGACCAGCAGCCAATATAAATTATGTTCTGACTTTCTAGTTTTGGTTCGAATTGGAGCCGCTGCATTCTGAACGAGCTGCAGCTGTCTTGTCTTGTAATGGTCTTTTTGGGAAGAGCGCTGAGAAGAGCGTTACAGTAGTCCATCCTGCTGGAGATGAAAGCATGAATCAGTTTCTCTGAATCTTGTCTGGACACAAAGCTTCTGATTCTTGCAATGTTTCTAAGATGGTAATAAGCTGATTTAGTCATTGCTTTGACGTGGCTGTTGAAACCAAGATAAGAGTCTACAATCACCCGAGATTCCTGACCTGATCAGTAGTTATTAGGCATTTGGCAGTGAGATACATGTTAACCATAACAACCTCACTTTTGCTTCCAAATGCAATGACTTCAGTTTTGTCCTTTTTTAATTGAGGAATGTTGTTCATCAAGACATTGGCAGAGAGTTTATGGGGTTGTTTTCATCCAGGGAGATAGCTAGATACATTTGTGTATCCTCAGCATAACTATGGTATGATATCTGGTTCCTTCTCATAATTTGAGATGTGCATGTACAGGTTAAATAGTAAAGGAGCAAGGATTGAACCTTGAGGGACTTCACTAGAACTTAAAACTTTCACGGAACTTCCATAGACTCTTCTGATTGAAGAGAGGATCAAGAGACTATGATTTTTAACAAGATTTGAGTCAAAAAACTTTTGAAGCTTGCAGAAAGTTATCGCTTAAATTGCACTTTTTAATTCAATAGGTAAATTCAAAGTTAATACAATATTACTATTTAATGTTCATTTTAGCTATGATAATTATTAAATAGGGATGTATTAAACGGCTGCTATTCATTCATTGTTATTATTTTAAGAGTCGACATGAAATCACCTATGTTTACATAGAAACTTCTTCCTTCTAAGTATGATCTGATCACATTTTCTGAAAGACCAACATAGTTTTCTAATCTATCGAGAAGGATTTTGTGATCAAATTCACAGTTTTTTTTTCTTCATTTACCCAATTTTCACATTACTTTCAGTGTGAATTTGACACAAATCCTTGTGAGGACACAAGTAATTCCAAGGACACAAGTAATTACAAGGACAATGGGCTGTAATCATGTGAAAAAGGCTGTGCAGGTAACAAGAAATTCACATCTGATCGTGAAATCATATTTGTGAAAATGTGTATTATATTTATGATAAAGGTTCTGGTAATTTTTAATTTATAACATATCAATATGTTATATCAACAGTTTGATGTAAACTTTTTAACAGTTCTGCTCTAAACTTTTAGTGAAATAATTGTTTGTTTTTTCTTCTAAATAAGTAAAGACTTGCGTCTCCCCAAAAACGTTGATCACGTTAGTCTGAAACAATGAAAATGTTAAGGTAGGTTGACCAACCTTGGGCTCCATGTGTTTTGCAAACTTGGAGAGATTATTTGTCAATATAAAGATATTAGTCAGCTTTTGATTTCTTTTAAAAAGGCTGTTTCTGTTGTTGCATTTAATTTTTGTTTACTTAATTTTTTTGCTAATTAAAGCAAATTACTGTTATTATTGGGCTCTCGTAATCACCTTGTTGTGCAGAATTCAGTCAATTGTAATTGTTCCATGTGATCAGGTGCTGAAAAATCGCATGTGACCATGCTGTTCTTAGTTGTGTTTTAATTTGATACTCATTAACCACCTTAGTCTCCATAAAGTAGCATTTTGTCTCATTTGTGTGTTGTGTATAGTTGTGTACCAGTAAATCATATCGGTCCTTGTAGAACACTAAAAACTCATGTTTGTGTAATGTAAAACCAGTGGCTTCATAAACGGGTCAGGCCCTGTAATTTCTAATCATGTCATAGGCGGGTACATTTCAAAAGGGGTGTGGTTGTCCCTGTCTACCACCAAAATATCATACGATGCTTTTATTTATTTTAATGTGTGTATTGGAAATCTAAAGTGAGCAGTACTATCTGCAGGTGAAAATACATTTTTGAATAGTTTTTCTTTACTGTAGCCCATTGGTAAAGGGGTGTCCTTTAAAACCACCATTCTACTGGTTTGGGGATCAATTGTAGATAAATATGTTTGGGTATATGGACTGCATGAGATCTATTGAGCATCACAAGTTAATTTCGTAAATGAAATCGTACTTATTTTTTATTAAAGGGGCTGTATTTTTAATAAAGCAGTACTTCGTTGGTGCGACAGGGACCAATGCAAATTTGTAGCAAATCCGCAAAGATCAACAGCAATGTTTTATAGATTTCAAAATGTACACATTTTATCTAGAAGGTCTACTGCAGCTCCTTTAAATCAATGGCAATCACGAAAATATAACTGTATAGATAGTTATAGAGCTTCAAAAGATGCTCCTTTAAGTGAGAGTGCGCTTGAATTAAGATGCAGTTTTTGTTTAAAAGTTTTCACCTGGTTAATGGACCACGTTATCTTTCAAATCTCATGCATAGTAGTTTTTTTAATAGACGATTGTAACTTGGGTTATTTTTGTCAGTTATTTTGTCTTTGTTTAATGAACATTGTGATTTCTATTGTAAACACATTATTGGTTTTGTGAATTTAACAATGAGCTGGACTGAGCTCTTGGTAAATACTGCAGTCTGTTCTGCTCGAATGGTGCTATTTGTCATTCACATGCATAACGCAGAGAGCAAGAGCCGATGGGGTTGATCATTTTGAGATGAGAAAGTTGTGACCAGTCTTTGTCCATCTCTTTTTTACTGAAGCCTTTTCATTTGACATTATTTTGGAGTTTTCAGCATTGATGATTTTCATCCCCGGAGCCAGATGGTACTCGGAACCATCACCATCACCTTTCATCCAAAGTGGGCCAGACAGTCTCATCACTGGCATCATTAAAACGCCCCTCTCTTTATCTTCATGTTTTCTCTGAAATCTTCATATAACTCCATGTCACGAATGATATATATATAAAAAAATGATCGCAGATATCCTACACAAATGCCAGTGGAAGCATTTATTACCAGAACAGCTAATCCCACTCATTCCTCATCTGAAGGATAAATGCCAGTGTCTCGACAGGAGAAATATAACTGTATTGACACACAGTGAGCAGCGACGCCACCGCTGTAATACAATATGTTTTAGTAAGTCTGTGAAAGGTCAGTGCCGTGCTCTTTTTCAAGGACTTGTGCAGACTGTCTCCAATCAAACTAATTGCTTTGTGTCTCGGAGGACAAGCCCAGGGGGACTTGCATCGTGTTATTGTTCATGTCTTGGAAACAAAAGAGCAGTTATTTAGCGGAATATGGTGCATAAAAATAATTGTATTTTAAAATGTGGTCTTATGAGAAAAGTAGACGTGATTGAGTGCGAGTACTCTGTGGAGCATGGCGTTTGGAGTGTTTATTTGTTTTGTAAAAATCTTCTCATTTGTTGTTATCACTGGCAATATAGTCACCATACCATTTATTTTTTGCTCTATGTTTGTTGTGATTGTCGTCTTTGGCAAATGTTTCTATGTATCCTTTTTTGTTTAGAAATATTAAAATCTGTGTAATTTTAGGGAAAATGTTTTATGAAAAATTTTAATATATTCTGTTGAATTATGATATAAGTAATATAAATGTAATATTCAGTTTTATTAAACCTTTTGTAAGACAACAGTGCAGTGTTTGAATTGACAACTTTCATGTTTTAATTTAAAGTAGTTCACTGACAGTGTAAGTGGGGACAGGAGATGTGACATCACAGTGAATTTACATTTCAGCAACACGCTGAACAGCATGAATTGTTGACACCTCAAATTTGGGAATTTTAACTCATAAATATATTGAATAAAAATCTAGCTTGGCATGTTCTGGAGAGCGAGAATATAATATAATATAATTATAATATTCAAATAATATTGGTATAGTAAAATGTCTGGTATTTTAAAGTTTAGCTCATGAGATCAATAATGATACTTTTTAAAATTATTTTCGAAATATTTTTATGTTTTATTGAAATTCAGTGAATCCAGTGATGCTTGGCTGCTTTGTACTTGAAATATTAAAGTATTAACAACACTTGCTTTCTTCTTGACTAAAAGGTCCCCGAGATCAAACAACTACCATTGCTCTTTACATTGATTTATGTGAATATGACGTCTTTATCTGCCACGAGTCATTTCTTGGGTGGACAATGCAGTTATTGATAAGATCTAAAGATACTATAAGCTATACTTACAGTAAATGGTTTTCTCCATGTGAACCTGAATTAGGTATTTGACCTAATACCCCCAATTTGTGAGTTTATAGAGTGAGATATAGTGCAAAACCACATTGCCATAACTATATTTCAATTAATCTGTCTAAACTTTACATTAAATTAACTAATACATATGTATTATAGGTATATAACAAAAAGATGTAAAAGAAAAAAAATCTTGTACACTTTTTCTTTTTAATTAAAAAAAAATTATAATATATTTTTTTTAACATTTGACTTAATTGTTCGATCTCTTTTGTTCTGTCATTTTGAAATATTTAGGGTAGGGTCTGGAAATATAGGTCTGGAGGGCCGCAGTCCTGCCAATATTAGTTGCACCCCTGCTCTACAATGTATTCTACTCTAGCTTCACACAATCAGGAAGGATAATTGAAACAAAAATGTGCTTCCAGCCCTCCAGAAATGAATTTGAAGACCAATGATTTAAGGTTTATGTTACACTTCCTCAGTAGGAAACACTTTATTTAGTTTTTATTCACATGATTTCTTTGAGGCTATATTCAGTTCTAGTAAATGAGTTCAATACAAACAGAATACTATTGTTATTAAAACAAAAAAAAATGAGTAGTAATTGTACTATAGCTATTTCACAAGGACCAATGTCAGGGGAATATTTTCCTTAACATCATTTGTAATGAACAATTATAGAAATTGTTTACTCAATAATATTTATCTACCATATTTAATACAAGGATTTATTCCAAATGAAGATGTTGCCCAGAATGACTTTAGCCATGAGTGTCCTCGTGGGGGCAGCATCTTTTGATTTGGATAATCTGTGTTAAGCATACTAATGAGCGCTCTCTGGCTGGGCTTGTAATTAAGGCTTTGTTGAAGTGATTTGTCTGTTAGCTGCAAGAGAAAGTGTGCGCTCATCTCTGCTCCTCCTGTAGTGAGGTAGAGCATGATCCATGATATCGTCTCAGCCATGCAATAGTTGATGTCAGCAGGGTTTAAAACTCTCATTAATAACTGTTTAAATCAATTCAGCAGACTCTTAGTAGCCAGCATAACCTTGAACAGCAGATGAACGATATCCTGTGTTGAGAACTTCTTTCTGAATACTCGTGAAAATTCTAAAGTTCAATTGACAAGTGTGGTTGTTATTTATCACACTGATTTGGTTTACTGTATTCTGAGACTGGAATGAGAAGTGGTTCTCTGTGTAGCTACAAACATTTTATTTATGGTTTTATTTAAGCAGTGTAAGCATTTGTTAATTCAAAGGTAAAATGGCCTAAAATTCAGTTAAATCCATGTTTTGGTGTGGTACATATTTTGTTATTTGCAGCTTAAAAAATAATATCGAACATGGAATAAGAGAAAATCAAGCCTTTTTGGTGGTTATCTGATTATTATCTCATTGTTTTCAGATTCAGATTCAGATTTTATTTGTCACATACATATACATACAGAGTACTATGTGCAGTGAAATGTATTGTACGACTGTCCAACCTTTAACCATTTAGGAAATAGATAAAAAGAATGAAAAATAAAATATAAATTATAAGAAAACAAAGTAGATATGAATTTAAATAAGTACTAAATACAATATAATACAAATGAAATAAATTACAAATGGAATACAATATAATACAGATGAAAATGAAATAAAGTACAAAATGAAATAAAGTACAAATGGAATAGAGTACAAAATGCAGGAGAGGTGACGTGCAAGAATGGCAAGTGATTTGTGTGTGACAGACGGTCACTAAAGTGCAGTGTGGATGTTGTTAAAGTGACTTGCGCGGTTTCAAGGACACGATTGTGCAAACTGTGAGGTGAATTTGTGGAGTGAGAGATTAGTGATGAGTGAAAGTTAGAAAGTCTGTCTTTATGTGCCCGGTGTGTCCCCGTTTAGAGTCCGAATGGCATGCGGGAAGAAGCTCCTCCTCATTCTCTCTGTGTTTGCCTTCAAGGAGCGGAAACGCTTTCCTGAACCCAACAGTGAGAAGAGTCCAATGTTAGGATGGCTGAGGTCCTTCACAATCTTCCTGGCTCTGGCTCTACACCGCTTGTTATAGATGTCTTGCAGGTCTGGGAGCTCGGTGTGGATGGTACGCTCAGCTGAATGTACCACCCTCTGTAGGGCTCGCCGGTCCTGCATGGTGCTGTTCCCGAACCAGGAAGTGATGCTGCCCGTCAAGACGCTCTCAATGATGCTGTTGTAAAAAGTCTTTAGCACCTGAGAGGGTAGTTTAAAGTCCCTTAAGCGTCTCAGGTGGTATAGACGCTGCCGGGCCTTCTTCACCAGGGAGTTGGTATGGCAGGACCAAGACAAGTCCTGCGTGATGTGTACACCGAGGTACCGGAAGCTGTCCACTCTGTTCGCTCCTGCTTTGTACTGAAGTCCACTATTAGCTCCTTAGTCTTGCTGACGTTCAGGAGGAGATTGTTCTCCTGGCACCATCTCTCCAGGTTTATGATCTCCTGTAGGTAGGCCGTCTCATCGTTGTTGGAGATCAGGCCCACCACGATAGTGTTGTAACAAACGGGTTATCGCATATTTAATAATTGATAATAATACGATAAGAGGCAATCATTCAATCTGTCATGAAAACAAACTAGAATATTACCTGTGTGGGTGACTGGCCAGTGGGGGAATTAAAAACACTGCCAGGTCTCGGAGGGTCGAATCAGATGAGATTGCGCCAGGTCACAAATTCAGTTATAGTTAATTTGTCCACCAAATCATTCACTACCATGAACATTGACCCTTACTCAAAATGAATCGTCCCGAAACATTACTACCCAACCTGTAAATCGCATTATGTCAAGATCGTCAGCCACAGGGAACGGAATAACTGAAATAAAACCACAAATAAGGTAGATATGTTGATAATGTTTATTAATCTATTCTAAACACAAAAGATAAATGATTTCTAGCTAAACTAACCTAACGCATTCGCTCACGCAAACACACACAGAGAGGGAGAGGGAGAGAGAGAGAGAGAGAGAGAGAGAGGAGAGAGAGAGAGAGAGAGAGAGAGAGAGAGGAGAGAGAGAGAGACAAAATCTCAGATCCCAAGTATAAGGTTACTCTTAATTATGAATCTAGGCACATAATTAATTTAGCGTTCCCAAGCGTCGTTCTGACGGTATTACCCTTGCCAAAGTAATTAATTACCGCGCGCTACCGTTTTGGATCCTTTGAGTCGCGGAGGTTCACGCGTGGTCCGTGGCAGGACGAGCAGATTCCGGGAGAGCAGCTGTGAAGGTATGCTCGGGTTGGGAGAATGATCTTAGCGTCCCAGAAGCTTTCTTGAGAGTCCGAAAGGAGTTTCCCGTTGGGTTCGAGAGTCTTTAACGTTGAAGGCACGACTCTGGATTGGTAGAGCCGGGTTTTCCTTCGTTGAGAAGCGCCAAACGATAAGAGAGTTCTGAAAGGGTACTGAGAGGAGCTGGCTAATAGCCGGAGGAGGAACAGGAGGCACCAAGACTGGAGAAGAAAAGAAAAGATTGCTAACTACGGAAGACAAAAGAAGACTCGACAAAGACAAAGAAAAAGCTCTCTCTTCAGGGGAGCGCGCCTCGGTTTTTTTAATTGGAGGCGGGTCTTTCTCGCAGCTTTAGCCACTGAGAGCACTCCTGGAATCGGATTGGTGGTGACGCCATGGTCCAGCCCAGGGAGGCTCTCATCTGAAGAGAAGTTCGCTCTTGAGTTGCATTTATTAAGAAACGAAACTATATCTCATCAAGAGAGTACCGGATAATTTTTTACACAATTAAATCCTTTCAGGGACATTATAAGTGTCCCAACGAGATCAAACACTAGGGGTCAGTTACGAAAATTCATTAATTCGTTCCTTCGTTCGTTTTAAACTGACTAAGCTATTAATTGTACAGTACAAATTATTCCGTAACATGAGAGTACGTTCCAGGAGATATGTGTAAGCACAAAGGTGTCCTTTAGCATACGTAGTGTTCTTAAAAGCAGTTTTTGGTGAGCGCGGCGCTTTGATTCTGCGCAGCTTCGTTTGAGTTGAAACAGGCTTCGACCACACCACGCTTTGATCCTGCGGTCATGGAGAGGTCGAAGCGTTCACATGGTCGTGCCGACTGTCAGGTGATGCTGAGGTTATCTTCGTGACCTCTTCTAAGTCTGTGGGGGTAATTTCTTTTTGACATGTTTAAAACAGAGTCAGATCGATGGCACCATTCGATCAGGGGTAAGCCCCCTCGGGAATGTGGGCTTCTTTCAGAATTAAAGGTGCAGTGAGTGAAGCCGAGTCTATAATCCTTACAGTGTCGTCAGCAAACTTGATTATGGTGGTGGAGTTAAAAGTGGCCACACAGTCATATGTGTACAGCGAGTACAGCAGGGGGCTCAGAACACAGCCCTGGGGGGCTCCAGTGCTGAGAGTGATGGAGGATGAGGTGTGTTTCCCCATCCTTACTGCTTGTGGTCTGTCTGTTAGGAAGTTGGAGATCCACTGACACAGGAGTGGGCTGAGACCCAGGACCTCCAACTTCAATGTGAATGTAGAGGGAATTATGGTGTTGAATGCTTAACTGTAGTCAACAAACAGCATTCTTGCATAATTCCCTTTTCTGCAGTGGCTCGTTGTTGTGTGGAGGAGGTGTGAAATGGCATCCTCCGTAGACCGGTTTTGTCTGTAAGCAAACTGGAGTGGATCTAGTGTGTCTGGCAGTGTATTAGTGATGAAATCTCTGACAAGTCTTTCAAAGCACTTCATCACCACTGATGTCAGGGCTACAGGGCGGTAGTCGTTGAGGCTCGCAGGCTGCGGTTTCTTTGGAACAGGAACAATGGTCGACTGCTTGAAGCATGAGGGGACTGTAGATTGTTCCAGGGAGAGATTGAATATCTCTGTGAACACTGGTGCCAGCTGGTCAGCGCAGGCTTTCAGAACTCGACCTGTGATGCCATCCGGTCCTGCTGCCTTCCTGGTATTCACTCTCCTTAATGCCCTCCTCACTTCATGCTCTGAGATTGTGAATGTGTTAACCTCTCCGGCTCTCTCGGCGTGCATGCTGTTTGTACCGCTAGCACCGCTTAGCATGATTAGCTGCAGCCTCGAAGCGAGCATAGAAGGTGTTTAGCTTGTTTGCCAGAGAAGCGTCCGCATTCCCTGTTCTGGAGGATGGTGCTTTATAGTCTGTAATTGTTCTTAGTCCATGCCACAGGCTCCTCGAGCCGCCATGTTGGAGTTGCGACTCGATTTTTTTTGGCGTAGCGCCGTTTCGCCTCCTTCACCGGTCTGCGCACGCCGTAAGACGCAGCCTTATAGTCATCCATATTCTCGGTGGCGAGCCCCGCATTGTAGGCGGCGGAGCGGGATCTCAGAGCATCGCAGATAGTTTTATCCACCCACGGCTTCTGGTTGGGAAATGTCTTGATGACTGTTTTTCCAACTGTATCATCCGTTAGTTTCCCGATAAATCCCACAACCGCTTCTGTATATGTGCTGACATCATCAGAGCTGCGCCTGAACATGTCCCAGTCTGCGTCATCAAGTGCGTCCTGCAGAGCGGCTTCTGATTGGTCTGTCCAGCGTGAGATCTCCCTCTGTGGCGGGGGGTCCTGCTTTAGCCTTTGTTTATATGCCGGCATGAGGAAGATGGCGGCATGGTCTGATTTTCCAAACGCTGGACGTGATTGTGCTTTGTAGCCTTCCTTGAATGGGGTGTAACCAGTGTCCGTTCGCCCCTGGTCGGGCAGGTGATGTGTTGGTGGCAGTTCGGCAGTGCGCGCTTGAGTTTGGCACTGTTAAAATCCCCCAGCACAATGAATGCGGCGTCCCGGTTCTGTGTTTGTTGTAAATTTAGTGACTCGTGCAAGTCCCATATAGCAGTGTCCGTGTCCGCTTGAGGTGGAATATAAACGGCACTAATTATGACCGAGCTGAATTCCCGAGGTAGATAGAAAGGCCGACATTTGATGGTCAGAAGTTCTAGATTCGGTGTGCAGGAGCGTGCGAGAGGAACAATGCTCGCGCTGTCGCTCCAGTGGTTGTTCACCATCAGACACACTCCACCTCCCCTTTACTTTCCCGACTCCATAGTTCTGTCCATGCGGTGTACCGAGAAAGACTCGACCGGTTGGATGGCATGGTCCGGTACCGCTGGGTTCAGCCATGTCTCGGTGAAGCAGAGAAGGTTGCAGTCCCGAATGTCCCTCTGGAAGCTGACCCTTGCCCTGAGGTCGTCGAGCTTGTTTTCCAGAGACTGGACGTTGGCTAACAGTATGCTAGGTAAGGGAGCGCGGTGAGAGCGCGCTCTCAGCCTGTTCCTGACACCGGCTCGTTTCCCTCGTGGACGCCGGTACAGGTCGGGTCCTTTGTTGTCTCTCAGGATGTCACTCGGCCAACATGGGTCCGGGGTTAAAAACGGCGAAAGGTGAGTGCATTGTGCACCAATGGAAACAAGAGTGGCTCTATCATATGTAATGATGGCCATCTTGCAAAAAAAAACCGGTATAACGGTCTAAGAGCACGAGAAATAAACAAAAGTAAGATAGGTTTGGTTGGAGCAGTCGTGACGGCAGCCAACCTCACCGGCGCCATCTTGATCTATTTCAATCTTCCTCACAGAGATTCTATATGGCCCATGGATTGGCATGTGAAACACATTTCAGGTCTTGGTCTGAAGATAATTACATTTTTAGTTAATATATTTTTAGTTTTCATTTTTTTCTTCAATATTATTCTTTTAATCTTCCCAATATATTATCTTTTCATCCCGGTTAGACGCACATAGCAATTCTATGATGATTCCTCTTTCGTTTTCTGCTTTTAAGCAATAAATCAAGGTAACCTAAATTACTAATAATTACGGCATTTCTCTTTCACCATGTAAACACTGAATATATATTGTGTGTAAACACATTTTTAGTTTTCTTTTTTTATCTGCAATATCATTTTATTAATGATCCCAATGTGTTCCCCTTTAACCTGTTTTGATTATCTTGATCCTATTAGCCTTCTTAATTGTATATCAAGTTTTTCACAACCTTTTGGTTTCCTGTTTTATGTTGTTTTAATGTTTTAGTTACGCCTCCCCATTTATATCATTGCTCTCTAGGTATACGCTGCCTACTGGGAAGTTCTGTTCATTAGTCCCTCATTTCACTCAATTATTTACATTCCTTCCCCTTTTCAGTTTATCTTATGCCAGCTGTTTGTTAATGTGTTTCTAGTGGATTTAAGTTGAATTCCTCCCATGATCTAGTTGTGCGCAATGCATGTTTTTCTCCTGAGCCTAATATTTACGTATAATTGCCCAAGCTCATTTTCCATGATGGACATTTTTGAGTACAAATTAAAAAAGAAGAAGAATGGAGCTAAAAAAGGACACTTGCAGAAAACTTAAATGGCTGGTGATACCAGTGGGTCTTATGGGTCAAATAAATGTTGTTTAGGATGCTTGTCCTCCTTAATCAGAACCTTAAATGAAAAGGGAAATCTGTTTTTTGGTGATTCAGATGTAATGCCTCCACTTATCTGTTTAGTCCTGAATACATCACTGGATCCTGAAAGGGTTCTCACCGACTGAAATCGAAGATGTGACGTACAGCCTGGACAGGTTGTCACCAGCACATGGCACATGCACACCTACCAGAAATTCAGAAACTTGTCCTCAACTAAAGGAGACTAAATGGACCCAAAAGAACATGGACAAAACATGCAAAATGTTTTTAGAGACTCTCTCAACCTTACAGATGCTCTCAACCTTCTAGATGCTCTATAAATTTAGATAGACAAGTTAAAACCACATGATCGTTAGCTATAATCAAAACCAATTGTAGCACAAGGATAGTTTCCGACATGTAGAACATAACAATTCACTTGTTTCAAGTATTTAGAGGACACTCCAGAGGTTTTCGATTCTACCATTAATCAATTTGTTGTTCCACCACAACTTTTTATTTTTCATGATGCATTTAAAATTACAAGGTTTCGCTGCGTGATAATCTAGGAAGCGATTAAGCCAATTCAATTCGGATGTTCCCGCAGTGTACATGTTCCTGGCTCTCTCTTACTCTCTTTTCTCATGTCACACTCCATCGCCCCGTCTCCAGTCAACGTCTCTTCTTGTGTATTCATGAGATGATGGTGATTTTTCAAGATCATTCACACATTAAATCCTCTGCACCTCAGTGCTCCTTCCATTCCTCTTATTTTCTCTGCTGTAATTACTTTCCGTCACTCCATCTCTCCCTCCTCGTCTGTTCACATTTCCTTTCGATCACTCCAATCTAACTCCTCTTTCTCTTTCCATCCAGCGATCATGGAGAAACAAGAATTTGCCACCTTCAAACACATATGAATGAATTGGGCCCCTGCACATTTTTGTCTGTTTACTGAAGTATATTGCGTGTCAGTCTGAAGGAATGATAGAAGAGAAGGATGAGAGATTCAGAGAAGGGAGGGATGCTTTTGAAGCATCAGTCACCATTAGTTTTTCTCACTCCATCTGTTCTAGCTTCAGGTCATGATAGGACACCGCGTATGAATATTACTTTGGTAGATTTGCTTTTCACTGCCCTTAGATACCATTTGGTATTTACTTGATGGGTTCCTCCTGAAGTAAACTATCTCTGTCCTCACTATCTCTTTTACTATCCCTCACTTACTCCTGTAAGGAGAGGGTTTACACACAGTTGTTGATTTGTATCTTAAGTTTTATGATGTATGCAAGTTGAAAATTACACATCATTAAGAGCAGTGCTACTAGAGTGAGATCCCTGCTGTATATGTACAGTGGTCCCTGTTTATCGTAGTAGTTACAATCTGTAAATAAATCAAGCCAGCTTTATTTTTACAATTATTATACATTTTTTAAGATTGTAAAATCCCTCACATTTTTCTCAGACAGGCTTTAACATGTTCACACTTTGCTCTCTTGTTTAAACAAGCTCAAAGTTCAAACAAGTTTAAACCTTTCTTTTGCAGGAGCTTCACATTTGCCTCCTTCTGTTTTCACTCATGGAAATATCTTAAACTGAAGAGATTGTAATCAAGTTTTAACTTACTCTGAGGGTGATCACTTTAAAAGTGTTTTTCTCTCACTCTTCTATTTCTCTCTCTACTCCTCAATGTGAGCTCATCCAGCTCAGTGTACAATTTAATGTAATTAATTAAGCGTACATCATTGAAGATAAGCGTTTCTAGTGACTTTATTCCATCATAAATTAAGATAAACGTCATGTTCGGTGTGTGTAAGTGAAGCATACGATGGGAAGGGAATTGCGCACACGGGGGATTTTCCTTGTGTTAAAGTGTTTCACACTTTCACAGGAATCACATACAATAATTTTAAAAAAACTGTGAACGATCAACCTTGATGTGCTTTTTGTGTATGAAGCTAGTAAGAGCACTGTAATGTTAGATAGTCCTCTGATGCTAACGTTATGATAAAGCTAACATGAAATAACAGGTCTCCAATAAAAACAAACTATCAGAACAGTGTTCAGTTATTGCATATTTGTCCTGGATCTCTTTTAAATGCCACAGATTTGTACATACACAAGCCTTTTCACTCAATTTGAATGAATTCAATTCATGAATATTCCTTTGGCCGTGAACAGATATATTCAGTATGTATGTGATCAAAACGATACTTCAATGTGGATTTATTTTACCTTTGAGTGCAACGTTGTCCCTATTTGTTAGCAATTACATTCTCATAAACAAATGTACAAAAAGGGTTTGCAATTTGGAGACTTTCAGGTGAAGTTGAGGTTTTAAAAATGTTAAACATTGCTCAAAAAAAGATATATGCACTTTGAGTTATATATACACACAGTTTAGAAATTGGACCTCATAATGTCTGTCTTTCTATAAAAATTAATTTGATTCCTCAAATTTGCTGGTAGGCATTTAGAATGGCAATCGAATGAGCTTCATCTGGGCTTCTGGCCCTTTCATTTCAATGGTAATTCCCTCTGGTTCTCGATGCCTTGTCTTCTCAGAGAGAAGTTCATATTGCAGTGCTGTGAAACTCAACAGAGAATCTGTGAGATCCTGGGCTTACTGTAACTTGTCTTCAGAAAGGTTTAGTCGGTCACTGAGTTGGATCTTTACCGAACGAGAGATTGTTTCAAGGACGCTGTGGGTTTATCTCTGTGTATGTGGAGACTCTGCGAGAGGAGCAGGTTCAGTTTTCTGCTCGACGGCACAGACCATTCCTCACAGCCAGCTCTTCGACATTATCTGCTGCTCGCAGGACTCAAAGGATGATTGTTTCTGAAGCTCAGAGGATAACACACTCACTTGGAATACACACACGTCTTTGTCAAGATCCATACCAAAAAACAAAGAATAAGATGAAATGCAAGAATAGATGTTGCAATCATGTGTGAAATAATGCAAACTCAATGACCTTCAAATGGAAGGCTGTGAGGAAAGGTCTCTGTGGACCAATAATTCTGTTCATCGTGGCTGGGATGGACAGTCATGATTGTTTTTGTCATTAAAGATGGGCCTTGAGATCCAGAACTGGTGTGTGTGTGTGTGCGTTCTACGGAGCGTTCTCTGATGTCTTAGAAGAAGAAATCTTCATAAGCCTTATTGTGATGGTAATTGTTACCCAGGGGGGTCATCATTTATAAATATAAATCTGCCTAAAAAGCCTGCATTCTGATTACTTTACTTTGCAGGTGTTAGATTTTAAACTCACAATCCCAGCTATGAGACACAAAGCTGTAGTTTTGCAGGTATAATTAACTGTTGAAACGTTGAACTTTATTTACAAATGGACCAAATTCAAAGCAGATGTGTTTTATTGTCAAACAGGGTTTATATTTTTTTTGTCTTTTTATGTAAATTTGCTTTGAAGAATACACATAATCTGTGTTCCTGGAACTATAATTTAATGTTAATTTGTCCAGAAATATTGTAGTTGGATTACTTAATGTTTAAACTCAATAACCCGATGTTCTGGGTGGATAAGAGGTGCCACAAAGACAGCAGGCTCAATTTTCCATGGCTTCCCAGATGGTTTCTTGTCCCACGCTTTATGAAAAAGGGTCCTCCAAGAATAGTTTGAACAGAACCACATATATTGTTTTTGATTGCGCTATCCTATGTTGATTGGTAAGGACACCTATCTTCATTTTTGGCCCAAAATTTCTGGTGCCAGCGCACCTCAAAACGAAACAGTGAGTGCCAACACATGTACACACGTTTGGCTGAGAGTTTTTCGTCAGCCGAATATTCACGGTGGACCAATGAAAACTGGCTCTTTGATCACATGTTCTCCCACATCCCACAATGCCTTGCATTTCTTCATCTGTTAAAAGCTAGTGTCAGAAATTGTTAAGTGCCCCATTTCACTGTTAGCTGACCCCCAATGCGCCACTGTTGTCGTTTGAGCACCATCCTAGGGCACTGCATCAGCATTACACAGTAGACATTTGAAGCTGGAGAAAAGCACCTGCAGAGAAGCCATCTGAGCAGGCCTGTGATGGCGCTGTCTATAGAAATCCATTCTGTTCAGTCAACTTGCAAACATCTGGATGAAGCATTCCATTAAGTTCAGGGGGATTAAGTTTATTCATGGTGTCTAACCCAGAAGTTATTTTCTGCTTTGTGTCGACTAGGTTTTGTGGTTTAAGCTACATCATTGTTACTCACGCAAGATAAGTTTATAGGTTGGACCAGATGGAATCTGCGGAATCTACAGAAAACTCTGCAGACTATAGTGTTTAAAGAAGAGTATGCTAAAGTGGCTCAGGGACTGAAATCAGATGAAGTGGAGTGTTGGGTAGCTTTAACACTCTTGGCTGCATTATCAAAACTTATTTTTTGCTCATTTAAAGTATTAAAAACCCTACAGCAGAATTCCACCAAATTTACAAAAAAAAAATTAATAATGAAGTATTGACCCCTCTAGACGATCACTATATCCTTACATAAGCAATATATTTAAATCACCTCTATGGTTGTGCTCCACAAAATGAGTCGTACACTCCCTGTTCCTCTCACATGCTTCTACCACACCCCCGCTGACCAACCATTACCTCATTCTTCAACTAAACATTACCATTTAATGATGCTTGAGTTTTTTTTATTATGCTCTACGATACAAATGGCTATGCATGATGTAATAGTTGCTTATATATATGCCACAGAGTCTGACCCTGAATTTGAACTGTGTCTAAACTTTCTACTACTTGCAAAAGAAGCCTCTGACTAAAAAAGGACCCACCTTCTGTGGTGAACCTTGCACTTGTGTCTTGCAAAGAGCTCTGAAACAATATAATTCTATGTTACGTGTACTTTTGTTATAATAAAATTTAACAGTCTCATTAGATAATGAATTAACTGTTCAGATTACAAACTAAACTTAAATAAACAGGGGTAATGTCATTTGATTCTTAATTGAAAACTGAGAAAAAATTATTTACACAAACATGCATGAACCAGACTTTAGGCATGTTTTCGATAAGGGAACAATACTAAAACACTAAAAACGTAAAGTTTACATGGTAAAACTCAATATTTTTAAATCAGCAGATTCAAACTGTCCCTAATTTTATCTAAGCTTTACACAATCTTTGGGAATCCACTGTTGAAGCAAAGTTTTTTTTTTTTTCTATTTTTGAATACAGTTTTGTTAAGTGTCTGTTTTTTTGTTAGTCATTGGGAAGTGTGTTTTTTTTTAATACAACTATTATAGAAAGAGAGCAGATTGTGTTTAATCTTGTTTGTACCCTCTTTAGAAACTGATTTTCTTTCTCAAAGCAATTTCTGTATTTGCAATATCTTGCATGACTCTTCCGTCTCCTGCGATGTGCCATGTTGATTGATTTTCAGATGAGCAATCATAAAACAGTTCTGGCTTTATTGTTACTGGTTTTGGAAGGAGGAGATTGGAAATTTGAGAAGGGGAATTAGCAGCAGGTTGTGAAATAACAAAATAACAGACAGAATAAGAATCCAATCTTTTGATGGGGCAAAACGAGTCCTTGAGGGAAAATGATCATCTGTGCAATTCAAAGAGGATTCTAGAATATTAGTAATTATTCTCTCTCTCTCTCTCTCTCTCTGCTTGTGTACAAGACTTTGTAAAGTGTTTCTTGAATGCCTAATTAGGGAGTTGCATCAGGCTTAAGTGGATGCTTATTTACTCTTTTCAATGTGCTCTAAATTTTGAACTGCTGTTGGTGATTGATGTAAATTCTTCAGATATTTTGCTTTGTTCTGGCTTAAATTTACATTTGAAAGTTTGGTGTATACTGATTTTTTTTAGTTAAGGGGACAATTTAGAATAAACATGATGCTTAATCTAAGATGCATCAAACTTGACCTCCTTAAGTGATAACTGGGTTTTCATGTTCATATAAATTTCAAAGGCCTTATATTTAATACAATCTTATAAATGAACCATTAGAAAGCATGAAGGACAATGGGATAGTTGAAAAGCGGATGGTTTTCACCATTCAAACCGAGACGTGACCGTAGAAAATAGTCAGAATCCAAGAACTGAACCCAAATGCAGGAACCAGCCGAGGAACAGGAAGTAAATAAAAATATTTATTTGGCAAACGTAAATCCGCTCACTCAAAAGAGGAGGCAGCATTTAAATAAGTACAACAAAAATCCACTCTCTCAACTGAGGAGGTAATGGAAAGCTAGTAGGAAGAGTAAACTGTAGATGGGAGGCAGGCAATCAGGGTGAGCAGTGTCTGGGAACATAAAAAACAAACTGTGAAAGATTCAACCAGGAGCAGTAATTTCAAGGTGGAGAAGGTAGCAAACTCCTTGCGGTCAAATTAGTGATCTACCGATTCACGTTGACGGACTAGCAGTGACTGGAAGAGGTTCACAGGCTTAAATGTTCCACAGACTCGATGACTTGCAGGTGATTGCACTTCCAGCAGTCCGTTGTAATTGGTCGCAACCAATTAAACATAAAACATCCAAACAAATATTACACAATAGACCATGACAGAAAATGCTCTTCTTTTTGTTGTTAGACAGCTTATTTGCTTTTGAAAAGATGAAAACATAGTGAAGCTTTTTCTTGACTTTTCATGAATGGCTTCAAGTTTCATTTCGTTGTTACTGAAAGTTAAATTGTCATCAACGCTGCTTAAAATTACTATTTGTCTTTCAAGTTTTCTGTAAAATTTCAGAATTTGTCATTTCTCCAAGGCTTTTATTAAAGCTTCTCTCAGACATTTCCTCCATCCATATCCAATTAACACAAGTGCTTTAAAAAAACATGTTGAATATGACATGATGATTAATTAAAATACACTGTGTGCTAAATGGCGATCCCAACTAAAGTCTAGCTGCATGGAGGAAAAAAACAACAGTTTTCCCTTTAACTCTGCATAAATGAATGCTAATGTTTTTGGTACAGTGCTGAGAGCAGGATCTTTTAACCTCAAAGTTGCTTCTGACTAGATTGGTACATAAAGCTAAACAATGTAATATTCAAAAGAACTAAATGCGCTCGAAAATAATGTGACAAAAGAGTCAAATCTAAAATATTCACCATTCTAAAATAATCAAAGGCTTGCACAAGATTTTACTGTCATGGATTTTCGATACAGATTTTTCTCATCTTGTTTTGACTAAAACATGAAGCAACAAACAATTCCGGTTTCATGGTTAAACATTCTAATATCTTCACATTTTAATATATGAAAGTGATCTGTTATTAGTTAGCTTGTTCCATATTGCCCATGCCACAAACATGACAAGTAATTCATTTTAATGTTTACAGCTGAATTAATAATGAAACAATAGCGAAACAGAGATTAAAGTGCCTTTTAATAATACTGTATTTTTTTACTTTTTAACACCACATTGGATTCTACAGGTTCCTTCTACTAGACACATTTTAGTCTTGTAAGTTTATAACAATACTGAAGTTCAGTATAAAACAATATCTACTCAAAAGGACTCAAAATTATTTGTTTTTTTAAACAAAGTGCATTGTCTTACAAGCCAGCCTGAAGAGTTATGAGCTCTTGAGACAGGGTTTAGTGAGATCAGTTTAAACTCTGGTTGGCTGAGTAGCTAATGATAGCAAGCCTGCAGTGCATTCTAGTTATGAGGACTAACTCCAGTTTTGAAACACTATTACATAGACGTAAGCACCCATCTCTGGACTACCTGGAATCTCTCGAGCAAGAGTTGAATATGGCGTTCTCTCTCTGCCTCCTAAGGGCAGTCTCCTTTCTACACAGTTGCAGAAGTGGGTATAGAGTATCCAAAAAAATCTACTCAAGTAAAAGTACTTAGAAAATAAGTAAGAGTTAAAGTAACTTTAAAAAGATTTACTTGAGTAAGAGTGAAGAGTATATAAACAAAATTGACTAGTTACTAGTAAATATGTATCTATTACATAGTATTTCCTATAGATTAACTATGTATAGTTGATTGCAAACTAAAATCAAACCTACATTACCAAGGCGATACACCCAACAAAGACATTTTGCATCTCTACTTTCACATTTTACAGGACACCAGATATATAAGCACACGCATCCTCTGCGTGCATGGTGTCTGTATGTACATGACGTGAGTACACAACCGTCTACAGAGAGCACGGTCTTGATCTGCCATCGTGGATTCGAGTAGCTGGCAAACTTTCGTGCGTCAGTCTCTTCAACATCTCATGAGCTATTATCAAAAATATGGAGCTAGAGATCTGCCTAAACACTCTGAATTTGAATTGTGTTGATTTTAATTATTGTTAATTGTAATTAACACACCTGAATATTATATGCCATGAAAAAATATTTTGAATTTAGGCAGATCTCTAGCTCCATAAAAAATAGTTTGAGGTTAAATGTCCCATATTATGTCCCTTCTATAGCATTTTGAATAATGCTCTATGCTAGCGCGGCACTGTTAATACATTTCAAAATGCAATATTTTTTGTAAAAAACTTTTTTGAATCACCTTGTATTTTAGGCCCAGAAAAATGTAATGTTTACAGCAGACCCTCCCACAGATGAGCTTTTGTCACATCCCTACTGTCCAACGCTCTCCTGTTAGTAACTCTTACAAAATGTGTTATTGTTTTAAAACATTATAATTGACAGACAACTATGTGTGATGTAACAGCACCTTATGTGTGTGACCCGGAGTCTAACACAGAATTTGAGTCTATGTATGAACCAGAAACCGCAAAGGCTCCTCAGGGGCGTGTCCACACGGTAAATAAGACTTAAATTTTTATTTACACTGTATGATTTCTTAAATAGGTGTACTGTTTTATGAATTATTTATTTCGTTATAGATGTAATTGTGACAAACGCAGTACAATTCAAATAGAAGATCTTTATTTTTTGAAGTGTGAGTGTAGAATATTATTATGTAATAATCCTGTAGTGTTTGATGCACAGCGATTGTTAAATCTTGTAATGTGTGCATGCTTAATGTTTGAGGAAAGATAATATGCAAAGAGCCTTCATATGTGTATGCTCAAATCAAATTTCCTTACATTATTATACAAATCATGTGTGTTCGGCTTGATAGATACAGAGTTAAAATGACGTATTTCATTCTTGGATGTTAAGCAAAGCACAAGAAACAAAATACTTAATGTGTGACAGTTGGAAAAGGGTCTGCTTTTAGAGCCAGCCTTGTTAAGTCTTTTGTTGTTTTTTTTTTTTTTTAGTTTTTTTTGTTTTTTTTGACAAAAAAAGTGTAAAGTGCAAATCACAATGAAAGTGATCTTTCCAAGTTTCCAAAAAACAGCCATTTCTGACAAATAAGCTCATTCTTTGGCAATCCAAACAAAAAAACGCACTTCTCCAGCATTGTTTTTCCAGAGCGGCTCTGCTGCCCTCTCACTTCCGGGTCAAACTGCGTTTCCCACTCATTATAAAGAGGGGCTGTACTAACAATTAATCTGATTGGTCAGTGGGTGGGGTAAGAAATTGGGCGTGGTTAAGAACAACGAGCCGTTTTCAGCTCACAAAAAAGTAATATAGGATTGAAATAATCTGAATACAACTTGAGGCATGATTTTGATGAGGGAACTACACTTCAAGATGCCAGGAATGTCAGAAAAGTCACATTTTCATAATACAGCACCTTTAAATTGATTTACACTATATTAGTAATGGGACAATGCAGCTAAAATGTTACTAAGCTGTAACTAAGTAAAAGTACAGATATTTCACAATATATTTACTTGAGTAAAAGTACACATTTTAAAAAGTACTCAAAAAGTACTAGTTACCCTAAAAAGGTACTTAAGTAAATAGAAGTAAATATAACAAGTTACTACTCACCTCTGCATACTGGGCAGAGTAATGGGAAAAACAATGAAGAGAGTTTGACATGTTACTTGATGCCATACCCCATTTTGGATAAAAAGAAAATGCTAATTCCTACTCCTAAAAAGCCAAGCAAACAAACAAAAAAATGAAATAAACATATAAAACAATATCAATAACAATATTTTTATCTGGTTATCTTTCTCCACAGAGTTTCCATATTGTGTACAGTCATTATTTTAAGGTCTTATCCTACAGTACATAAATATTTCCTGGTATGCAAAAAATATAGCTAGCAACATTGATTATAACTCCAACCGAAGATTATACAAATCGATTCTTAAAAATGTGTGACTAGAAAGCAGGATGAATTTTCTCTGCAGATCAGGCCCAGCTCTAGGTCTGCTATCGTTGTCCAGTGACTCTGTCTGCGAGATCACGTGCACTTCTGATAAGTGTGTCTGGATAATTGTACTTCGTTCTGTGTCTGGGTTGATAATACACTGTTATACACTTACAAGTTTGTGTGTGGCTCCTCTGGAGTAGAGGATTCGTCTTAAATTCACATTTAAGCTTCTACCCACTGAAAATTGCCTTAGGATAAATTTTTTTTTAGTTTTGTTGGTCATCAGTGTGCACAATTTTTCTACCTTGTTTAGAAGCTATATTTTCTAAACGAAAGTGCATAGCTTATTTGTTCCTGTCTTTGGAGTTAGGTTTGGAGAAGACCTAAATGTAATTAGTTTTACAGCAATTATGGCAGTTTCTTTATATCTTTTTCCTTTCTTCTCACCTTGTGTGAGTATTGGTTGAAACTTCTCTTTTTATGTTAGCTGTAAGGGCAGGAAATGACTCTCCTGAAACAGAGGAAATATAGAATCATTTGAAAAAGCAATTGGGAATAGTATGGATTAGCATTTTTTTATATGTCTGCTCTGAACTGTAAGACCATGCAGGAGGAAGATCTCACAGGCCTGTCCTAAGATTCAAAGCTTTCTGCAAAAGCTGGTTTATTCACAGCCTCCGAACATCTGTTGGACTTCAGATGCTCTGGATGTGCTTCAGTGTGAGATTTAGCACTGTTCGTAAACATCTTCGCACACATTCATGACTGAATTGAATATTATCAGTCACCATCAAAACATCTCTAGCTCTGCACTCAGACACAATGCTTCATTCATAAAGCATGAGTCTAGACTCACTTCCTCTCCTCTAAACCTGATGAACTGGACAGCCTGAAAAAGTTTGTGAGATCAGATTGGGCACTTCTTGATCTGAGTTCTTGTTTTTGGAAATGATTTGAACATAAACCCGTGTGAAAGGTGTAAAGATACTCCTAGATATTTTGTAAAAGCAGTGAAATTAAAATGGCACAGCATTCTGGGATGTTTTCAGGCTGGTTTGTTTATGGCGTGTAAGTGGGTTGAAGAAGCACTACTGCTTTTCAGGATGTGTAGATTATGATTCATCATTACCTGTGAGAGAGAAAAATATCTGATTTTGGTTTCTAATGGCAAAGAGTACAATTAATTCCATGTTTAAATGTTTTTATGCTTTGTCAAGTCACTTGTATTTATAGAATTGATATAGATTACTATAAAGGGAATGTGATTTTCTTATGTCTCTGCTCCTCCCTCATCTGGAACTTAATGAGGTAGCATAAAACCACATACTTCAAGCCCCCTAAAAGGACTGTTTTAACATGCAATTATAAAATATTGTATAATATTATACTAAGTTATTAAGTCATACTATACTAAGTTTCAACTTAGCATGTTTAGGATAGCCATAATTTTAAAACAACATCATGTCAAAGGGCATAATAGGTGATCTTTAATATACAAACAATTAGTTACATTTAAGAATTGTTTAATTAGCTGAATTGTATTTGTCAGGTTAGTTTGAGGTGAGTTTTGAATAAAAAGACGATTCATTGTTGAATTAAAAAAAACTATGTATTTGTATGTGCATGTGTTGTTTGTACTTTTTTAATAAATACAATATTGTTAAAGAATTTAATATAAAAACTGAAGTAAAAAATAACTAATTAAAAAACAGCTCAATTTAATATCAATTAATAAAAAAAAATTATATTGCATTGTATTTAGCAGTTGCTGGGCCTAATGTGGATTAAGAGTTCCTATTGGAATTCTATGGAGTAGAAATATGAACACCATAGCAACAGCAGTACCTTAGAAGTTGAAAAGTTTATTAGTAGGATGAAATTGATTTAAACTGACCAGTAACTCTGACCAATTTTGTAGTAAAATAAAGCAACCAAGACACTTATTTTATATTGACGTGGAGAAAAAAAGGAGAATCTGGAGTAAAAAAAACGCACACACAGCTGCAGAGATTCTTCTCCCCAGTGAAGAATCCCTCTGTGAGATCGTATGGAATGTCTACCACTGGGATTGGTGCTAATCACCTCCCCAGCATAGAGCCTTTTTGAACTTAAGGTCCATCAACACAGATCCACAGGTCCACAGATCGCGAGACTCATAATGGATTGTTTCATGGGGGGAGATTACAATTTCACTACAAGGTGCATCAGTTTTCTTAAGCTAATTAGAAAAATTCACATTTTTACCTGTACGCAATTCAACTTTTAATTCTCGTCTCACTGTATCTAGTGAGGGAACACAACTGCACCCCTTCCTAATCAACATATTTATCTGTGAGAAATAGGAAATATCACCTCCCACTGACATGAAATAATATTTTTTAAATCCCCTAAGGGTATTTAAATGAGAACCAGTATAACACGGAGAGAGAGATACCATGCTTGCGTGCATTTTTTACTCGTCATAAAATTATATTTTAACTTGAGACCTCTGTCCTCGAAAGCCCATCATTTATTGATAAAACATCTTTCCACTTCAGTGTTGCCTTCCTGTCACTGCAATTCCTCATAGAGATAACGCAGTGGTTTACACTGCTGCTGGAATGAATGCCGTCCGAAACCTGAGGGCTTTTGTTGTGTTTGATAACTTTTTGCTCTTTGACAGCTTAATGATATATGGAGGCGTTTTTCTTTCATTCATCCATTCATTCATCATTGTTTATTGGCTCTGTGGGCTTTCCGTAGGTTTCTATTCATGAGAGCTTGATTTCTGATTGCTCATGCCCTGTGTCAGCAACTCTTTTCTGGCTAATAATTGCTTTTAACCAGCAGATCAAATGTGTTTTCTTGAACTGTCCTTATGTGACCTATGAGCTTCACTGTATATTAGAGATTATTTTAGATAATCTATCTTGATGTTTTGTGAGATTAGGGTTAGGGGTTGATTACTTTCATTTCATTAATTTTTATTATTACCCTTTTATCATTTTGACATATTAACAAGACACACATTTGGTCAGTTATCACATTTTATTGTAATTTGTGTTTTTATATGTATTGCTAAGTAGAACAAAATTATTATTTTTTCTTTTAAAAAGTAATCTTGTGTAAAAATACTCTAAAGTATTACTGTAATTGATTGTTAAAAAGTTCAGCCTTAATCCGATTTAATTCACCCCAAACAATTGTCCAATTTTGATAGAAAACCAAACTTTAGCCCAAGCCTAACATTATGTAAAGGTATAAACTAATATGTATTTACATACCAGCAAGCTGTTGCAGCTTTTCAAAAAGAGTACGCTTAGTCTGACATTTTCAAACAGAGGTTGTCGAAGTAATCATAAATATCATGTTTGAAAAAGTAAGAAAATATAACTTGTGATTGTTTACTTAACTGACTGTTTAAAACAGACACTGCTGCTGCTTCTGCTATGATATGCATAGAAGTGTCTTTTTTTTGTCTACTGACCTGAGAACCAATATTGAATCTCTTATTTAACCTCCACAGCTTTTTTTTTTCAATAAAAAAGTTATTATTTTGGAAACCAAAATGCTGGAGAAAGTTAATGAATGAAGCTTGAACCGACCTGATCTGTTGGGTCAGGTTCAGAAAAAAAAAACATTGTTTTATTGTCCATTAAACGCAAAGTAACTGTTTGTACAGGTACAGTATGTGACATTTCACATTTCCACCAGACCAGTTTCCAACATTTCACTCATGTTTATGTTATCAACTACACAGTAGCTGCAGGTATGAAACTACCATACATATCATAGCACATCACAGAGAATGATGGCGACGATAAGTACCGTAGTGTGACTTTAGCTGGAATTTATTATTTAAATTATCCTTAAACTACAAAAAATTGAAGTTCATTGCTGCTTGGCAACTATCACTCAGTAAGGGCATGTTATGAGCGTTTGACATTACATTGTATTTTGTAAGTGGGTGGGATTGTAAAACCCAGCTTCTCTGTCAGCTTTTCTTACAGCAGGGGTCTCCAAACCTGGTCCTGGAGGGCTGCGTTCCTCCAGGACCAGGATTGGGGAACCCTGTGTTACAGTAAGGCAAAGCAGTTTTATTTATGGAGCACATTTTCGTATTCATTTGCAGTTCAAAGTGCTTTACAGAAGAATAAAACAGATCATAGCTAAAGTTTCATTCATTATTCATAAATATTCATAGAATAAAAGATAAACAAATCCATAGGTGCAGTGCTTTTTGGACAGTGTTTTTAGTCTGGATTTAAAAGTGACTAAAGTTTTAGCTCCTAGCTTTAGCTAACCTGTTCGAGAAGCTAGTTTCAGCTGCGGGCAACAAAGTAACTGAAAGCAGACTCTCCCTATTAGAAGTGAACCAGTGGTGATTATAATGATCTAAGAGCTCTGTTTGGTTATATCTGTTATGTACTTTGGTGCTGAGCTGTTTTGTGACTCCCAGACGTACAGCAGCACTTTAAAATCTACTCTGAATGTCACTGAGAGCCATTGTAGAACTGGACTGATGTTAAATGCTCAAATTTCTAGTTCTAGTCAGGATCCATTCCGCCACATTCTGAACAAACTGAAGCTGCCTGGTGGTTTTTCATGTGAGACCAGTTAGGAGACAATTACCAAGAGATTCATGGATTGGATTGGATTGGAATTTTGGATGCGTTGGATTGTTCAGCCACTAAGAGGGAACGTGAGGTGGGATTAGACCATCGTGGGACAGGTTAGTTTTACCCTAATGATGCCTAATTGTTGCAATTGTAATCCTGCTCAGTATGAGAGGAACTGATGGTGATAAATGCATGAAATAGTTTCTCTAACAAAGATCAGAATCCAGAATCACCCCAAAATTCTAACCTTGATTTTTAGTTATAATACCCTTAAAGCTCAGGTGTCCATTCACCTTGAGAACCACCACTTTGTTAACAAAATCAATCATTTTTGTTTTCTCTTTAATCAACTGCTGAAAGTTTGAGTCCATCTAACTCTTAATCTGAGGTCCATCTGAATCCCTTTGTATGCAACTTTTTTCAGTATTAAGTTCCCCTTATAGAATAGAATAGAATAGAATGCCTTTATTGTCACTATACACATATACAATTTGCATTATAAGCATGTACAATGAGATTAAGAGCAACTCGCTAGTCAGTGCTAACATTTAGTAAAGAAAATACTATAAAGTGTCAAGTACAATACTTGTCCATTGTAAAGTGAAATAAGTGAGTATATTGCATATGTTGATGTCACACAGGGTGATGCTGAAGGTCCGGTAGATTAAGCCAGTCCCTGTGTGCGCAAAAAACTGTTCTTGAGTCTGTTTGTCCTCATTCTGATGCACCTATAGCACCTTCCTGAGGGCAACAGTTCAAACAGTCCAGAAGCCGGGTAAGAGCTGTCCCTGATGATGTTCTCGGCTTTGCTGAGGCAACGGGAGGTGTAAATATCCAGTAGGGAGGGGAAAGGGCAGCCGATGATCTTCTGTGCTGCTCTGACCACCCTCTGGAACCTCCTCCTGTCTGCCATGGTGCAGCTGCTGTACCATACTGTGATGCAGTATGTCAGCAGGGTCTCGATGGACGCACGGTAGAAGGTCAGCAACAGGCTGGAGTCCAGATTGTGCTTCCTGAGGACTCGCAGGAAGTGTAGTCTGTGCTGTGCCTTCTTGATGACCACTGTGATGTTCTCCGTCCATCAGATGTCATCCGAGATGACGACGCCGAGAAAACGGAAAGTGTGGACCCTCTCCACACACTCACCGTTGATGTAAAGTGGTGCTAGGTCGGTGCTGCGCCTCCTGAAGTCAACGATGATCTCCTTGGTCTTCTTGGTGTTCAGAGCTAGATTATTCTCTGAACACCAGTTGGTCAGCTTCAGGATTTCCTCTCTGAAGGCTGCTTCATCACCCTTTGAGATGAGTCCGACCACAGTGGTGTCATCAGCAAACTTCACAATGAGGTTGCTGTTGTGGTGCGGCCTGCAGTCATGGGTGTAGAGACAGTACAGGAGAGGGCTCAGCACACAGCCCTGTGGGGAGCCTGTGCTCAGTGTGCAAGTGGAGGATAGGTGGGGGCCGAGTTTCACAGTCTGGGGCCTGTTTGTCATGAAATCCTTAATCCAGGCGCATGTGAGAGAGGGGAAGCCAAGAGTGTCTAGTTTATTGATAAGTGTGTCTGGAATGATTGTGTTGAATGCGGAGCTGTAGTCCACGAAGAGCATTCGTACATAGCTCTGCTTCTGCTCCAGGTGGTTCAGCACAGCATGTAAAGCCAAGGCGATGGCATCTTCAGTGGATCTGTTCTAACGATATGCAAACTGGTGGGGGTCAAAGTCTGGTGGGAGGTAGTCCTTGATGTGCCGGAGAACCAGTCTTTCAAAGCATTTCATGATTACCGGAGTGAGGGCCACAGGGCGATAATCATTGAGGCTGGTGATGGAGGAGTTCTTCGGCACTGGGATGATTGTTGCTGATTTGAGGCAGGAGGGGATGATTGCCTGGGCCAGGAAGAGGTTGAAGATGCTTGTGAAGATGAGGGCAAGCTGGGGTGCGCATGCCCTTAGCACCTTTCCAGGAATTCCGTCCAAGCCAACAGCCTTCCTGGGGTTCACTGCTAGGAGCACCTGTTTGACATCTTGCTCTGTTACATTGAGTAACGTGGTGCAGCAATCGGTTGGGCATGGTGATGGCAATGGGGGTTGAAGTGGGGGCTAGGCCGGAGCAGGTGAGTGCTGCAGTTGTTCTGTTACAAAGCGGGCAAAGAAGCTGTTTAGCTCCTCTGCCAGAAACGTATTTAGGTCTCCCATTGTCACGTCACAGCCTATGTAGTTTGTGATGTCATGTATGCCCTGCCACATCTGTCGTGTGTTGTTGCTGGACTCCAATCTCCTCTTGTGGTCCGATTTGGCTGTTTTAATTCCTGTTTTCAGGTCTGCTCGAACAGCTCTGTACCGAGCTCTATCCCCTGACCTGAAGGCAGCATCACGGGCTTTGAGGAGTTTGCGGACATGGCTGGTCATCCAGGGTTTCTGGTTTGGAAAAACCCGGATGTTTTTTTCCACAGTCACATTCCCAATGCAAAACTTGATGTGGTCTAGCACCGTTTCTGTGAATGTTTCCAGCTCCTGGTGTTCAAAGATGTCCCAGTCTGTTTGTTCAAAGCAGTCCTGCAAACTGGAGAGTGCGTTGTCAGGCCAGGTCGTTATCGTCTTTGTAGTGGGCCTGGAGCTGCGTCTGAGGGGGGTGTAGGCTGGGGAGAGCAGAAGAAAAAGATGGTCTGACTGGTCGAGGTGGGGGAGGGGTATGGCTCTGTACGCATGTTTGATGTTAGTGTAAACATGATCCAGTGTGTACACACACAATGCAGCAGGAAAATCAATGCAGCAGGGCTTTTTTATTATCTGTTTATTAAGCAAGTTAAATCTATCAGCAAGTTCAGTGTCTTCTCCTGTTATTTTCCAATTGTTATTTTCTTTTTTGTTTTTAGACAGAGGTGCTTTGGACTCCAAAAACAATTAGTTTAAATTAGAGGGCTCACAGACTGTGAAGGTGTCAGTTGTTGATGTCAACCATTTATCCGTCTTTGGCCACTTATTTGGGGCCGAGTCACAGGGGTAGCAGTCTGAGCAAGGAAGTCCAGTCCACTGTGTAATCGTCCTCCAGCTCTATCGAGGGATATCGATAAGTTCCCAGGCCTATCTGGAGACATAATCTCTCCACTGAGTCTTCCCAACAGATGCCAGAGCCACCTCAACTGGCTCCTCTTAATGTGGAGGAGCATTGGCTCTACTCCATCCTCCTCTTGAGAAACGGAGATCCTCACCCTATCTCTAAGGAAGCGCCATGACAATTTTTCTTTCGGTCATGTCTCAGAGCTCTTGGTAGAGGTAGATGTTATTATGAGATTGAATAATTGAGGAGCAATCTCTGCGCAAACCACAATAATCCCTCTTTTTATAATCTCGTAGCTCCAGGAGTTTGTGTAAAAAGATTTTAAAGGGATAGCTTCTACAGCTTCCATCAGTGTCCTAAAAATCTTCCCTCGCTACTATATTTGGGAATGAATATGGAGTATGTGATTAGACTCACTGCGGTGTCTAAAAGAGGAGTGAACAGAATTAGATTTAAATCATGCGAGTCCCTAAACAATGACTTTTCATTTTGGCATCTTGCTGGTCTTCCACTCTTTCATGCTCTGCTTGGCGTCCTGCTCTGGGGAGTTTCCTCTGGCTTGAGAATCTTCATAAGCATGCTGTGTGTGATGTGCTTCATCAATAACTGTGCTGTGGACTCAAATCTCCAGAGACTTGTGTGGTTTTGTGTGCCAGTGTGTGTTTATGCGTGTGTATGTGTAGTCCAGGGACAGCGGGATCTTTTTGCTCATCATATTCGTCCGTGAGGCACTGGTGTCCTCAGCTGTTATTGTTATTTTTCATCTTGGCATCTTTGGCCCGTGTTCTCAGGCAGGACGCTGAAATGCTGTTTTGCAGTTAGGCGAGGAAAATTTCCTTCTCCCAGACACCAGCTGAATTAATCACAGCCACAGAACAGTCACTTAGTATTTAAACAGCATGAAAACATTTGTGTATACAAAAACATTGGTATTTTCTGAAAAAACAAAAATGTTTTTAGGGTTAGTGAAAAAATTACAATGGTTTTTCTTATACGGAAATAGATTTCAGATTCTATAGTTGTATAAAAGTGGTATTAAGCCATCATGTGAAAATAGGTACTGAGCCGAATCTACACCAGTATTTTAGATTTTAGATGTGCTACAAAGGGCTAGAAAATTACTAGAAACTCTAATATAACAGAGAATACACTAAAATAATTATTACATTCCAAAGTGATAATGGTTAGCTGTTAAAGCATGAAAGCTCTGCCTCTGGCTCATATAGTAAAAGCACTGAAAGGAGTGCTTTTCAATCAGCTGAATTCTCTCCTTTCACTGAAGAACCTGCCGGACAGCAATCAGTCAATCTTCAGAAGCAGACATTTACCTCAAGGCTGAGAGCTACTGCTGCTCCTGATCGTCCGTCCTCATTCAGCTAGACATTATAAATCATCCCCACATCTTGTCGAGTCTATCGTATTGATAATTGGCCTTCTATCTCACATAGCGCACTTTCTGGGTGTTTTGTTCTTTGAAAAGTTTTCACTGATTGCTCACTGTGAACTCACTGTCAGGAAGTAATCCTGAAAATTGGCTGAATGTATTTCCACAATGTCTCAGTGTTTTAGATATCATGGGCTAACGTCTAATATAAAGGATATTATAGATTTTCTATGTTAAAAGGAAGAGGACAAAAGAACCAAAGTGTTTCTGATATTTTCACATACAAGAGCTAAAAAAACAACAATTCAACAACGTTAAAAGTTTCATAACTCAAAACGCTTTGATATTTTATTTTTATTTTATTTTCCAACAGCTAATGACAAAGAGTTATGAGTTCTGATGTCAGAATAAATGACTTTGCATTTTTATTTTTTTGCTAGTGATATCATAAATCTTCGAAAACAGCTACGATTTCTCTTTAATTTGTCTGTTTAAGCGAGTTAGTGTGTTGGGTTTAGCTTTTAGGGAACTCCCCTCCACAGATGCAATGTAACAAATAATACATCTTTTGTCCAAGACATGTTCAAAACTCAGCTCTGTACACTGTAAGGGCAGGAGTTCTTCATATTGTTGTTTCTGGCACAACATAAAATTTTGTCAAATGTTAAGGCAACAGAGAAGTCGTGTATATATATATATATATATATATATATATATATATATATATATATATATATATATTCAATTTGACACTCATAATTTCAAATTAACACTTCACTATCCCCTTTAAAAATGTTTTTTTTTTTTTTTATTGTTCTTGTTATTTCATTGAGATAAATTGTACACTTCCCTGACTGGCCAGAAGTATTACATATTCAACGAGTCAGTGCTAATATTTGAAAGGTTTGTCATTTATCAGAAAAAAATATTTTTATTCAAATGTATCAATTTAGCCAACTGCTTACTTTCACAAGCTCAAAGAAAAATAGGTTTTTTTCTCATTTCATCAGGTCGCTACACATTTATATCTGAATAAAGGTCCTTTATTGCCGTATTTGAGCAGTACTTACAAACACAACATTTTTTTTACATGATTGGTCAACAAAAGACAGAATAAAAAAAACAACATTTGTTGGAAAGTTTTAAATTCATATTACTCTAATTCTAATTCTAAAATTCTAATTCTAATTTCATTACTTTTTTCATTGATCAAGTGTGAAAGGATTAATACATATGTAGATCCTATAGAGTCTTGTAAATGCATTATGGCTTAAGAGAAACCATTTAAACAGTGTAGCTAAGAACATCTATTGGAAATTGATTAATGGATTAATAAAGCAGAGAAACTTTAGCTTCATGAATATCTTTCAAGTGGGCTGTTTTTTCGCTCATTTGAGTTGCGTTTATACAGACATTAAACAGCGAAAGTTATCTTTAATGTTTTAAACGTGTTAAATGGCTGCTCGCTTACAGAAGTCACATTCACCTCAGAATAGCAACCCTGGTTTTTTATTTTGGTGAGAATTTATATGGTAATAAATCCCTTTTTGACATTTGACTTAGAGGTTGTTGAAATCACAACTGTTTTGCTGCATTGGAGTAATTTTCAGGTTTAGAACTTCCTGATTCTAGACATTCAGGATCCAGATTCTTTTTAAATTAGTTTTTCATTCTCAATTCATGCAGGGGCAGACTCAAACATCTTGCATAATTGTGTCTCTGTCCAGCACTTTTGCAGAAGCTTCTGTTCATTAGCTTATTTTCAGGTTGGGGGATGAGACTGAGAAAGGATTGGCTAATGTGTTTACGGTCTTCAGAGGAATTATTCATAACTGCTTGCTCATTACATGGATGCACTGTTTGGTGTGTTGATGTTCAGTTTCCTTATATTGTCGGCTGTAGAGCACCATAAGTTTTCATCAGGCATGGTTCTGAAAGCCAGACAGTTCTTTAAAAGGTGGGAATAAAGTGGGATCAAAGTTTTCAGATTTTAATCTCTCAAAACTTTTTGACTTTGGTAATGATCATATTTGTCAGATATATCACTCCTCTAATGCTATTTGAATATGGCATAAAAAGTAGCTGCCGTTCCCTAATTTCAAAAATGTACATACAACTCCATCAATCAGAAGTTCAGAGTACTACTATTAAACCCTAATGAAACTCAAATGAGATTATCATTAAAAATGACTTACTGTCATTTATTTTCATTTTTTTAAGACAGAGTTGACTCAAAGTAATCAAATCAAACTATTGTATCCCTTGGTATTTTGTTTGGAAAACAAACCGAAAGCTCCATTCAAGTCACAATCGACTTTTATTTCCTGTCTTAGAAGCATTCGCTGTGGCCGCCACCTGAAGCATGGGCAACATTGATGCAGTAATAAAATTCCTCCCTGGTGAGTATCTGAATGGATGGAGTATCCATCCGCTGAATGGAATGCTACTATTATTCAATGTTTGTGCTTCAAACCATTGGAAATGAGAATGAATGAAATTCAGGACTGGGTATTGCTGTCAAACAGAATTCTAATCCACAAATTCAGGTTTTAATCCCATTCACTAATCACTGTTGTTCAATAAATCGTTATACTATCCAAGTTATATTTGATGAAATAGCAGAGTATTTATCTCACATGTACAAACCTGGACTCAGAGAGATAGATGTCTGCGTGTTAAATCATTCATGTTTTTGCTTTAAGCTTGGTGATAACCAAAAGGGTAGTCACCAAAATGGTTATAGAAAATTAAAACAGGAAGCGACTGTCTGTTTCAAAATAAAGGTTTCAGAATTACATTTTTCTAATGGTTGATTTACAGAACATGAATCACTCTGGGTAAACAGGCTTGAAAGGGCTATAATATTAGAACCTTCTTCTTCTTCTTTCGGCTGTTCCCAGTTTAGGGGTCGCCACAGCAAATCATCTGTTTCCACCTAACTCTGGCCTCAGTATCCTCTACTCTTGCACCAATTACCTTCATGTCCTCCTTCAGCACACCCTTATAACTTGTCTTTGGCCTTCCTCTCGCCTGGCAGCTCCATCTCCAACATCCTTCTACCAATATAACTACTATCCCTTCTCTGCACATGTCCAAACCATCTCAATCTGGCTTCTCTGACTTTGTCTCCAAAACAACCAACCTGAGCTGTTCCTCTGATGTGCTCGTTCCTAATCTTGTCCATCCTTGTCACTAAACTGAACCTCAACATCCTCATCTCTGCTACTTCCATCTCTGCCTCGTGTCTCTTCCTCACTGCTACAGTCTCTAACCCATACATCATAGCTGGTCTCACTACTGTTCTGTACACCTTTCCTTTGATTCTTGCTGACACTCTTCTGTCGCACAACACCCCTGACACTTTTCTCCACCCACTCCAACCTGCCTGCACTCGCCTCTTCACCTCTTTTCCACACTCCCCGTCGCACTGGACTGTTGACCCCAAATACCTAAACTCCTCCACCTTCTTGACCTCAAGCCCCCTGTAACCTCACTGTTCTACTTCCCTCCCTCTCGTTCAAACACATGTATTCTTTCTTACTACGACTGACTTTCATTCCTCTTCTTTCTAGAGCAGACCTCCAGCTTTCCAGGTGTCCCTCCACCTGCTCTCTACTCTCACTACAGATTACAATGTCATCTGCAAACATCATTGTCCATGGAGATTCCTGTCTGACCTCATCTGTCAATCTGTCCATCACCATAGCAAACAAGAAGAGACTTAAAGCCGATCCTTGATGTAGCCCCACCTCCACCTTGAACTCCTCCGTCTGACCTGCAGCACATCTCACTGTTGTCATACTCCTCTCATACATATCCTGAACTACTCTGACGTACTTCTCTGCCACTCCTGACATCCTCATACAGGACCATAGCTCCTCTCTCGGCACCCTGTCAAACGCTTTCTCTAAGTCCACAAAGACGCAGTGCAGCTCCTTCTGACCATCTCTGTACTTCTCCATTAGCATTCTCAGAGCAAAAATTGCATCAGTAGTGCTCTTTCTGGGCATGAAGCCATACTGCTGCTCGCAAATATCCACTTCCCTTCTTAGCCTAGCTTCCACTACTCTTTCCCAGAGTTTCATTGTGTGGCTCATCAACTTTATACCTCTGTAGTTGTTACAACTCTGCACATCACCCTTGTTCTTAAAGATTGGCACTAGGACACTTCTTCTCATTCCTCAGGCATCTTCTCACTCTCTAGAATCCTGTTGAATAACCTAGATAGGTACTCCACTGCTGTCTCTCCTAGACACTTCCACACCTCCACAGGGATGTCATCTGGACCAACAGCCTTTCCACTCTTCATTCTCCTCAGAGCCTTCCTCACCTCATCCTTTCTAATCTTTTCAACTTCCTGCTCTACAATGTTCACCTCTTCCCCCCTTCTTTCCCTCTCATTCTCCTCATTCATCAACTCCTCAAAATACTCCTTCCATCTTCTCTGCACACTCTCCACACTCGTTAGAACCCTTCCATCTCTATCTTTAATCACCCTTATCTGTTGCACATCCTTCCCATCTCTGTCTCTCTGTCTCGCTAATCTGTACAATTCCTTCTCACCTTCCCTCGTGTCTAACCTGGCATACAACTCATCATATGCCTTCTGTTTGGCCTTTGCCACCTCCCTCTTCACCCTGCGCTGTGATTCCTTGTAGTCCTGTCTACTTTCTTCAGTTCTTTCGATGTCCCACTTATTTTTAGCTAGCCTCTTCCTCTGGATGATGTCCTGTACTTCCTCATTCCACCACCATGTTTCCTTATCTTCTTTCCTTCTTCCTGCTGACACACCTAGCACCTTCCTACCTGTCTCCCTGATCACTTCTGCTGTAGTTTCCCAGTCCTCTGGAAGCTCTTCCTGGCCACCCAAAGCCTGTCTCAGCTTCTGTCTGAATTCCTCACAACCGTCTTTCTTTTTCAACTTCAACCACTTGGTCTTCTTTTCCATCTTTCCTCCGCTCTTCTTCCTGACCACCAGAAACATCCTGCACATCACCATCCGATGCTGTCTGGCTACACTCTCTCCTACCACTACTTTGCAGTCAGTGATCTCTCTCAGATTGGCTCGTCTACTTAGAATGTAGTCCACCTGCGTACTCCTACCACCACTCTTGTAGGTAACTCTATGTTCCTCCCTCTTCTGGAAATAAGTGTTAACTACAGCCATTTCCATCCTCTTGGCAAAGTCCACCACCATCTGTCCTTCTGGATTCCTTTCCTTAACACCAAACCTGCCCATCACTTCCTCATCACCTCTGTTGCCCTCGCCAACATGACCGTTGAAGTCTGCTCCCACCACTACTCTTTCTCCTCTGGGAATACTTTCCATCACCTCATCTAACTTACTCCAGAATCTCTCCTTTTCTTCCAGCTTACAGCCTACTTGTGGAGCATAACCACTCACTACATTCAACATCACCCCTTCAATCTCTAACTTCAAACTGATCACCCTGTCAGACACTCTTTTCACCTCTAAAACATTCCTCACAAACTCCTCCTTCAGGATCACTCCTATCCCATTTCTCTTCCTATCCTCACCATAGTAAAACAGTATGTATCCCCCTCCAATACTACGCGCCTTGCTACCCTTCCACCTGGTCTCCTGCACACACAGAATATCTACCTTCCTTCTCTCCATCATGTCCGTCAGCTCTCTACCTTTCCCGGTCATTGTACCAACGTTGAGAGTCCCTATTCTCAGACCTATACTCTTGCCTTTCCTCTTCTCTCTCTGCCTACGAATCCTTCTCTCTCCTCTCCTTCTTTGACCAACAGTAGTCCAATTTCCACCGGCACCCTGTAGGTCAACAGCACCGGTGGTGGTCGTTGTTAACCCGGGCCTCGACCGATCCGGTATGGAAATGGAATTGATGACTTGCATATTGGTTTTGGCATGTTTTACGCCGGATGCCCTTCCTGACGCAACCCTCTCTATTTATCCGGGCTTGGGACCGGCACAGAAGTAACTGGCTAGAAACCCCTGTGGCTAGATTGGCTATAATATTAGAACCAAATTCATTTAAGTTAAAATGTAATTAATAAAAAAAAAAACCTTATCAGATTTTCTTTTTTTTAGATACATCTTACTAAATATTGCAAAACATTTAGGTGAGGCAGATGCATTTGGCTCAAATGAACACGGAGCTTCTTATTTTATTGGTATTGTAAGCTGCATGACAATATTATGAATGGTATTAACAGTAAACTGCAAGAGGGAAGGTTTAGTGTGTTGGGCAGCCAAGCCCCTACCAGGACATCATTAGACTGATTTGTCAAACGTGTCTCTTAGAAGCGGGGCATGCAAATGTCACCACAACAACTGACTAATATGCAACATTTGAAGAAAAAAAAAGACTAGAGATGATGCGAGACGAGAGATGACAATTTCATTATTAATACGATTGTACACACAACTAATAAACCCTACTTTTCTTCATCTTGTGACTAAACTAAAGAACAAAAATAAACTCAACATTTGATACTATTGGAAATCAGGATAATTTCAACTAATCTGATCACAACTTTAGGATTATTAAAGTGTTGCCATAAGATTTTACCAAACCTATCGCATGTAAAGTCAACGTTACATTGGTGTTACAACATTACAAATGGTTTAACATTGACATGTTTTGGCATGTCAGATGCAGGAACTATTAGAAAAATTTTACTATAAGTGAGTGTTCATAAACTAAGATATTTTTCTTTATTTCAAATTTCATTTAGCTTTGGTGTATTTCAAACAAACCTGATATTGCGGACAAGGAATGTGTTGTGGTACATGGGTACTCTCCAGTGTTGGTACAGTAAATGACATTCTACATTAAATGACACAATAACGTTAAACAGTAATAGGTAGATGTAGATAGACAGACATAGATAGAATAAGGTGTATGATGAGTGGAGGTAGTAAAAATATAAAGTAATAGAACTATAACTATGTAAGAAGTTCAAGTGCTTAAGAAATGTTCTTTGAAAGTAATGTGCAGACTAAAGTGTAAAGTAAAAGTAAGGTGCACCAACAGAACTACAGAATGTTGGGACTGGATATGTGCAAAGAGTCCACACCAGAGTCCCACTGCAATATTTAATGGGTTGTTGGGGAAAGTTGTGGGTGAATGAGCTGAATGGCCTGAGAGAAGAAGCTGTGTTTGTGCAGGGCTGTTCTGGTGTTTGGGGCTCTGAAGCGTCGGCTGGAGGGTAAGAGTTGGAAGAGGTGGTTGCTTGGGTGAGCATAATCCAGAGTGTTTTCGAGAGCCCTCTTTCTCATTCTGGAGGTGTTCTGGAGGGACAGTTCTTGAAGAGAGGGTAGAAGAACTTTATAATTTTTCCAGCAATCTGAACTGTCCTTTGGAGTCTCCGGATGTCTGATTTGGATGCTGAGCTGAACCACACAGTGATGGAAGAGCACAGAAAAGACTTGATGACTGCTGACTAGAACTGGGTCAGCAGCATCTGCGCAAGGTTGAACTTCTTCAGCTGGTGCAGCTTCTTCGCAGTGGAGTCAATGTGGGTGCTGCACTTAAGGTTCTGTGAGATGGTGGTTCCCAGGAACCCTGAATGACTCCACTGGTGCCACAGTGCTATTCATGATAGTGAGAAAAGTCCACTACCATCTCTACTGTTTTGAGCGTGTTAAGCTCCAGGTTGTTCTTGCCACACCAGAGAGCTAGGCGCTCCAATTCCTAAAAATTAGGATGTTTTTTTTTTTTAATTTCAATGACTAAGATTTAAAGAAATTGTTGCATTACAGTGAGTATATATGACCTTAAATTTAAGTTTGTGTTTAATTTTAGTTCTTATAATAGAGTTTGGGGTCTTAAACGAGAATCTCTAGCTTAAAAATTATATTTTATTTGTTTGAGTTTTTTTGGCATATTGATGACTTTTCAGATAGGACTGTTCGAAAAGGAGACAGTTACATTTACATTTATGCATTTGGCAGACGCTTTTGTCCAAAGCGACTTACATTAGGGGAGAGACAATATGCAATTTGTTACACCGTCAAAGTCTATCTCAGCTTCTCATAATAGAATTGTATCAACGGATCAATGAACCTAAGCAATGAGGAAGTAGAGGAAGAAAATAAAGACAGAGGAGGGAAAAAAAGAAGGTAGTTTTTTGTTTTTTTAATTGTAGGTGTTCTCTGAAGAGAAGAGTTTTCAGTTGCTTTTTGAAAGCTGTTAGTGTTGCAGCTTTCCTGACTGGATCAGAGAGTTTGTTCCACCATCCAGGGACAGTGAGAGAGAAGGTTCTGCCGAGAGATCTTCTGCCCTTGTGGGACGGAACCACGAGTCGCTGTTCCTTCTCTGAGCGCAGGCTTCTGGAGGACATGTAGGAGCGTATAAGCTCATGGAGGTAGACAGGGGCTGATCTGGAGATAGTTTTGTATGCCAGCGTTAGCGATTTGAATTTAACCCGAGCTGCAATGCGGAGCCAATGAAGAGGGGAGTAACATGAGCTCGTTTCGGTTCCTTGAAGATAAGACGAGCTGCAGAGTTCTGGATCATCTGCAGAGGTTTGAGCGTATTTAATGGAAGTCCTGCTAGGAGAGCGTTGCAGTAGTCCAGACGTGAGAGGACCAGAGCCTGAACCAGGAGTTGAGTTGCATGCTCAGTTAAGAAGGGCCTGATCTTTCGAATGTTGTGCAATGCAAATCTACACACTCGTGTTATCTTTGTAATGTGGTCTTTGAAGGACAGCTGTTCATCCAAAATCACTCCAAGATTTCTGACTGTAGGAGAAGGGATGACTGTAGAGTATTGCAGCTGGATGGTGAGGTCGTGATGCACAGAGGGATGAGCTGGGATTACCAGAAGTTCTGTCTTGACCATGTTGAGCTGTAGGTGATGGTTCTTCATCCAAGTAGAGATGTCGTTCAGGCAGTCAGTTATGCCGGTAGTTACTGACAGGTCATCAGGGGGGAACGACAGATAGAGTTTAGTGTCGTCAGCGTAGCAGTGGTAGGAGAATCCGTGTCTTAGGATGATAGGGCCCAGCGAGGTGGTGTAGATGGAGAAGAGAAGGGGGCCAAGGACTGGGGAACACTTGGGAACCCCGGTGAGTAGTTTCTGAATGTTTGAGACCTCACCCCTCCACCCAACACTGAAAGATCTACCAGTGAGATAGGACTCAAGCCAATCGAGTACAGTTCCAGTGATGCCCATCGCAGAAAGAGTGGAGAGAAGGATCTGATGGTTGACTGTCAAACGCTGCAGAGAGGTCTAGTAGGATGAGGGCAGATGATCTGTGGTTAGCCCTGGCCCCTCGCAGCGCTTCCGTTACAGACAACAAAGCTGTTTCAGTTGAGTGTCCGTTCTTGAAGCCTGATTGATTGTCATCAAGTTTGTTGTTCTGAGTCAGGAAGGTAGAGAGTTGATTGAAGACGACCCGCTGCAGCAAAGACACAGGTCTGTAATTTTCCACCAGTGATGTGTTGAGTGTAGGTTTCTTGAGAAGCGGGGTGACTCTGGCCACCTTGAAGGTGTTGGGGAAAACACCGGTAGTAACGGAGGAGTTGATGATGTGAGTGAGGGCAGGCGTGATGGTAGGTGAGGTGGTTTGTAGAAGGTGAGAGGGGATGAGATCGAGGATACAGGTGGTTGGATGCGCTGAGAGAAGGAGTTTGAACACCTGATCTTCTGTGAGTGGAGTGAATGCGGACATGAAAGGTGTCGACGATTGTGGCTGAATTTGGGTGCAAGGTGGTGCAAACTGCCGGCTGATGGTGAGGGTTTTGTCTATGAAGTGATCAGTGAAGTCATCTGCAGTGAGAGAGGTCGCTGGGGGAGGTTGGGGTGGACAGAGGAGTGAGTTGAAAGTCCTGAAGAACTTTCGGCTGTCCTTGGCATGTTCAATCTTGGTAGCGAGTTTGTAGCGATCAGGGAGAAGATCAGCGAAATAACCTTCGTCACCAGTTGCATCTGCACCCTGTGTCAGTGCACATCCTAATTTTAAGATCACTAGTGACTAGATACAAGTTGAAATATTTGTAAGGAAACAGTTTAATTCTGCAGGATGTTTAATTAATTACCTTAGCGTTGCGATGGCCTGCTTGGGGAATGGAACCAAAGAATCGATTGGCAGTCAATTCTTCAGACTCGAAATCAAATCAGATCGGTTCAGATCGCAATGTAACAGCTTCGTAAACTACTGTCCACCAGTAATTAACATTCAGCAATTAATATTGATCTTTAATCAAATATGATTCGTGTAGCAAAGACACTAAGATTCAAATTAGAGCTTGTAGCTCAAAATCGACACCTCAGGGAGCAATCAAGCATGCACAAATCACAAACACAGCAATGGGTTTAATAATTTTATTAACTACTCTAAATCACACAAACTAACTACTACTAAACTAGAGCGATAAACACACACACTCACACACACATTCGCACAGATAGAAGAAAATGAGTGGCAACTGTATTCTAAAATCTAATATCAAACAGCTTAAACTGATAACCCTTAATTGTGAATCTCATCAAACGTCTGTATTAAGGACAAGAAATTGGGTTCAGCTATGAATCAATATGCACCGGTCAGCAAGTTATTAATGCGCTTTCTACCGTGTTCTGGAAGTTGGCGAGTGTGACGATGAAGGTATAATCGTCACCAAACAGAGGTGCGTGTGTATGTGTTTGTAAGGAGAGCGATCGCCTTGTTGATGGTTGTATATATCCACAGATAGGTGCACATATCTGTGAATATTGTAAGCCTTTACAGCGAGAGCAATCCTTACAATGATACGAATAAAACAAAGGACAAAAGTATTTAATTTACCTTTTATTTAAAATGACAGAGTTTGCATTATTTCTGCTGCTGGATCTACTCCGGTGCGAGTTGCGCGTCAAAGGGGGTGGGGCAATGATGACGTCCCTTTTTATGACAAAGACTGTTGCATCAAACCATTTTGTTTGATTTAGTTTTGGTTGTCATTTAATTGTCTTTAAGTGTTTTATTTCATTATGATTTGAATTAATTTAAAGTATTTATGTTGAATGATTTAACATAGATATTGTTCATTTATTTCAAGTTTTTTTTTATTAATATTGTCCCTTCAGTGGTTTTAATGGTTTAGCCCAATTAGGTTTTGGAGGGAAATAACTCTACTTAAGTTAGTGTGCCAAAGACCTCGGGAGAGTAAAGAGGGCTCATGGTAGAGCTGTGATTCTTGCTGGTAAAGCAAAGTTATCAAAACTCTTAGTTGTACATTTTATATCGATTTTGTTATTTTTCAATATTTTTGTACGTTTGCTTGTATAGTCACTCAACGGTTTTTTTTTTTTAATTCTTCAATAAACAAAAAGGAGATTTTAAATTTTTTTTCGTCTCTTCATTGCTGACTCCCCAAAGCCTCAAGGCTCTCTAAGTCTACACTACGACAGCTAGTAATGTTTGCAAATTTTTGCAAAACGAACAGTTTTTTGAACTACAGATCTCTTAACAAAGTTAGTAGAAAACTAGATGACAGTCTAATATTAATGATTATAAATCTAAATGTGACTTTTGTGGTGATATGTAATGTGTTGTGTGTTAGTTGTTCCATTAAGGTTTGATAGATTGATTATTTATTTATGGTGTAGATTCTTTTTCTTGTTTTCTTTTCACAAGCATTTGAGTTTTGTTTAAAGAAATAAATTCTTAACCCATTGTCAGATGTTTTTTCAATTTATTTTTGTTCTTCCACGACGAAAGCTTTTATCAGTATTTAACATTGATTTCTTAAAATAAGACGTCATTAACAGTCTTGAAATAAGATTCTAAGATCAGTGGCAAAATCAATTGTTTGTTTTACAAAGTTTCTTAATTCAATAAAATAAAAGACTGGAATAAGCTTTTTTTTCTCCTCAAGAAAACGTAAATGATATTTTCTCAAAATAAGCTCCAAAAAGTTTACACTAGAAAATTCTTCATAAAATAAGAAAATCAAGATTCTCAATCTAAATTTAGGCATTTACAGCTTCACTTAGATTCAGTTTTTTTGCAGTGTAAATTGTCACAGAAAGCAAAAACCTTCTGCCAGCTGATGTAGCGCATCACATGTGCGCACGTGCAGTGGAATGTAAACAATGACCAGCACGACTGAGGAGAACTTGCACCGCGAGTAGAAAGGAGCTTCTGTGATGCAATTAGCCAGACATGGTGTCTTTATTGTTGGATTCAGATGGTCTTTTCAGTCAACCTTTTCAACCTCTCCTTGCAGCCGAGCTCATTCCCTCCATCTTATATAAACACAGACTAACTGTTCCATCAAAAAAGTTCTCCTCTCAAATATACCACTGACTCCCTTGTAGATCTTCTTTAAAAATGTTTTGTTGACTTTAAAGGATTTCTCAACGGCAGTGCCCAGTGCTGCTGGTGTGTGTTTGTGTGCTAAGCGAACGCAGGTTGTGTGTTTTCAACTGGAATAAACTCTATCTGACACCGCGGTCAGTACTGCTTCAGAGGCTCAGGCACCATGTGTGTGTGGGATCCATAGGGATGTGCTAAAGCCCTGATTAGTCTCTTGTAGTCGTGCTGTTGTCGTTACCTGCTGGCATCTGCCAACTCTGTTCACCCACACACTTGTTCATTGACCTTAATAAGTCAAGCTTGCACTCAGTTGTCCATTTCTTCTAGCACACTGGAGATAATGAAGGTGCCCTCGCCTGTACCTAATATATTCCTCCTATCAGTGGAACTTGAGCATGATGAGGCCAATTATTTTGATAGTAAAAAAGCTCTCTGTTACCTAATTTAATGTGCAGAGGCTATGTGAAAGCCATTTGGAGGTTGTTTTAAAGTGATGTAAAAAAGTTAAATCTGTCTACATTTGTTTTCTGTTTCATTTCATCTTGGATTGTTGGTGGATCAATATTTTCTAATGTTGGAACCACCTGGTGAGAATTACGCCATTTACCATCTTCTAAATCTACCTATGAAACTCAAGGGTCTAGAGATGACCATATCCACTAAAAAGGTAGGTTAAGGTCACTTTCGATTTACACTATTTACATCACTCATGTGGGCAGTTTAATAATAAAAAAATCTTCTTGCGTGTATTTGGAATAAACCCTTAAAAAGTGTGGAGAACAAATTGCAATTTATAGTGGATGAACTGGGAACTTCTTAAAAGGCAGCTATGCTACAATTATCTGAAGAAAAAATACAGTTGTTACATTCAATAAAAACAAAAACAAAGAGAAAGATATGCAAACATTGTTGAGTTTGATTGGTCTGTTATTTCATAAAAACTTAGTGTTTCATGGTTAGAAAGAATAGTCAAAAAGGCAACTCAGTCACACTCCCAGAGCATGCTTGTGTGCACACAATTTCCTCTCAAATTATGCAATGAACTTCAACATGGTTAATGTGTGCTTCTTGTGTTTTTTAAGGCTTTTATTGGCAGGACATGTTCCTGCATGTATGTTTCATTTGTTCCCCAGGGTCCGATCTGAGCTTTTCTTCAATATCACCAGAGACTGACTGACTTTCTGATGCTTTTGGACTGCTGAACATCCACTGACAGCACTTCTTACTCTAGTTTCTGTAAATATGTAGTTATTTGTTTTACTCTATTAGGACTTTTCATTAGTATTGTTTTATTTCATATAAAGTTTCGGGTGAACTAATTTTGATCATTTAAAACCTATTTAGCAGGATCATTTAGCACCTATGCTAAAACCAGTGTTTTAGCCTCCTGACATGCATATTATTCTAATAAAAAAGAATTCTTGGAACACGAGTTTTGTTTCTCAAAACTTAACTAAGTGACTGTGAGAAGAAACCAAAAAACTAATTTGGTCTACCGGTATTCCAGCATATTAATGTAGATAAACAGTTAACCAATATATTGTGTATATAAAAAAAGAAATTTAAAAATAAAATATACATTGTTTGAATGGATTTTGTTTCATCTTTACTGTATTTTTTATACATTTTACTCATCTAAGAAATGAATAGGGTACTTTATAATGTACATTTCTAAAAAAATAGGTAAAACAGTCTGTATAGCTATGTTGTTTTATAAATATGTTTCTGTAATACAACCATTAATTACCGTAAATTCTGGACTATAAAGCGCACCTGCATATAAACCGCATCCGCTCTGTTTAAAAATAAATAAAAATAATAAAAATAAACAAGCCGCACCTGCATATAAGCCGCATCCGCTCTATTTAAAAAAGTTTTGCAAGCCACAGATATGTATGTTTTTAGATTAGATATTTACTACAGGAACAGAACGATTTTGAATTGTAAATGTACATGTATGTACCTAAATAGATCCTTTCCTAACGTGTATTTTAACACGGCAGCAACTTTGCTTATTAAAACGGGACAAAAACAAGAGAAAATAACCGGTATTTCCAGTATTTATCTTCATTTCTCCAGTGTGTGAAATCACGTCGTTCTATCCGCTTCTACCGACTTATATCTTGAGCAGAAGAACTAGCGTATTCTTCTTGAACTAGCGTATTCTTCTTTGCATTTATTTTGTCTAATTCAGGTTAGAGCGCCCCTAGCGGTGGAAAAAAATCTGCAGAATAGCCGCACCTTTGTTTGAGCCGCATATTGTATTTGTTTAGTAAAATAATATTTCATTTTATTTACGAAACTAAGAAAGGAACAGCAATTTAAAAAAAATGCTTATTCAAAGAAAACTAAGATAAAATTCAACGATTTGAGAGTAACTCTAAGCAAACAGCTGAGGTGATTGCCTCAATCTCAGTCCAAAATATAATCTCATCAACATCAAGCCACAATCTTTGAGAACAAGCAGAAAAATGATTGTCAATCAACCAAACACAATCCAATCTCCTTCCCTCTGACCCCAGCGACTATGTTTCAGATAACACCTGACGAATACACTTCATGTTTCTCAGATTTAGACTCATTTCTGCGCAGAACGCAGTTTTGCTGCTCAGTGAAAGATTGTTTAGAAAGCTCAGATTTTGTTGACTGAGGCAGTAAAGAAACAGAATACAAACCACTTTCATTCACAAAGAATACAACACTTTAATTGCATGGATTTAATCTGAGCAATTGACAAAATAAGACAAAATTAGCTCAAATGAAAGTAAAGTGCTTTGTATGTTAGTATCCCCATTGAAGGTGTGCAGTTAGGGACCGTTCTGGTTGATTTAGGCTGGAGTGCACAACCAATACATGTGGGTGATGTAGCACAAACTCTCTTGAATGAGTGGAACATGCCTGACAGAATGAGAACCCAATAATCCAATCTAAAGATCAGATCTCCATGCTGGAGTACTTGGGGAAATGCAGACGCCATTAGTGAAGGCCTATAAAATACACAGCTATTGATCCAGTCAGATACCGTGAAGAATTTGGATAATTTGCTTTCTAACAATCAGATCAGATTTTGGAAGTTTCTCCTTTAAACGTGTTACCCATGCAGAACATGTTAGGGTTGCGTTTTGGTTTTCCCCTTTTGGTTTTTATTCTTGTCAAGTCTACTTGTTTTTATATTATTATAGAGTTTAGCTTCTGTTTATTTCTTTGCAGTTTGTAAATGCATTCCTGTCTTGATTGATTTCCACCTCTGTCTAATTGTCCCCGGTTAATTTGAGTTAAGTCACCTGGGTTAGTTCTCGTTTAGGTTAATTGTCTTCCTTCATAAGATTCCTTCTACTTATGTTTAGTGTTGCAGCATTGTTAATGTTACACCTTTCTTCCTGTGGAATGTGTTTAGTCCTGTTGTAGTCTTTGTTCTGTTTAGTCTTTTATCTTATACTTGTCTGCTTACTTTTGTTTGGAGGTTTTCACCCTCGTGGGTTATTTTATGTTGTTATTATTAATAATAAAGAAACGGACCGAACCTTCGTACGTGTGGGTTCTGCTACTACCCTTCTCTTATGAGGACCGTGACCGAACGGTTCATTTAACAACACATCACTGGAGTTTTCTTTTCTTTATTGGTATTGAGTATTTTTTTTATTGTGGATTTAACAATTAAACTAATTATTGACGTTATTATTAGTTTTTTGCAAAACAATGTCTATAATTGCATTCATATTTGGGGAAAATGAAAAAACATATTAGGCAAGGTGTCCGGATGTGAAGTCGCTAGGCCAGAGTGATTGATTTCAATTGGTGGTAATTCAATAATCACGCTCATTCCGAATTTGAGTTGCAAGTTATGAAGGGATGAAAATGTCTGCTTCACCAAATGTTAATACTGCGTTAACTGTACAACATAATAACAGGCTTCAATAGCAGATGCATCATGAGCAGAAAAAATGTCAATCCACTAGAAATGTTAAGCTTGTAATTATAGACAATTATTGAGGATGCTTTAATGGAAAAGCCATTTTCTGAACACCTCACTAAAAGCGTTGACTTAATGCTTCTCTGATTAAATGGTTGTTGAACACATATGTTGAGGACAAACCTCTGTTTGTTCTTTACATTGTAAGATTGTTAACAATACAATTTCTACAGGTCCATACGTAACGTTTACGTAAATAAAAACAAGGAAATGATAATGAATAATTCCACAGACAAAAATGGATAGTCCCGAAAACAAGTTTCTCTTTAAGTGATCAATTGTTACTTGATGTGGTTTGATCTGATTGCACTTTTTTCCCATATGATCCAGCAGTTCTAGCAAAAAAAAAAATAAACAAATAAAAAATGTATCTGCTGTCTACCTGGACAATACCAATGTTAAATACAAATGTTAAATAGAGACAACAGACAAGGGCCTCCAATCCCATTATTATTTGCTTGAGCATTCGTGAATAATACATTTTACAGAATTTTGGACCACTGAGGCTCAATGTTGACTCATGCTGAAGAACATCATCTTCCTCACGAACATGAATTTTTATCCATATGTGCAACTTTTTACAAAAAAAGAGAGCTCTGGCTCTGTTATATCATGTGTAGCTTGTGTCCAGTTCTGTCAGCACCTGGTCATGTCCTTAACTGTGGAGTAGTGAATGGTGTCCTGGCGTCTTTGTCTGATCTGCATTGAAAAGCTCTAAATAGTAGAATGGCTATTTTTAAAATAAGCACTTAAAATAAGGAACATGCATACAACTTGCAACAGAAACATGACTGGAATGGTGATGTAATAATTAAATGAACCAACAAAAAGTACATTTATGAAAATATTTTCTGTTATCCGTCTGTATCTTTTCATTGCATCAGCATCATGGATAGTGTCTAACTATAGCATTTTAAGCCAGAAACCCAAGGTTGCTTCTTGTGAATGTCTTTACAACAATAATAAATGAAGTCACGGCTCTACAGAATTTTATGACATTCATTTTCCTCTGTTAAAGCCAAGGTGAAATTCAGATGCCGATGAGAGTATTGAGAACATGCCAGTAGAGTGTAGGATTATATCATCATCCCATGCAATCATTTTTTTTGTCATTATTATTGATTACATGTCTCCAGTAGCTTTTAAATCTCATGCAGTTTTTGGTTTTAAAGAACATGTTGTAACCTTTCTGCTCTTAGCACAAATCCTGACCAAATAAAGCTCAGGTCAACTGGGATCAAGGAGTTTACCTAAAGTATGAAATATCAGTTTCAGAAGTACTTTCTTGCATGTTATGAGAAAAGATAGAAGATAATGTCTGGGCTACATCAAGGTATTTAGTACCGAAACTCTTGTGAATCTTATTTGTAAATTTGACAGAATTCTGGATCTTCAAGATTCCCCCATCGAAGCACTCTAATATTTCCCTTTTACACAAAGGATGAAACAGAATATAAATGTAATTCTCAGAAACACAGTATAAGCAATACTTTACTTCTTTATGCTTAATGATTGGAAGTAGGAAAAAACTGCTGTGTAATTAAAACATGAAAAGGTGGCGTTACTGATAACTAATTTTCCTCTAAGATTACAGTAGCGGTTAGGCAATAACTAATTTTCCTATTATATTACAGTAGTAGGTAGGTAAAAACTAATTTTCCTCCAAGATTACAGTAGCGGTTAGGCAATAACTAATTTTCCTATTATATTACAGTAGTAGGTAGGTAAAAACTAATTTTCCTCCAAGATTACAGTAGCGGTTAGGCAATAACTAATTTTCCTTTTATATTACAGTAGTAGGTAGGTAAAAACAAATTTTCCTCCAAGATTACAGTAGCGGTTAGGCAATAACTAATTTTCCTATTATATTACAGTAGTAGGTAGGTAAAAACTAATTTTCCTCCAAGATTACAGTAGCGGTTAGGCAATAACTAATTCTCCTATTATATTACAGTAGTAGGTAGGCAAAAACTAATTTTCCTCTAAGATTACAGTAGTGAGTAGGCAATAATTAATTTTCCTATAATATTACATTAGCGGTTAGGCAATAACTAATATCCTATTATATTACAGTAGTAGGTAGGCAAAAACTAATTTTCCTCTAAGATTACAGTAGCGGGTAGGCAACAACTAATTTTCCTCTAAGATTACAGTAGCGAGTAGGTAGAACAGGTGAGTATCTTTGACACTAGTAGATTTCTTGACAGCTTGTTAGTTAGTTGGATTTATTATGAGATTTTGCCAAAAAACATTTGACCTCAAAAAATCATTTTTTCTCGAAAACAATAGGCTATTTCTAATCGTTTTATCAACAATTGCAATCAAAATAAGAAAACTACAAATTTTGTGATGCAAATTTCTAAAGTGTAAAGTTTTAGTATTGAATACAAATAATGTTTTATTTGAAAAAAAATTCATTTATTTGTAGTTTATGCATGATTTCTAAATATGAAAACAAGTCAGGAAATAAATATCAGATATTTAACACAAATGAAAATAAACATGAAATATGAATTAATTGAGGATAAATCAATCTTTTTCCTGAAACAGATTCAAATATAAGGAAAAATATATTTGTTTTATTCTGTGTTTGCTCACCTTCCATCAGTTTAACACATACAATTTATTTTCTTGAAGTGTCAGAGTTTTCCAATTTGACTGTGTACTCAAAAAATGTAATAATATTTTCATGACGAGTTCTGCCTTCTAATGCGTCAACCTAATTAAATATACATTGTTTCTCAAGAATGTGAGATAAAGTGGCAAATCCGCCAAAGAAGCAAATATTAGCATCTCCTCGGAGCATCTGCAGCATAACATTTTCACACGTTATCACACAGGATTTAAGAAGTCATTTTTTGGATTTAGCACACTGCTGAAATTCACGCCCATGTAGTATCTGCTAGGATTAGGATAAGTCTGTGTTTAGTGTCTTCATTCAATGAGCCTGTTTGTAGTCAGGTCTGACAATCAGAGAGGGATTGAACTTCAAGAGAAGCATTGCACTGTTTCTCTTCTCTTTCCCATTTACATGCTTTCACTTTCTTTATCCCTTCTTGCTTGATTTTTATCCAGCGCCTCTCTTTCATCTGCCAGCTCTGTTATGAATGTTTTATTTCTAAAGTAAGATGGTGAAACTCTGAAGGACAGTAAACATAGTCTTGTGGATGATGTGAGAGAAGATGAGACTATTTTGCACTTTTAAGAGCACCTCTCTCCCCAAACCATGGCAATTGATGTGAAATTTAATCACAGCATTTTACTTGCAATTTAATTAGCATAAATTGAAATTATAAAATGGGGATACTGTGGTAAAAGGGACTTTATTCACCATGAACGTGTTGCTTGCTAGCATACATTATTCTGCAAGAATTGATTTAATCGAACAAGCGAGAGAGGGGTTTTAATATGATTAAAGATTTCCATTTTAACCAAAGGAAACTCTATGAAGTAAACTAAATTGACTGTCTCAATAATAAAGTTACTTAAGCAACAAATCAGCATAGTAGATGGCTTTTGGGAAGACCATTAAACAAATTAAATATTTTGATGAATGTTTTAAAAACTCAGTGATTCAAATTAGTTTCCACTGTGAAAAACATTTCCTTGTGTTATTGTTTTGTCCCCAGTTGAATGTGTAGACAATGTTTCGGAAGATTAAAATATTTAGAATAAAATCTATGCATTTTTTCACATGTCCTTTTATGAAAAGGTTGTTTTCTAACTATTTGTTTAAAAAGTGGATCATAAAGTGGTTCAACTGTTGTACGATTTGATAGTTTCTCTGGAGGAGTGATTCCATCCTCGAGATGTTCACATTTTTCCTTTTATATAGTTTGTGTGTTTGTCATCGTACAATAAAGAGCAGCACTACATTTACTGTGTGATATCCAACGACCTCAATAGCGTGTGTTTGGCCCCTTTTTATGAACATCTCACTAGTCAGATGTCTGTCTGCCTTTGAGCCTCAAAGAGTCACTGTGAGACAAATATTATGATAGTAATTGTCATAATCATGCTTTCTAAGATACATTTGTAAGTTAATTTATAAACAAACTTTTGATGATGATTGAAATGAACTGGGGGGAAAAAAAATACATATTAACCCTTTCATACCCTGCATCCATTTCACGAGTACACACTCAAGAAATTAGCCAAAGATACATAAATATACTTGGTGGGATCTAGATCTAGATCCTGCTCTAAGTCTAGTAAAGGATGTGGAGCCAGAGCCCGGAACTCAAAGCATCTTTAATTCAAAAAACAATTTAATAAAATAAACAAGGGCTGACACACCTAAAAAAAACTAATATCTCAGAACAAAACTAAAATAATGCCCCAATACCAACCACTGAGATTACCTTAGCAACTACCTAAGCAGTTGGTAAAATAATATAAGAATGTACATCCTTTTATGCATGCAATTGTTTTACTTTATCACTCTTTCATCACCAAATTTCTTATTTGTTGTTGACAACAAAGTTTCGTGAGTAGCGCATGGGGACAATTTATCATTAGCTTTGGGCGATTCGCTTGATTATTCTCCTCAGATAGTCCATCAGGTCACTCAGAAGCTTTGACGATCTACAGAATAAACTCTCCAGCACCCCTTCGTCCCGCTCTTCCAAAGCCCTCCTTCAGACAACTCGCCAAGTCTGGGTGAGCATCCAAGACTTCATTTCTGCAAGTGCGCACTAGTGAAAAGTAGACAAAGGCTTTTAAAAGAGAACCAGGTGAATTTGATTTCATCTTTTAAAATTTAGGACAGTTTAAAAATGAACATTCCTTAAATAGGTTTTTTTTTAAATCATGTCTTTTTATGGACAATAATCAACAGAATGAAGTGAAGTGAAGATCTATTCTGATGTATGCAACAACAGGTGTTTATGTTTTAAGAGTCAATTTCCAGGTATACATGACAGTGAAAGGGAAAACTGCTTCCTTTCAAATTCCTTGTAACAAATCTAGTCCTGTGCTTAAACAAAAATGTTATCATCTCGGTTGTGCAGAATAGTAGTTATTATTAGTATGATAAATGTGTGTGTGCAATTGTCCACACACGCGTAAAACCCTAATCTTGCTGTCATGTGCCTACAATCTCCAACCCATTTTCATGTCAAAGGACAACAATTAAGAATGCTTTGCTCTGATGACTGTGTTTCTGCTGCTGCTTGAGAGATTGGTTTGTTTGTAATAACAGTTTCGCAGACATGAATCTAGACACACTTAACCGTGGGTCAGAAACTAGTCACCACAGCTCCTCTAAATGCCCTAATGTTTCCTCACAGGACCAATTAATTGAGACAAGCTTTTGGAAAGTGCTTTTTGAAAACTTGACCTTCTCTTTGTCGTGTCATCTGGTCTGCCTACTCTTCCTAACTCTCTAAAGGGTGTTTGCATTATTGTAATGAGGACACAGGAAGATTATTTGTGATGTTATTCAAATTCACAGTTAAACTGATAGAGATGATTTCCAATAGAGGAAAACTTAGCATCCATGAGAATATGCAGACTTCACTATCCATGGTGCCAATTTTTTTTTTTAATCAAACTGGACAAAATTCACGTTATCACCCTTATTTAACAGTAAGCTTTATGAGACTTATTTCTCCAGCAGATCTTCGTTCACAACTCATAATCTCCTGCACTCCCCCAACCCTATAGGTATGGTCCAAGTTTGAAAGTGGCACGCTCAGTTAAAAGCAGATATCTAGGTTTTTTTTCTGCCACTCTTAACTAAACACGTGTTTTTATTTTAACATGTGTTTGGTTTGTTTTTTTTGTAGGGTTTTCTTTTTATTATTTGTCTAATTTAGCTGCATTCAGTGATAAATAAATTTAGTTCAGAAGCAAGTAAAAAAGGAGGGCTGTAGCTGTAACCGGTTATTTTATTTATTTATTTATTACCTTTTTCTTATGTGTTTGGTCTAATTGTTGTGATGATTTCCATTGAGAATTTGTATAATTTAGCCTCATCATTCTACTTCTATTTTGTTCAATTGTGACTTAACAAAAGCATTCTGTTCAGTGTTCAATGGCCAATAAAGCAGAATGGTTGACTTTTCTGCATTTTATGTAATATTGCAAAATTATCCCTACAAATTTCTCATCCAATCTCAGAGAGGTCATTTATTGAGTAAGGAATGAGGAGCACTTGAGAAGGGGAAAAAGCCGCTTGATGTTAGAGTGGAATGAAAATGAAAGGACTTGAGCGAGAAGGGAGACTCCGTGGTGCTCAACAGCACTCACATATTTTGGCAGTCAGTGTCGTATGCGAGGAATAGGTGTAATATGAGCCTGTTGGACTGCTCCAGACTCATTTTTGCATTTTTATTCATGCTTGTTGAATAAAATCCTTTTGACTATCGGATATTAATTTTACCTAAAGCTGTAGATTGTTTTTTTATTTCATTTACAGAATATATATTATTTAAATCCAGTTTTACCACAAAACATCAATATTTTTCATGGATAAGCTTAGTCAAAATAAATAACCCCCACTTTATTTTATATCATGTAGGTTACCTCATACAGTTCCGGTCATACAGGTTAAGTATGTTCAGAAACTTTCAGAGTGGATTGTAATCATTGTATACAATATTAATCCACCAATAAGGTAATAAGTGACCTTCAGCTCAACTTCCAGTATTTTACTGTAACTGCTCAAAAATGTTTTTTTGCAGTGTAGTTTATAACGTTAGGGTTACAATCTTGGATGCTTCTAAGCCACTGTTATCCACCTATCATTTGCTTCTGATCTAAAGAAAAATAGTGTTGTCAGGCTTAGGTTTTGGAGCAGGGATTAAGCTTGGATTACATTTCATCCTGGATCAACAAAACCTCTTCTTTCAGCAACATGGACACTCAATTTAGGACTTACTGCATTGTGACAGAAATGGCAGCTCAGAGAAAACGTACTGTAGTTTAGTTGAATGTTTTTATTCTTCCTGACACCAAATTGACATTTGAGTCTAGTGTGTCCCCTGCCATAAATAGGGTAAAGAGTAAAAAGAGCAAGCCACATGTGATGTTTGAAAAGCTAATGTGAGCTCTGGGACATCACGACACCACTCTTCTGATCTTTGTGAATCTTTGTGAAGTTTCACATTATTTCTAGAACTCCCCGGTCTAGTGCTGCAACGCTCTTTCACCTTCAGTCCTACACAAATCACTGCAGCTGCAGAAATAGAAACAATGAGACTTAGATTAGAAACCGGTTCATTGCGGCAGAGGCCTGTGGGACATTATCAGGTCACTTTGTTTGCTACAGCAATTAATGGCCAATGAAACAAACTCTGAAAAGTCAAGAAATAATTTGATTATTTCCGCCAAATAGTAATAGTTGTTTGAGGTTTATATATGTTGTGTGTTTGAACTAAAACTGTGTAATGCATTAAAGCATTTGTAGGTTAAAAATAGAAAAGTATTCAATAACACTCCTGTTCAGGTTTTAATCAGTTTTTTTTTCCATATAAAAAACAATCAGCTCTAATGTGGTGTCCAGGATTTGTTTCAAATTATTTTTAAATTTGTTTTAAACCTGTTTTTTTGTTGATGTTTGGGAGGTTTAATAAGCTTTTATTACAAAGGTGTTTTTAGGTAGAGGCCTTAAGTCGTTCTTAGTATTTGCTTAGGCATTCCAGTAGGCTGTTAAGCTTTTCTGAGTGGTTGCTAAGATTGTTTTAAGCTGTTTAAGTGGTTACTGAGATGCTCTAGGTGTTAATCTTGTCTCTGTCATCGGCCAAAAGGGCTTTTTGTTTGTATGTTAGACTGTTTTAGCTGATGCCAAGATGTTTTGATGGTTTTAAGAATAGTCTAAGTGACCACTAGCCTTCATAGAGTGGTTACTTGCTTATCTTTTTAGTTATTCAAAGCTTGCAGAGTTTTCTAAATGGTTTTTGTGAATTGCATTTTCATTTTGAATGACAAAAAAAGGCTTAAGGTTAGAAGTTCCCAATGGTTTTGTTTGGAACTGAAGTGAAGTTATTTTGAAAACAGTTTAGTGTTTGGTGCCAGGTAGTCTGTTCTAGTTTAAGTGAGTGTTTATATTAAGTGTAAGCTCAGTGTAGACTTTTTGCTGTTAGTCAATTCTGTCATTGCAAAACTGCACAGTTGCCAGTGATTGATGGTTCATAAAGTAAAGGCAGCACAAAACTGTCAACCGGCTCCGGAGGTCGAGATGCACAACAAATCAGTCAAGAGGCATGTTGGTCTGACTTTTCTGGGTTTATGATTCACATAATATATAAAGAATAATCAGTTACTCTTATTTTTTTTATCATCAGAAGGGGCAGTTTTTAGTTTTTAATAAAGTACATAGCAGATGAAGTATTTCAGAGATTGAAAGGTTTGTGGTTATATATATATATATATATATATATATATATATATATATATATATATATATATATATATATATATATATATATATGTTTGTGTATATATATCTATCTATATATGTGTTTTAGAGAAAAAAAAAAAATAAATAATGGCCTTTGTGTTGTGTGTTGAGCATTTTTTTTAGTTATGAGAAAATTATTAATCCGTTTATAGCTTGGGTTTTCCCTGGTGTGCTCAAAGGCTTAGACTGGAGCTGGATGCTGCCAAAGATAAAACACAGCAGATGTTTCAGTCTAAACATCATAGGAAGCAGATAAGTTGCAGTCATTCAAATGAATCCATTCCTTGGGGGTCCATTTGTCCATTTATCAACATGTTGTATTTGTTTGTAACTTTTAAGTGTCAAGCTAAAAAAAAAAGCCTGAAAACTTGTATGTAAATAAAAAAAATCCCAACTACCCTGCAGCATGAAATTATAACATATTTAAGGCTTAGATTAGAGTGCTAATCTCTTTAGACGATTGCTTGTTAGGGAACTGTTCCTTAAAGGCTAATCAATAAAGAGCTCTGATTTAAATACAAATGCTCAAAATCTCCTAACTCTACTTAGTCCTCAAATGAGGTTCCTGCTCTGTTTTTTTATTTTAATTTTATTTTTAAACAATTAGAATGTTAAAGTGAACAGAGAAGTGTAGTTAGCGCTACAGGTAAGTAGTGCTGCAAGAAGTTATTATTAATATTGCTGATTAAACAGATTATATTTTACAATAGGTCAACTGATTGGATAAATGAATAATGTGTATAATGTTTGCAGAACTCAAATGCACAGCAGCTATGAATCCAAGAAACCACTCTTTATTTAAATCTCAAAATGTGTTATGGAGAAATTCCACACAATTCACCAGAAATGTTTTATTACCCTGAAGTGGATCTGTGTGTGGGTTAAGAAAACTATCATTTTGCAAATATAAATAACTGAAATATGTGGGGTAAACTTTTCTCTTACTGAAGCTGCACCCATTCTCTTCAATCATGAACTACCTATCCTCTCTCAGCATTCTCTCCCACAGGGATTGTTTTTGTTTCATAAAATGAACGAAGCTCAGAGTTTTCAGCTTTCTGCAATGTCATAACTCACTTCTAATTCTATCGATTAGTCAATGTCCATCTCTTCCTTGACTCTACCTGTCTTTTTCGCTCTTCTTTTCTAAAAATAGCATGCTACGAGGCAGCCAGCCCAGAAACTGTATCTTTTGAGTAGCCTGGAAAGCATAAGCAGCTGTTTTTATCCATTGATAGCTCTTTTACATAGTAACGCGATGATCTCAGTATTGAAACACCTGATTAAAGCGTTTGAAGCACTCTGGGGTTGATCAGATTCATTTAAAACCCCATTATGATCTCACGGCAAGGCCATTTCTAAAAAGTCTGGCTGAAATTATGCTGTATATTGTTGCCATGGGTTACAAAGTTTCTTCAGGACTTAGAGAGAGTTGACAAAATCAAAAGTATTGTGAAATCCATGATGTGAGAAATGAGTTTGAATTTCTGTTTGCTAAGAATAATAAAAATAAAAAAAACAGCAGAGGACATTTCGTGTTCATTATGAAGATGATAGCAGTTGATGAGCCGTAAACACAACATTTGTTTTTTTTTATGCACCATAAAGATGTGTTCAGTGAGGAAATTTAGTTTTCAATCCCATTTCATGCACATTGGTACTTCAAGGTGCTTTACAAAAGAAACAAAGTGCTGTAAGAAACATTAATACATTTGAACAGCTGAAGAATACACAAGGGTATATAAAGTTCAGAATGTGGTCCTTAGATTAATCGTCACCCCGCTAAAGGTGCTCTGACTTACTCCTATGGTGTTTTAGTGCTCCTTCCATTCCTTTTCAATTGCCAAATGTATTTACCACCAACCCATCCACTGGGTGCATCCATCCATCCATAAATCCTCCTGTAAACCAACCCATCCATCCATCAACACATTTGCCTATCCATCTATCTACACATCCACCCATCCTTCCACTCATCCATCCAGCCAAATACCCATCCATCCATCTATTCATCAACACATAGATCTGATCACCCACCCACCTACCCATCCATCCATCCATCCATCCATCCATCCATCCACACATAGATCTGATCACCCACCCACCTACCCATCCATACATCCTTACATCCATCCACACATAGATCTGATCACCCACCCACCTACCCATCCATACATCCTTACATCCATCCACACATAGATCTGATCACCCACCCACCTACCCATCCATCCATCCATCCATCCATCCACACATAGATCTGATCACCCACCCACCTACCCATCCATACATCCTTACATCCATCCACACATAGATCTGATCACCCACCCACCTACCCATCCATACATCCTTACATCCATCCACACATAGATCTGATCACCCACCCACCTACCCATCCATACATCCTTACATCCATCCACACATAGATCTGATCACCCACCCACCTACCCATCCATACATCCTTACATCCATCCATCCATCCACAAATAGATCTGATCAACCACCCACCTACCCATCCATCCATCCTTACACCCATCCATCCTTCCATTCACCCACCCTTTCATATACCAATTTATCCACCAATCCATCCAATCACTCATCCATCCATCTGTCCACCCTTCCTTCCATCTATCCACCCATTTATCCATCCATCCATCCATACACCCACCTACCCATCCATCCACATAACTGTTTGTGTACAGGTACCTCTTTTGTCAGGGATTTATGGGTTTTAAATTGAGGTAAATTCATGATTTTAGAGAAAAAAAAGTATATACATTTGATTTCCTTCTGTGATTTACTCATTGTCCAACTAAAATGCTTCTTCTAAATCCTGGAAAGCTGAACAAAGTTGAGATGTTGTTAGTGTATTCCCACTACAAAGAAGCAAAAACAAAGTCAGATAGTGTGGTATTGAATTAAACCTAAAGAAAAATGAAACACAATGAATTAAATATGATATCACACCACAAATTAACCATCTAGTCATCAAAATGTGTGCAATGAATCGAAATGCTCTGAATTATTCTGAGACATTGATTATTGTTGACTTTCATAGCATAATGTCACACAAGGGAGTGTTTGTAAAGCTGGATTGAAAAACATAAGTTTTATGTAGGTCGATAGTAGAGACCCATTTCTCACCTTTGGCATATGTGACCTTTGCCCTCTGACTGTGGAGGCAAAAGCTTTGCATTTTACTCGTGGCATATATATATATAATATATATCCATATATATGTAATCTATTTCTATAACAATAAAGCTTAAAAAATTTCTAAGAGTGTGTGTCAATAACAACAAGAAACTGTAACAACTTAGCTAACCATTCAATTGCCTCTCAATTCAATGGTCTTCATTTAAAAGTAATTTTTATGAACAATTTAGTGCATCAAACGAGAAAGTAGAAAACAAACTGTATATATTCAATTTTTGATAGATTGGACTGGAAAAGAGTACTTGTGAGATTTTTGTGTGTCATTCATTGATTTTATTCAGAACAGATCCACCTAAAAATTCTGACGTATTTTCTTTGTACATTGCATTTTTGTATATACCTGTCATCCAATATTTCAGCTAAGCCATATTTTTCTCTACTGATTTACATCTTTTTATTTTGGACGGAGAACAAAAGCACATCAAACTGTCGCAACTTTCATTCTTTTATCTGAAAAGCTGTAACAAGAACTCTTGAAAACATCTTTGATACCTTGACAAATCGGATAAAATCAAAAGCTCAGATACTCAAACGGCTTTTTGCACAGAAAAAAAGTAAAAGGGTTTAAGCCTACACCAGGTGTAATGAAGAAGTAAGAGAAACAGTTATGTTTTCTTTCAATAAACAAGATGGAGGATCTGAACTCTTCATTTTCCTTGCTATGAGTGTAGTCCGAATAAAATGTACACATCAACCCTCAATCCTGATTTAAGATGTAAACTAAATACTTGTTTTTGCCTAATCTGATTAAACAATATTCTTGAAGCAAAGCACACAATAATCCTGAGAATCCAATTATATTAAAAGCATGTCATTGCACTCCAAGTGCTCTCCAAGTGAATGTGTAGAAAAGCACAATATAAATGTAGTAAAATATTGTCATTATTATTAATGTAGAAAACTAAAACATATAAAGTGAAAGTAATTAAGGAGACGTTAGTTCAAGAGTCTGAAATACAGTAAGTTGGCTTAAACAGTCAAAAACAAAGTTAAAAATCTAAACCATGTGGAGTGGATGCTAAACAGAGCAGAACAGTGAAATATATTAATGAAGGGGTGACACCTGGTAGTCAGTGCTGCGAGGATTTAGGATGAGTGCTGGTTTACAGTATTATTTTACTTTCAAATGTGTTTTTTAGGCATAACTCATCAAATGCAAAATATGTTAAATCATGTCATCTGTTTCACCGTTAACTCTAGACGATGGGACATACCTGAATATATGCTAATCATAGAATGAAAGAAAATGATTTGATCAATGTATACCACACTTTTCAATAAGCTGCAGGCATCCGTTATAACATGAAATGTTCCAACAGAAAGATGACTTATTATATATATATATTTTTTTTTTTGCTTTTTACATATATGATTATTTCTGAGCAGTGCATTTAAATGTAAGTAACACAACAGTAACATAAAATGACAGTTGGTTAAAAGATAGAAAGAAATGTTTCATGCGCACGAGGTCACCAAAAGTTAACATTGTGTTTATAGGTTACCAGATTATTTCAAGTCCTCAAATTAATGTCCAAAAAATGTCGTTCATATAAGATCCAAAAATGACTAGGTAGAGATTACACCTGAATTTAGACCATAACTAGTTTACTTTTCCCTTTGTACTCGATTGTTAATGAACAACAACTATGCTGGATTTGCTGAAGGACTGTTGTTAAAGGATCGATCTTGTACAACTTTTCGTGGTTCCTCTTCAGTCGATCACTGTACATATGTCAATGATCTACTATGGAAGCACTGACAGGGCTATAAGAGTGTCGGAGCACCGAAACATCTCAGTGGTGTCACTGAAGATGACCTCACATTGCTGGTCTCTACAATCAGGAAGCAGGTGGAGAGTCTGGCAGAACTCATGGCACCATAAAAACAGATAACGCAGCAGCTCTCCTTCGAGGAAGGCACCCCCACCACCTCCTCAGTCCTCTACTGTTTTTCAGACCCATCGCACAAGCCAGCGACCTAATCGGTTGAGAGGAGCTGTACAATGAAAGAAAAAGTCATCATCACGGGAACAGTCCCATTGCAAGCGACCCTAAGAAAAGGTCGCCCAGGGAGTTCAGCAGCTGAGCAAGCTTCACAAACAGCCTGTCCCTCTTTGGAGGGAGGGAAGACCACCACATAATGAAGACAATTGCTGTCAGGCTGGCAAGTATTAAAGAGTTAGGACCTCTGTTCTGTTACAGTGGCCCTGGATCTGTGCAAGAAGGTCGAATCCCTTAACACAATATGTCAGTTATTCTCGAAGGTTGACTATATTAGTACGGTGTCCTCCACCTCAGGTTGTCTGTTCCTTTGTACCTTCATGAAGCGGTAGATCCGGCATTAGTCCTGTTAAGCCGGAAGGGGTTTGAATCCTGGTGTACCAGGATGACTGGCTTATATCGGCAGTTGATTCATCATGGAGGCGGAGTCTAAAATCACCTTGACACCCGACACCTTTGCCAGGTACTATAATCTGCTCATTGAACCCGTCCTTAGCCATGTTGGATGGTTTCAGCATTGGCTGAACTGTACGGCAGTGTGTCTAGCTTGGCTTGCGCCATTTCCAAGATATATGCATGCCATTTTGCCCTTGGAGTTGCTCTCGTTCCCAATAAATGAGGTAGATTAAGCGGAGTAGTCCTGCGCACTGTCCACATGTGTGCTCTCTATGAGGGACTACTAGTTGCATCTATTATGGCCCCGGGCACTGGAGGGCCGAGTAGTTCCTTGAAAGACTAACACCTACAAACTGTTGCTCTAGCTAGCTCCATCTAGATCCAAGGATCTAAAAGCAGCCTTTGAGGTGGTAAGTACGGCCTCCGCACATCTCCCTTCGAGACAGGGATCGAGGCACTCCCTTCTCTGGTATGTGTCATTAAGGGGGGTTCTTATAATGACCGACTGCTCATCATATTATATATATTAGAATATTGATGTGCCTGGCCAATGAAACATGACCTAGGTTGTCAATCAATCAATCCAATAAGTTTTTATATAGCACTTTTTTTAGCAGTTGCTTTCAAAGCAGCTTTACAAAGTCCTAGCGTGGATCAGGTAGAGTAAACAGGAATTCTCTGGGAGCCTCGCTGACTGAGTCAGGTGATAATCAGCTGTCTCTGCGTATGAGATCTATCCTTCAACGTACACTAGAGATCCTGACACTAAATTAATGTTTTTTTGATAATTTTTTTTATGTCACCTGTTAGACAAGATAAATCATACTTTGGTTAGACTTATTGTGTGCTTGTAATCTTAAAAGAGCTAAATCGAGGAGTTAGTTGTGTGTGATTATAGTACGTTTAACGATAGCTTAAAAAGCCGAGGAGCAACAGAGATCCAAATGACATAAGTCGAGTGACCAACTGAAGAGGAATGTCTATGGTTACTTGCGTAACCTCCGTTCACAAATACAAAACAGAAAGGTATGTCCTCTGGCTACAAGCGTAAGGTCGTGAGTAAGTCTCTGGTTGTCTAAGAGGTAAGTGCGACTCCAATTATTCCAGGAAGTTTATAGCAGAATAGGTGATGATGTAACCATCAGACACTTTTGGCCTTTTACAAGTGTGTGGAGTGATTGGGGGATATTTTATAGTTAGTCAGGTCACAAGTTTAAAAGTAAAAATGATTTGCTATACTTTCAATTTGTCTTTTACTCATTTCCACCCTTTTCTGGAACTGGACTAAAAATGCTCAGTTTTTTCATGCCCACAAAAAAACATTTTTTAAGAAGTGAATCTAAACAAATCTGAAATGTTTTACTTTACTTAAAATGTTCTAGAGAGCCATAAGATTAGAATCATATCATGTAAGCAAAGGGTGATAATTTAAAGAAAAGCGTAATCTCTAATGAATGTTTATTAATGCATAATATATTATATATACACAATATATTATTGTGGTCCAAAAAGGGATGGAGTCATTGGGCTAAGGGGTAGATAAAGATTTTAAACTTGGATAGCCTGTAAGTTATCCATCTGTAAGTTAAATGTGCTTCATTTGTGTTTTGGCTTTAGCACAGGATCAACAAGTATTCACTGAGTAACTATTTTTCTAACCCTATGACTTCTTGTCTGTTTTTTTAAATCTCTCAACAATGAAAACTGCTTTTTACCACTCTATAGTAGCATTGTGTTACAGATGTAGAAAACATTTTAACCTTGCAATCACAAAAAAGTGTATATCTTTCTTCCAATTCAAGTATGAATGAATGACATTCTTTGTTTTGATCGACTCCTTTTGTTTCCTTCACTTCCTTCACAGATTTCCATCTGCAATATCGGTCACAGATTCACCTCTCTTGTATCTTAAGAACTTAGTTTTAATTTTGATCCACATTTAAAGGCAATTTGCTTTTTTCCTGTAGTTAAGTTTACCATTTTTATTAAAAAACAGCTTTGGCATTCATGACTGTAGTTAATCCAAAAGTACAGAATTTATTCTGTCCACTTCAAGTTGCAACAAAAGGTATATTAATTTTTAAGCTGACTTTGCACTCCTTACATATTATTTGTATTTTTGGTCGATGGCCTAGCTTTACATGAAAGCTTAATGTATTATAACTTAACAATGAAAATGCTATGTACCGATCTTACAAAAGGGCTCTTGAAAAATAACTGGTTTGAGGTTTTGTTGTCTGTGTAAGAGAAGCCATCGATCAAGGTTCTGACATTGTCTTCGGTAAGCACTTTCAAAAAGGCAGATTTTTATTTCTAAAGCAGTCAGCAGCCTTAACATCTGCTTCAGAAAGCCCCTCAAAAAGAAGAAAAACCAACAGGACAGGCCTTTTAGAGGTTAGTGCTGGCAAAGCGGTAATTTCTCAATCTGGATTGTTTTAGCGGTCATTAGCAGCTTGAGAGTACACTGCGAACGTCACTGTGAATCCACTGGGATCTACAGTTCAGGAAAGATTAGCATAAAAGCACCTTTACCAGATGCAAGAAGATTTTTTTTAGCAATTCTTTTTTTTTGTTTTGTTCTCGGCTCATGAAATATTCCAGCTGCTCTGCACTAAGGCCTTTGAAAGTAACCACAGAATTAAATTAATACCTTTAATACTTGGTTTTCAAAAACACTTTAATGTATAAACTTGAGCTTTTGTTTACCAACTGTAGTCCATTTATTTTCTTTAATTTGAGTTATTTTAGATTATTGTAATTATAAATGGTAAAATAGGAGTATGCTTTTTAATATAAATACATTTTTTACCTTAAAACTATATAATCTATTTTGAACTTTCATGTCTTACACCCTTGTTTTTTTTTTTTTTTTTACAAACTATTAATGGATCTGAAATATGGTTGCCGTACTTGAAGAAGTAATAGGAATGTTGTAGTCACTGCTTGTGGGTTATTCTACGCAGTCTAGCTGGAATGCACAATTGCATGCTGATCAGGTATTGTCAAATAACAGCAAGTTCAAGACACAGAGAGAAGTTAGTGCAGCCAACATCTATCGTGCATTTCATTCTCAGCTTCTGGATTTAAGTAATATCGAATCAAATGTAAAAAAAAAAAAAAGAACGGAAAAAAGCAACTACAGGTTCAGTGTTAGTGAAAATCAAAGTCAGGAAAATCAAAGATCTAGCATTACGATGTTTAGCTTTTATCCAACTTTGTTAATGTGTGGTAATGATCTCCTTTAAACATGAACAGAATTGGATTTGGCATCAAATCATAATTAATCATTAACACCTGCAGTGTAAACCATGGCATGACGGTTGTACCATTGACTATATATTACATGAACAGAGTGTTCCTAACATCACCCATAGGGTTCTGACAAAGTAAAATGAAGCTCAAAATGGGTGAAGCCAAATGTGAAAAGGTGTCCTTAGAGGCAGGACATGACCATAGTGAAGGGGTCTGATTGGCTATAAAGTTAAATTTTATGTATCTTAAACAAACTAATAAAAAAATAATTAACACCCTGAGAGTGTTCATGAAGATCAAAACTAGCGATCTAGAGCAACAAACTTAATGGAGCCAAGGGGGGAAACATGTTTTTCAGCTACAAAGTTGATCAGTTTTAACATTGGAGTGAAAAAGAACTTGCTCTCTTTTGGAGTCAACCTTAAGTGGCCGCTTGGGGAACTGCAGTTCAGTCACTTCCTATCGGACTTCAAGAGGTAAAGCAGAAGGTTGTACCTAGTGCATAGAGAGGGTTTTTTAAAGGGTGCTGCTGTGCTGATTTGAACAGGTTCTGTTACCCTGCACCTCAGTGTCTCTAGCCATGGTCCTGATGTGATGGTTCACCATCCCTGGTTCTGTTCTAATGTGCCTATCTATGGTGTTGTTCTAAATTCTCAATTTGTTGAGCTGTTGTGATAAAACTTCTACCTAGTGTGCTATTAGAATGACTATTTCTTTAAAATATAATATATATCCTGGTTTATGAAGGAAACATAAACAGTAAAGCTTCATCTGTCTCGTTTAAACTTCTGCTGTGCTTTTGTACTGCGGTTCAAATTGTGCTACTTTGAAACAAATTATTGTGCTTTGGTTTAAACTATTCTGCTGTTTAGAGCGTTTGATACAGTGTATGCCAGGAAGAAACCATAGGAAATGCAGCGCTGAATAGTTTTTGTCTTTATTGCACTCTTGACAGATATTCATAGTTTGCTGATATGTGAAAGAAGTGTTGTCTAAACACAACGATATGTTGTAGTGAGTAGTGCACAGGACTAGAAAGCCCAGGAACTCTTCAGTTTAATGTCCAAATCCCACCCATAACAATGATTCAGATTTATTTTGTACCATTATACAATATAGAAATATCCATTACATTAACAAATTCTCTGCAAAATTACAGACAGTTACTTTTTAAGGGTATGTTCTCATAAAAAAAGCAGAAATGGCCCTTGAAATTAGTGCTTTTCTCTCTGTTTTCCTATAGATTATTTAATGCCAAATAAGTGAACTGTAAATGTATGGGTTGCTATTTTTTGCAGCTAACATCTGTCTAACTTTTGTTGCTTGATCAGAAAACATAATGATGGATATGATCAGAGAGAAACTGCGTAAAGGAAATGTTGACAGACATGAGAGTTTTACAGGTTGTAAATTGACAAGTTTGAGAATGGCCACTGGTGTTTATGCTGCCAGCTTTCGAACTCAATACACTCAAAGCACACCGTGTTATCAAGAAGTGTGTGTGAAAGGATGACGGCTTCATTTTGATCTGAGAGCTGTGGAGATTTGTTCCAGTCTCATACCTCACCCAATCACTGTCTCAGAGTGATGACAGTCCGTCATCCAGCTGTAATCATTTGGAATCCACTCTATGGAATGTTTCCTCTAGAGTGCTTTATTTCATAATGACAGAGAAGATATATATGTAAAGACAGTGAGTGAGTGAGTGTGAGAGTGAGAGAGAGAATCACTGTTTATAATTGTTGTATCCATAAAAACTGGGATTCCTTGAACAGTATACAGTAATAAAAAAAAAAATCCAGTATGTGATGCTTTTAATAATTTATATTATTTACAATAGTCTTTCACTTCCTATTTGTAACTACTTTTCATATTTATTTGATAATTGATTTTTTTTTTTAGTTTGTCCGAACAAGTTCTTAGATTGCCATTTGGCCAGTTCAGCCAAGATCACGTTGAGAGAAAGGAATGAATGACAGAAAGCTTTCTCTCCGTCTAAAGAGTTTTAGCATCAGCAGTTGTTAGTCTAGGGCTCAGGTGGAGTACTTCCAGACTATTCAGATGGAGAAAGAAAGATTTTTTCTTTGATTTCAATCAGCTTGGAAAGTGGTTTATGCCCTTTGTTTAGGACCCACTATAGGTTCCATTTAGAGAAGTATACCTAGTTTGTGTAACGTAACATCACTCTGGTTGGGATCCATATGCAGGCTTTTATTTACAATGTAATCCAGAAACAGGCGGTTAGTCAGGGCAGGCAGCAAACAGGCGGTAACAGAGATCAGCAAGATTAGTCCAACGGGCAGGCGGCCAGGATCGTAAATGGAGAACAGGCAGGGTCACAACAGGCAGGCAGACAAACAGGGTAAACGCTCGGAATTGCAGTAGAAATACAAACAAGACTTCACACTGAGCGATGGGAATCAGTCTGTATAAGTAATGGTTCTAATGTCCTTCAGCTGGGTGTGTAATCAAGGCGCCCCAGAGGTGTATGGGGAATGTAGTGTGGTGTAGATGGAGGAGCAGGAGTTAGTGCCCTCTGGTGGTCAGAGGAGGGAGTGCCGAGGTTAGCCTCTGTGACAGAGCCCCCAGAGGTGGTTGTGGCACCCCCGTGGAGGTGTCTAGACCGACCCTCTCAGGGCATGAGGCAGACGGAGTCTGTACAGGAAGCTCTGCGCAGGGTATGTGGGGAGTGCGATTCTCCACCTTGGAGGTATCTGAGGCACTAATGGGCTCAAAAACTTGAGGACTGAGGATAGGAAGCCCATACCACTCTGGGAGGGCAACCTCTCCTTCAGACCTCCGGACGGCCCCTCTCAGTCTCCTCTTCTGTGACTTGTTGCGTGTCTCCGTTGACTTGAAACTGCTTGGAGGAGATGGTGATTCCTGGAAGTCGTCACTGCCCAGCAGAAGCTCGAGATCCTCACCATAGAGCTCCCGCTCCTTCTGCTGGATGAAGTCATCGACTAACTGCCAGAAGTCCCAACTCCACTTATCCCCTAGACTGCTGAGGTTCACTGGTTCCTCCAGTCAATCCAGGAACAGGGAAAAGAGCCAAAGGTCTGGCAGCCCAAACCCCTGCAACCTCGTCCACAGCTTCTCTGCATAGAGTCCATAGGGCAGTCCATCCCGTTGGATCTCTTGCAGCCTCTGAGCACGCTCAAATGGACATCAGAGAGATCCACTGGAGACTCACCAGGACTGTCAGCTGGGGTCCATACTGGGCGGTACTCTCTGTCCTGTGAACACTCCAGCAATCTTTCACCTGCGTTCTTGCCCTCACAGGGCTGCTCAAACCTCTCCGGACAAGCGAGGAGAGGACTGACTTGCAGCACATCCACGGCGGCGGAAGCGGCGTGGGCGCTCGGTGACTTCATGGCTGCCGCTGGGAAAGAGCCATGCATCTTCTGCAGCGCGATTACCAGCTCCTCGGTGAGGGATGTCAAGCAACTCAGCTGATGTTGCTGCACAGCGAGTTGATCTACCTGTGTAGACAGCGCTGAGGACAGTTGCGAGAAAGCCGCTGGATCGTAAGACGGCGAAGTCTTCTGTAATGTAACATCACTCGGGTTGGGATCCATATGCAGGCTTTTATTTACAACGTAATCCAGAAACAGGCGGTAAGTCAGGGCAGGCAGCAAACAGGCGGTAACAGAGATCAGCAAGATTAGTCCAACGGGCAGGCGGCTAGGATCGTAAATGGAGAACAGGCAGGGTCACAACAGGCAGGCAGACAAACAGGGTAAACGCTCGGAATTGCAGTAGAAATACAAACAAGACTTCGCACTGAGCGATGGGAATCAGTCTGTATAAGTAATGGTTCTAATGTCCTTCAGCTGGGTGTGTAATCAAGGCGCCCCAGAGGTGTATGGGGAATGTAGTGTGGTGTAGATGGAGGAGCAGGAGTTAGTGCAATCTGGTGGTCAGAGGAGGGAGTGCCGAGGTTAGCCTCTGTGACAGTTTGATTCAGACTGAAACCATGCAGCAACCTGACAAGATGGAAATAACCAAAATCTTGATGTGACTTGAGCTTAAAGAAACCAACCAGCTAAAATAGGCTATAATAGTACAAGTTGCATATGATAATAATATAATTTTCTTTAATGATGTAGGTTACAAACTGCCAAAATTTCATCAGCATCTGCCACAGAGGCAACACACATATTATCTGAATAATAAAGGCCAATAAACTGAAAACACATTGAATCAAGGCTGAGCTATAAAATACCGATGCCCCATTGACAAATCTTTGTGTTGGACCATGTTTTCAAACATGAAGTTCAAACAGAAATATAGCATATCTATAAATCCATTTGTATTTAGTTGCTTGGAAGTAAATGACTTCCAGTAGCCAGTTTTTAATATACGTTTTAGTCAGGAGTTAGTGATATCTTTGAGTATGTTCAATAATGGGATGTGTGATTTTAATTGTGGTTTAATAATCAGGCCTTAGAAGAATTAACCTCGGAACTGCTTTTTACCTCCTCATTAATATGAATGTGCTAATCTCTCATTCTCATTCATGCCTTGCGCCGTCGGAAGAGTTCCTGGGAGATTTGGGCCTTTTTCCTCTTCATCCTATGGGAGAAGGATTTGGCATCCTCCTAGAAGGCATGATGTCATAGACGTAATGGGGGGAGTAGCAATTTATTCTTTGCTTTTTAGTACAAACTGTTGTAAAATGGATTTAACTGTAAAAATAACAATGTAAAAATGTTACAGTTTAACCGGGAGGGAGTGAGAGATTGATTGATTGATTAATTATAGATACTCCATGAATGGAAGAAACATTCTACTGGTTGATAAGTTTAAACACTCATTTGATAGAATAAACATATTGGCCTCGTGTTTAGGATTTTTGTCTCATTCAGGAGTTACAACGGTGGCAGAGAGGTTCAAAACAATTCACAATTATG